>BSAI01000030.1:10106245-10303463 GCA_036245035.1 Adrianichthys oophorus
CACCCCCTTATTTTGTTTTATGTGATTTTGAAAGTGTAAATGATGGAAATAAAACAAATTTTTTTTGACATATTAACAGACTGACTCATCTGTAAACTGATGCCTTTAGGAGATTTTTCAATCTTTCCTTGGTTTTTTTTATGCAGAACAATATAACATTTTATCTGGAGTGCCCAAACAACGAGCCCCACTGTAAATGTATTGTGAAATCAAAAAGAAATTGTGGTCAATCTTTTAGGATTTTTCACAAAGGTGTTCCCACATTTTATGTTTTTGATAAGAGCACCCTGGACCTCATTTATTTTTTTTATTTTTTTTGGAAAATGAAAACAAAATCCACCCTGGTATTGCAAAAGTGAAGATGGAAGTCTGTAATGTAAAAAAAATTAAATAATAAAAATAATAAACAAACAATAATAAAAACTTTTAAAAACTTTAGTTATTTTGATCTTTACTGCGCCACAATGCCACAAAGTTAAATGAGAACACCTCAAAATAAGGCTTTGCGAATAAAATCAAGTCACAATAATTAAATTAATTAATCGCACAAAAAAATGACATGACAGCACTAAAAAACCATCACATTTTTCAGTGTGAAGTTCAGTTTTGACAGCTCTATTTTAGAACAAATCATTAGTCTATTTCCCTCTTTGAGGAGATGAAAACACTCATCAGAAAGCCTGAAGCTCAACACCTGATGATAGTGTAGTTCAGCTGGATGCAGTTGTTTGCCAAAACATTTATGAAATCTGTCGATTGAATTCCAGCTTCTGCAAACCAGTCAGTCAAGAATGTTTTTGCTCTTTTTTGCAGCTTTTGCTGCCAAAAAAAAGGTTTGTTTTTGTTCATCTTCTTCAAATCGGGTTTCAGGAAAGAGTAACTCCGACTGATTCCACTAGATGGCAGCATTCAGGTTCAGCCTCTCCTTGTTCTGCTGCGTTTGCAGCATTTTATGGGTCACAGATGCAGTAAAAACCGGTGGAGAACTCCATTCATGTGGGTTTCTTTGACCTCAAACTGTTCCTCTCTGCCTGTTTCAGCATCAGGGATTCGTGATGAATCTGGTTTTGTGTCCCACCGCATGTGGAGTAACAGCCGAAGTCCTCTGTGTCTGTGCTTTCAGGTCAATACACCTGTAAGGAAGGCAAAAACAGCCCCTGTCTGGTTTATGTGAGCTTCAGTCAGAAGATCTATATCTACTGGAAGGTGGAGCTGGAGCGCATGGAATCCACCAACCTGATGCGAGTGCTGGAGGAGACAGCTGAGTTTAAAAACCACCTGAAGGCGCTGGGAGTCGGTAAGGAATAAAAAAAAGACAATTCTTTCACCTCTCTAGCCCCCTAGTTTTTGGTTCAAAGCCCCAACTTGGACTAGATCCTAACCCAATGGGAAGGGGCCCCAACCCTAAGATGACAAATGGCCCACATCTAATCCTAACTTATTTTACCCTACCTAGCCTTAAAACACAAAGTTCCCTCCAATAAAGTAAAAATAAGCAAATGACATGGAAAGTTACCAAAAGAGCTTTCCCACCCAAAAAGACCATCAAATAACAGCTTAACAAACAAATATGCATGAAAGTAAGCAAATAAAGAAATAAATTAAGGCACATTATTGCCACCTGATTGGCTGCTACATGCCGCTGCCACCCGGATCAGAGCTCTATGCAGTAGCGTTTTTAGGCACGGGCAGTATGGGCAGCTGCCCCGGGCTGCAATTCAAACGGGGCGCCGGCTCAGCGCTTGGATTAAAAAAAAAAAAAAAAAAAAGCGACACCACTATGGTTTTCTATTCTCTGACCTGAAACCAGTGAATTGGCGCCCCTGCAGCTGCACACGTTCCTGTCAGCTGAAAACGTGCCGAAAAGCACATGAAGAAAAAAGGGGGGGGGACCGTTCAACTTTGGGTCTCCCCCAAATAAAGTGGACGGGTGGGGGAGGAGGGCTTGGGGCAGAATCTACTTTATAAAATATTTTTAAATATTCTATAACCCACATTTTATTACAGGTTTATAAAATACCTTTTTTTTGTAATGTTTGTATGAAGTGGCCAAATAAAAATGTAAAAAAGGAAAATTGGTTTAGTTGATGCCTTTGGTGGGGAAGATTATTGCCAAGTAGCTACCAAAACGCCAGAGAGAGGGACAAAAAACGTCGAATCCATCTGGTACCCAATTTAGAAAAAAAGAAGGGGAGAAACAAGATGAAGAAAAGGTTAGGTCCTCATGGCTAGGGTTGCAAGTTTTCTAGTTCTAACTGCCACAACGACGTTGACAACCAAAACTTTTTTTTTTGGTCAACGACCAAAACTGAAGCAAGCCAAAATGTTGTAACTAGCGTCTTTGTTTATTTTTGAAGCTTTTCATTTTTTCTAAAACTTTCGCTATACCTTATTGACAGCTGTATGTGACATAAGTGGTAATCCTCAGCACGTCATGACTCATGTCTGCTGTAAACTAAGGTTTAATTGCATAATAAGTTCACAAATGTTGAATGAGTTGTGATGGTTATGCAGCATGCTGCTGCTGCTATAAGATAGTAATGGGACAAAATACTTCTGATTAGTCTTTACTTTGATAATCAATTCTGGCAGCCTTAACGTTTTCTAGGTAAATGGGGTGGGTTAATTGTGAGCCTGCATGTATGAAGTTTACTTTTTATTTATTTTCATGATGTTTGGTTCTATAATGCGGCAGCGGTAGGATGGTCGACCTCTGATTGGAACATTGCAGATTTGATTTCCGCCTTGCCCACCCATGTGTCGAAGTGTTCTTGAGCAATACACTGAACCCAACGTTGCCCCTGATGGAAGGTTGGCGCCAGTGTTAGACAGCGGAGCCACCATCAGTGTGTGAATGGGATTTTTACTGTAAAGCACTTTGGGTCTTCAAGGAAGGGAGAAAAGCGCTTTACAAGTACAAGCCATTTTCTATAATTAGGCAATTGAATTTTCATAAATCAGTTGGTAGTTTTAAAGATGAATATTTAGCATTTACTACAACTCCATGGTGACAAAAAATAATTTAACCAGTAATAACTAAAAATTCATAGGATTGAAGACAGCAACTATGAGCTGACTTTTGTTCTCTGAAGCAGAGATTGGTATATTTTGTTATGTTGTGTTAGAAATCTTTTGTATACAGTTCTCAGTTGTTATCACTATAAAACATGGCCATTGACATGGACGAGTAATTGAGTAATTTAGAGTAGAACCGCCACTGGCTCCATGTGACAGATTCACGAAAAAAAAAAATCAATTATTGTCAAAATGGCGGCTTTTCAATTGGTTTTATCTCCATAGCAACCATTTGATTTTGTGGTCACCTGGCGGTGACGAACAGTTCTATGTAGTTTTTAAAAGAATCAGCAAAAGTACATTTTTAAAATTTCCTTGGCAACTGAGTTTTTTTTTTCCCCACCACATCCACATTCCAAATACGGTCATATCGTATGTCACATTGTTTTGTTCAGCTTGAGCCAAAGATTTATTTTCAATTTTCACAAGAATACAATAAAAAAAAGTGCACCACTTTGGCGAGCTTCCAACGCTAACGCCATTCAAAATCTTTTAAATTACATTTTTTTAGCAAGTAGCTTCCCAGCAATGCTCAAGGAGTTTTGAGACGCAAGATCTAAATCCCTAAGAGGAGTTTAAATTTGTAGACAGTAGTAAAGGTCATTTATTTTATTTTATCTTTGAAAATTCAAGACAGCAGCCTCTTCCCAAGGTCAAAGGTCAACAAAACATTGGTTGTGGTTGTAGATTGACAGATTTTGTGTTGCCTGCTTTCATGTGCTGGGGTATAGATTTCCACCAAGCTCGCTCCTGTTCAGCGAGAGTGGTTGTCAATGGTTTTAGATTCAAGGTTCTTTTTCTTTGACCCTCACATTCCAACAAGTCCCTCTTTTTATTGGTCATTTGACTTTGGAGCTCTCTAATGGCTGTGTTTTAACCTCACCTAAACACAGTGTTTAACCGGAGGTGGTGCTCAGTTTATCATTCTGAGCTCATGTTGTTACTGTTTGTTTCCCATGATTCCCTTCTCTCTGTTTTATCAGCGTCTTCACTTCACAGTTGGTCAATTTAGGATCATCAGTGGCTCGAACATGGAGAAAATGGAGGCACCAGCTGGGTTTGGAGACAGGAAGCTGTGAGCACCGTCAAACTGAATTCACCATGACGGTTCATTTCTTCTTCATTTCCTTTTCCTGTCAAACATTAATCTCTCAGCTGTTCATGTTTGTCGTCATGTCGACAGTCTTTCTCAGAATGAGATGATCTAAATTAGACACGACTGCGCCGGGGACAAGCATGTCATGTTATGAAGTGGAAAGCAATTTTTAATAAAGAAATGTGATGAAAGTGAGATAATTAGATACATTTAGCTTGAAACTGAAGGTTTCTGCATGATTTCTGGAGCTGTCACATCCACTGACAGTTCAGAACCTTCACCTTTTATCGTTTCACAGATTGGTGACCAAAATCATGATAGAGCATATTTTATTCTTGTCAGGAATTATTCCTGCTTTGAACCTGATGCTGTGTTAAGACTGGACACATTTGGTTTGCTTAAAGGGAACCAAAGTTCGTTTCCCCCAACAATCTGAAACAAATTTTCAGTCTGAATGCACCCTAGCGGCATTGGGCACCCTGGTCGTGAACCAGGAACGGTCAGCTGATCCTGACGTGAAGAAAAGTGGCTTCTCATGTCAGCTTTTCACTGTTAAGCAACACTTTACGATCGAAAATTACAAAGGTTACTTGCGTAAACGGTTTAAGAGTCACGTTAGTCAAAACTTTGTCAACTAAAGATCTACTTTTCCGTCCTCCACCTGTGGGGGCAGTAATGTGCTATCTGTCAAACAATCAAATAAAAAAGCAGTGCTGCATTGCTGTTATTTTACATACATTATTCAGCTCAAGAAATGTGACCTAACTTTATGACAGGCTACAGCTGGACTGTGAGGGAAGATGAAATAGGAAGATCTAGATGTTGGAGGAGGAGGAGCTACATGGATGCTGACGTCACACGGCGTTCCTAGTTTCAGCTCAGGGCGATTAAAAATCACCACTACTTAGCTTTTTTTTTTTTTCTTTTTCATATTTTGCTATGTTGGATGCAACATTTCTTCCTCCAATAGAATCCAGCAGCAGCAGGTGGCTGATGTTAGCTCTTAAAGACCTGGATGATGCCATTCACATTCCAGGAGAGGGTGCTATGAGACCGGAAGCTACTTTTACAGGCTATCCTCTGAGGTTAATTTGCTTAGAATAATAACACTCATCTTTGTATTTTATGCAAAGTTGCGATGCAGAGATATTCATGGTTACAAAAGAAACCAAAAAAAGATGTAAATAATAAATCAATTCACATCAATGTTCATTTTTGTCAAATAATGTATTTCTACGTGTATTTTTTTTTGTCAAGTATATTTATCTGGTAAAAGACTCACCCACAGTCAAAGGGTACTTTAAAAAGAAAACACAAAACCAAACAGCACATCTGTTGCTACAAGTTTGTTCAGCATTATTCTTGTTAACCTGAAAATGATAAAACCCTGGGCTGTAGTCGACTGTGCTGAAAACCTGCTGACAATAACTTTAAAGAATTAATATTTTTAAACAGCTGTTCAGACTAAACAACCAACCGATTAGCATGTTTAGATCAGTTAAATACAAAAGTTTGTAGATTAGAAAGCAAGGTAATGCAGAAATGAACCAAAATATGTAAAAAAATATAAAAGCTAAGAAGAAGTTAAGAAGAAAAGTTAAGTTAAGAAACTTAAATGTAAAGAAATACTTGACGAGTCTGCGATATTCTGTCCCGTAGCGGTCCTGGACTGAAAGACTAGATTGTTTTTGTTATTCTTCTTACTTACTGCGCCATTTAGCAAAAAATTGAGCCCCTGCTACATACTCAAAACTCACCAAAATTTTCACTCGTCTAGTAACCCGGTGGAAATGAACCCCTCACCCTCCCCCCAAAAAAGAATACACAACATCAAAGCAGAAGAAAACAAAAAAAATAAATGAGGGCAAAATCTCCAATGGGGTTTAAAAAATGTAACTGAATTTTGAAATGGAACCATGTTTCCCATGTTGTAATATTGTAAAACTTTCTTTCAAGCGATCTTCAAAAAATTATACACACAAGCCACCAAGTTAAGTCAACAACCCCAACCAAAGCTTTGTTGACCTTTGACTTCAGGAAAAGGACGCCATCTTGAATTTTACCTCCAAAAAATACTCTTTAGCACCATGTACAAATGTAAACTCCATCTATTGCCTCCTAACTCCTCAAGTGTCATTTGGAAGCTACTTGGAAAAAAATGTTGAAATTAGAAGCTGTAGATTTTGAACGGTTTAAGGGTGATTAGCTTGCAAAAGGCGTTTCTCGGTTGACCAAACTAATCACTGGAATTTTGCAAAATTTTAAAACATGAATTGCTGGCTCAAGCTGTACAAAACAATACAACATGTGAAATAAACATATTAGGAATGTGAGCAAGGTTAAAAAAAAAAAAAAAAAAACGTTGCCATGGAAACCCAATTCTGTTAAAAAATATATATACCTGTTTGTCACCCCCAGGTGTCCAAAAAATCAAATGGTTGCTTTGGAGATAAAACCAACAGAAAAGCCGCCATTTTGAAAAAGTGGTGCTTTTTTTTTCTTTCATGAATCTGTCACATTGAGGCAGATTCAGGGCTTGGTAGGGGGCGTGTTATAGCCAGTTGGCCGGTCGGGTGAGTCGAGGGGAGAGCAGCTGGAGCGAGGGCAAGTAACACCTGCAGGCCATACAACGCCGCTTGCAGCTTAATTGTTCTTAAAATTTTATCCATATATATGGATAAAATTATATGTGTGTCTGTGTGTGTGTGTGTGTGTGTGTGTGTGTGTATTTACACAACATTTGCCTATTTGAGTATTTATTTATTTAAAAATGTATCTTTAATTTTATCATGTTGATCCTCAAATAAGCAAAAAAACTTTTTCTGTTCGTTATTTACAAATAAAAAGGAAGAGGGTCACATAATCTGTCATTTTATGGCATTTTGAATGGTAGCAAAGTCAATATTTGTTTATGGTGAAACTTTTTTCATTATTATTATTATTTATTAGCCTAAATTGCATTTTTCTTACAATGTGTTATTTCTTGTTCTGTCTTCCTGTCTGGTTATGTGAGGAAGAAGAATCTTTGTTCATGTTTGTGCTGAAAACCTCATAATCCTGTGGATCCAGAGTCGACAGCAACTGTCACGTTGTTTTGGCTCCACAGATGCTGAGGATTCAGCCGCAGTGAAGGACCTGGTGGCCTCTGCGCTGTACCATCACACACACACTTCACAGTGACACATGCCAACAAGCTGCCTCACATTGGACTGTAAATACTGCACAAATAAAGTGGGACTGCTGGTCCTGTCGCCTGCTGCCGCTGTTATTTGTGTTCCCTGCAGAAAGACGAACCAGGCTCTGGTTTCTGAGCCGGCAGTTATCTCAAAGCTACATGCCGCCTCAGTCATTGGTATTCCAGCGGACTCGGTTGACGTTAACAATGCAAGTTGAATTTGTGAGCCGCAATGCAGGGGAAAAGCTGAACCCCCTGAACTGCTGTTTTCACTGTTCTATGTGCTGAAGTGCAGAGGATGAGCTGCAGGGAAATAAAGGCCTGCAGAAGAAACGGGCTGAGTGGCAGAGGGGCCACAGGATTCTGGGAATCCCCCACTGTTCCTCTGGGGAGGATCCTTTAACCTCCTGTGTCGACTGCCTCTGTCTTTCTCATACAATATTAATGGGGGGGGTTTGTTTGTGTGGCTGGAAGCAGGGGTAAGGCTCAGGTGTCCCGCCGGGACTGTGCCTCTCATCTGTTCTGTGTGTTTTGGGTTTTAGAGATGTGAGCAGGTCGTGGTTTCTGCTCTTAATTCCACCACCTGTAAAAACAAAAGTTTGGTCTGTTTTTGGACCTCTCTGGATCCCAACATACATATTTTGATTACTTAATAAATCTTGGCTGGAGGATTTAATTGCAGGGGATTCTGGGAAATGGCTTCATGTCAGTTACGTCAAAACAATTGTATCTGTGATACTGAAGACAAGTAAAAGCCTTCAGGTCAATTCTTTAGTGTCACAGCTCCATCTGAGAGATACTCCAGTGAATCTGCTGAAAAAGTTTATTGAAAAATTATAATATATAACTCTTTTTTGTCAGCTGATTTCATGTCAGGCTCTACCCACTGACTGTATATGAGAACTGGACCGAGTGAGCATGACATCACCCATAGAAAATGACGTTAATTCAGTTGCCATTTTTTCCTAATGCCACCATCAATTGAGCCAGATGTCATCAGTAAGCAGTGATTGGTTCCATGGCAACCACTTTCACCACACAGGAATGACCACATTCCTACCCCTTAAAGAATGTACAAACATTTTGTACATTGTATGCGAGACCACCTACTTTTACTGAGGCATCTGATTGATCAGTTTATAACTTAAACTACAGGAAAAATCTGAAAAAAAGGTATCAGAGTAGGAATGGTAATTTGGACAAATAAAATGACTACAAAATAGCTGTTTATTTCTCTATAGAAGTCTATGGGACACTGGAATCATGTTTAGCTCTCATCAGAACAGTAAAACATCAAAACTTCCTGATTTATTATTGAACATTTTGGCTCAAACTTTTAAATTAAACATTTAAAATAAACAGAAAAATTGTCTCCTTAGATTTTTCTAAATTTTTTTGTTCAAATTTTTAACTGAACAAAAGTTTCTCTGACAAATTTTCTTTTTTTGTAATTTCATGCTACTATAAAGCTCTTATTTTCAATTTTACCAATGAATTAACCTGTAATTGTCATCATTTAGTAATAGGTACAAGTTGTAGCGCATGCTGAAAAACTGTTTTGACACCAAGTTTGTTCATTTTTGCTGTAACGTTTTCTCGTGAAGTAAATGGGACTTTTTATCACATGTTGACCTAATATGGTTCCAAATACTTTGATTTTAAACCAGCTTCAAACAGGAAGTTGTAGACTTTTTTTTAACTGGAATTTTTAACAAATTTCAATCCCTTTCTGATTCTTCAATATTTTTTATGTAAGTATTTTATCCATTTGTTTTGATTCCAAGGGAAATAGTGAATTATGTGGTTTACAGCACAGCATCAGAGTCCTGCTGCTCAGATTTTTATGTCGTGACTAATTCTGAGATGTGTTCATGACCTTAGATGGTCAAGCAGGACCAGGCTGCCAGTTTGCTGTTTTGAATGGGTACAATCAGATCTACTATAAACACAAGTTCGGTCGGGTTGACTTTCAGCAAGCATCCGTCAGCTGTTTCCATTCTAATCTCTGGAGAAAATGTCAGCTGACTCCATATGCAAAGACCTCCCGGTTTCCCACTCGTGACTCCTGTTGAACTCTGACTTTTGCCCCCAGTCTCTGCAAGCAAACAGGCTGAACATGAAGCACATTTCAGATATTTGACTCCTGACCCAAACAACCAAGCAGGGTTGATGGCCTTGTCATGATCCAGCTGATCTCATGGAGGCTGGCAGTTTGTCTACAGCTGCTTCTGCTGTTTTTTTTACAGCAAGGTCAACACTTTTCCTTCTTCAAGCAGCAATATTGAACTTCAAGCTATTTTGTTATTTTAAGTTTACTTTTAGAAAAAATTTTACTTAAAAAAAAAACTAAAGGAACTTCAATCCTTTTGAATCTCACGTTTTTTTAAGTGTAAATATGGATACATTTCTTATTTTGATCATTTTTTAAAATTATTTTGTTGATTTAAACTTTGAAGTTCTTAAGAAATAGATTGTAAAGACAGAGGAAGACATCTCTAGGGGATATTTTTAAGGGGGTTCTTTGAATAGGGCTGATGAAATCTGGCAAAAGTGAAGTAAAATATCTACAAAAACAGAGCTTATTGTGTTTTAGGAATTTTTCTTAATATTTCCTAAACAGAGCGGTAAAATTGGAATATGTTAATTAAGATGAGTAACTGTTTTGTTTTTGCATTTAGAAATAAACATATTTTAATGCTATTTTTAAAGATCCATTATTTATATTTAATTTAAAAAACTGGAAGGTAAGTCTTTACCAAAAAAAAAGCACCGGTTTAAATGATTGAAAAGACTTTTTTTTTTAAAAGGGGGGCCTAAATATGCTAGTTAACCTGAAATTCTTTAGCTAAGATTAGGAAAATGTACAACTTTAAACTCAACCAAATTCGATTGTTTTTATATCAGCCACAATGATTGTTTGCTTTCCAAATTTCTATTAAGGTATTTAAATGTCTTCTGTGATGAAAAAACGCGAATTATCCAGTTAACTTGATTTTAAGATAGGCAGCTAACACAGTAGAAAGGCATCTTAATTCTTCTTTTCTTTACAGCTATAATTTCTTTCTGAACAAATGACACTTTAAAGCATTAAACTTGATGTAAATGTATTTTTCCCATTGTTCTTGGTAGAAAATGAAGCAATCACTTTTCTTGATGGGATAAGTGTTAGCTTAGCATTAGCTGTTAGCTTTGTATTTAGCCTAATTGGTAAACATTCAGAGCAGTTTCCTTATTCTAATTTTCATTTTACTTTTCAAATTTATTTTTATTTAGATTTTTATTATTTTGCTTTTCAGACATAGATTTGAAGAGTTATAAGTTAATCAGAGAACGTGGCAAAACGACAACTTTCTAAAACATTATCAGCTTTCTTTTTAAAAAGAAAATTACATTTCAGGATTTGTACCTACATGAAGCATTAACGATCATTTGCAAAGGACTTATATGCCAATAAATACTTGGCTGCATGTCTATAAGAGATTATTATTTTACCCACTAATATTTCTGTCAAATTTTGTTCACAGCTTGTGAACACAACCACACTTTCTGGCGGCTTTTAGCAGCGACACGCCCAACCTCTAATGGAGGCTTTTTCACAAATGTTTCCGTCTGATTTCACTTAGAGATGAGTTATTCACATCAAATTTTCATTATTTTTCATCTGAACCTTTGACTTCGTTCTGGCAGAAATTCCTCAAATTGACTTTTCTGTATGAATACAAAAATAAAACGTAATCTGTGGTGAATTGATTTTAAAAGAATTCTGTGGGCTGACAAATTCATAAGGATTTTATCAAACTTTTATGAGGTTATGTTAATTTCCAATGTGTTTATCTAGGTAATGTAATCTAACATCCACTCACGTTGGGTCTTTTTCCATGTCTTCCTGTAACCTGGTTAAACCGCTGGAGGGAAACCAGATTATGGAAGAAATCCAGTCACCAGAGAAACCAGTTTTTGTCTTTTAGCAGCCAAACGTCTACACTAAGTTCCATCACGTTTCCTCCTGCAGCTTCTGTCTGCTGCTAAAGAAAAGCTATTTTTCTGGCAGAGAAAACTCAATTTCCTTTATCCTCTAAGGCCTGGTTGCAAAAACCAGTTACAGCTGATGTAACATTTTAAGAAACCAGATTATTTAATCTGCGACAGACTGGCGACCAGTCCAGGGGTGTCCCCTGCCTTCGCCCATGAGTAGCCGGGTTAGGCTCCGGCAACCCCGTGACCCCAAAAGGGATAAAGCGGATTGGAAAATGAATGAATAATTGAATGATTATTTAATAAAATCCGATTTTGTTATGTATATAACTGGACTCACTGAGCACTCTAAACTATTCAAACTTTTTTTGTCAGACGTTTCCTTGAGAAAGAAACTAGAACTTGTCTTTTATCATTTTATTCATCTGAATAATAAATTAAAACTAACAGGCACAAGATCTGTTTTCAATAAAAACATTCTAAAATTTACTATGCAGTCACATTTTATTATTTAAGGAATAAAGAATAAAGGTATTTCATTCATTGATTTACATTCATTTATCTTTGTGTTTAAAAAATTTGGAAGCATTTACATTTTTAGAGTACTGAAGAAAAAACGAGTTGATCAAACTCTTAAAAGTAAATAATAGTTGGGTACATATTTATTTTGGTTTATATAGGGTAAAAATTGATTTCCATGTCTCACCTTTTTTTTTAACAGAAAAATAAAGTAAATGCTAAAATATCGAGTTTTGTCCCCAATTTATTGGAAATTTTTATTCAGTTTCCTCATATTGGCTACACAAGCCACATTTCTGATGACATGTTAAATTAGACGTGCTTTATCGGGCAGAGGGCACACATACCATTTTGCTGTTTTTCCATTTCTCCATTTCAGCCGTCATTATAAAAAATAATAGCTGGTAAAGTAAATATTCTATTTTCAGAGTAATTTCAAATATTTGCAGAAAATTTTTAATATTTACGGGTAGCTTAAGGGAAATGAAAACTACTATACTTTTTCCTGCAGCACACAAAAGTACCGCCAAGTGAGTTAAAAATGAAACTAAAAATCATAGTTTTTACCAAGTGCCATCTAATATTGAATGTTGTTGTTGTGGAACAGCAGCTGCAGAGGACATTTGAGGTCCTTTTTTTGATTGTTCTCTTTTTTCCTGTAGAATAACCCACCCCTCACCCTGCAGTTGTGAGTTTTTAAATTTAAAAACATTTAGACACATATTTTAACTAGGATAGGCACACACAGATTTATCTTTGGTGTCTCAAACTCATCTCAAAATCTCTCATAGTAGTTTCCCAAACGTAAAATGTTCTTGGAAGGAGATAAAGATGAAATTATGACAGAAGTAAAGAATGAAAGATTTGGCTTGAGCAACTCCACCAGAATTATAGCTAAATTTATTAAGTAAAAATGAATAATTATACGTAAAAATATTCACATTTGAATATTGTCTCACAATTTTCTTGATCAAGTAATCTGTCACAGTGTATTGATTTATCCCTCGTCTATCATTTGATATCATGACATAAATATTATATAGAATCTAAGCTACCTGCCAAAGGATTTTCTTTTTCTTAATTTGAAATATTTCAAGATTAGACTTTTTCTCTTGAATAGTCAAATTTTCTCATCTGTCAAATGACTTTTTTTTTTTACCACTTCTTTAAACTGCTGAACCTTTTTCTTGCTCTGCAGTTTTGTCTAATGACAACGTTTTATTGAATAAACTAAAGATGAATCATAAACGGCAGATGTAACATAATGGTTTGCTGAAGCGTGTGGTTAATGACGTGCTGGATCTAACAGACCATGAATCACTCAATTTAATTGAAGCTCATCTTTAGACTTGGCAGCACTGCAGGAGACTACCAGAGCAGTTGAGATCCAGACGCTCTGCAGATGGAGGTTAGAGGCCCGGGTTTGAATCTTTTTATTATTCTGCTTTGTCATGATACAGATCATAAGTATGATATCTTTTCTATGAGCCAAAAGGCTTCTGCAGCTGAATCTGTAAGGTTTTCATGGTGGAACATCTTTCATCAGTTACATCTGATCAGTTGCATATAAAAGCTTCAGTTTGTTTACAAAATGTTCACAAAAATTGAAATAATGTTTAAATAAATTAATGACATAAGAATATGTTCCATGAGGAAAATCCTGCTGCTGCACTTTCTAAATAATTCTTAATAAGAAAAGAAAAGACTCCAGTCATTGAAAGCAGTTAAATACACGTTTTAAACATCATTTGTGATGTTGAGTTTTAAAATTATTTTGGGATGGCTACAGGACCTACTTCTAGGCAGATATTTTTTGTCAAAGTTTAAAATTTTTCAACTTTCCCAAAATATGGGAAAAGGAATGTTGTTTGAGCAATCTTCATAACATTTCAAAAAAAGCCCCCAAGTTAAGTCTGCAACTACAACCAATGTTTTGTTGACCTTTGACCTCAGCAAGGCCACCATCTTAAATTTTAAATCATTTTTACTATCAGCTACAACTCCTCCAAGGGATTTCGATCTTTTGCCTCCTAACTTCTCAAGCATCATTGGGAAGGGAAAAAATTTTAGAAATAGAGGTTTTAGACTTTGAACTGTGTTAGCATGGTGATCTTTCAAAAGTTGCGTTCCTGTGTTGCTGGCATGTTTTTATTTGGTATATTGTGACAAATTGAATACACTAGTCGTTTGCTCAAGCTGAAAAAAAACTATATAACATACGCTAT
Source organism: Adrianichthys oophorus (assembly GCA_036245035.1). Classification (NCBI taxonomy): domain Eukaryota; kingdom Metazoa; phylum Chordata; class Actinopteri; order Beloniformes; family Adrianichthyidae; genus Adrianichthys; species Adrianichthys oophorus. The sequence continues at coordinate 10,120,311 of BSAI01000030.1, forward strand.
AAACATATTAGAGGGGCGGTGAGGGCAAAGGGCACCGGCAGGCCATACAACAACACATGCGGCTTTTATTATATACCCCCTAATTGCTTAACGTTTTCCAATAAAGAACATTTTATTTTAAAAGAAACTTCTGTAACATTTCCGTCTTGAACTGCTTTTCTCTCATCTCTGCAAACAAAAGCTGAGTGTTACAATGGAAGCAGATTTGTGTGCAATGTTTAGTCGACACGACTTCAATCCACAGACATCCTGCTGCCTCTGGGGGCTCTGACACCTCCTATTAGCTGCAGCCAGTCTCACGTGTGTGGAGCCTGATTCTGCTGTGTTTCATCTTCGTCCTTGCTAACTGACAGCTGCCGGCCCAACAACACAAGAAGATTTCACCGCCTCTGGTTCCTTCTGAGCAGATGGAGGATTGGCCTGCTGATGATGATGTGTTGCTCCCTGCAAACACTTTGTTGTTTGATGCTGAAGGTTTGAGGGCTGCAGTGTTTTGTTGCATGCTTTTAAAAGACAACTGTTATGTGTCTTTTACAGTAGGGATTAAAAGTTTGGGCACCCCAGGTAAAATGTTATATTTCAGTGTATAAAGTACCCAAGGAAAGATTGAAAAATCTCCTATAGGCATCAGTTTACAAATGAGAAATTCTTTTAATATTTAAAAAAATTGGCTTGATTTCCATTATTTACCCTTACAAAATAATGGTATATCCAAAAGTTTGGGCACCCTGCGCCTTTCCTCTGTCATTAAGAAATGGCAGTCAACAGGAACAGTGGAAGTTAAAGCAAGAAAGAAAATTTTCAGACACAGTAGCTCATAGGATGGTGAGAAAAGCAAGTCAAAACCCACACTTGACTGAACCATCCCAGAAAGACCTGCAGAATCTGGAGTTGTGCTGCACTGTTCTACTGTCAAGAGATACTTCAAAGATGGTCTTCATGGAGGATTCATCAGAAGAAAACTTCTTCTACGTCCTCACCACAAAATTCAATGCTTGAAGTTTGCAAACTTGGATTGGATTTATCTGTGCTTTCCAGACTCTCAAAACACTTACAATGTATATCCATTATTCATTCACACCTCATTCATACTTGGTTCAAATGAACATATAAACAAGCCTGATGCATTTTAGAAACAAGTTCTGTGGAATTTTTTGGCTGCAATGACCAAAGGTACATTTGGAGAAGAAAGAGTACAGAGTCTAATGAATAGAACCTCTGTCCAACTGTTAAGCATGGGGGTGGATCAATCATGCTTTGGGCTTCTGTTGCAGCCAGCGGCACAGGAAACATTTCATGAGTAGAAGAAAGAATGGATTCCACAAAATTTCAGCACATTTTGGACAGTAACTTCATGCCATCTGTGAAAAAGGTGAAGTTGAAGAGAGGATGGTTTCTACAAATGGATAATGATCCTAAACACCCCTTAAAATCCACACTGTCTTACATTAAGAGGCAGAAACTGAAGGTTCTGCAGTGGCCTTCACAATCACCTGACCTCAATGTCATTGAAAATCTATGGATAGACCTGAAAAGAGCAGTGAGTAACAGACATCCCTGAAATCTCAAAGAACTGGAAGACTTTTGGAAAAAAGAATGGATGAAGAAACCTCAAACAAGAAATGAGAGTCTCTTGGCTGGCTACAATAAGTGTTTACAAACTGTGATACTTACCAAAGGCAGTACAAAGTACTAACTCAGCAGGATGCCCAAACTTTTGTACACACCATTATTTTGTTTTCTGTTTTTTTTGAAAGGGTAAATGATGGAAATCAAGCCCAATTTTTTGGACATAATTAAAGAATGTCTCGTCTGTAAACTGATGCCTTTAGGAGATTTTTCAATTATTTCCTTGGGTTCTTTATGCACAATAATATACCTGGGGTGCTCAAACTTTCAATCCCCAGTGTGAATCCAGCCTCACATTGTGATTCAAGCAATTTCCGAAACATGAATAGAAATGGATTGAGTCTTTTTTTTTTGTAAGTGGAAGTTCATTGTGTGATGTATTTGTAAAGCTGAACCACATGATCCATTAAAGCAAAAATGTTTTTTAAATATAAAAGTGAGATTCAATCTTCAAAAATTGGACCTGAAAATCAACAGTTTCAGTTTAATTAAACAGACGACAGAAGTTTTTTATTGGGGAAAAAAAGATGAGCAGACTGAAGATCATGCAGTATGCCAAACAGGAACCACCAAAGAAAAATAGTTTTAATTTTGCTTTATAAAGGGAAATAAAGTTGACGCACATTTTGAACTTATTGAAGCCGCTACCATCTATGTTCTGCACAGAAACTAGGAACTAGACCATTTTATATTGGGGGTGGGAGGGGGACAGCAGACTTTGGAAGGGTGGCAAATGAGAACAACAAACGAGGAGGCAATTACAAATGAAAGGATCAAAAATGTGAACAGTTTTATTATTGTTGCAATTATCAACATTAAAACATCAGCATATATGATACTGCTAATGCTTAATGAAGCTTTTATTGATTGTATTCTTCATTTTTGTCAATAATGATACTAGTATTGATTAAAAAGGCGTGGAGGTGGAGAGACAAAGGTTACTGTCGAGGGGGGAGCTGTCCCCCTTGTTCACTTACTCTGCACCTGGTGCTGCATCCATCCATCTATCTTCTTCCGCTCACCCGGGACCGGGTCGCAGGGGCAGAAGTTTAAGCAAAGATGCCCCAGACTTCCCTCTCCCTGGCCCTTCCTCCAGCTCCTCTGGGGGGACCCCAAGATGTTCCTGGGCCAGCTGAGAGGCGTAGTCTGTCCAGCGTGTCCTGGGTCTTCCCGGGCCCACCCGCCCAGTGTGACATGCCCAGAGGCATGAATACCTGAGCCACCTCAACTGGCTCCTCTCGATGTCAAGGAGCAATGGCTCTACTCTGAGCTCCTCCCAGGTGACCGAGCTTCTCACCCTATCTTTAATGGAGCGCCCAGTCACCCTACGGAAGAAGCTTATTTCGACTGTTTGTATCTGGGACCTCGTTCTTTCAGTCACGACCCAGAGCTTGTTAGTATATGAGCAAAGATTGACCAGTAAATTGAGAGCTTTGCTTTATAGCTTATCTCTCTCTCTTCATCACAATGGACAGATACAGCGATCACATAACGGTGGGCATTGCACCAATCCGCCTGTCAATCTCCCTCTCCGATCTTCCCTCACTCGTGAACAAGACCCCAAGATATTTAAACTCCTCCACCTGGGGAAGGAGCACTCCACCCACCCAGAGAGGGAAAACCACCTTTCTCCAAAACCATGGCCTCAGACTTAGCGGTGCTGACTCTCATCCCAGGCGCTTCACACTTGCCTGCAAACTGTTCCAATGCATGCTAAAGATCCTGGTTTGATGAAGTCAACAAGACAACATCATCTGCAGAGAGGAAATCATGTGGTTCCCAGACCAGACCTCCTCCAGCCCCTGGCTGCGCCTAGAAATTCTGTCCATAAAGACTCTAAACAGAGTCAGTGGTTAAAGGGCAGCCCTGCCGGAGTCTAACATGCACTGTGAACAGGTCTGACGGCTATGCGGATCAAGCTCCTGCTCTGGTCACGCAGAGACCGGACAGTCCTGAGTAAGGCTGCCCAGACCCCATACTCACATAGCACCCTCCACAGAACACCACAGGGGAAGCAGTCGAACACCTTAATCCACAAAAAACATATAGACAGGATGAGCAAACTCCCACAAACCCGCTAGCACTCTAAAGAGGGTGTAGAGCTGGTCCACAGTTCCACAATCAGGAAGGAAACCGCATGTTGTTTTTGGATCTGAGGTTCAACTATCAAACTGACTCTCTTCTCCAGTACCCTGGCATAGACTTTCCCAGGGAAGCTGAGGAGTGTGATTCCCCAGTAGTTGGAACACACCCTGCGGTCCCCCTTCTTTAAAAAAGGAACCACTACCCCTCTCTGCCAGTCCAGTGGTACAGTTCTTGACTGCCATGCTATGCTGCAGAGGCGTGTCAGCCAAGACACTTCCACAGCATCTAGAGACTTGAGGTACTCAGGGGGGACCTCATCCACTCCCAGTGCCTTGCCACCAAGGAGCTTCTTGACTACCTCAGTGAGTTCAGCTCGGATGATGGACAGCCCCACCCCAAAGTCCTCAGCCTCTGCTTCCTCAAGAGAAGGCTTGTCACCAGAATTGAGGAAATCCTTGAAGCATTCCTTCCACCGCCCAACCATGTCCCCAGTTGAAGTCAGCAAATCCCCACCTGCACTTAAAACGATGCTTACAGAAAACTGCTTCCCCTCTTGAGGCGCCGGACGGTTTGCCAGAACCTCTTTGATTCCAACCAAGAGTTTCCCTCCATGGCCTCCCTGAACTTCTCCCAGGACCAAGTTTTTGCCTCCACAACAGCCCGTGCCGCAGCTCACTTAGACTGCCGATACCTGTCAGCTGCCTCTGGAGTCCCACAATCTAGCCAGACATGATAGGGCACCATCTTCAGCTTGACGGCATCCCTTACTTCCGGTGTCCACCACTGGGTTCAGGGGTTGCAACCTTGACTGGCACCAGAGACCTTGCGACCAAAGCTCAGAACAACAGCAGATACAATGGAGGTGGAGAACATGGTCCATTCAGACTCAACATCACCAGCCTCCCTTGATACCTGTTTGAAGCTCTCCCGGAATTGATAGTTAAAGACTTCCCTGACGGAGGGCTCAGCCAGACATTCCCAAAAAAATTTCACAGTACGTTTGGATCTGCCAAGTATAAACAGCCTCCTTCCCCGCTAGTGAATCCAACTCATCACCAGGTAATGATCAGTGGACAGCTCTGCCCCTCTCTTTACCTGAGTCTCCAAGACACTCGGCAGAAGATTGCCTGAAACAACTACAAAGTCAATCATAGATCTCTTGTCGAGGGTGTCCTGATACCACGTGTATTAATGGACACTTGTGTGCTCAAATATGGTGTTTTTTATGGACAAACTATGACGAGCACAGAAGTCCAACAGCACAAAACTGCACAGGTTCAGATCAGGAAACTGCACCAACCAATCACACCCCTCCAGGTGCTACTGTCGTTGCCCATGAGAGCATTGAAGTCCCCCAGGAGAACAATGGAGTCCAATGGAGACAATGGAGTGGCACTTTCCAGTACCCCTTCAAGAGACACCAAGAAAGCTGGGGACCCCGAACTGCTGTTCAGCCCTAAGCTGAAACCGGAGTCAGAGACCTGTTTACCACCCGAAGGCAAAGGGACACAACTCTCTCGTCCACCGGGGTGAACTCCAACACTTGGCGGCTGAGCTGGGGGCTCACAAGTAAGCCCACCTCAGCCCACCGCTTCTCACCATGTGCAACTCCAGAATGGTAGAGAGTCCCCTCTCGAGGGACTGAGTTTCAGAGCCCAGAATGTGTGTAGAGGTTGGCCCAATTATATCTAGCCGGTACCTGTCGACCTTCAAAAGCTCAGGCTCCTTTCCTCCCAGAGATCTGACGTTCCATGTGCCAGAAGCAAAGTTCCATGACAGGTTTAGGCCGCAGAGGCACTCCTCCTTGACTGCCACCCAAACCACATTGCACCAGCCCCTTCTGAGCTCTCTTGCAGATGGTGGGCCCACTGGAGAGGAATCCCATATCAATTTCTTCTTGCTTTACCCAACCGGGGCCCGTGGGAGGAGCCCCAAGCCACCAGGCACTCAAATGCAAGCACGAACCCCAGGCCCGGTTCCAGGGTGGGGCCCTGGTAACGCAACTCCGGGCGACATATCTAGAACTGGCGCTGCAAAAAAAAATGCAGCTAAAAGGAGACTTGTTTTTTTTGGTTCTGACTTTTTGTTGCACCATCTATCTGAATGCTTGTTTTTAATTGTAAAGTGCTTTAAGATGCTCAAAGCATAAGAAGCACTGTGTATAAATACAGTTTTTATGTAATTTGATTTGATTTGATTGTTGCATTTATGCAGTTCTCATTCAAGGAAACTCTGTGTTGTGGACCAAAAACTCTGGAGTGAAAGTTTATTCTACTGAGATAATAAAGTATAATAGAAAGCCTTCATTATCATTTTACACATTATATTTATATTTTAAAACCATTCACTTAGAAATGGACAAGTAAGAAAGACAATTAAATAGAATACAAATATACTAGAATCATATAGATTTTAGTGCAAAACTATAGAGTTCAAAACAGTGACAATTTTGCGAAAGAACTGGTCTGCTTGTTCTGGACCTGAAACTTTGCCAGAAGGCAAAAGTTTGATAAAAGCCAGAATAAGTTTTGTCCTTTATAATGTTTCTGGAATGTTTCTGCCCCGGCTAGGACAGCAGGAGTTGTAGATGCCTTTTTTTTTGTCAAATATAAGACATAAAAGATGAAGCAACATGATTGATGGGTGATTGATGGTTCTGCAGTCTTCTGTTCTGCTGTTGTGAGGAAGCTCAATTTGAAAGAAGAAGCTCTTAATTTATGCAGCACAAGCTAGATGTTCATCTAAATTATACAGTAAAAATTGTGCAAATTTGGAAGTGAAAAAAATAAACATGTTAGCTTTTTTTTCTTTATATTCTAGGTTAACCCTTAAAAACCAGATATGTCACTGGTGACACAAAAGTAGCACACATGCTTTGACCGTTTGATATCAACATGACTGTGGATTGTGTAAACACTTCACTGCTGTATTGAGTTGCATATCAGCGCAAGGCAGCTTTTCCTAAAGTCAGAACTTGCTGGAATTAAGTAAATGGTTGAGGAATTACGCTAGCTAAAAGAATGTCAATACTGGAGCTAAAGATCCGGTGTTAAAGGGTTAACTTTTGGTCTTCCAAAGTTGGGTTCAATTAAAAAATGTAAATATTCAAGGTAAATAAAGCAGAAGAACTCCCCTATTCTCTACCCTGTAGCTGCAAATGCGTCAGTAAAAATTTATTTAACAAATTCACCGTTTTGTGGGAGGGGGTGAGTAACCTATTGCAAAATCTGATTGCTGAGAAATGTAAAAAATATAAACTCATGGTTCACGTCAGTGTCTCAACAATGGTCAATTATCTCCTTAAAAAAATCCTCATCACCTCTTTGAAACAGAGTCATTGGTTTCCTCTGAAATTCTCGGTTATTTTCTTTTTTTTACTAATTTCCCTCAGTTTAAATAGTTTCTTCTGACAGTCAGATCATAAGACGCAATCCTGTTGTGTTCACAAAGGGAAAGGTGGAGCTGAGCATCGCCACCCGGCCAAAAGAAATCTGTGACCAATTTCTTCCAGTTCAATAGTGCATTCACCTTTGCCCTGATGCAGCTGCGAATTCTGCAGCTCAAAGACTTGAGACACCACTGGTATGAGCGCAGAATTCTTATTTGGGTGTATCCAAAATATAAGCTGGTAAGTGGGATTTTGTCAAAAATTGCTCATTGAAAATGTGTTGATCCTGGTATGTTTGAGGAAAACCAGATTTTTTTTTCTAACTGGGCTGGAGACAAGAACTTGACAGACACAGAGGCCTGTAGCTTGACCTGTCGGATTATTCATTATATTTTATTGGATGCACTTCAAGAGTTATTCCAGAAGTTATATTACACCTAAAAATTTCCTCATGCATCACAGTCATGCAGTCATTGGCTTTGACTTCTGAGAAAACGCTATTTGCGTTTACTGAGGCATCTGATTGGTCAGTTTCTAACTTGAATAACTCGCTATAAAGAAAATCTTTCATTAAAAGAATTTGATTTAGCAAGAAGATATTGAAAAAAGGCATCAAGATTGGATCAAGAATGGATATTCTGACAAATAAAATTAGTAATAGCTGTTTATTCTCAATAGAAGTCTATGGGTTTTTAGCTTTCTGAAACCAGTGGGTACTTCTTGTTGGGGTTGGGGGGATTGGTGGTGTTAGTCAGTCCAGTTCACGTATACAGTCCTTGACAGACCAATTCCTATTTATTAATGATGCTTGGGTCCAACATGGCAGCGTCCATATTTTGAAAATATGGCAAAAACTAGATTTTATTTGATTGGAGCTGGAAGTAAACCATTTTCTATGGGTAACGCTACACTCGCTCAGTCCAGTTCTCTCTCAGAGAGAGAAACATCTTTTCAAAATCAAAATGTATCTAAAGGTTGGGTTTTGAACTTAATTCATCTGTCAAATTCCTTTTCTTGGTAGAGATTTACATGTATTTCTAGCTGGATGCATGTTCTGCTAGGCCTTGATGTTAATGGATAAAAGCGTAAAGACTCACTCTGAAACGGTTGATTTTGGTGTTTTTAACATGGTCTTGTGGCATTTTTCTGATGATGGATGACATTTATAAAGAAAATGAAGCTTAAAATTACATGAGAATTTCTGTATTTAAATTGTTGTGAATTATGAGCAGACAATAAAGCTGTTTGAAAAAGATCATATTTGTGATGTAGAAAATACACTGGGTGGGTCCACAAGCTCCTTTCTCCGCTCCATTCTTTGTTTTCCTCATCTGAGCTGGCATCTGGCTCAAAACTGTACGGCTGGATAGCTCAGATATTGCTCGCCATTTTTGTTGCACCGATAATGTTAGGTTGGGTGTTATGTTAGGTTAATCAATTTGAGACTTAATAATTTGGTAAGCATGTTTTTTTTCTCCTCCTCTTATTAATTCTTGCAAATATAATGACTGAGTAATAGCTGTTTATTTCTCAATAGAAATAAACAGACTCAGACCAGTCCACTCTGGAGTCTCAGCCTTCCCTCTGGTCTGAGCCTTCCCTCTGCGTCGCCCCTTGCTGCTGCTTGTATATGAAGGACAAACATTAAGTAGAAGGTGGTTCTACTGATAAACAAATGAAAATGCATCACCTGCTTTAAGCAGTGGCAGACAAATTCAGTTTTTTTTTCCATGATGGTCGTGTTGTGAGTGTTAACAGGCTGTAATGAGGCCACTGTGAGTTTCTACTAAGTGCTTTTCTGCCCACGCTGAACTGCCACTGAGTCTAACTGTGTGAAGTGAAGCAGAAATCAAAAGCAGACACTTACTTCCTGCTGCTGTACTTTTTCTGTTTGATTTTAAGCTCAAGAGAATTTGCACAAAAAATATCAACAACTTTCATCAGAATTTTTGGTCAACAACATCATAAATAACTTTGAGAAGAAAATGTTGAATTTAAAAATTTTCTTTGTTTCTAAATACATTAGATGTCAATTCTGACCCGTAAATTAGTATATAAAGCTGATCCATTTAAAAAGTCACCTAGAAGTAGAGAAGAGAGAGAGAGGGGGAGTGAATTTAATTCACAGTCCTTTAATAATCACGTTAAAACAAGGACACACTCTACATTAAAATAAAAACAACATTTAATTGCAGAGAAAAAATAAAAACGAAACAAAGCAAAAAAAACGGCATGTAAAACAGTAAAGTCATCAAAATTGAAACACAATGTTATTGTCATCCCAATAGTACACAGAATTTCCTCCACTCCAAAGCCCACATACATTTTAACCTTTAAAGGTCACCAATCAACTTAAAATAAGCAAATTCAACATTCAAACAACTTTTCAGAAGAGAAAAAAAAATAAAGGAAAAACAAAGTTTCTACATTCAAAGTTAGGCTTTAAACATTCCTATTGGGACAGGCTTATTGCCTGGCTAGCTAGCAATAGTGCAGTATTTTACTTAGTTCTCCCCTACCTTACCTACTGTAAAGAAGTTTATATCATCGATTATACATATTTCTCCACGGAGCTAAGCAGAGGATAGATGGTTTAAAAACCGGGCCATGGTGGCCTACTCCCCTTTCCCGCTTCCCCTCCGGGAGAGATTCCAGGTGGATCATCTGTGCTCCCATCTCTGGTCATAGAACTCACCTCTGGCTCGTCTTGCACCCCCAGCTGTCCCATAGTTTCATCTGGATGAAGTCCATCTGCTACACCAGGGCTGCTCATTCCTGGTCCTCACAATCTACCACCCTGCCTGTTTTGCAGTTCTCCCTCCACTGCTTGCTGCTGATGACCTGGACATGGGGTGTTCATTAAATCAAAATGTGGAGACATCTGACTGAGCTAATGCAGGGCTTGGAGATCCGGAAAACAGTCAGGGTGGTAGATCTTGGGGACCAGGAATGAGCAGCTCTATGCTACACTATTCCAACATGTAGTCAAGTTAGTAGTTAGTTAATTAAGCTAATTCTTTTTTAACAGTTCTTTAACACATCGCCTGTTTGTCCTGGAAGAGGATACCTCCTTCATGCAGGCCTCCCTGAGGTTTCCTATTTTTTCCCCAAATTGGGTTTATTTTAGGAGTTTTTCCTCACCGAGAAGGAAGGTATAAGACCATGTCAGTTTAGCTTAGTCTGTTTGGTTTAGTTTGGCAACTAGCTATTGTTTGTATTTATGACTGATTTTATGTTTTTAATAAGTGTGTAGACATGTTTCTTACATACAGTATACTTTGGACCAAAAACAAACAATGGGGAAGAAAACGCTGCCCCTAGCCTGCGACACCAATTTTCCAAAACCGGAAACAAACCCCTTAGCCTGTTACACTGAATCACCAAAGGTGCAAGAGTTTCAGATGCCCCACAAAAATCACACTTATCTGATTGAGTTGGAACAAAGTGTACTTTGTATCTGTTTGTAGCAATGGCACCATGGACAGTTCGTCATAGGAGATCAGCTGCGCATTTCTCAACAGGCAACTTATACAGAGACCGCCAGCGTCCTTCTGTGGGGAGAGAGAGGGGGAGAGAATTGTAGGCTCATAATTTGAAATTCATATTTATGTACATAAATACACAGACTTGATGTGATTTTAAAGTGAATCAGACAATTACAGTGAATTAAATTGATAAATTTCTGATTATAATGTGATCCATCACTTTTCTTTCAACAGCTTGTTGAATTGGACCCGTGTGTTGGTAGCTGTCACTGGTGCTACAACGCACAACATAAAAAGGCACTTAAGCAGCTAAAGCCAAGTTAGGAGTCTAAGGCTGAACAACTTTCTGTTTAATAAACGGTGCTGTTCGTGCATGAATGGAGGTGAGAGAAGATCTTTGCTATAGATGCTCTGATCTAGAGTTGACTGTTTACTGTTGGAAAGATTTTTTTTAAATTTTCCATGACACCTTTTCAGAAGACGGACAGATTCTAGCAAAGGTGTGTAAACCTAAAAAGTTTAAAATTTAACACTTTTTCTGTCACCCAAAGAGAAGTTTGTGAAAACCATTTCTTTCATGAGAGCTGTGATAACGGAAAAAGCCAACATGAGTTCCATGTGTGAACACTTTCCTAGCAGGCGTTAGAACAGGATGTGGTTTGCAGAGAAACTCAAACTGAGAAAAGGGGCTGGTTTTAAAGGGACTTTCTGCTAACAGGGCTTAATGCGGATTCATTGACATGTGAGGGTTTTTGACCTCCTCTCCCAGGCTCACCAGTGCAGGAAGGTGAAGCAGAGATGAAGTAAAAGCTGGCGGCTCGAGATGTCAGAATGAATCCCGAGAAACATCTTTCCATCTGGCAGCGAAGTAAAGAATATGATCTAGCTGCAAGAAGGGTGGAATACTTGTAGACCCACTCTGAACTGCTGTTTTTGGTGTTAACATGTTCTTGTGGCATTTTTTTAATGATGGAGGACATATATAAACAAGATTAAGCTAGCATTGCTGAGTATTTCTTTATTCAAATCGCTGTGAATCAGGAGCAGAGGGAAAAATTCAGTTTGAAAAAGATCGTATTTGTGATGAAGAAAATACGTTCCGCTTCATTCTGATTCATCCTCTTGCCAGTGTTAGGCAAGTTACTTCTTAAAAGTATTTGATTACTTTACTTAGTTATTGGCTCAAAATTGTATTTAAATTACTTTACTCATTACTTATTTGAAAAAGTAAATTACTTTATTTCTACTCCTATACAAATTCTGAAGGCAAAAAACAGCTTTGCACAAACAAGATCTTCTAGTATTTCGTTTAACAGGGCTCTTTTGACAAAGATGATTTTAATCTCTAAAGGATGTCTGTGGTTAAATAAAGGTAAATAAATAAAATAAAATTTTTAAATCAATAACCTTGTGCAAGACACAACCTGGCTTCATTTGAATTCAGACAACAGTGTGAAAAATAACAAAAATAAGTTGCAACATCCGCGGTCTATGCTTCTGCTCAAAGTCAGATGTGGAAAATACTGTTATGTCTATATGTCAGGGTTGACGTGTGAACACAGATGCAGACGACACTCGTAAATACAAAGTCTCTCGTTTAATTGAGAAAGGTTCACAAGAAACTGAACACAAACTCATGAAGGTACAAAAGACCATCCGACAACCAGTGCAGGGGAGACGAAGACTTATAACAGGAGGAGGGGATGAGGTAAATGGAAACAGGTGTGCCAATAAGGAGGGAGAGAACACAGGAAGTAACAACCAGCAACAAAATAAAACAGGAAGTGGAACCCAACAAAAAAAACAAAACAAATGTCCTGGGTCCATAACCCCACACTATATTTATCTCTATCAGAGCTGAAACTACGCCAGTCTTTTGAAAACACAAAGAACTATTAAATGCCTCTATGTTCATTCTGGCTGAATTCATGTACACCCTTACAATGGGCTGCACCAGTCTCTCTCCCTACGTCTGTCTGGTCTGCACAGTTGTGCACTACTGCAAGTCTACTGTACTATCCACACCCCGCCCCCACAGAGCCCATTGACCGCAAACGTGCAGCTTAGAGAGAAATATAAAGTAAGAGAGTGAGATAATTTAGGAAAAAACGTCTCCCAGGAAGGATCCAGTTCTTGTCTCTCACAACTAAAGAGCGCCTTTCGATTCGTTTCATTTGTAATCAAACACATGGGGCAGGTCTCTGCTCTGCTCACCGCACACCTGAGAGGACTCATTGGAGCGTCTCTTTTTGTCATCTTTGAGCCAGTTTGGGAAACATTGTGACTGTAGCTATGAGGGCACGTCTGTACTTTGATCAATCCCCAACTTTGCGTGCATATGCGTGCGCGTCCGCACCAGTTTCTCCGTTTAAAAAAAAAAAAATTTGATTGATGTTTTGTTTCAATTAACCGAGAGAAAATGTCAAAGCCTACAAAACCAAAGTAACGAGGGTTTCTATAGTCTAGTAATTGTAAGTAATTACAGAAATTTGAACTGTAATTCTTGAAGTTACTCTGTTACTGACAAAAGTAATTAAATTACAGTAATTCTTTACTTTGTAGTAACTGCTAATGTTAGTTTGGGAGTGTGGGGGGCTGTAAGCTGGCGAGAGTGTAAATAGATGAATAATGGGAAGAGGTGGACAGGTTTACAAATCAGAGGTAAATTTTTACTGAACCCCTGCCGCTCTGCAAAAACTATGTCCTGTGTCTCATATGGTGTGTGCTTGTATTCCTTGCATGCTGACAGCAGAGGAGCATGAAAACAATTCACCAAAAGAAGCGGACTGTTTCTCATAGTGAACATGAATCTATGATTACATCACACAAGGATTTTTTGCTGTGAGGTTCTAAATGAAACTTTTGTTTGTCATCAGAAAGTAGGCAGCGATTGCTTCACATGTAGCAGGTGAATTTTCACTGCTATTGACTACTTGTCTGACTTTGTCCGGCGCAGCTGACAACTTTTCCTTCTGTTTCTTGCTTTGTCCATCAGGTTCATGTCCCTCTGCTTCGTAAACCAAAACAGAGTTCTACAGGATAGTGAATAGCGAGGGTTGTGTCTGTGTGTATGTGAACGTGCGGGGGAGGGGGCTCTTCTTGCGGCGTGCGCCAGTTTCTGTTTTGTAACTAATGTTCTCGCTTTCTCTCTCTGCTTAGCAGGAGCAAGCACATCTGCGCTCTGCCAGAGGGGTGAGCTAACCTTACTTGGAACAACTTCATCGTTTCAGTCCTACTCTTTGTTTCTGACTTGTAGTTGCTTCAAACTTGCAGATTATTGGTAAATGGCGTATACTCATATAGCACTTTTCTACCTTCCTTGAAGGCCCAAAGCGCTTTAAAGTCACAGTCTTATTCACACACACATACACATATTGATGGCGGTTCCGCTGCCAAACACTGGCGTCAAACTTCCATCAGAGGTAATGTGTCGTTCATTGTCTTGCCCAAGGACACTTGGGCAACACATGGGCAGGCTAGGTGGGAATCAAACCTGCAATCTTCCGATCAGAGGATGACCACCCTCCCGCTGCCCCATGGCTGCCCCATTATTGTAATAATTATGCGTTATTAGTGCTTACTTTGCAGGAATTCATTTTAAAATGCGCGTTTCCTGCAATCCCGTAGCGAAATTCAGGCCCTTAGACATCTGATAAAGTTGTCAGAGATGTCCTGTAAACATACACAATAGATGTATATTACCGTATATCTTCCAATAATAGCCGGGGCGTTAATTTAAAAAAATTGTCAGCCGACCCGGCGTTTATTAGACACCAGCATCTCTTGGAGACCGGCGTTTAGACAGACAGAATGATGATGGTTAATGGGTTCATTGTATGGGTTCATTTGAGAACATTGTATTCTGTTCTGATTAACACTGGCTGTGAACCTTTCTTTTCTTTTTGAGTCATCAATCTCCGTATCAAAAATCCTCTTGGCTTTCATGCCGATCACTTTCCTAGAGACGTGCGCACCATTTGTTGCTGCTTTCTCTGTTCACCAGGAAACCAGGCTTGCTCCTTTTCTTTCTTTCTGCAGCCTCTCCGCGGTTTAGGATTCACCACAGATTAGCTACATGGAGCTGGCAGCTAATGTTTTTAGACTGTTAGCTACATGAAGCGATGTCTGTGTTTATCTCATTTACAATGCTTGAAAGACATGGATGATGTTAAGAGATCAGATTGATTTATTTCGAAAAGCTCTACAAAAACATCAGTGATCATTCCTCAATCTTTAGGTTCATGAAACATTTAGAATCTCCAACAAGTTACCGAGAGCTTAACCCGAAGAATAAAATGAGGGTACCTTTTTTGAGGCGTCAATGAAAATAAAATTCAGGAGGCCCAAGCAGACTGCTTTCCCATCCCGCTCCGGCTCACTGTCTGGCTGCCAGCTCCTCTCCCGGTGGCCCATAGTGAGAGTGTCGGGTCCAGCTCTAAAATGTACCCGCCTTAGTCCAACAACAGCAGACTGAAAGGGCTCTGGAAATCTCGCTGCCCCGAAAGGGATCTAGTGGGGTAAGAAAATGAATGAAGTTCTGGAGAACTACGGATTGATCCACTATAAACACCAGGAAATCGGTTTGCTCCTTTTCTTTCTTTCTGCAGCCGTCTTCGCTCCTTCACACATCTGTTTGCGCCATTCTCGGATATATTTAGGATTCATCCCAAAATATTTTCTAAAATTCTAAAAATTCAAACAAAATGGAATGAGCCAAAATGTTGTGAGCCATGCTACACTGGCTAAAATGCTACAGACACCCAGCCCCCTCTGTGCCTGCCTCAGTAGCAGCACGCACGCAGGGGGTGGGGGTAGGGAGGGGGTTGTTGGTGTTAAAGGAGCCTGACATCTATTAGGGACGTCAATTACAACTAAAACCTGTTAGACCCAGCTTTTATTGGAGATCAGCGTCTATTAGAGACCGGCCATTATTGGAAGATATATGGTAGTTACTTAATAGACATTCATTCATTCATTTTCCAATCCGCTTTATCCCTTTCGGGGTCACGGGGTTGCCGGAGCCTAACCCGGCTACTCATGGGCGAAGGCAGGGTACACCCCTGGACTGGTCACCAGTCTGTCGCAGGGGCCACAATCACACACCCATGCACACTCACATTCACACCTAGGGACAATTTAGATTAACCAATTAACCTATGAAGCATGTTTTTGGACGGTGGGAGGAAGCCGGAGTACCCGGAGAAAACCCACGCATGCACGGGGAGAACATGCAAACTCCACACAGAAAGGTCCCCCAGCCAGGACTTGAACCGGGAACCTTCTTGCTGTGAGGCAGGAGCGCTAACCACTGCGCCACCGTGCAGCCCCTTAATAGACATCTTGTGCCTATTAAGACCATTATATTACCTGTATATTACAACTAGACTGAGTGATCCCTCCTCCCACAGCGTTCCAAACAAGAAGTACCACGTGACTCCAAGATGTCAAAATAGATTTTTTTTGTCAGAATAACCCTTCTTGCTGGTTTTCCTTTTTCATCATGTTCTTGCTAATTTTTGTAAAGATATTTTTTTCTGTAGTGTAACTTATTCAAGTAATAAACTGACCAATCAGATGCCTCAATAAAAGTAGGTGGAACCTACTAGCCCCCTACATCTAACATTTACAGCGTTTGACAGATTTTGTGTAGCCTGCTTTCAAAGGGTAATGGTGTGGACTTCTGACAAGTTTTTGTCTGATTGGCCAGAGTGGTTGCCATAGAAACATTGACTCAGACCGACTCAGACCAATCACTGCATACTGTCTAACTTTGGCTCCAATATGTGTCCATATCGCAAAAAAATGGTGACTGAATTGATTTGACTTGATTTCATTAAACCGTTTTCTTTGGGTGACACTGCATCACTCAGTCCAGTTCTGACATACAGTCATGGGTTAAAACACTTTTTCCCCATTTTTAAAAAATAAAAACAGAATACAAAATACTTGGAAGATGGGACTTAACATGAGTTTTAATCACTATTGAAAGCCGCTGTTGTATTTTTCTTTGTCCTAAAATTAATGCATCTGGAGCTCCTTACATAGCCAAACTGTTCAAATGTCATTCTGTTGATCCGTGGGAACATCTGGCTCCTCTGATCTTTATATAGATGGCTGTGCCATTGAGGGGCACAAATAGGTTGTTTTTCTTTGAAATCCATCTACAAACTAATTTAAATCCTCCCACAAACAGCCTGTTTACTCATTTTATTTTCCCCCACTGCTTCTTTCAAAGATAAATGAAGTTTCCATGCTAGCCTGTCAGTCCCTCTGTGCCGTCATTTTAGGTTACAACCAACAAAACAAGCAGAATCAGCCAGAATACATGTTTTATTTGGTAGAGAAAATACCATCCAGAAGAGGAAAAACACCAAAAATACATTTCTTTCAAACATCAAATGCTCTCCCGTATATAAAGGTCACTATACGTTGAAGAAAACCCAGAACATCAGTGATCTCTTCATTTTTGAATGATTTGTCTTGCAAAAGCACAGCATGTCTCAGGTGTTAATAAAGCCTGACAGCTTTCAGGGAGCACTTCCTCGTTCTTCACACATGACAATAAGGCAGGCAGATGGCCTTTAATTTTTTGTTTTTTAATGTAAAAATCACCAAAAAGGAGGTGTCAAAGTAAGGAACATTAGCCAGAAAACACAAATAAACACAAGAAACCTTGGCACAGAACGCAGCCACAACAAAATGATTAAAATCACTTGAAGGAGGCAGAGCTGGAAGGCAGAAGGGGTCGTTTTTTGGCAGCTTGCTCTATGTCTGGGAGGAGGAGGAGAGCTTTCCCATGTGAAGCAGGAGTCCAAACAAGGCCTAGATTCCCAACGCGCATGCAAAAACACACACATCATCCAGCCATTTGAGGTTCACAAAAAGGCAGAACTTCACAAAGTCACGCAGTTAGCATGTTTACATCTAAATCTGCTGTTTCAGTCGCCTTTAGGAAAGTCTGTTAAAGTTGACCAAAAAGGGGATTTACATTGAAACTGACACAGATCAAAGTTGTACATTTTTGGGACAAAAACTTGAAAATTTACCACTGTTTTCAACTTCAACATTTTTCTAGTAAATTTGAAAGATTAGGACCACAAAAAATAATATGACGAGAAAAAAGGTTGTAAATTTATGAGAAAATACTAATAAATGTATTACTTTAAATCTTGTAAATTTACAACCTTTTTCTCGTACATTTGCAAGATTAGGACAAAAACAAAAAAAGTAAGATTATGAGATTAAAGCCGTAAATTTATAAGTTTTTTTCTCGTAAATTTACGACTTTATTCTCTATTCATATTTGATTTTTGTTGTCCTAATCTCAGAGAAGAAAGTCATAAATTTACGAGATTTAAAGTCTAAAATTTACACATTTTTCCCTGTAAATTTATAACTAACTTTGTAATACACATTTTTTTTGTTGTTGCCCTAATCTCAGAAATTTACTAGAAAAAAGTTGTACTTTCATGAGATTTAAAGTTGTAACTCAAGTTTTTTTCTCCTAAATTTACGACTTTTTTCATGAAAATTTCCAAGATTAGGACCACAAAAAGAACAGTAATATCAGGATATTAAAGTCAAAGTTAACCTAGAGTACAGTGACTGAACGCCATGTGCAGCAGTCTTGTACAATTTAATTTGAGCAAACTGTCTTGGGTTTAACAGCTGAATGTTTATTGATAACGTCACAAATGTTTGGAAGCTCCTTTGTTTGATTTAGGGTTTATTAATGTTTTATTCATTGATGGGTGGCTTGCAGGATCTCTGCAGAGCCTGTTGTTAAAACTATCGATATCCCTGCAGCTGGCCACTTTCAGTCCTTTCTTCCTCCATGAAAACAAGATATCCTCCAAGTCTGTGTGACCATCTTCCATCTGAAGAGGCCCAGTTTTCGGCATAACCTTTTCAATGTTCATATGCTACTAAAAATTTGATTATGAGTCGTCAAAGAACCTATCCAGAAATAAAGCTTCACAAAATGCCCCGCGTCTTTCATCTTCAAGCAGGCTCGGATAAACAGAGAACTTTGGTGTATTTTCTCGTGAACTTGTCTTATTTTTTTATTTTTTCTAATAAATGTATGTGTTGGAAAGTTGTAAATTTACAGTTGAAGTCATTTTTAAAACACGTAAATTTACGAGAAAAAAGGGACACATTTAGCCTATGACTTTAAAAGTCATAAATATACAACTTTGTTCTTGTATTTTAACAGCAGCGACTTTTTTCCTACACAAATTTATAATTTTATTTTCGTAAGCTAACTAAAAAAAACTTTTTTTTGTTTGTTTGTAAACTGGCCCTTATACTCTGTTGTACAAAAACATTTATGAAGATAGAATTTTTTTTTTTAAGAAATTGACTATTCGCGTGTAATTTTTTAAATCCTTGCGGCCAACGCAGAACTTTTTTCTTGGCTGCACTTATTTTGTTTAGGATATGAGGTTAGGATGCCCTAGAAGAAAGGTAAGGGTTTTGAGGCCTAGGCTAAAATGTGTAAAAATATCACCCTTTCAGGTTCGGACACGTGTAAACCACACTTAAAATATTTTCTGTTCCAGTTGGTAGCATTCCAGGTTTTACAATTACCCCATTAAATATGTGCGACCAAGAACAGCATTTAGCCTTGGACGTACTTAAAATACGTATGGGCAATGCAGCAATAGGCATCTCTGCCCCATACACTGTGTGGCCAACAAAAATTTCCATCAATTTTTGTGCTTGGTCGCACGCAAACACATGCGAATGACATCAGCCTTTTTTTTAATTAAAAAACAAATATCGTTAGGTTGTCATAGTTACTGTGGTCCAAGCAAAGCAAGCAAAATTGTTCTGAAAAAAGTCTACAAAGCAAAAATACCACGAAAGGTGACCCGCAATATAGCGAGGGACCACTGTACTGTAATTTGACAAGTCTGAACATCAAACAGTCATCTTCTTTGTCTCAAATTAATCTCAAATTTCTCAGTTTACTCTCTGCTGGAAAGTTCCTCAAATTGAGGACAACTTTATAAAAGGTGATTTTTTTGCAAATCTATTACTCTTTTGGGAAGGGGATTTGGCTCTAATTGGTCAAATGTAGTAGTTTTAAAGCTTTTAAAAGACATTAAAGAATAACTTTATTAGAATAAATGGAATCCAGTTCAGCCTGTTTTTTTTTTTTTTTTTTTTTTTATTTCCACTAACATAGCAGCTAAACATCTAATTTCAAATAGATTTCCAAACCCTAGAAAAGACGGGTTATTGATTTATTATTTGCAACTTAAAGTATAAGAACAAAAAAACGCAGGAAGTTCTTTACACGCCAACTTTTATTGTTAAATGTGTCACTGAAGGTTGGCAATCACGTGAAACACTCCTCGCAACAGTAATTTAATCCATTAAAATGTTTCTTAAACATTTTAACTCAATGGGCTGACTGAAAAGAAGACATACAGTTAAATCACATCAAAATCTGAAACTCAGTTGAAACTATCGTCAAAGTTTTCCCTTTTAAAGATCCTCTGAACGCTGCAAAGCACATGAATTAGACCAAACGGAAAGCAAAATCCTACAGAGCGACCTCACCCCTGGAGTTTAAGGTTTTCTTTACAAACTAGACTATCTGGATCTTAAATGTAATCATTAAAAATGTGTCCACTCTGCAAACACAAAGGTATAAACTGGAGAGCAGCGCAGGCAAGTGCTTATCCGAGTTCTGGCAGTGAGAGACACTGATGAAGGTCCGGACCCAAAGGCGTTCTCTCGCTCTGCTCAATCCAGCGAGGCCTGAAGGGCGTGGTTGCCTCCATCAGATGGGGATCACAGGTTCTCGTTGGTGTCATGTTGGCACTGGCTGTCACTCCAAGTGTTCAGGAAGGGCAGCTCCTCATCACAGCCTTGAAATTTCAGAACCCGATTGCTCAGGTCCAAGCAACACTGAGGATCAACACAGAGAGATATAATTAGAGCTCTGAATATTTTATGGAGGAGGTCAGGCTGATTTCAGGAGACAAATGTGACACAGTTGCCTAAAAATGAAAGCTTGGTCTGTGACATCTATGGTTTAACACCAGAACACATCTGTGGGGGTCACTTTGATCCAAAGGGTTAAAAAAAATCCAGAAGGTTCATCTCAGACTCTACAGGCTTCACTTTGCATGTTGGATGGTATATAGGAGGACAGAATAATCATAATGATTTTAAATTTGTGTCCATTTTTTTAGTACTGAGAACACAAATTTATTGATCAGATGCTGCATCAAAATAGCAGTTTTGATGCAGCACTGAGGAAAAAGCAAACCTATTAGCCCCTTTCCTTCTTTAGTGATTACGCATGTTCACTTTGATCCAATCAACAAAAATATATTATATTTTAACTTGCCTCTTCAGGTTTTTTTTTTGCTTTCTACAATCTTTGTGTTTCAGGAATTCCCTGTTTAACTCATTTGCGTTTTTCTATTTAGGTCTAAGTACAGGCTGTCTGGGGGCATTAATAAGGCAAACCTCAGACGAAACCTCAAGCTCATAGACCGCTCTTTGAGCCTGTAGAGTAAAAATGTTCATGCAAAATTTTATTCTGAGTGAACACTTGTACAACACGTAATGGTAATTAAAGGTGAAGTAAGTCGAACACAGGTGTGTTGTACGTATTTTTAATTTTTTAGACACCACCAAATTCTGCAGACTGCCCAAGGATCCTATTAGACCGTGTCACACAGCCACTACGAACATTTTGCACATATTGCACATATGTGTGACATGGCCTATAGTGCTGTTCATGTGATAAGTTTGAGCTCCTTGTGCACAGCCTGACTGCTAATTAGGAAATTAGACAATCAGAACATAGTACAAGCGTCCTACAGGCACTTGTGTCACGTGCACACCTTAAGTATGCGGCATTTGCACATGATCAGTATGGATCCAGTACTCACACCTCACTAACAATATGACAGCATTACCTGCACATCATAAGTGCATTTAACTTGCATTATTCTCACAAGTGCTTCACTAAACACAGGCACAACAATGGTATGTTTCATTTTCATGACGTCTCTTGAGGTGACTGTACAAGGCTCAAGGGAACCTCAAGATACACCTGTGCTCCCCTAAAATGGGGCTGCTCTTTTCTACTACCTCCATGGACCTGGACAACCGAAAAAGCTGCAGCACCTGTACAGATCAACTTCCCATGGGGGAAGTTCCATGTCACGGTTTGAGAATCACAAACCGTGACACGATCCAAACCATGTGTTTTTTAATCTGTTGCACCTCTACTTGTAACTCCCAACCTTGTGTGGGACTGATACAGCAAAGCAAGCATTCGTGTGACTATGCTAACTTCCAATCTTAGATGGTTACACGTACAAAAAAAAAACACAGTCCGACACAGGTACATGTTAGCCACGTTTGGCGCATTAGGAACGTTAGCATAATCGCAGTACTTGTAGCTCCTAACCTTGTTTGGGACTGATACCGCTAAAAACAAACATTACTGTGACTATGCTAACTTCAAATCTTGTTCTAACAGGTTGGTCCAACAAAAAAACTCAGTCCAACATTGCTTCACGTTAGCTGCGTTAGTGTATTCACAACACCCAACCAAACATTTTGACAGAGCGCAGTGTACCTCTCCAAACCGCTTTTGACATCAGCAAACACAACTAGAAGTTATATATAAGACACTCTGGATTATAAGGTGCATTGTTGCTTTTAAAAATAGATATAAGGCTTCTAAGATCTCACCTTATAGTGTGAAAAATACAGTATTTTTTTCTTGTAGTTGTTGTTAAAAAACCTTTAAGGCTTGACTGATGACATAACTGAGTTTACAGGGCACATTACAATACCAATACAATACCTCCCTGCAATTACAGATGCATTTCATTCAATATCTATTCATTCTAACTAAGAAACTGCAGTTTTGATTTCTTTTTTGTTCTTCCTGAGGCTCTGTTTAGTGTCTAACATCTCCAGCGGGAAAATACTCAGATCTTCAGCTGTGAAGCTGCAACTCCATTATGACAAGATGATAATGAAGTGTCTGCTACGGAAGCCTAAAACAGCCTTCCCTACTTTTTTTTTTTTTTTTTTAAAAGAGTTTTTTTGTGAGAACGAGATATGAGATAAGTGAGCTCCGGACATCAGAGGACCCAAACAGCCACTCAGCCCAACTCAATCCACTACAATATAATTTTTTTTTTTTTTATGCAATACAAAATCAATACAAAGTCGTTTTTCAGAAAAAATTGGCATAATTAAATCAATAATCAATTGATTTGTTTTTCTGGTGTTGTGAGAGTTGTTGGTGTAAGTTGTAAGGTGTTGGTTACAGCCTGAATAAACCACAAAAATATTAAGAGATTAAGTCTCTGCGACTCTGTGCGGGAAAGGGAGAGCTCTACAATATATTCTTCACTATCGCAATATCTCATTATCACGAGAAAACGATAAAAAAAGTAGGGTAGGCTCCTTTTGGCTTCCGTAGTCTGCAGGCACTTGTGGAACTTTTTTTTTTTTCTAACAGGAAGTTGATATGTGCTGCAGCTAAAATAGATAGAAAGCCTGAGAAGCAGATGGAAAGACTGATCCAAACTCCAGAGCAATTGGAGTTATATGTTCCAGAGATCGTTCACTTCAGTGTTTTTATGATTTAAGTTTCACTTTAATCATTTTTTAATCAAGATGTGAGTCAAAGTAACTGAAAAGGAAAACAAATTTCATTACCTTCAAACAGAATTATGTTTTTTACATTGATTCTCTGAATTTTCGCTGCTCTAGCTATTAACAGCCTGCAATTATAAAACAACGCTCCTCTGGATTTTCCTTCCTGTTATTTCAGTGATAGGTTTCTTCCTCTTCCTTTTTTCCTTGTTCCATTCGACCATTTGTGGTTTGACGACGTAAAAACAAAAGGAAAGCCTGAGCAATGCACACGAGGAGCTTACTTTGAGTTCCAGCAGAGTCTGCAGACCCAGGCACAGGTCACATGCATCGTCCTCTGGAGAAAGTGGACAGAGAGAAACAAGTCAAACGAATATTAGCAAAGCTCTGACTCATGCTTATTAACCCTCTGCATAAATTAGCATGAGGTTAAATCAAAAGCCATTAAACATGTCTGCCCAGGAAGTTTTTTTTTTCCATTTTCAAAATGAGAAGTTAATCTGCAGGGGTGCAGATCAGGGACTGAATTTGTGGAACTGAGAGTTTCTTAATCTTCTCTGAGGATGAATAAGTTCACACTTGAGCTGCGTCATATTCATAATAAATCTGCAAGGAAGTTTGAGTATTGAGTAGAATATAATTTACTTTGAACATGACAAGAATTGTTCAGATGAAGACATTCGTTCATAATAGGAATTAAGCAGAAAAATGTTATGATTTGAATTAAAATAAACACATTTCTTTATATTTATATATATTATATTGATTATTAAAGTTTTTATGTAAACGTCCCAGTTAATTGTTTTCTAAATTATAGCATGTTGAAACTCAAGTTGACATTTTGAGTTAAAATTCTGTCATTCAACTTGCATTCGATGTTAAGTATAAATGCAGTTTGTTTTGGTTGCGTTTGTGATTTTTCATTTATTTAATCTTATATAACCATTTGTATCATGTTTTATACACACATTTCTGAGACCCCTAGCTCATTATTAGCATGATCCAAACTTTATTTAAATATATTAAATATTTGGAAAGAACGTGGTCCGTGTTTTCCACCCTGTAGTTCATCATCATTCCACTAGGGGACAGCGGAAGGACTTTTCCTGCTCATTTCAAAATGGCTGCTTCCGTAAAATCTCAAAAACTTTTGGACAGGAAAACTTTTGATAATTTTCAAATTGAGAATAATATTGTCAAATCATAATAAAAAAGTGTTAAAATAAAAAAAAATAAGGCATTAAATTATGAGGAAAAATTGTTAAATTATGTTTTAAAAAATCAGTAAATTGCACAAAAAAGTAATGTTCAGAGAAAAGAGTTGTGAAATTATGAGAAAAAAACGTTAAACTACCCAAAAAATGGTAATGTTCAGAGAAATAAAAGTCAAAAAATTATGCAAAAAAAATATTAGGAGTAAAAAGTCATAAAATTATCAGGAAAAACATTTATGCAATACTGAGAAAAAGATTGTTACATTATGCAAAAAAAGGAATATTAAGAGTTGTAAAATTATGAGAAAAGGCATCGCTGACATGAAGACCCCACCGTTTTAACAAGTCTTTGTTGAAATATTTTAAAGGCTAAATGTAACCTTAAATTTATCTTCTAAAAAGCACAGTATTTTCTTTTTTACATCACAACTTTTTGAATTAAATGAATTTATTCTCAGATTTTTTTATATATATATAATTCTATTGCTTTTCTTCTCAAATGTACTTTTTTTTCTAATTATCACTTTTTTCCTATTTTGTGACTCTATTTTCAAATATTTTTTCATTCATCTCCTTTTTTGGTGGCCTAAAACTCCATCGTAAAGAATAACTCATCTATGTTTTTTTTGTGTTTTAATGAACACTTTCTGTATTGAAAGAAGGCAACTTTGTTGAGAATTAACTCTTTACAATCCAGTTACATCGCATCAAAAATGTGTGGATCAAATGTGAGACAATGGGCAAATAAGGTGCTTTTTTCCTGAACACTCATGTTCATATTTTTGCATCTGAAGCTAATAATTTTTTAAAGCAAAAACTCAATCACCCGATGTATCATAATTAATACTATTTACATCTCCTAAAAAAATGATATTGCAATTCTTTGTGGATTTCATCAAAAGGTTTAAAAAACTGAATTATTAAAAAAAAAAAAGAATTTTCTTTCAATTCTTTGTAGTGCACCTTCCAGGGTTACAAATTCTTACCTTTGACAAAAGCTGAACAGCGGAGTGCCTGTCTGCCCACCTGCAGCTGCAGAGCCGTCACCGAGCTGCTGACCCCACACTGTGACCTGTCCTTACTCGCTACCAGTCTAACAAAATACAGAAACCATGAGGAGTGCTTGCAGACTCTTCTGCACCACGTTTAAATATCTGTAGCCAGTGCTTTAAGTGGACAAAAAGAAGTGGCGGTACTCTCTTTCATGGAAGTCAAAACATAACGCAGGGAATCTTGAACATAAATATTGATCAATAAACAGAAGTCCTTTTTTCTTTGCATCATAATATAAAATAAGAAAGAGGGAGCTCAGGTCAAGTCTATAAATAAATGTAGTCATACATTGACTGTGTTCCTAAATTGTTTTAAATGGATGAACAATTACAACATTGATTTTTATTTGATTTAATAAGCAAACAGACAACAACAGTAACAAAAAAGTAACATTTTCTTGAAATGAAAAATCTACAGCTGTAATTAAATGAAAAGTGCTGATAAAAAGACTGTCAAAAATGTTTAAATATACATAAACAATAAAACATGAGTTTGCTTTCACTTTTGTATAACTTGTTTAAACATACATAGAACATTTAAGATAAATTCTAAGTAAATTTCTTCTGTCCTGTAAAAGATACACAATATATGAAAAATGAATCAGACCATGCCAAATAAAAAACCTCAAATACAAAAACTAACATTGTTCTGGGTGGTTCTCTTTAGAAAAGGCTCCAACAGGTCTTAGGGCCCACTTTTCTTTCACTTAGGCCTTCACAAGTAAACTTTTAAAGTCAACCATAAAACACAAAACCACAGATGATTTGTGCTGCCTGTACTTATGAGTTCCTTTTGTTGCATAAATGCAAATGTCAGTCTGATGTTTAGCATCAAAACCAAAATGATTATTAGAAACAATGAAAGAATTAATGTTAATGTTTAATTGAATAATTTCTAATAATAAAGTCATCTGAGTGATGAGTTGATTTCAGTTACCAAAACCATTTATGTAAATAGAAATCTTGCTGATGTTTTCTTCAGTGATTCACTGTTTGCAGAAAGAGTTTCAAAATACACAGATTTCCTTCATTGAGCGCCGTTTCTGATCGGCATTCTTTCAAACTTCAAGAACTGTCAAGATGCCGTTTCCCACAATGCATTGTGCGGCCCGTTGTCAGAGCAGTACCACATTTCCAGCAGCTTGCCTAGATACCAGCCCTGCACCAGTCCCTTTCTCGCAATATTTTTATGGTATATAAAATATACTTATTTGCAATATCTTTATGTTTATGTATTTATATATTTATGGAATATATTTTCGGAGCTAAAAACTATCCAACATGCACTGCACACCAGTCGATCTGCACAGCGCTACGTCTGCCCAGGTCAGCTCAAAGACGTTTATGTGTTTCGTTGACACCTGATGCTGCCAGCGACTTGTAACACCAGGGCGCAGTGCGAGGGAGTATAATAATCTTTTTTTTTTTCATTTAAAAAAATAACAAAAGTCCAAGTAGTTGAATGGGGCTTAAGATTTCTGATAAGTTGAGACGGGAGCTTGCAAAAAGATTAAAACAAACGCATTGTGGAGAAGTGGTGGTACTCTAAGAGCTATGTTTAGAAGTGCCGGTACTGAACTCCGGCGAGTAACCGGCCCACTTAAAGTACTGACTGTAACTATCATCTCCTCAAAACACATTCATTCAGAATATTATGAAACACTTTTGCATCTGGAGTTTTGTAAAACTAAAAAATAAAGGGATAAAAATCTGATGTAGAAATTTATGTAAAACACAACCTTTATTAGTTTAAATGATGAATAATTATCTGTTTAGCTAAATAAAAAGAAAAGAGTCTTTGGGGCTAAAGAGAAATGGTTGGAGGTCCCCACAAAGCTTCAATCTGTTTATGTAAAAACAACTAACCAGGCCAGAAACTTGAGTGTTGTTTTTGACACAAACCTAATTTCTGATAAACACATTCATGCAGTGAGTTTCTTTAAATCCAGGATAAAGACTCAGCTGTTCTCAGCTGTATTTCATTAGTTTTTATTAAAAATTTACATCTGCACTGTGACTTTAAGCTTACTTTAAACTTTCATTTTAATGATCACTCCTTTCATTTAATATTTCTGTTAAATGTTTGTTTAAAAGTTTTATGTGAAGTACTTGTATAGAAAAAAAACTGTCTTTGTGTGGAACAGTTGGAGTTTCTCTGTCAGAATTGGCGTCACGGCTGAACAGTTTTTACCTTTAAGCTTCAGGAGATGAAGAATGAAACGAAGTGAAGGGAAACGGCAGAAGCTGTTTCCTGATCTGGATCACAAACCTGAGCGACTCCCTGATTTGACAGGTCATTAAAGTGTTTATTTGAAGGCAGTTAAAGGCCTGTTTGGTTTGTTTCTTTGTTTCTCTTTAAAATTTGGCTCACGTTTGTGAAAAAGTTCACTTTCTTTGGTTCCATCAGAACTCCAGAAGCTGCTTCTGATTTTTGGGAATCAAAGCTGTGTCGCAGTGAGGGGAGCAGCGAGCGGACGGTGGTGGTTCTTACCCCAGCCTTCGGCAGCAGGAGGTGGAGATGTGGTTATGTAGACTGCCGGTGTTGATGGAAGCCTTGACTTCTGTCTCACAGCACTGTGGGAAGACATGGGGGGGTCATGTCAGTTTGATTTTTCCACCACGTTCTGTACAACCCTAAGCAAGGAAGTGATTAGTCACACAAGCACATGAACACAATCAACAAAAAACCCCAAACGCTGATCTGGTCTTTGTCTGTCTGACAAGCAAAGCTTGAAGTCAATTATTTCTCAAAACAGCAACAGTGGATTCCCTCGAGACTTTGGTTTCTTTAGCTTCTGATCAGTATTGATTAAGAGAGTTTGAGTTGAAGTCCAACACTCGATCCAGTTAAAGATTACAGACCGCACGAGTTGTTTTGTAGTCTCTGAACGATCGGGGAAACTTTTAGCTGCGGAAGCAGCTTTTTCTGGTGTTTGTTGAGTGCACTTTGATGTTTCAGGCTCACGCTTCACCGGAGCATGAAATATTAAGCTAGTGAGTCATATGAGCAGGTTGAACACGCTGGTCCACACAGCGGGGAAGGAAACAAATGATGGGATTTATGACCACAAACATTCATATCTGTTCTGATGTTCATAAATCAACATCCCATACCACAATTATTCTCGAACTAAACCTATCGAAATATTTGAGTTCCTGTTAAAAAACCTGTCATTATTCATTGTTCATTGTTGTCATTTTCCTAAAACAGTGGTCCCTTGCTCAAAGGCGGACTTACCATTAGGCAAAGGTGGGAATTGAGCTGAATACTTAACATATGTCTAAAATAATTTTCATGCATGTTATTATCTGTGTCATAAAAGTCACTGAAATGGCATTGAATTGCTCAAGTATTTGTTCTCCCCTAGCCCTTCTGCAGAAATGAAATATTCCATCAACAGCGAGCCAAGAGAGACTTTTCGTTTTAAGAGATAAAAACAAAACAAAGCAAAGCGAAAGCAAGAACTTTGTTGCAGCACTTCCTACAGTGCAGGACAACAAGAAAAAAGCAAAAAAAAAGAACAGAATTATGAGAAAACAGTCAAAATGTTATGAGGATAAAATTGTAGAAAATTACAAGAAAATTTTCAAAAATTTTATGAGAATAAAATTGTACAATTATCAGAACAAAGTCAAAATTTTATGAGAACAGTCCTATAATTAAGATAAAAAAGTCAACGTTCTACAAAAAAGTTATTTTATCAATTATTATAAAGTAGTCCAAATTTCACAAGAACAAAGTTGTAAAATTTTGAACAAAAAGTTGCAATTTAGCAATGAAAAAGTCTGTTTTTTAATTTGTATTTTTAAGGAAGTGTCCCCTTTAGCTTTTAAAATGTTTCAACAAAGACACTCAAACATTACCTGTTCAACCTATGTTGTAGAAAGTTCAGAGAAATGGGATTGACATCACACTGCTCAAGAATCCCATTGAGTCAACTTTCCTTTTTTGTAAATGTAACTTTTTTTCCCAATAAATTAGAGCTTTACTTTTTTAAATTCCATGTAAAACTACAACTTTTTAAGTCATAAATTGCTGTTTTTGTTCTTGTGATATGCTGACTTTTGTCTAATAATTTTACAACTTTATTCTAATATATTTGTATATTTATTTTTCTTTCATAGTGGCCCTAATACTCCATGGTATGAAAATGGAGAGAAAAGGCAAAAGGGTGGAAACACTTTGTTTACATTCTCATCTGCTAGCTTACAGCCCCTCACAACCCCAACCTAACATTACCTGTGCAACAAAACTGGTGAGCAGTAATGGAGCTATCCAGCTGTACAGTTTAAGCCAGACTCCAGCTTAGACAAGGAAAACAAAAATGTACATGGATCTATTTGCCTGCAAGAGAGACTTTGGCCTGCCCATTCCACTAGCTGCATCACAAAAGAGAGCTTTTTCCAAAGGCATATATATGTCTGCTCCCGATTCATCCTGATTTGAATACAAAAAGTACTCAAAAATGTTGTTTTAATCTTAAATTCTTTTATATTTGTCCTTCGTCATGAGAAAAAATGCCCCATGCCACTGCATCATCAGTAAACAGTAAAACCCTTTTGTTGAGTAAGCTTACTATTCTAATAATAATTAATGGACTCTATTTCTATCTATAGTATTTTTTCTGACACTGAACTTTTTCCTGTTGACCGCTGCAATATGTTTACCAGTTTTTGTCGTCGTTTATTACCATCTCATGACTCAGGTCTTGGTGACAAGCATGTTTAACTAGACAATTATCCCAGAATTCTGCACCACAACAGTTAGGATTTTCCTTCTCAACAACAAACCAAAAAAAAAGGTTGTCTAGTACATCTGAACTTTTGTTCTGTTACTTAAAAAAAACACCACTACCCATACTGTCATAAAAAGAAAATGAAGCAGTAAACATTAGAAGCATTTAGACACCAGGCTGCTTTTGTTCTTTATCATTTTTTAATATAAACTAAATGTTTTTAGGAAGGGAGTCAATGGAACCAGCTCCAGTGGTCCTTTGAAGAACCGTATTTTCAGGTTTTCGTCACATTAAAGAACAGATGATGGGGGCTGGTTTGAGGCCTGAAAAGTGCGCTTCTCTTTAAAATAAACTAAAGACGTTTGCACTTTGGCTCTTTACTAGTTCCCTCGTTGTAGTTTTTTTTTATCGTCACACATGCGACTGAACATGCTGCAGCCTTGAAAAATTCGTTTGCACTTTAAGTTGCTCTTTAAAGCATTTTAGGCAGCCCAGCTTTAGATGATATTACATCATCTCAATGTGATGCACAATTTTACACAGTGCTAAGCTTTAATTCAAACAGCCCCAGGGTCACTTAATTTAGAAGAGGGTTACAGTTGAAGCTAGTACCTTCACCAAATGTTGACCTAAAAGCAGACAGTAGACTTTATTTACTTATATTTTTATTAAATATAATCTGAAGTCATCAATAACTGGACTGGGAAAGTACCAATAATTCTAAATTAAAAAGTACCAATAATTCTAAATAAAAGTTAATATTTTAGCATTTTAAGAACTTGGAATTATTTTATTTTAAGCAGTCAAAACAAACCAAAAAACTAAAGAAGACAAAATAAATATACAGTACATACATACATAAATACATCAAATTTAGGATTGTGGTAACTGTGTAAACATTTTGAAAAAGTCAAGTAAAACATAATAGGGGTGGGATTATATAATGTAAATCAATATGCTTCCTTTCTTCAAGCAATTAATCAAACTATATGACAAAAATTAATAGTTAAAGTTGGGTTTATTGAAATTATGGGAATTACTGAAAGTTAAAACTGCAATCATTATGTTTAAAGCCAGAAACAACTTACTTCCAGTAAACATACAACAAATTTTCAAGGACAGAGATGGGAGTTACAATTTAAGAAAACAGCTGAACTTCAAAAAGCAGTGCATTTGTACTCCAAAAAAAAAAAAAAAAAGAAAATGTGCTTATCAGTTTGTGGTGTGGATTAATGGAATGGGTTGGGCGAGGGTTTAAAACAAAGCAAAAGTTTACATGTGTTTAAAAAAACATACAATATGTAACTGATGAATCTTTAGAAGGCTAGAAATGATCACAAAAAACAAATGAGCTAATGTCCCTTCTGCATAAATGTTCCACAGAAGGAAATTTTAATTTGATAGAGACAAAAAGAATTCAACAAAATGTAAATATGGACAACATACGGGGTTTGTAAAAAGGGGTGGGACCAAACAAGATTTTTCTTCTGCCCTCTTCTTTTAAACACATTGTTTTGCTTTATTTGTCTATTTTTTAAACGCTTGTTGTAGTAAAAGTTTAGTTCTTATATGCTTTTTTACAAATCATATGTACTCATTAAGTTCTTATATACCTGTAAAATGCACACATTGGCATGCAGACAGAAAGAAAAGACAACTTGTTTTTGTGGGACAATGCTTATGCAAACATACTCATGCTTAGAGAGCATTCTTTGTCATTCTGATTTATGCGTGAGCTGTTAAAATCTGCCTAGCTGCATCCAGCAAAGAGATAAAATGCCACAGTCTGCATGCACAGATCTTACTCAGCCAGAATAACAGAAACTGGGAACAGCTCTAACTGGAATCATTGCGCAAGATGCTGTTGCGAATCCTGGATGCAGATTAAGCTGCTGTCATACAAAGTGCTTTGTGCCTATCTATGAATATGTTTGCTTCCTGCTCAGCTAGAGAGCTCTCAGAGCTCCTTGCATGCAACACAGCTGCATGTATTTTTCTTTTATTTCAATAAACCCTTTGAACTAAGTTTTTTCCTTTGTCATCCAGATCTCTGAAAAATTCCACGACACTTGTGTTTAGTTTTTATTTTGTGTTTGTTTTTGAAAATAAAAATCAATTCAATAACTTACATTTGTATGTGAACATTTTCATTTTTTGTTTACCAATCATTTCATAACTAATTATCCTAAGTTGGAAATATCTATGTAAAGATCTACCGTATATTGATTTTGTCTTCTTTACATTTTTTGTTGTTGTTTTGATTTGTTTTGATTGCTCAAAATAAACCTATTCCAAGTCCCTAAAGTGTTAAACTATTTTATGTTTTTTATTTTTAGGTTGAGTTCCAGCTAACTGTCTAGCTTTAGCTTTTATGACATAAATTAATCTTTTTTAACATCTCTAAAGCTATATAAAATATGAAATGTGAATATTGGTATTTTGATACGTTCTACGTTACAGTAAGATGACTACGGAGTCATGGGCATGACATTGAAGAAAAAAATGTTCCCTCAAATAAGTATTATGTGCACACACAGTAGTATATTATTTACATATTATTAGCATATTTATTTAATGTCCATTGCTCCACAGCTAACTCTCCATTGGAGCTTTTTTGTGAAAAACCTGTTTTTAAAACCAAATTTTCTCACAGCCTTTCACTACTATCTTCCTTTTGAGTTTTCAAGCTCCAAATTGAGCGTAGTTTTGCTAGCAGGCAGCCTGACCTAATTTCCAGTGACATTTGTTTTCCCTTTTTATCTCACATCTGCTCTAAAGCCTGCGGGGCTCCTGGTGTCACAAGCGCCTCTCCTGCACACGCCACCGCAGACTGAAATGCGCCTAACGCTGCTTCCTCGCTCATGCTCAGCCCTGAACGCCAGCAAACAAAGCTCTGCTAGTTTAAGGCTTTTCCTGAGTGCATATGGCAGCTCTGCATGCATGTGGGATGAGCAGCATGGCACACCACCAGCGCAGTCTGCATAAATCACATTCGACTCTGAGAAAAAAATACTTCCTGTTCCTAGCTTAAGGCTCATCGTAGTTTAAAGCAAACTCAACCCAACAGCTGCACATCTATAGGCTGAGATTTGATCCTACGTCAGGCAGAGGACGCAGAATGATCCAGAATACAATCTGGATCCATTTTTTTATGTTCACCCTTAGTAGTTTTGAGTTTTTTTTTTTTTTTTACTTCTTGACAATTTTCTCTAAAAATTTACCTGTATAGCTCCTTTTGTGGCATAATATTCATCTTTATAGTAGTTTGTTTTACAAATATATTTTCAACATATTACAGATTAATTTCACAATATACCTAAAAATACAAAAAAATCAAAATAGTAAATTCTGGGTTTTTTTAAAATGCAAAAACAAATAAAATCCAAGCCCCTAGGTGTACTATATGGCCTGCGTGAGCTACTTGCCCTCGCTGCCCCCTTTTGACCCACCCTCACCGTCTGAGCAGCTGCTCCACGCCCCTCATCTTCTCCTTCTGCCCCTACCAGCCTGGTCAGAGCTGCAGATAAAAAATTCTTCTGTCAGCTTTTCTTTTGGTTTTATTTCTGTAACAACCATTGTACAGTTGGTTGCCTTGGGGTGACAAACAGATCCATGTAAGTTTTAGAAGAATCGGCAAAAGTCAATTTTTGAATTTCTTTTTTGGATTTTTGGAACTGAGGTTTTTGTTAACCACATGTATGCCCAGGTCTGGCCATGTTTACAATATTCCGGTAAAAAATATCAGAGCAAGAAGGAAATGCCATTTTTGCAAGCTCATCACTCTAAACCCCTTCAGAATCTACAAACTTGAAAAACCTACCTTCTCAATGATACTCAAGGATTTAAAAGGTGGTAGATCAGTTTAAATTTAAATTTGTGTTTAAATTTGATGTTGGTACTAAAGGTGGTATTTTAAAGTTCGAGGTGGCGGCTTTGTTTGTTTTTTTTGTTTTTTTGACGGTTTCTCCCGCTGTGATGTCATCATTTTTTGGGAGGTTTTTATTTTCACAAGGTGTTAAGTGTGTGCAAATTTCAGTGAAGTTTTGAGTATGTAGTGAGGGTGAAATTTAAGACACAGTAAGAAAGACAAAGTGCAAAAACAAGCTGGTCCAGGACTGCAGGGGGACAAAGAGATTTAACAGTTTTTCAATTTTCTAATAAAGATCAAACGTGTACAGACAAAATTCTTATGTACTGAAGAGATGGTCAAAATGAACATGAAAAAAAATCCTCCAATAAATCATATCCAGCGTTCCAAGGATCTATATCAATGAGGAATCATAACTATGAGCCATAACTCTTATGTTTGTTAAAACAAAAATGGCAACATTTTTCAAACCTTCATGTTTAATTTAGAATAAAACTAAACCAAAAGCCTGTTGGCATCATTTCTTCATCATTGTAACAAACAAATGTGATTGGCAAATCACTTGCGAGTTTAGAGACAACTAAGGGTTAGATTCAGAAGTAAAAAAAAAAAGTCCCTCCATGATCAATATTTTCATTTTTAGTTGAAACTCAGTAAACTTCAAATTGTGATCAACAGATGTGCTGTTGGTGCACTGAAATTCAAACTCATTTCTTAGACCATATCTTTTTCTGTCTATTCTTTTCTTCATAAATCAATATCTTGTTATCTTGACTAGGTGTTTCACCCTCCCCTGTAGAAATAAGCACATTTGTTCTCCATGCACCTTGTTTTTATCCTCCTCCTTCAGATCCGACTAAACAGACAGACTGAGCCTCCTTTGTCCTCTCCGACTTATCAGCAAAACCACAAACCTGCTCTTTTGTCTCAGACTCGATGCCAAAGTCCTTCTCTGCTCTGACGTTTAAAAATAGCAGCTGAATTTTAAATAACAACTGAAACTAAAACCCAAACAACTGTGGAAGCAGAAGAAAAAAAGATGACAGAAACTGAAGACCTCTTCAGCTGAGATTCCAACAAGTATTTTAGACAAAACATTTAAAGAGGGTTTTAGTTATAACAAACATTTAAGAGCATCATTTTTTAGGTAAAAGTCCCTCATATTTCATATGAATCACAGCCACCATGAAGGCGGGAAATCCAAGGAAACCCCACCTTTAACTTTTTTGTCTTTTTAAAGACTGAAAACTGATACATACATGAGGATGACAATATGTTACTATTTTTTTTCAAAGATTATGACTTAGAAAAGAACTTTGAGTATGTATACACCTTTTACATAAATAAAAATGTAAAATGCATTTTATTTAATGAGCAGAACATTAAGCACTGCAACTGTATCTCATAAACAAGTTGATTATTTACAAGCAAATTCATGGTGCTTTGCTTTTTGTAATTTTTCATTAATATATTTTTTCAACACTCACTATTTTTTTATTTTCACAACTGAAAAATTTTCTGCAAAAAAGATTAAATGTGCCTAAATCTTAATATGTATGGTTGAGAAAATAAAGTGCTGTCAATTTCAAACACTGCAAAATGTGGCTGAAAGGTGCCTGAACGGTGCTTGAACAGGTGCTTTCCAGAAACATTGAGGTGTGATGAAGCATCGTGACAGGGTGACGGTGGGTGCATGAATGCAGCTAAGATGCTTTATTTCATTCTTTCTGACAGTCTGCACTGCAGCGCTGCATTTCCGTTTTTACACACGCAGAAGTAAAGACAGATTTCACCACTCATCACCATGACAGCTGTCTTTTTTCAGAGCGTTGTACACGTCACTCTGATCGGTTGCTGAATTAAAATCTTTTGCGGTGAAGTTCAGCAGAACTTTGACACGCTTTGTCTTCAGCATTTTGACTGAAGCTCTGCACACAGTGCATACTGTGCGTCTGCACGACCTTATTCTTACATAAGTCACGAAGCACCAAAATCTGCGTTTTTATACGGTATCAGTACCAACTTGGCAAGGATTTTGGGTTCAGAACTCATTCTTAGCAAATAAGTTGTATGTTTCATTTTGCAACCACGAGTCTCACAAGTTCACATCTAACACAAGATGGTCCTGATGAGATCATGTTTTGGTACGGGGTGAAGCTGCTCAAAGACGCACAGTGTGGTGTGCTGGTCGGGGGTTTAGGTGGACAGCAAAAGTAACACTCCAAACCACGTTTTCTTATAAATAATTAAAGAAATATTGTCTTGGCAACCTTTTCAATCGATACAACCATTGCAATATTTGACTGAATCAACATTTTCTTACACCTATACTGAACAGGTCCCATAAGATGCTACATGGCCAAAAGGAAGTCTACAAGTGGAATTTAATTCCACCCACAAACTTTTTGAAATGGTAAGTGGGGGGACAAAGTGAAGTTTTGAAGCTCTGTACAAAAACATGTCCTTAAAATGCATCAATTAGAGCATTATTAACCTTTCACAAATCCAAATACGGCACTATTTCTATGTAAACAACATGACCGTAAATGATTGAGTGGTCAAGGACCAAACGCAGAAGTAGGTCATCATTGGAGTCCATAGAGAGGTTGTGGCTTGCTGTTGTAGCTTCTATGTCACACCTTCAAGCTTTTTTCAACTAAATTTTTCATCTGCTCCTGATTCACAATGATTTGAGTAAAGAAATACTCAAATGTAGTTTTTAGCTCAAATGTCTTCTCCATCATTAGAAAAATGCCCCAAGTGTGTTAAAAGCATAAAACACAATTTTCATTGAAGTCCCTTTAACATACTATTGTAAAGTGTTACATAACTGCAAAAAGTCGCTTTTCTTCTCGACAGAAACAGCTGATCTACGTTTATTACACAAAAGGTTGAAGACTTACAGCATTAAAATAATGTCAACATTGGAGCTAAAACTCTGGTGTTGAAGGGTTAGAAATTGAATGGCTAATTTAACTCCCCCCTCATCATCAATGCCATCATAGATAATCAAAAAAACCAGAAAAAGAATTGCAGAAACCAGAGTCTACATGTTTATTTTATGCGCTTTTTGTTTTTTGTTTTTTTCTGAAACCTAGAGGGAACTGCATTTAAAAAAAAAATTCAAATTCAGAAAGTGGGAGTTTGGTTTGAACTCAAGCTAGTGACTTTCATGAAGGTCAGAGCTCATAAAGTTAGAACTATTCTTTACAGTTTGTAAACGTAAAGATGTTTAATGCCATATTTCTCATTAAACAAAAAAAAAACAACTTGCCAAAAGAAAAAGAAAACTATTAAAGAAGAAAAGAGGAGACATTTCTTTGATTTTGATCTTTTTTAGACCCAAAAAAAGCTCAAAAAAGGTTTTCGTCATTACTAATTATCAATAAAAAATAAGTTTCCTGTAAAACCATTTGAAGTTTTCCTTCATTCATGTTTTTGTGGCTGCTGCTCATCATAAATCTGGTGAAAGAGAACTTCATTCCCATCAAAGACAACTTTGTTTAATCTCTCCTATACATTAGTCATTGGAGTAATGGAGGCACCAAAGGCAACCAGAAGCCCGTGAAGCTGCCTCACTCTTCCTGCTTGTTTTTTGAAGCAGAGACCTAACAGGAAGTGGAAGATAATGAGAGGACGTGGTGTTTGTGCTCTGCTCTGATGTAGATTACAACCCGCTCACCTGTTTCGCATAAATCCAAACATCACCGACTCAAACCAGATGATTTAAAGAAAAACTCTCTAGAAGCTCCAGATTTTTTTAGAAGTGACAGTTTTTCAAAACAAGGGTGTAAAACTGCTTTAAATTAAATACTTTTCAATTATTTTGACATTGCACGTTTGGGAAAACCCAGTGCACATTTTTTTAGTCAATCCCCTCTCCCCAACACACTGTCACCAACCCAAAAAAAGTGTTGCTACGGTAACCATGGAAAGTCTCCTCAGCACAGTTTTCAGCTTAAGTTTTCCACCATTGTCTGTTAATTTAGCTAACCTGTTTTTTATTACAAAAAACTGATGGTTGCTGGAAAGATAATATTGGGAAAATTCTTTATTTTTTATTATACATTTGGCTTCAAGACCAGAGCACTTAAGAATATTTTGGTTTTAGAATTGTATTATTTAAAAATTAGTTGTTTTTTAATTATCTGTATCTAGGATGGACTTTTTCTTACTTTCACACCTTCCTGTTCATTTTTACCTCAGCCAGACTTATGTTTTTTTTTTTTGCTTGTGGGTGGTGTTTCTGATTGTTTTACTCCTAAAATATTCTATATTCACAAACTATGCCCTTCAGTTCACCTCTCATAATATTATAAAGGATTCATGTACATATTCTGAAATGTATCACATTTTGAGAGTAGCAGCACTGGTTAAAATACGTAAGTTACAAATAAGATTATGTTGGTAAAAAGATTTAAAAAATAAATAAAATAAACGATGGGGAAGTAATTAACCGGTTTCTGGCAAATTTAGTCAGTTTCTCTTCCTGTCATCTCTACTGTCTGCCTTTTTATCTGCCGTACACTTGTCACCACAAAATTTGTTGAATCTTATGTTTTTCTGTGGGCCACAAATCAGGATGTGGACCAAATAGAGGAGTAACGATTAATCGATGAATCTGTTTATATTCCTACAATCCAACCAGATCAATCTGTCTGAGTCAAGTTAATATAATTGACCTATACCATAATAAAAATGAAATATATCGATCATATAGATACTGGAAAATACCATTTGGATTGAGTCACGGTAGGTGCATTTTACTATAACGTAAAAACGACCAAGATCCATCACAGCGGACAACACACGCGATGCAGCATAATATGATCAACCATGATTACAGTCCAATGTGTGGAAACACTTTGAATTCAGCAAAGACGTGAGCATACAGTGTGGTAGAATGTTCTAATAATGTTCTTTGTATTACATTGATGTGGAAAATCAACAGTGGGTGGAACGTTATCAAACTAAAATGTGAATGGATTTGACATAAATTCTTGTTTGCTTGTTTGTTTGTACACATGTTTAATCTACACTTGACATCTTGCAAGAAATACAAAGAATCAGGAAAACTTCACCTGCACTGTTAAGTACCAGGTATTGATCTCTGAGTCACACGGGTTAAAGTTTTGGCTAAAGATGTCCTGGATCCATTTTAGGTCAGTGAATCTGATCAATCAGATCGTTCAAAATGAACCAACATGAACTATGAATCGGATCATCAACCACAAACTATGATATGAATTATTAAAATGAATAGCGACACCCCTATGCATTGAGGGAAAGATCCATCATTGTACATTATTTCTGTGTTTTTCTTCTGAAGTCTCTGGTCTTATTTCTGTCCTGAACTCTGGTGTTTATTCTTAGCATCACCTGCAGAGAATCCATTCTGGTGCAGTAGCATTAACCAGACTGGACCGCTGAGCATTGTGATTCAGTTTTCTTGATTCTATCAGACATCTTCTGGGTCCAGCTCTGCTTTTGAAGCTCTGAAGGAAGAGCGG
The DNA here is from genome assembly GCA_036245035.1 of Adrianichthys oophorus. Classification (NCBI taxonomy): domain Eukaryota; kingdom Metazoa; phylum Chordata; class Actinopteri; order Beloniformes; family Adrianichthyidae; genus Adrianichthys; species Adrianichthys oophorus. The sequence goes on from BSAI01000030.1 coordinate 10,159,920, forward strand.
GCTGTAAGTGATGAGTCATGGGACAGCTTTTCTTTCTGTGCAGTTGAACGTGGGTGAATCGGACAGGCGTGTGAGGATTGACTGTCGGTGGTACCTTGCAGTGAATCATTAAAGCTTTGAGGGAGGGCGGGCAGTCCGGGCTCTCTGGCTTCTGCGCCATCGTCTGTCGAGCTCCAGCCTCACTGTTGTCCTCCTCCTCATCTGATCGGAGGCTCTTCTCACTTTCCTCCAGGGACTCCCTCTCCTCCGTCGAGTCCTCGGCTGTGCTCTCACTCCTTTCCTCTGTGTCGATGGGACCCCCGTCTTTGGTGTTGGCCAAGGGGGAGCGAATCCTGGAACCGGGGTCTCGGGCCTCCCCGCGCAGCCGGGTGATATTTCCCTCCAGCAGGCGGCGCTGGACGATGCTGTGAGGTTGCTGTCAAGAAAAACATCACCAAATTCTGAAATTAAAAAATTTAAACTATTTAAATTAACACAGTTCATAAGATAAAGAATCACACTTTCACCTAAAGTTCTTTTTAAATGTTTAACTATTCAATTTTACAACGATCTAGATTTATATCAAACCAAGATAGCCGCAAAAACGTGTTAAAATTTGACTTCAAACTGCTTTAATAAACACCAATGCATCATGTCACCACACCAACCATCTCTTTTTATTAAGCTTTGAACAATTATTTGAAGGTGTCTAGTACAACTATTCCATACCATCACAATGCCACCACCGTGCTTTATTGTTTCTTCAATTTTTTATTATTTGAATTTTGCATTGTGTAATAAAAAAATGTCAAATTCCATTTAACTTGGACTTAAGATATACCATACTTATGAATAATTTAGTGTTCAGAGGTAAATACTGTCATGTTTAAGCCTTTTTCATGCTGGTATCACAAGCATTGAAGGTAAGAGTCAGCCTTATAAAAAAAACATCTGTATTTGTGTATTTATGAGGCTGAAAACAAAGGTGAGCATGGAGAAAAAAATTAATAAAATTTTCCCTGGACTTGATTAGCATTACAGAGGTATCGGACACTTCTGGCTTGCAGAAACTGCAGGCATGCCAACATCATTTTGAATACCTGACCACATTCACTACAGGGAATTTGTTGGTGCGTGATTAAATGCTAAAAAAACACTCTTTCCTTGTAAATAACTCTAAAGCCCGAACAACATGAGCCATTTTAAATTAAAGCCCATCATTTTCATTCACGCTAACAGAGGATGCAGTTCCTGCTGAGTACAAAGAAAGATGGACTTTTGCAACAATTCTCACTCAGACGAGCAGTTTTTTTCATTTGTAAATCATAACCTGCATAGATTTTACAACAGCACCTTCAGCACTGCTCTACTTCCCAAACCACTGCACATGCTCGCTTTTAGTCCATGTTTCTCAAGTTTACACAGCTGTCAGCTGAGCTGTCAGTCAGTCTATACAGAAACAGATGGATGGCTCACTGTTGCATTATGTGGCTTCAAGAATTGAAGGCAGATTCTCTTGTTTTTTATGTTGTCATTTTTTTTCCCAAAAGATGGGGAAATGTGACAGGACAGAATTTTATTCTTTGAGAATTATAATTTGTCTATTGCTTGTTTCATGTCCATTTGCAGTAAATGTGTGAACACGGATAGTTACCGGTAGTTTGAAAATTAATTAATTTAGTCATTTGTGTTTTCAGTTTTCAATGTTAAGATTTTTTTTTAAATCATACATGTTGTTTTATTATAAGGAAGCATTTCATTTTTTCCATAAACCTTGACAGGAGAGAAAAGACTTTGCGTTCGGTTGATATAGCCACCCTGCTGGTGTTGCATGACCAGAAAAACCAAGTCAAGAGTCAGTGCTGGTAGAAGAGCAATGTAATTATGGAGGAACAGGCAGCAATTTAATTGGATTTACAGAGAACAGCAAGTCATGGGCGACAGGTGGCAATGAAAATGTGGAAAAAATGTCATCGAAATCAAGAGAAAAGCACTTCAGCTTTATGTGTAGTGAAGACCAAAAGTCTTTAAGAACAAAAAAATACTTCGACTCGTGACCAGAATCTTTATTGACTTAGTATGGTTCAGTAAAACAATATAGAAAAACGTGATTATTTTCAAAATAGACGTGAGAGTGGTCTGTTATATCAATCATAATTATTGGTACATGTTTGTTATTATTGCCCTATATCTAATAATAGACAAGTCTTTTGGCAGCAAAAAACGACAGTAAAACTCAACAGTCTCAATCCGTAAATAAATAAACCACATTACCCAAACAGTGTGAGCTACTGATGACAGTTTTTGTGGTTTTTACACTGCTTCAAATAGATCTAAACAAGTTTTATTACAAAAAAGGAAACTGCCTTGGTTTTATTTAGATCTTATTTTCTGAAATATTAGAGTCTAATGTGGTGTTCCACAGGTCTCCATATTGGTACCAGTTTGATTTAACTTAATTTCCTGCTTTCTTTGAGCAGAGTAATATAAAATAGTCAAATGTATACATAAGCTAAAAAATAAAACAGTAAATGAGGTTGAAGACCTCAATAGATCAAACGAATTCCTAATGGAAGAAGTAAGATCTGTAAAAACCTAGCAGAAACACCATCGACTGTATGAGAACTGGACTGAGTGGACAAGTTATAAACTCGCCAAACAGATACCTCAATAAAAGTAGGTTTTGCCTGCTGGTTGTTGGGTTGTGGACATCCAACAAGCTCACTCCTGATTGGTGAGAGTGGTTGCCATAGAAACGTAGAATCAGCCTGACTTGGACCATCTAAGAGCGTGATCTAAGAGCGTATTTTGTTTCCTGTTATCAGCAACAGCTTCGGTATTGAAGAATTAACCACTAATACAGCTAAGGACATTTTTGAGACTTTTTCAGACATGGTCAGATCACTTGGTGGCCTGACATGGTGAGTTACTTTTTTGCAGATGATTTGCTTTTTCCCTTAATAATGAATTAAATTATAACAACTTCACTTTTTTATTTTAGATTTACTTTGCAGAAGTATGGCGCAAATACTTTCCCCCAATATTTTTGAAGAAATTCACTGTTAGTATCCAGGATAGAAGTTCAACAGCCTCTCTTTCCTCTTTCATTTGAATTCAATTATCACACTTTCAAAAAACAAAGTTTGTCTTTATTATGTTCTCTCTGGGGAATGAGCTATCTGTGTATTTGTAGTAGATTGGTGTTTTTCTAAAGAAACAAATCATTTTACTGTGTCTATGAAGGACTCTGTTCAACAGCTATGATTATATTGATACAGTAGGATAAGTAATATTGGCGCTGATGCTTTCTTGTCCATTTTATTTCACATTATTGGTTTTATATTTGATTAACATTCAACCAGAAGTGGAAGAATATGAATTTAGAATAATCCTGACTGGAATTTAAATGAAGGCCAGTAGGACTTGGTGGTTTGGGAAGCAAATAAAAGAATGTGTCAGAGGCTGGGAGATGTGTAACCTTAACACGGTTTAATAACGTGATCTCATGCTTGCCCATTTCTGATTCTCGGTGGCCTCTCTAATCTGCCGTTATGTTTTCCCGCTTCCTTTGAGTCAGGCATCAACATGAGGCAAAATTTAACATCCATTCTGCTGAACACTCAGCATGTCATTAAATATGCTAAATAAAAGGGATTTTGGTAGATTATTTGTATCCAGAGACTTGTATGAGTCAAACTGATCAGGCTGCAAAACAGCAGCTCTTGGAGTTGGTAATCGCCCCCCATGTCCCCAGGTTCGATTTTTCATCTGCTTCTGCCTGGACTCCCACTGAGGCAGAACGAGCTCTGATGACTGCCCTGACTCTTCTTTGCACTTCTCCTTTTAGCCTCTTTTGGCTTTGGTCTACCATTTTGCTCCTCCTTTTCATCTCCACTTTCACTGCCTTTTGTTTGTTTCATTCTTTCTTCTATTTTGTAGTTTTCGACTGTTTCTCTGAGCACTCTTCCTTTGGATTTTATTCTATTACATATAATTTTCTAACACTTCGCTGTCCTTTCTACCAGGGCAGATTCCTATAAATGTTCTTCTCTGCTGTAGTCTTCACTACTTCCATTTTTCCCCTTGTTTTCCCACATGAGATGCAAACCACAAAAATGCCTTTCCACTTTTGTTTAATGCATTAATTCAGCTTTAAGAGTTCACTACTTTAGCATACTTTCAGCTATATGACTTCTAATTCAGGCTGTTCTCAAATTTTTTAATTTATTTGTTTATTTTAGACAAGAAAAACAGCTGCTTGTTTTACTGAAGTGTTGGTCATTCCTTTGACTATTTTATTTAGTATTTACCATTTGTTTTTTGCCATTTTCAGCATGTAATGAAGTTAAGTTAGCATTGTTCAGAACTTAGCTTTTAGCTTCTTTTTTCACTGATAAAACTATCTCAGTCCATTTAGCATTTAGCTGTTGATTTAGCAATGCTATCCATGTTTGTTGTTTGTTTCTCTTTTAGGTGTCTATCTCATTTTTTGGTAAAATCTGCTTTAATTACTATTAATTTTGTTGTTTTCTGCACTAACCATGACATTAAGCCCCTTTAAACCCTTTTTTACTGAAACAATAAATGAACTATCTAAAGGCAATTAAACAAGTATGTTAGAAGGTCAGAGTGATCAGCAAGGTATAAAACGTGTGAGCTGGTAATGAAGCATTTTCAGACAGTTTGGTTTCTTCTGTGAGAAAAAGAAAAGCCTAATGAGACATCTTTGACAGGACTTCACTTTGTAAAAACTCCACTTAGTTAAGAGCATGCTGCTTTTAAATGAAGTTTCTTATTAAGTCTGGGTAAATGTCATCATCAGACCCCACAGAAGAAGACTTCATCAGATTGAGCTTAATGCCAGCTATTAGCTTCTTAGCGTCTCCTGATGAGTGACCCTTGCTGCTAAGAGGTCTGCGATGGAGTAAATTGTGTTTACTGCTTCTGACACTATATGAGCTTAAATTCTGACTATTTGACTTAATTCTGTATTTTTAGAAGCTCTGGATTTGGGCTTGCTCTTTGGTTTTTATTCAGGTGAACATGTACAGTAAAAGTCTGATCTAAAATGGAAAGCAAACAGAAATAGTGCTGAAAAATAGAAAAATAGAGAAAAAAGTTGACACAAGGACAAAAAGGCAAATCAAAAACAAGCATGGAGCTGAAACTAAGGACACAAAAACAGAAGCAAGAAGAATCCATGGCAGGCATTCATTCATTCATTTTCCAATCCGCTTTATCCCTTTCGGGGTCACGGGGTTGCCGGAGCCTAACCCGGCTACTCATGGGCGAAGGCAGGGTACACAGTCTGTCGCAAGGGCCACAATCACACACCCATGCACACCTAGGGACAATTTAGAGTAACCAATTAACCTATGAAGCATGTTTTTGGACGGTGGGAGGAAGCCGGAGTACCCGGAGAAAACCCACGCATGCACGGGGAGAACATGCAAACTCCACACAGAAAGGTCCCCCAGCCAGGACTTGAACCGGGAACCTTCTTGCTGTGAGGCGGGAGCGCTAACCACTGCGCCACCGTGCAGCCCTCCATGGCAGACATACAATACAAATGTGTAGGTTAGCTCCACACTCATGAAATCCCAACGAACAGTTGATGTGTTTCCACCAGTTTCCTCCCTTTTGAGAACATTTGCATAAAGCATCAAAGAGAATTCTGACATAAAAAATGCTAAATTAAGAAATGTACCCCAAATACTGCATTTTATTTGTAGGCTTTTGAAAGGCAAAGCTTTACAAAACACATCTGAAGCTGCAAAAATCACAAAATGTTATATTTGATTTTAAAACTTGGATGTTGATAATATTGAAAACAACAAACATCTGTTAATATAAACACAGACTTATGAATGAATGAATTCCAGGTGTAAAAACGTATAGGAAAACATCAGATGAAAACACAGGAAACATACCGTAGATACAAAATGAAACTACGGTGGCCCTGAAGTTCAAATCACATCAATAAATCACTCAATGCAAAAACATATTAAAGATCACCATTTCTTCACCAATTCCAACCTGCCCGCACTTGCTTCTTCACTTCTTTTACACACTTTCCACTACTCTGTTAACTGTTGACCCTAGATGCTTCAAATCCTCCTTCTTTATATCTTTATATCCTCACTCTTCCACTTGGGTCCTCTTATTCACACACATGTACTCCATCTTGCTGGAGCTAACCTTCATTCCTCTCATTTTCGGGGCAAACCTCCACCTGTTCCCTGCTCTCACTACAAATCACAATATCGTCTGTAAACATTGTAGTCCATGATGATTTCTGTCTAACCTCATCTGTCAGCCTGTCCATCATCATTGCAAACAGGAAGGGGCTCAGAGCTGATCCCTGATGTAATCCCACCTCTACCTTGAATTCCTCTGTCACCCCTACAGCGCACCTCACCACTGCCTTACAGCCCTAATATATGTCCTGAACTGCTCTAACATACTTCTGTCGCTCCAGACTTCCTCATAAATATCACAGTTCCTCTCTGAGCACTTTGTCATAAGCTTTCAGATCTACAGACACAGTGTAGCTCTCTATTAAAGTTATTAATGATCACAACAACTAATAAAAAGGCAAAGCAAATGTACTTAAAAAAAACAAAAACATTCCAAAATATTGACATGAAGTACAAATGAAACGTTTCAGGACATAAAATTAATTTCCGGAAATCAAATTAAAATGTTACAAATTAAGCAAAATAAGAAACTGGAAACGGTAGGTATTATAGGACGTCACTGATTTTGTCCATCATTTAACAGGAAGTTATTTGGCATGGCAATATCTTCTGACCAAAGACATTTCTTTAAGCTATTTTTGTGATTTAGTTTCTGGAATTTTTAAAAAATGTTTAAAATATAATGTTTTATGGGAGGAGGGGATCTTTTATATGTTTTTGCATTGAGTGATTTCCTGATATGATTTGAATTTCAGGGCCACCGTATGAACCAAACCAAACTCTAACCAAAGATGAAACTGGATTTTTACTCTCACTTATTCTCAGTTCTCATCTTTTCATTATTTCTTCTTCCCAAGGTAATCATAATTTTTTCCTGAGGATGTGTCTCCCTCAGATCTATTTAATAATTCCGACCAGACTAAAAATATTGCTCATTAAATTACCGTCATCCCCAGTTTCACTGTGTCTTTTTCATCTGTAGGGACTCCAGCTGGAGCATTCGCATCTCCAGCTGTTTGTCCACAGGAATTAGCTTTATTATGCAGATAATGATGGTGAGTAGATGTGACATTCGAGTTTCCAAAAGTCCAAATTTGGAAAATATGCAAACAAAACAGCCATTTACACCCTCTACATATATTACAAGAACATCCAAAACAGTAATTAGCATTAGGTTCTGTATCAACGCTCCTTCTCTGCTATCTAAGGGAGCTCCAGTGTCATCAGCTAATGTGAAGAAGTCTCACCATAAGCTGCCATGTGTGACCAATTTCCTCCCATGCGATCTATCGGGAGTTTGCAGTGTTTATCTCCTCCTTCTTCCGACAGCTTGTGAAGCAGACTGACAGTTTGTAAACTGTAAACTCCCTGCTACGGCCTGCCAGTGGCTTTAATGTCATGAATTTGAATAAAAACAGCTCGGTCCCAGAAATAGATTCATATTAATATTCGGTGGACTTTGGTGATCTGCTTTTCTTCAGAACTTTAAAGTGATGCAGTCAAGATTTTCTGTTCTTCGTCTTTTCCTCTTCTTAACTTCTTATGAAAATGTAACTAAAACAACCTTAGTGGAACAACATTTAAAATTATATTTTACATACTTCTAACACAGTTTTTTTTAAATAATCAAATGTCTTCCCAGTAAATTTTACCATTTTAAACCAGAATCCTGATTTTAGTGTTATAGATTCAAATTTCTGGTGACTTGCGTTCATCTTTGCTTCATTCTTTACCCTTTCTACATGAGCAGCAGGTGTAAAGAAACTGGGATGAGCTGTCACCAGCTCTTATGTTGCATTCACACTGGATTACAGCAGTATTTTTAGATTTTCAATGTTGAAAAGCATTGATGAAAACTCCACGAGTATTTTGCTTTTTTCTATTCTAGCTGTTGACACAGATTGTTGCTATGGCATGCTACAGCATCAGGCGTCAAATTCGCATTTGCCGCCTCTCTTTTGACGCGCGTCAAATTTACCGCTCAACACCTTGATGTCCCAGCCGCAGAGCAACCGCCAACAAACTTCATTCATTGACGACATCATGGAAATCCTGGATGATGTTGAGCAAGTAGCTTGTGTTTATATGTGTTTGAGAGCTCTACAGAGGCCCTGGCAAGCATGTCACCGTGTCTGGGTCACCAGATCCTTCAGTCTCTTCCAAAGTGGTGTGCCGTACTCCTGCAGCGGAGCTGCGCCTGACACCCGTTTTAAGTGATACTTTTGTCTGTCTGTGGCCCAGTTTGAGCTTTAACCCGAGAGGGGTTAAATAAAAATAAAACTGGCAATGTTAACGTGCGTCCCCTTAAAGATAAAATAAATTTGTATTTATGTTTATTTTGAAAGAACAGAAGTTTTTGTTTTAAAAACCCAGACTTGTTTACCATTTTTCTGCCTTTTTGCCACAAAATTGAAGAGCCAACGGACAGGAAATAGAACTCCTGCGTAAAACTTGCATTGCAGAGGGACGGACACCAGACACAGACGATGTTAACACTCTGATTGATTTATGAGCCTTTTATATTTTCGTCTCAAACGAAACACATCACAGATGGACCAGTGAAAATCACCCTTAGTACAACTCATCACCTTTAATACAACACGCAAGGGTAAGTAGGTGAAACTTGGGTGCATTGTAAGGAAATTTGATAATCAGAGCGTTATAAGGGGCCAGTACTCTTACCTTACTAAAGACTAGGGTGCAGTGTAAGGACATCGTACAACAGTATCACTCGTACGTCACGAGTGCGTGCAACTTCCATTAGCCTTAGGAATATTTCTGATACACCTACCACATGCAAGACATGGTATGTTCCCTTTTCATGACGTCCCTTGAGGTAGACGTACGAGCCTCAAGGGAACTGCAAGACACGCCTCAAGATGCGGACGCTCCTCTCTATGACCCTCCACGGGCACAACCCAAAAACCCACAGCACCTGCACAGGTTGCACACACACACCTACACACACACACATACACACATATACACACACACACACACACACACACACACACACACACCCGGTTGTACGAGTGCATGTGACTGAGGCTTTTGAAACATTTTTGCCAGCTATCTCAACTGTGTAGTTGCCTTAGCAACAGATATTTTAGCAGTAGAAATGATAATCATTCTTGTGCATTTCTACCATACTTAATAAGGAGTGTGTGCATTAAAATGATGTGCAAACATTTAAACTGTCCACATGATCGATTCACCTTTTCAGCAACAAAACAATATAAAAAGTAATTAAAATACATAGAATTACCAAACTGATTTAAGATATTTATCCATAAATTGATTAGAAACTAAATTAAAGAAAAATATGTTTGTTTTTTACATTATAATTACACTTGACCTTAAAAAGACACATTTGCACCAAAACATTCAGTACAAATGACACAAATCACCTATAAAATATGGGATTAAAACGTTTTGTTTTTTGCTCAGGATATTTATTATCATTTGATCATGTATTATATTTAGTTTGATTTGTGTATTTTCTTCAAACTGGTTCTAAAAAGGCCCTTTGTTGCCTTCATTTGTCCTTCTCTCAGCCTCAGAGTTATGTGTAAAGGTGTGATCAGTTCAGGCTGACACCTGTTGACTGTTTCACTCACACACAGCTCCCCTGAGTTTATTCACACGTGTTCTGTGGCTGATTTCTCCTGATCTCCAACCAGCCCAAACCAGTCTAAGTCTGTCTATGTGACAACACAGCTACTCATCCTCCTCTTCCTCGCACTTTCAGCCTCTTTGACTCAGCTTCTTTCCTCTGTATTTCTCCCCCTGTGAGTCAGATTAGAGGCTGATTGCCAAGCGGACTAATTATCTGACTGCAACCGGCTCGTCTCTCTCATCCAGCTGGCCACAGGAGCTTTCAAATGGCCTCTTTCTTCGTTTGATAGATGTTTCCAGTGACTGACTTCTATTGACAGCGACCAGGAGGCTCCAGCAGCTTCACATCTGCTGCCCAGATGCCCCTTTTGTTTCATCTTCATTTAACCCTCACTTTCCAAACCCTTCTCCGTTTCTGGATTATTTACAGACATCCTGCATTTTGATTCACCAAATCTGTGTTAAGACCTCAACTACAAATGCAAAAATATTAAATCTCAATCCTCATCTGATAATCCTAAATTAAATTAAAGTTTTTTTGATGCATCTCCCTGCAAAGTATGGCATGGCGATACCACAGACTTTTCTTAATTTCTGCAAGTTGTGGAATTGAAACCACAGACAGAATTCATTGCTAACTAGCAGAGGAAGGTTGTGTGTAGTTAGAATAATAATAATAAAAAAATCTGTTTATCAGGTAAAAAAACAAATAAATATTTGATTTCAAAACAACATAATTTAAAAAATGTGCAATAAAACCCCATTTGCCAGTTTTTCTCGTTCAGTCCTCTCTGTTGTGGAGTTGTTTTTTGTTGTTTCGGGGTATTTTTAGCTTCCTGTCTTCCTCTGAGGGAGGCAGCTGGGGGAGTGTCACCGCCCATCCATAGTTCCAGATGGCAGAAACGTCTTCAGGCCTTCTAATTGTCCTGGAGCTAATAATAGAGTTAATTTAACATGGTGGGCTTTGGTGCAAGATTACCCAGAGGTTACATAAACTCTCTATGTTGTTGACATTGTTTTTTACCACTCAGGTGTTTCTTTAACCTCCAGCAAAAACAAGGATTGGTAAAAATTCTCCTTTTCTCAGATTTCTGCCCTTATATCAGGGACGGTAAAATCAAACTTTTAAAATTTTTTGGAAAGACGAAGACCGGAATCATTATATATCTATTTTTGTTTTGCTTTATCTCTTGTAAGATGTATATATGTATATCCAATTTAATCTATTACGCTTTTAGTGCGTAATCAGACAAAACTTTGCTTTGGTTGTCCATCATTTTTCTCTGCTTCCTGTTTTATATTGTAAAGTTTTTGTTTTTGTGTTATTGACTTCCTGTCAGCAGTAACTGTATAAAAACTCAAAAACCTCATAAGAGCTGTGATGCATTCTCTATTGTTTGCAAATAGTTCAGTCACTTCAAATGGACCAAAGTTTTGTTTTACTTAGAAACAACAAGTTTAGATTTTGCTGCAATTTTAAATAAAGTAAATTCATCCAGAATTCAATTTCTTTGACTCTAGGTTTTGGTGTTTTCACTGGGATAATAGTTTTTTAAACTTTTTTTGTTGTTGTTTTTTAACCTTGAATCCCAACATTATACATATTTTTCAGTTATATTTGATTGATCGATTAATTGATTTATTTCAATAAATTTTCTGTAATAAAAACAAACAATAAAGACCATAAAATACATAGATATATTAAATCTATTTCATAATTCCTAAAACAGATTAAATAAAATAGTGCTCTTCCAGATATTATACAGTGTTCAGCATAAATGAGTACATTTTTCAGGAAACCTTTAGTATTCTTTAGTATTCCATGAGATATTATACTACAAAATACTCCCACAAATGTGGGCCATTGATGGCAAACAAGATTAGTTAATTTGCACTCACAAAAAAGTGATTTTCCCAGCTAATTTATTCAAGCCCATGTTGCAAAAATGAGTACACCCCAAGTATAGTCTTAAGAGAAAAGTCACACTTAAAACTACAACAATGAACAGGCATTCAACCACAGATGAGTCTAATGATTCATTGAAGATGTGTCCAGGACACAGGTGAAAGAGCATTTCGTGCTGTCAGAAATGGCTCCTCATGGAAGAGAAATGTCACAATATCTGAGAAAATAAATCATTTCTTTACCCAAAGAAGGTGAGGCCCACAAGAAGATCAGCAAAGCTTTACATATCAGTCAAAATACTATAACAGTGATCCAAAAATGTAGGAAAGATGGAAGTGTAACCATCTTACAGAGACGTCCAGACCATCCACAGAAGTTAACCTCTCAACAGGAGCGTCTTCTGATGAGAAGGGTTGAAGAAAATCACAATGCAAGTTCACTGCAGTTAGCTAAAGCAGTAAAAAGCCAAACTGGAGTGACCGTTTCCTGTGGCACCAAACGGTGCACACTTCAGAGGAATGGCATCTATACTCTGGAACGATGAGACAAAGATCACTGTTTTTGGAACTAATGGTTTTAAAACTTGGCGTTGCAAAGGTTAGGATTTCAAAGGAAAATGCATGATGCCTACAGTGAAACATGGTGGTGGCAGTGTCCTAATCTGAGGCTGCATATGAGTGCTTCTGGTGCTGGGGAGCGGCATTTCATTGATGGTATCATGACTCAACAATGTTCTGTTGAAGGAGAAGATGCTGCCATCACTCTGTGCACTTGATCGTCGTGCACTTTTCCAACATGACAATGATCCAAAACAGACATTGAAAGCTACTGTTGGAATTCCTTTTTTTTTTTTTTTTTACTTGTCCTGTCCAACAGCTGAGCAAACAGATGAGAGCCTCTGGTGTTAGACTGTTTTTCCTAGGAGTTCAAATCAATCAATCAATGTTTTGATTGTGGAATCAGTACAATTCCATTCAAATAGGGTTCATTTTTTAAAATTTAACCATTGGTTCTTTTATGTGATGTTTTGTGGGATACACATGGTTTGACCATTGACTGTATCTGACAACTGGACCAAGTGTGATGCCACTCATAGAAAATGGTTTAGTTCTGGCTCCAACCAAATGAAGTCAATTTGGTGGACGTTTTTTTGTGATATGGACGTCCACCATGTTGGAACGTCAGTAAGCAGGTCAGAGTAGGTCTGAGTCCATGTTTCTAGAACAACCATTCTTACCGATCAGGAGTGAGCTTGCTGTAAGTCCACATTTCTATCACTTGAAAGCAGACTCCACAAAATCCATCAAAAATTTTGAATGCTGGATGTGGGGAACAGCAGGCTCCACCTACGTTTACTAAGGCTTTTGATTGGTGACTTGACTTGAATAACTTGAACAACAGAAAAAAATATAATGAAAAAAAGAGGATTATCAGGAACACTTCCTTTTTGAAATCTGAGGTGGGAAGGGGTCAAGTAGTCCATTTCTTGTATACAGTCAGTAGGTATGATCCATGAAATTGTGGGGGTACAAAGGACAACAAAAGCTGGGAACCTAGTCTGGTTGTGGCGTTCATAGGAGAACAGCAATCTTTGGTCTCCAAGTTGAGATCATGTCACTGTTACTGTTTGAAGCTGAAAATGATGATTGGATGCTGTTATGTCTCCTGTTGTAGCAGAGTGAAAGCCACAGAGGTCACACTCTGGTTGCACAACAACTGGGTCACGCTGGGCTCAGGTGTTTGTGAAATTTCTGCTCAAATGTTTCTAAAACGCATTTGAGTCCTTTCTGCATATTGAGCTGCACAAAGCAGAACCCACTACACAGGACGTCCCCACTAACCCCATCTCCACCTGTTTCTCCAGTGCTCGAATGTGAAAGAAATGGATTTTGCCCTTTTCCTACTTACTGCTCCCTTGACTTCACAGTACAACATGGCTGAAGTGATGCTGCTTCTGAAAGCGAGAACACCTCCGGCTAAAGAGCAGCACAACAAACTCACTCTTACATAACAGCTCCACTGCTGAATTACAAACTCGATTGGACAAGCCAGCTGAGAGGAGGACTAGGTTTTCAGCAAAAAATACTCTATTTACCGTGTCACAGTGGATTACTGCTGCAGAGCTTGATTTATTTATCTCAGATTCAAACAACGTTGCTGAATTGGGATTAGATGCATGATAAGTAATTGGCTCTAGACTTGCAAAATTAAAAATACCTGTGACTGTTTTAAAATATTTTACATTTACATCTAGAATACACAAAATTACATTTAAAAAAATGCACTAAATTAGGTTTTTACCTTGACAGAAACTGCACCGTCAAACCCTTGAGTACAAAAATACATTTCTAATTTCTAAACTGAACAGATTATGTCACATGGCTGTAGATTGCCATACTAAAGTACTTTATGATAAATATTTGCTATTTTTTTTAAGTAGAAACTCCATTAGCTCCATTGTAAAGCTTATCTTAAAGCAGCATTAGAACACATTTAAGTAAACAGTTGCCAGTTTCAGGCTCCCTTTTACACAGAAAGGGAGGTGATGGGTTTTCTATGGTGGCCCTGAAGTTCAAATCACATCAACAAATTGCAAAAATATATTAAAGATCACAATGACAATTAAAAAAGCACAACAATGTGTAATTTGTAAATATGTAAAAAGTATGATTACATTTTAGAAAACAAAGCAAAATTACAGAAATCAAAATGTAAAAAGCAAAAAAAAACATTTTGGAAAACATAAGTAATTTCCAGAAAACATGAAATGTAAATGAAATGTAAGAAAAACAAAACACAATGAGAAACCAGAAAAGGTGAGAGCTATGGGACATCCCTGAAAGTTATTTGTCATGAAACGATACTGGATATGACCCTCCAAATCTTCCATTTTTTCTAAAATTCAATGCTGAATTTTTTTGCTTTTTTCAATTGTTGTTGTGATCTTTAAAATGTTTTTACGTCCCATTATTTGTTGAAGTAACTTGCATTTCAGGGCCACAGTAGGCTCGGTAGGCTCTGTCCAAATTCCCCCACTACTCCCTAACCTATAAAAGACTATTTGTATCGTGTAGGGCTACCCAGTGTCCTGGATTTTAATGTAATTCGGACATGTTTGATATATTTTTTTTTTTAAATGGCAAATATGACATCTCCCGTTTGCCAAAGTAAAATATTCAAGTTATAAATTGGCCAACCAGATGCCTCAACGAAAGTAGGTGGTGCCTATTGGTCCCTACACCTAACGTCCAAGCTTATAAACCCTCACAACCCCAACCTAACATTAGCATTGCAAAAAGTGGCGAGCAATATCCGAGCTATCCAGCTCAGATGAGGAAAATTAAGATGTTAACGGATCTATTTGTCTGCAAGTAGATGCATCGTAGCGGAGCAGGGAGACTTTGGCCCGCTCAGAGCAGTTGCTGCGTCATAAACCTGAACTTTTTCAAACCTTGGATTTTCATCTGCTCTTAATCTGTTATAATTTTAATAAAGACATACTCAGTGGTTTAAATGTTTAAATTCTCTTATTTATGTCTTCCATCTTGTGACAAATGCTACAAGAACATGTTAAAAACACCATTTTGATTGGAGTGGGTCTTTAAAGGCGGGAGGAGGCAGCCTCTTTCTGACACTGGCCTAATGAAAATCAAGCCCAAAGAAAGGCTCAACAAAAAGAACATACATATTAAAGATACCAAGTGATTTTCCAGAACACCAGGTTTTAGCTGTTTTTGCTGAAATAATTTAATCATCATTTGTAAAATGCATTATGCATTCACTCAAGCTGTTCCAGGGAAATAATTACATTTGTTTGATGAATTATAATCATTTAGGTGTAAAATGAAAAAGTCAAGATCAGAGGCAATTGGGTTTTTTTGTTTTGTTTTGTTTTTTCATTTGATTTGACTTTTATACCTGCATAAAATGAATTAACGTAAGGCGATGAATCCCCGGAAAGCGGCAAAAAGATTTGTGGTTCTGAAATCAGCTGACAGGCCTGTCAAAGCTGGTTCCAGGTGGCTGTGTTCTGCCTGACACAAACACATGGGTCAGACTGATAGAACAGAACAGGCGCTCTTCTCTCCTTTGCTCCTCAAAAACCATCTAAAGTGAAGCGGTTATGAAAGCCTGGAAGAACTCCCTCTAATAACCTCCAGTTTTCCTCCTCTGACGGCGGTTTTCCCAGAATCCCCTGGGCTCTTTAAGAACCTCAGCAGTCAGTCTTTCATGGTGAACTAGCACAGGCAGAGTTCTGCAAATACCACGGGAATGTACTGTCATCTGCCAGACTCTTAATACCCACATTTTCTGCTAAAAAAAAAACCTCCTTTAGCATCAATTTTGCATTACATTAGCTCTTGATTAATGCAAAACAGTTTACACAAAAATGTTATTATTTTACTTAAGGGAAGCATAAGGTTGACTTTTTTACAACCTGGGCAAACTACATACTGCCATATGCGGCCTGTTAGAATATTTAATCTGGCCTACCAAAGTGGGATAAATTATATTGATAATCCTTGTTGATGTTTTATTTTTCCTGTAATTGTGGTGTCAACCCATAGATGGTGCAGTTACAAATACATTCACCGTTGCTTAGTAGCAGAAGGAAATTCTGTATTCTGTTGGAAGATTTTGTTGTTTTTCTGACATTCATGTGTTTTTTTTTTCCAGGTTTGGCAGGCATAATGCTACGTTCACACAATACCATATAGTGTTAACACTGGAAAAGTAGGGAGGGGCTTCTTCTTTTTCTGCTGTTTACTAGTGCATGTCCGCCACCTACGCTTGGAAGAGGTTTGGTGAGAAATGTCAGAGGTGCAAATCCGGTCAATCTTGCTCTAGGCTTTTTCTTTCACAGCTCTATTCTGATGTATGAAAGCTTTGATGTCGGATAATTTTGTCCGGACTCCAACCGCAGCAGCATTCTTGAAGATTCCGCCGATGCCGCCCCATCGCTCGGTGGCAGTTGTATTTGTGACCGTGGCCTTACTCTTTAGAAGCGGTGAATGCGCATTACCAACGGCGATGTGAATGTGACTTCTGACCCGGGAAACCCAAACACCCACAGCGCTCATACGGGTGCATGTGACTATGGCTTTACTAATGTAAAGTGTTGCATAACAATGCAAAGGCACTTTTTACTGCAACAGAATCAGCTGATTTACATCAATTGTGTAAACACTTCACTGCTGTTAAGTGTTGCATATCCGTGCAAAGTTGCTTTTCTGCGCTTCAGAATCTGCTAGAATTACCTTGATTTCGTAAATGATTAAAGAGTTATGGTCGTCAAAAAATGTCAGCAGTAGAGCTAAAGCTTGTGTTAAAAAACGAAAGCACTTTTTAAAATTTAAACGCTCTGGAGGATATTCTGGTTTGTTTAGCTTCGTGAAACAAAATCTCAGTCAATGGTTTGTCCAGACACGGACTGAACCGCTGCAGAACCTTCATGTTTGCATCTAAGGTGGACTCACTGCTTTCTCTGTTGTTTAAATGAAGAATGTACAGTTTTGAATTGATGGAGAATATTCTCTACATCATGACACTATCAACACCATGTTTGAATGTTTCTTCTGTGTTAGTTTTTCTTTACTGTTAAAGTCCAGATGTGGGACGTTGATCTTTCGTTCCAACATGTTTACAATGATCCGGACGTTTTAGTTAAATGAAGAACACATCTCCGTGCTCCTCAGTGTCTTTTTGCTTGAACTCCCGTGGTTCCATTTTTGTCCAAAAGTCCCACTCTGACTGTTGAATCACAAACTCTGGGCTGAACTGACGCCAGTTGGGCTTGTTCTTCCTCTTTTGTGACCTTCTAGATCCGTCCTCTGGGTCATTTTGGTCATTCAGTCACTCCTGAAAGATTCCACAACATTCAAGGCTTTCTCTATTTATGGATAAAGATTTTCTGCCACGCAGACGTGCCACCAACTTCTTTCATTGTTTATGTTTCATTAAGCTTAAGTTTACTTAACAGCTTCTATTAAAGGGGTTTTCGTGTTGGACACTTATAAGAAAAAATTACACTTTAACATCATAATTATAATTTATTAAAGATTTATTAAGAGGCTTTCTTTTTGTTTGACAGAATGAAAGACTGGTCTAGGCCATTTCCCTTCTAATAAAAGGAATAATCTTCTTTTTGTATTTTTTCAGCTTTTTATTGGTCTAATAATATTTGTTTGACAATCATATTTATTCAGGTTTGAAAAATATGTACAAAAATATCAATGAAGCTGCAATTTTTCATTGAAAATTGACACAATAAGCCATAGCATGGATGGACTTCCACAGCCTTTTGTAACGCTGCGTTCACACCAGGCTCAAAAATGTGCTTTTCAGGCTTCTGTGTTCAAAACTCGTGTTCACGCGTCGCTGCGCAAGTTTTGTTTGTACAAAGCGGGCGGCCTTTGGACGTACATCGAATGTTAAACCAGTTGAACTTTGACCAATCATAGACTCGGATTTGATAGGGATGAAACGTTCTTTTTAACTCATGGAAGTTTAAAAATTGATCATGGAGGAGAAATTATTAATTACAATTTGTTTCCAGCTGGAAGTCTATGACACCAAAACTTTTTTGTATTGAAATAAAGCTGTGGAAGAAAAAGCCTATAGCAAGTTTCCTCAGATTTGCACCGCTTTGACATTTCACACCAAACCTCTTCCAACGGTGAGTACATGCACTAGTATCAGGTAGCAACAGCCCAGTGTGAGCTTCCTCTTCTTTTCCTTTTGGCTTTTCCCTTTAGGGGTCACCACAGGGAATCATCTTCTTGCACCCATCTGCACCCTGTTGGTGAACAGTGCCGATCCGCTATGGCTATCATAGGTCTGATTCGCATATTTGCTTTGGCAAAGATTTAAACCGGAAGCCCTTCCTGACACAACGCTATGTGTTTATCGGACTTGGGACTGGTACAATGAGACCCTGGCCCGGTGTGCACACTGGACTGTTATTACCCAATACTACTGCATGTACTGGAGCGGCCGTGGTGCACAGGTGGAGTGATTGACCTCTGATTGAAAGATTGCAGGTTCGGTACCACACCAGTGTGTTGCTCCTGGTGGTTTGGGTTGGTGCTAGTGTTTGTGGTGCTAGAGTTGGAAGAGGCTTAGTGTGAAATGTCAAAGTGGTGCGAATCTGGTGACTCTTACTCCAGGCTTTTTCTTCCAATACATGAAAGACTTGGTGCCATGGAATTCCGGCTGGACACAAACCACAATTAATCATTTCTCCTCGTTACCCATACCAAATCAGAGTCCCTGATTGATCGGGGTTCAGCTGGTTTAACTTTTGACCTGAGTTTGGAAATAGAGCACGAAAACGGACTTAAAAGATTATTTGTGGAAGCCCAAAACACGCATTTACATAGACTTTCATTAAAAGCGTTTGCTGGAACTGTGAATGCTGCAAGAAGTTGCAAGTCTGACAGGCGCTGAAGCTTAAGGTACAATGATAAAGCCTTTGTCTGACTAAAAACTTTCTGTTGGAAATCCTTGATGGAACACAGAAGAACGAGTGAACACTTCTGAAAACTGCGGCATGAACGCTCGAAAAGAAGATAGAAATTACAGCCCATTAAATCTCGTGTTCTGCAGCAATTCTGCTCTTATTCCTGCTCAGACTCATCAACACTGAAGCTCTGTCATCACAGAGAATCAACTCACCAAGTCTTTAGATGTCCCGAGTCTTTTCAGCCCATCCAGGGGCAGGAGGTCAGCCGAGTCTTTGTGCGTGAACTGGGTCGCCTGTTTGAGACGCCTCTGCTGGTGCAGGATGGCTTTGTCTCGGATGGCCAGCTCACCTTTCTTGGCCTCGCTCATGGCTCTGGATTGTACGGTTCTGTCCTCTCGGCAGTGTGAGGATCCTGACAGCAGAGTCAACCTGCAGTTCCCGTGTCAGATGCTTCTCTCTGGGTTTCCACAGCTATTGTCCTGCCTCGGGTGCTCCTCTCACGGAGACGTGCATCTTCCTCTCTGAGCTCAGCGTTTGACGGAGGCTGTTTTCTCCCCTCCCCTCTGTGCCGTCTGTCCTTGGATCTCTCTGTCTCTCTATCACTTTTCTTTCTTTTCCCTCCCCTCTGAGCCCGCCTCTTTCTGTCACACGCTCGACAAACACACGTTCCCCTCGCCGATACAGGAAGACCACTGTTCCTTATGAAGATGTGAGCAGCTTCTGATGCTTCGGTGAAGCCTGATGCAGATCTGCGGTCCAGTGCTGTGGAGGTGTGGGGAGACCACTGCCATCTGACCCCACATAGAGGATCAATCTGCACCACTGATGGCAAACAGATTTTTCTGCTTCCCCCATGCATCAATTTATACCACACAAAGTTATAAATATTGTTGACCTCCATGTTACGACAGGCTTTTGTGAGATGGAAGATGCCGTCAGCAGGATTGGAGGCTTTCTGAGGCGCAGGAAAATGTCAAATCTGAATGAGAACACACAAAGTAAAGACTCCTTTTTGAAATGTAGTCATCAACAGAGGAAGTCCTTGCAAAGGTGAAGAGCCTGCAGAAATGAAAGCCATTTAAGGGTGTGTTCTGCCCCCTTCTGGTTGCCTCTTCTGATATTTTTCATGTTTTAGCACGAAGACTTTTGATGATCAATAAATCCCATATAATTTAGGAACAGTTAATTAGATTAAATCAACAAATGGGTTTGTAGTACACATTTAGAATCAAGAGTTTTTTTCTTATTTATTTTTTTAATCTCTGATAGTAATTACTTCTAGCTTTGCAAAAATAACTCTCCCAAGTTCTGTTGTGAGATTACATTTTTCCCAACAACCTTTGCTAAGTTTCTGTTATCAAAGACACAATTTTAGTGCTTATTTTTCTCTTTAACCAACAAACATAAAAAAAAAATGTTTACTACTTTTGCACCACTGTTGTATTTAACAGTGTTTCAACTTTTTGTTTAGCATTTGTACAAATTCTCATGTCAACTTTATTTATTTGCTTATTGTTTCAAGACTTTACAAATAAATTTAACAATCTCCGGAAACATAAAATGAAATACTGAGAAAATAACAATTTCTTCAGATTCTTTTGCCTTTATTTGTTTTTTGCTTATTTTAGCTTTGAAGCATTGTTAATAACTTCTTGTTTTGGCCTTTATGTTAAATCATGAACATCATTGCCTTTTTGGGCCTTTTTGTGTTGCTCAGTCTTTTCTGCTCAAATTATTTTAGCATTTCATTAGCCATGTCATATATCATATTAGTAGGAAGCTTGTCATTTTTTTATGATTCTTCACCTTTTTCAGCTTATTGTTGGCAAAAAAAAAATTTGTTATATTGTTCAGCTTTTTGAGGTTCTTTTAGACGTCTACAGCATTCCAGTAAGTACAATAGCATTTTTAGCATGTCTTCAAGCACGTTGAGTATTCTTGTTAAATTTTTTTTTTTTTCTATACTTTTCCAGTCTATTGTAAGCAATAAATTATGTATTTTTCTGCTTTCTGTAGTACGTCTGACAATTTAATTTCATTGTTTGGTATTACATGTGCATTTAGGCTATTAGTGTGTCATCTATCATTTTTATTATTCTTGCTCAGCAATAAATGGTGTTTTCATCTTGTTATTTTAGACATCTATAGTTTCTCTTAATTGGTCTGTATTGATTTAGCATTTTCACATGTAGCCTACATTAGCATTTTTAGCTGTTTGTGTTCTTTTTTCTGTTTAGATAAGTTCTTGCATTTAATCTTGTTTTTAAACATTATTCTCTATTTTCTTCTCCTTCCAGCTGTTTCTAAGTTTCTTGTTTGTGTTGTTGAGTATTTTCTAGCTTGGTCTCAGTGGCCTGAGCTTTTAACTCATCTTTTGCAGCATTTTTATGTATTTTCTTTTCTTTTATTGATTTGCTGTTACTGAATTGATGCATTTTAGGATTTCAATGTTTTTCTTTCTTCTTTTCTCCACTTAGGATTTATTTAGCTTTCCAAATGAAGTTTTTTTGGTCAATTAGAGTCTGCAAAGTTTGTTTGTAAATAAACCCAGTAAGGGTACTGTGGTTTCAGATGTTTTCTGCTATAATGACCCTACTTACATTTTATATAATTAACAAATAGTGTAGTTTAATTGTTTTTTCGTCTTTTTTAATGAAAGGACTTGTTTACTCAAATCAACAGATTAAAAAGTTAATCTTTTTTCGTTTCAAGACTTGAGAATTAGTAAATCAAGAAGACACAAAGACCTTTATTCTTATTTTTATTACTGGTATAGACTTTTATCTTTTTCCTGTAAAAAATCTCAAAACAAGTACATCCGTTAAAAAAACAGTTAAAAAACAAAGCAGTTAAAGAACAGATTTGGTGAGTTGTAACAATGCTTTTTAAAGTTTTTTAGCGTGAGGCAGCAGAAAACACGTGCAACTTTCAGTTCATGGAAGAGTGCCGTTAGCGGTCGCTTAGTGTGTGTCTGTAACGGTGCAGAGAGCACACAGCGTCTCCTTTGGCAGTATCGAACCAAAGCCACGGCGGTCAGCTGTGTGCAGGACGTGCAGACAAGAAATGCAGTGCAGCCTCAAAGGTTTTCGGTCAAATCTGGACCAACATACTCATCTGGGTCCTTAGTGTAAACATTAGGAATATGGTGAGCCCTTCAAAGTGTGCAGAAAGTCTGTCCTCACAAACAAAACCCCAAAAAATACACATTTAAAAACCCCTTAATAAAACCTCAATAAATGGATAAGAAATGTCTTTTTTTCTGCAAAGATGGAACTGCATGATGGGAAACAATTTAAAGAGAGTTTGAATTCTTATAATCCAGGTCTCTGAGGATCAGAGCGGTGAAGTTTGAGTGTTAACAGAGTACAGGCACAAACTTTTTGGCTTTTTTGAGGCACAAAGGTTTACTTAGTCTCCTCCCTCCGTGTGTTAGGGCTCCACCCCCCACCGCTCGACGGTCATAGCACGTTGGGGAGGTAAATCGAGCACAGCAGCGTGTTCTGCCCCAGAGCAGGAAAGCGCCTGAAGGCCTCCCAGGCATCAGAAAAAATGTTGTATTTGAGGAAGACGCGGTGTTCCAGGCTGGTGAGTGGGCTCACGTCCCGGCTCATCATGTAGATGCCGTCGTTGTGTAGCGTGCATGTCAGGTTTAGACCCGACTTGGAAGTGTTCTCTTTAAGCTGGAGCCACTCCCCGGTGGTCACGTTATAGGACTGCACCGTCAGAACGTCCTCGGTCTGGCTCGGGCGACGCCGGCGCCACCCCGTCTGCAGTTTGTGGGTGTAACCGCCCACCAGGTAGATGGTGTCCTCCACCGACAGCATCTGCTGCTTGCGAATGTGGACCGAGCAGGAACGGAACACGGCCCAGGAGTCGTTGGTGGGGCAGTAACGGAGAACGCTGGTGTTTCTGTCTGTCGGATACAAATGGAGAATGTGACGAAAAACATCCACAGGTTTCCTTTATAGCGCTTTTTGTCTGCAGCTTCTGCATTTTAAACTGTTTATTCAACAATGATAAAACATTTGTTCACAGTTTATATCCACCTTTGACCCTGGGGATTCTCTAATCTGGGTCTGCGATGTCACTCTACTTGAAATCATCTCATTTTCCTAATTTCTAAATCTAAATATGTTCTTCTAAAAGTAAAATCAGCGCAAGTTTAATAATAAAAAAAACTAAACTTCATCTGCTATGTGTGAAACTAACCAAACCTGAGTGACCCCTTTGTGCCTCTTTGGTAGCAACAGCTTCAATCCAGCATCTGTAATCCCTGTTACTGTTTTTCCTTTTCTTTCTGGGATTATCCTGAATATTCCCCATGAGAACAGCTGCTCATAGTCCTCAAACATCTCAGTCTGACTGGAGTCCAAACTTTGACTGGATCCTGTCAAAACCTCCATTTAGTTTATTCATGAGTGGACTTGCTGCTCGACCGTTGTTCTGCTGTAGAACCCAAAATGAATGAACCTTTGAATTATGATTATGCAGTTTTTAGACAAATCTTGAATGTCTTCATATATGTCTTCCACTGTCCAAAAAATGCCACAAGAACATGAATTGAATTGAACAATGAATTTTCATCAGAGTGGGTCTTTAAGCCTGTGAATTCATTTTGAATTTCTAGTTTTATCAAACATAGAAATGTGTCTTGGTTCTGAAGCAGCAAAAGCAGCCCCGCATTATGACACTACCACCACTACAACTGTGTTTGACTGTTGATGATTTAGTTCTGAAATACTGTTGACCTAACAGGACCACTGACTATCTGAGAAGTGGAGCATGTGAGTGTGACGTCACCCATAGAAAACAGCTTACCTCTGGCTCCAAATAAATAAAGTCAATTCAGTCAGCATTTTGTTTTTGTCATATGGACGCCGTCATGCTGGACCCAGATGCCGTCAGTTAGGAGCTATTGGTCCAACTCGTTCTGAGTCAGTGTTTCTACGGCAACCACTCTCACTATTCAGGAGTGAGCTTGTCAGAAGGCTACACTCTCTTTAAAATGAGTTTCACAAAATCTGTCGTGGGACGTGGGACCACCTGTTTTTATTGAGGTATCTAATTGGTTATTAAATATTTTGTACTACAGACAAAATATGAAAAAAAATTATCAGGAACATGTTAAAAATTGTATCAGAGCAAGAATGGTTATTCTGACAAATAGAATGACCGAGTAATTGCTGTTTATGGGGTTATGGCTTTTCAGAGCCAGCAGGTACTTCCTGTTTGGAACAGGAGGGTGGGGTCACTCAGTCCAGTTCTTGCATAAGTCGATTAACGGTACGCACACCTTTCAGAAAGTTCATCTTTAATCTTGTTAAAATTGCTTTTTGTGAAGTTTCACAGATAATTCAGGTGTTTTTTTTTTCAAATGTGAGATGAGTTTTTGTTTTTTTTAAATGTAAAATCAAACAACTAATGAATTTTGTTTCCTCTTGAGAAATGAAATCATTTGGAAACTGCTTTCCACGTGAACTCCGGTTATCTTTTTATATATGTTCAACATCTTAAAGTAAGATTTTTAATCCTAAAGAGGCTGCTTTGGATGGACATTTTAAATTGATTTTTTTTTTTTTTGTCAGCACATTCTCATCCTGTCTTACTCCATTTTCCCATTTTTTTTGTTTGACAAAACACTTCCAGATCTGTAATCCTGACTGCTGTTTCAGGACCACAATAAACCGTTTCCTGTTTTTTTGGCAAACCCACCTCTTGCCGTGTATCCTCCCATGACGTAGATGAAACCTTGACACTCGCAGGCAGAAAACTCAGTCAAAGGGTCTGGCATGGAGGACACACACGTCCACCAGTCTTGCTCTGGCCAGTAACACTCCACCGTCCCCAAACACTGGCCTCCTACGGCAAAAAGTTTCCCTTGAACAGCCAGCAGCTTGAAGTTGGACCTAGGGGGGGAAAGACACAAGGTGAAACGCCTTTATGAATCCTTTATGAATCCATGGAGGGAAAGACGTACCTCTTCTGGTTGAGTGGAGCCACGTGGTTCCACTCGTTCCTGCAGGGGTTGTAGCAGTGAACAGCAGAGATCTCCTGACTGGTCATCCTGTAACCCCCACCTATGAACAGGTAGTTATCCAGGACTGTGGAGCCATACCCTCTGACATTGACCATATCTGGCGGGAGGTTGTTGGACAGGGGCTTCCAGCGTTGCTCCACTTCTCCGTACCGCAGCATGGACCAGGGCTGGTCCTGGTTGGACACACAATCCAGGGACAGGCGGGTGAAGTCTCCGATGGCCACCAGGGCAGCGCTGCCTTTCATGCGCATCTCCTTGACTTGGTCCCTGACCGCGGAGGGCAGGCGGCTGAACTCCGGCTGCCTCAGCATGGGGTGGTAGTAGCAACTCATGAACTTGAGGCAGGAGCAGTGCAGATCGTGGGTCCCGTAGACCCCAGAGAGGTTGTACAGTTCCACACAGTTGTCCAGCCGGATCTCTGAGGTCAGGAGCTTCAGGATGGACGTGACCTGCAGGAAGGAGGCGGTCTCGATCAGATCCTCCAGGGTCTCATTCACCACCTGGACTTTGGAAGTGTTGATGAACTCCAGGACCAGCTCCAGGCCAGGGACGCTGAGCCCCTGCAGCTGCACCGAGTCCTCCGTGGACTCCCTCATCCCGGAGCTGTACAGGGCCCGGAAGTAGTCGCTTTTCTCGATTAGCTTCTTCTTGTCCACCTCGTAGATCTTATCATCCACGACGATGGCGATGACCTGCTCAGATGACATGATGAGGAGCGCTTTGTTTCTACTATTTCGTTGTGTTTTTTTGAGTCGGGGTCACCGTTTACATTTCACCGCGGAGAGAGAGCTCTTCGGCCGGTCTATATATGGTCATGTTCAGCCCAGAGATCGCCATGAAGCAGCTGGGTTCAGCCGGCGAAGTTAACCGGTTTGGCACACAAGTTCCAGTTCACCTCAACAGGCCCTTTCGGCTGGGAAACACGCATCCACGTAGCAGCAGAAAGTGTCCCCACTTCCTGGAAAATATACTATGCATATTTAAAATGAATTCTGAAGCATAATTTCCTCTTTATCGTGTCATGTTTCTAGCCGGTGTGCGAAACAAAACAAACTGTTCTGACAGTTTCTTCTTCGTAAATACAATAGGGTATTTCCTTCCGCTGCTGCCATCTAGTGGAGATTATGCGAACTGCGCATGACACAAACCCAGCCAATGAAAATGGTGTTTTGGTGTTTTTAACATGTTCTTGCGACATTTTCTGATGATGGAGGATATATACAAATAAAACTTATCCAAACATGAAATTTCTGAATATTTTTATTTCAATTTGTTGTGAATCAGAAGCAGATGAAAGAATGACATTTGAAACAGATAGTTTTTGTGAAGTAGAAAATATGCTAGGTGGGTTGCAAGCTCCCTGCTTCACTCCATTTTTAATGCATCCAATTTTAGATGGCTAGATAACTCCAATTTGCCCCTCAATTTTGTTGCACCCATAATGTTAGGTTGGGGGCTTGGGGGGCTGTAAGCTAGCGGGAAAGAGTATCTGACAGTCGCCTTTTTCTACAGTCCTGTCCACAACTCAGAGGGTGATTTCCAATGAACTCCTGC
Organism: Adrianichthys oophorus; assembly: GCA_036245035.1. NCBI lineage: Eukaryota > Metazoa > Chordata > Actinopteri > Beloniformes > Adrianichthyidae > Adrianichthys > Adrianichthys oophorus. Next base: position 10,186,670 of record BSAI01000030.1, read on the forward strand.
TGCTCTGCAGAGACTATGTCCTAGAAAACAACACAGATTTTTAGATTTGGGCTAAAAACAGCATAATCATCCTTCAAAGACCACTGGGAACACTGAAAATATATCAAATGATCATCGGACCAGGAAAACCCCTTGCTGAGTTCACAACGAAACACAGAGTGGTTAATACAGTAAATCGTTCTAACCTCCTCTTCTTCATTCCCATCAACCAATTCCTGTTCTCCTCATTACTTCCACATCTGTTTCGTCAAGCTGCAAAACACTTAAATTTTCCCTCTTGGACATGCCATGGGCACAATTCAGTCCCATTCTTCTTTCACAAGAGCTTTAATCTAAATGTGTACGTTTGTATTGTTTCTTATTATGATGATTGTAAAATAGTTTGACATTGTTTTAACTTTTTTATATTTCTGTTATCCCTTAGCATAGTCTATTTAGGTGTACTACAAGTATGCTTGGTCTATACTATAAGTAAGGCAGTATACTTAAAATTTACTTTGTATATATTATCCATATATTGTAAAATTGAAATGTTCTAATTTAGTCTAAAGAAGTTAGTCTACTTCCTAGACTACATGTACACAAAGTATACTTGGTATACTTATATTCAAGTATACCTAATAAAACATCAAAGTGTACTATTTTTTGCTAAGGAATAGGAAGTATAATAACATTTTGTTTTTGACTTTATGTTGTTGTTAAAAAAGTGAGAATTTAAAAATACAAATGCATTTCTGGTAAAAAGAAATATCTCTAAAGCAAATAAAAACAGATTATTCAACTGATAATGATGGTCTTTTGAAAAGTTTCAAAATACAAGGCAGAAGAGTTTCAAAATATTTTATTTATTGTTTTTAATATTTTTATATATACAAAAGAAGGTTAGATAGTCATATTATCTGAGTTCAAATTTACACTTTGATGTTTAAAAAAATATTATATATATTTACATATATATATTCTTGAAAAGCAGTGTACTGTAATTCTCAGAAATTTCCTGTTATCCACCAGAGGACAGCATTGTGCCAAAAATCTTTTAGAAGTCAAGAACAATTTGTCTTCGACCAGTTAAATGGAATTTATTCCGCCAGACTAAGAAATATTCGAATTTTTTAAGTCAATTTATGGTCCAAGCTTTGTAAGATTTAGTTAATTTTTATGCCACACAACTTCCGTGGTATTTTAGTTTTGTTCTACAATCCAACATTTTAAAGCTCTTTGAAAAGACAGACAGGGGGCTTTGAATTTTTTTTTATGTGACTTGTTAAGAATCAATAAAATATTTGCCATAACGAATCCAGTGTTTTGCAATTGTTTTTTTAGTTTTTCTTCTCTTGAAAATCAGACTTGTAATCAGCAATGTATCCTGTCAGAAATTTCTAATTTTTCTTGTTTTAAAAGACTTCTTTAAGCATTATTCAAAGTTTATCCACTAACGTGTTTTGCTATGATCTAGTGAACAGGATGTTTCTCAGACAACTTGTTTTAATTTGAAGGTCGTCTCCGGAAGTGCATCTCCTCAGTCTGTTCTGTGTGGAAGGAGGAGGGGGAGCTGGGCAGGTGAGGGCGGGAGGCGCGCGCGCTTCCATGACGGGGACAGCAGCGTCCTCGAGGCTCGGTCTGCTTCATATTTGTGGCTCCCGGCGGCGGACAGACCGCCGTTTGTGACCGCAGGTGAGGATGCAGGAGCCGGCGTGGACCTCCTGCTTTGTGCTGCTCCTCTTCGCCGCTCCCACATCCTTCACGTCGTCCGGCGGAGATCTGCGGCCATGCCAGAAGGTAACTGTTTATTTATTCGCTTGTATCCTAACATCTCGACAGGTTCACTTTGTTTTTTGATTAGCCGAAATCCTCCAAACTAAATTCCAATGTATTTCATATCTCAACGCTAATTTAAATTTGTTGAAATGTTTAAAAATGATGTGTATTAAATAAACGCAACGAATGTAAACAAAACGTAAATAAACTAAAAGTTACAAAAATAAAACTGTTTCCGGTTCCATAGACGCTCAACATTCTGGATATTTGATACTGATCGGATTAAAACTCAATTCATGTTGACAGTATGCGCGCCGCCATCTGCTGGCCTCCATCCAGGCTTTGCTCCGACGTACAGGGATTACCTGACGGTATGGAGACGCATCCGTCCGCGGGGTTCCTGTCGGTCCCAGACGGGCTGTCAAAGCAGATGCAGGCGTTACTAGAAGAAAACGAGTTAGAAAAAAAAATCAGGCTATTAAAGGAGATGTCTTTAAGGACGTAAAGCCAATCAGATTGACGTAATTTGGGGATGTAAATTTTAAAAAATATCTAATATAGTAAGTCAGAAAACGATGACGTCACAAATACATAATGGTGAACCACTGTCCAGCCCCAGAAACTGGTTAAAATGTGTCTTTAAACCTTATTGGACTGGCAGACAGGGTGATGGTTCCCCTTTTCAAGAAAGGGGGCCGGACAGTGTGTTCCAACTACCGGGGAATCACAATCCTCAGCTTCTCTGGGAAAGTCTATGCCAGGGTTCTGGAGAGGAGAGTCTGTCCGATAGTCGAACCTCAGATCAAGGAACATCAATGGAGTTTCCGTCCTAGTCGTTGAATTGTGGACCAGCTCTACACCCTGTTAAGGTGCTGGAGGGTTCGTGGGAGTTTGCTCATCCTGTCCATGTGTTTTGTGGATTTGGAGAAGGCGTTCAACCACTTCCCTCGTGGTGCCCTGTGGAGGGTGCTATGGGAGTATGGGGTCCGGGGAGCCTTAGGGCTGTCCAGTCTCTGAATGACCAGAGCAGGAGCTTGGTCCACATAGCTGGTAGTATGTCAGACCAGTTCCCAGTGCGTGTTGGACTAAGACAGGGCTTCCTGCTGGGTGCTCCCTTAGAGATAGGGTTAGAAGCTCGGTCACCCGGGAGGAACTCGGAGTAGAGGCGCTGCTCCTCCACATCCAGAGGAGCCAGATGAGGTGATTTGGGCATCTGGTTGGAATGCCTCCTGGACGCCTGCCTGGAGAGGTGTTCTGGGCATGTCCCACTGGGCAGAGTCCTCGGGGAAGACCCAGGACACGTTGGAGAGACCATGACTCTTGGCTGGCCTTTGGGACCCCCAGAGGAGCCGAAGGAAGTGGCCGGGAAGAGGAAAGTCTGGGCATCTTTGCTCAGACTCCGCGACCTGGTCCCAGATGAGCGGAAGAAGATGGATACAGAGAAAAAAAATCTCACTATGTGTCAAATTAAAGCCTGAAAAAAGAAGTTGTTGGAGCTTTTATAGACACACTCTGATCAAAATGGTGTTTTTAACATCTTCATGTATCATTTTTTTATGATAGAGTACACGTCTATTCATTTTATTTATTTACAGACTCAAGGTCCAAATATAAATACAACAACCGTACATACAAGAAAGAGAAGCATAAAAGACCGACATAAAGAATAAAATCACAATTAAAAGTACCATAAAAGTAAGGGAAAACTAACAAGTGCTAAAACAAAAAAAGTACAAAAGAGGAAACTTTAAAAAAGTCATCTATACCAGTATTTCTAAATTGGGGACTGGTATCTACAAGTGCTGTGTATTATGTTTGTGAGCACTAAAATGGGTCTATTGAAGAAATAGAAGAAGAAGAAGTAATATAAATGGCAGGTTGGTTGGAAAACATGTAGGACACTGGCCCTCAAGTCCTGGAGTTTGACACCCCTGGTGTAAACGAAGAGCTCTCAGCTATGAGTGATGGGTAAGGGGTCGGGGTTGCTCCACGCCAACAGTTCCGACCACAACTCAAAGTTGCTTTCTAAGGAACTACTGCCGCTCTCCTGAAATATGTCCTAGAATACGACTCAGGTATTTTTGTTTTGGCTAATTACGATATTATAAATAAAAGACCACTGGGAACATTTGAAAATAGATCAATAGATGATCGGAAGGGAAAAATAACCCCTGGGGTACACCACACATGCCAGTGATTGTTAAATTAACTTTTTACCCCTGGATAAAACATCCTTCTGCTTTCTCTCTTCTTCAAAACTCAAACATCATCATCCAATCAGTGACGTCCCATAACACCTACCTTTACTGGGTTCTTTTTTTGTTCTATTTTCTAACATTTCATTTTGATTTCTTGAATTTTGTTTGTGTCACAGAATTTGATAGCCTTTTGCACTACTTTAAATAATTTTGTTATAAGTAAAGATGCTCTGTTATAACATTTTTACGTTTTAGCCTTTAAGTCTTTGATTAGAACTATAATAGAACTATAATCTTTTTTTGAACATTTACTCCGAATTATCCAAACAAAAATGGTGAAACTACTTTTTCAAAGTGATTTTAGTTGTTTATTTTAGCTGTTGATTTAACCAGCAGCTGTTTTTCTTACTGCATGTGTTAATGTTTCACTGTTTTAAGGCTAAAGTCAGCCTTCATAAATAATGTATTCTCGGATTTAACTTTACGCCTTTTTTCCACTGTCCTTGTAGATTGTTTTAAATTATTACACTTTTTTGCTGCAGCTCATTCTAATTTTTTACCTGGTTCCTCACCAATTTCACTGACACAATAACAACTTTAACTTTAGTAACTAGAGGGAACTGACTTTTAAGTTAGTAGTTTAAAGTGGGGGATTTTTTTTGCCCCTTTACACATTTCTACCGAGTGAGATGGTGTGAGAAAGTGTTTTTTATGATTAAAAATGGTTGCAATATACAGTTTGAGAAGCTAGGTGTCGCTGTTACACAGGTACATGACCTGAATGTTTTCTTACATCTGTTTTGGATTGCAGTTTTTGATAGTTTTACTTGTGTAGTTATAAAATGTGGCACAGAAAAGTGTTAAATGAAATGACTGAGCCGTCTGTGGTCGCGTTCCTCACACAGAAGTGGTTTATTAGCAGTAAAGTAGAGGTGGAAACATTTTACGACTGTCAGAAATAGACTTGTGGTTTCCTGCACCTCCTGTTTTCCGTGAAGTTTTGCTTTTATAGCTTCTATTTTATGTTGTTTTTTTTACTTTGATTTTATTGATCTGTAAATATCAAAATAACCTATAACTTTAGATTTTCCTAGAAGCTGAAAATTGTAATTTTCCATAGCCACTTTAAGCATCAATAATTCAATTGAATCTTGATGATTCCAGTAAATCGCAATGATCTGAAATGGATTCTTAAAAGGAGCCAGCGGAACCATCGCAGGGTTTTCAGTGTCTGTACTGTACTGAGCTTGCTAAAGTTCCTCTAAAGCTACGTTCACACCTCGGCAACGCGCGTTCAAGCGACCACTTTCAGTGAAAAGTCAATGTAAACGCGTGTATGTGGGTTGCGGGTTTTCACATTCACACACCACTACAGAAGTTTTTAAGTCTGTTTTCCAGCTCCAAGTACAAAATGTCCAGCCATTGAACGTACATTGAAAGTTAAATCAAGTCAAACTTTGACCAATCAGGGACTGGAATTTGGTCGTGAATTATGCGTGTTTAGTGTATTCTTAATAGCTAAACACACACAGTGTGAATGTAGTTTTAGAGGAAGATCAGATAACTTCAGCAGAAGCTGAAGGTTTGTATTTTTTTGGTCTCCAAAGATGACATTTTTACCCAGTTATTTTTGTGGACTTGGAGCGACTCCTGGCTGCAAATGAATGGAAGACTGCTTGCGGATGCTGCAGTGAGCGTGACATGTTTCTGAGGCAGGTCAACGAGCAGAGGACATGGAGTTTCCATGCAGAGTTCTGAGCGAGGTCAGAGATGATGCTCCTCTGCTGCTGACTGCAGCCTCATATCTTCAGGCTTTAAAACTGTCATCCTTTCATTATTCATCCTTCAGCCAAATCACAGAGAATTCATTCGGGTCAAAAACCTTCGATCAATAAGGCCGTCCTTATCCTTCATCCTGGATCTGCGGTCAGATCAGGAAATATAGAGTAAGCAGAAAGCAATGCAGCTCTGATGTTTGCTTCAGTTTGAGCTGGAGTCTGTTATGTAACCTCACAGCGGTCTCGTGTTTGTGCTCCCATGAAGGAGGAGGAGAATCTCCAGGTGAATTTAGTTGTTTCTCTTTAAAGGCCGTTTAGCCGCCACAGATCTCATCGTTGCATCTTAAAAGCCTGTTTGAGACGCTGCATTTCATCCTCTCTGGCTTCCTTCCATCTGTCTCCATGACAACCACCGTGAATCACCCTGGATACCAGAAGAGTACAGAAGCCTGCGTGCCTTTTTTTCAGTGTCACCTTTCTCCACAGTCAACACATCAGCGCAGCAGGTTTTGTTTTGTCCATCAGGCAGGTGAAGCTGCTCAGGTTTGTGCTGCACAGTTGTTGGTTCCAGTGGAAAATCTCCTGTTTGTGGTGGTGTAGAGGATGGAGGGGAGGTATGAATGACCACATTTGTTGCCGCAGTGCTGAGATTATTTATTCACAAGAGCTCTGGTTTATCTGCGCCGCTCACACATACATCTGCATCCCTTCGTTTGCATCTACGACAGTTCAGCTTTAATTAGCTCCTGCTTAGACGGTGGTTAGCGCTGCAGCTGCCTGTGCTGATTTATTTTCCAGAGGACAGCTGACTTGGGGGGAGGAAATGGACACGAGCCAGAGAGGTGGGGGACTTGAAGTTGCATTTAAGGTGCAAGAGCAGAAGCTACTCTAACACATTTGTTTACTGTTTTTATCAAAATTATAAAGGGAAGAAAGGAAATTAAAGCTGCAAGCGTAGGCGCTAACAGTCGTCACCACCCCCCTTTGCCTCACTGGCTAAATAAAAAAACTCGTGAACTCGCCACGCTAACGCTGTTCAAAATCTACAAACTTTAAAACCAACATTTTCTCCCAAGTAGCTTACCAATGATTCCATGACGAGTAAGGAGGCGATAGATTGAAATCTCCCGGAGAAGTTAAAATTTGTAGAAGGTACTAAAGGTTTTTTTTATTGTAGATTTGGGTCTCTATCTAAGATCAAAGGTCAATAAAACTTTGTGGTTGTAGACCTAGCCTGGCAGTATGTGTGTACAAATTTGTAAAAATTGAATTGGCAAATTTTACACTTGGTCAGAAATTGGTCTCCAAGCCATAGCACCTGTGGCCATCCTATAATAATGTAAAAAAAATGTTTGGATACCCCCAACAAATGCGTTTTAGTTTTATTTGATTTTTGAGTCCTAAAAGAGACTTGATTCATTTTTTGGTCAGTTTTTCCTCCTGTGATTCATGCATTTTTTTTTTTTATATTCATACATTTCTTTGTCCCTTTCGGGATCTCGGGGCTGCCAGAGCCTAACCCGGCCATTCATGGGAAAAGGCAGGGGACACCCCTGGACAGATCGTCAGTCTATCGCAGATCCCCCTGTGATTTCATACTTTTTTTGGGGGGTGGGGGGTGGTGGTGGTGGGGGGTGTCATTTGCTATGCCCAAAACAAATTTTCCCTGGGTACTAGGGGATCCTAGAAGAAACTGGAAAACATGGAAAGAAGTGTAAGCTTCACGCTTAACTTGACAGAGGTTTTAACAGCCAGAGCCAGAAGGAGACCAGACAAAAACTTCTCTCATATTTGATTAAAACATATGGATTATCTCTGAAACTTTTGATCTGTTAATCTGAGACAAAGAAACATTTCTGCCTTGAGTGAGTGGGCCATGTTTTGTCTAGAGTCAGAACACGACAGTCAAACTTGGGGGTGTGATGGCTTGGGCTGCTGTGGGTTTTGTTAATGAAGACTGGAATTGTTGAGTTCATGAGTTCCATCTGGAGATGGTTTTGATTTGTATTGAAGCCAAAGTCTGATTCATGTTTCTTTGATCTAAACAGCCGTTCATGTTGGAAATGTCTTCATTGCACATTAGGTCAAGCAATTTTGAAAAACTTTTTTTTTTTTAGTAATAATGGAAAGTATTGAGTTACATTTACAATTTACTCTGAATAGTCTGGTGCAATTATTTCATGGTCTGAATAATTAAGTATTTATTTTTGAGATTATTTCGATGTTTTTTGTTTTTAAAGTTATTTTTGGTAAAAATTGATATATTTAGCTTAAAAACATTTTTATTATTAAAAAAATAACAATTTGAACACATTTTTAACTTCTATTTTTTTTTAAATAGAGTATTTGGTTAAAAATATAAAAATTATAGTTCTGCTGCACATTTCTATGCAGACGATGTTAAACTTTTCTAGTTTACTGTAATAGAAATAGACGATGGATTAAAATAAAAATTGTTGAAGGTGTTTTGAATTATTGCTACTCTAATAGAGTAGTAGCTCTTAGATCAAACGTTTCATAACAGACCATACGTATTTCATTAAAGTTGAATCTTTAAATAGGCTATTAAGTCGACCATCAGTTGACCTTTAAAAGAGGGGACTGTGCAGATGACCCGCTGTCCCAATCCTACTGGATCCATTAGTGCTCCAGCATGTGGTTGCCATGGTGATCAGGGTCAGATGATGCTCTTAGCCTGAAAGCCTTCATGTCCCCTTTTGTATCATCAGTTTTTTTTAATTCTAGCAGCATTATTATCTGTTATCAGCCAGTTTAGCTTATGTGAGAAAGATCTGACTTTCTAGAAAATGTTTAAAGTAAAGAATATATGGGAATAGATAGAAGGTGCAAATAAATGAACATTTTTTTGTAACTTGTGTAAAATAATCAGAAATTTGTATTTTTTTTTCTTTAGACAAAATATCACTAAAATACATAATGTGAAGAGATCTGAAAAATAAGTCATTCCAACTGAGAAGCTGGCAGACAAAGATACTTCAAGTGTTGCAGAAAAAGCTAATTTTCTCGTCTTTTATACACATTATAATTATCTCACTCGAGTAATCACAAGTATATGTTATACCTGTTATGTGTATTTTACAGAAAGATTTCTACTACCAATACACTGAGTGTGACAGCACAGGATCACGCTGGAGGGTCGCCATCCCTCTTGATCCAGGTTCCTGCTCAGGCCTTCCACCTCCAACCAGAGGAACTGACTGCTGTGAGTCCTGTCTGAGCTGGCTTGTATTTAAGAGCTGATTGTGTGTTCACTGTACCTGCCTGTACTGTTGAAAACACCAAAAACAATGTGGTTCTAGCATTGACGGTTTATAAGAACTGGAGAGAGCTCCAACCAAATACTAACTTTATGGTAGTAGCTTTACATTAGTAAAGTGTTGCATATCAGCGTAAAGCTGCTTTTCTCCACATCAAAATCAGCTTATTTATGTTGATTTCATAAGCACTTCACTGCTGTAAAGTTTTTCATATCAATTCAAAGCTGCTTTTCTCAGCTTTAGAATAAAATGGAATTACATTGAGGAAAAGGTTGAAAATCCAAAGACTGTAAACAGTTTAGCTAAAGCTCTTGTTAAAGAATAAAAGTTTGGCCCAATACTAATAGAAAGTATTTTTTTTAATGAAAAACTGAAATATTAAGCATTTGTACATTTGTAAACAAAACCCCCTTTAACACTAAATGTGCAAACTTTAACCCCCCACCCCCTCTTTAGCTTTCTCCTGTCAAGCCGGGATGTTTTTGGAGATGTCCACGCAGCAGTGCACGCCTTGTGCAGCCGGCTCATACTCTCTCGGCAGCGGCCTGCGGTTCGACCAATGGGACGCCATCCCCGTTGGCTTCACAAACTTGGGCAGCTTTCTGGACTCAGGACCAAACGGGGAAGACATTCAGTCGTGTAACAGGTGAAACGGTAAACTCCAGATTTCTTTCATGATTGAAATGCACCTGAGGGTATGACCTCTGTGTTCTGCTGATGCTTTAGCTCGTCATGGACACCACAGGGCATGTACCTGGAGTCAAACCGCGATGAATGCACCGTATCCTTAGTTTACGTCGTCCATCTAGAGAAGCAGGGGTCAGTGTCTTTCACATACCAGTACCCAGACAACAACATCCTCTTTGAGTTTTACGTAAGCGGCTGCCTCCTACAATCCGGTAACACTAATGTTCATGTTATGTAGATGAAAAGGTATGTATTTTTCGTTTCTTTTTTAGGTCCAGAACGAACAGTGTCAGGAAATGGCTCAAGCTGATGATCAGAAGTGGATTAAAGTCACCAGCAACGGAGACTGGGAGACACATACAGTGAGTACATGGCTCCGCCTCTGCTGATGAGATGTTGGGAATCCTCCTTGGACTTCTCTTCTTCTCCCAGGTGAGCCTGAAATCCGGCACAAACATCCTGTACTGGAGAACAACCGGGATACTGGTGGGAGGGAAGATGGTCAAACCCGTGCTGCTCAAGAACATTCAAATTGAGGGTGAGATCTCCAAACGTCACTCATCTAGATGGTCAATGAAAATCCTCATGGAGATCCAAAAAAAATGCATGAACATGTGCAGGAGTTGCCTACACTTCTGAGTGCTTTCCTTGCCGACCTGGTTGGTTCAGCTCGATGCCTGGTTCCTCGTCCTGCCAGCCGTGCCCCAGCAACACTTACTCCGTGAAGGGGTCTTCCTCCTGCACTCCGTGCCCTGAACACCTCTACTCACGTATGTACAGCAAAGCCATTTCCTAAGGCATTTCTTTAACGCTCCTCAGAAGCAGCATCAAAAACTCAAAGTCCAGACTGCATTCATTGCATCTGCTATTTAATAAAAAACAGCTGTATCTTTGGTTATACTGGTGAATATAAGTGTTTTAGTATCAGTGCAAACATTTACACAGCTTTAGATTGACTTTATATTTGAATTATCAGTTAATAAAATGATTAAATCTGTAGGTAATAATGCTGGAGTTCTGAAAATTGGATTGACATTCTTGTCTTTCAGCAGTTTATAAAGTTTAACTCTTTAACAACAAAGCTTGATCTCCAGTGTTTACATTCTTGACCATAACTTTTCAACCGTTTACACAATTAACAAAACTCCAGCACATTTTACAGTGGAGAAAAGCAGCTTTGCGCCCTAATGCAACACTTTGTTATTGCTGCTTTGCAAAACAAGTCAAAGCCAATATGAAAACCCATTTTTCAATGTGTCAGAATCAGCTTATTCACATTAATTGTTTGAACAGTCAAAGAGTTACAGTTTATTAAAGAGCCATTTTGTCGCTACTGTTTTCTTTGCAGTCGTCTTTTTCTGTCCTATGTTATTTAGGTTCATTAACTCGTTCAAAGTAAATTTAAAGGGCCTATAGATTGCAAAATTAACTTTTTAGATTTTTTAAGTTTACTGCAAAGTTAACTCCTCACGAAAAACAACTCCAAAGTGGTATTTTGCTACATTCATGCATCTGTTGAGTATTCCTCTAAAACCCTGCTCTCTGAGCACCAGGCTCTACCAAACCACGAAAATGTGCGGGTCCCCACATTCATATGTATGAACATGGGGGAGCAGCTCCATGTTCATAGGAATTAAAAAAAACATGTATTCTTAATGATTAATGAAATGCAACTACATATTTAAAAAATAAAAAGCAACTATAGCTGCACTCAAACTTGATTACTTCTGGATTCATTGTACTACAAGCGCTCAACAAACCACTGTCGCCCCAATTGGAATTTTTATTTTATTTATTTTTTGTGGGTAGATGGTTTACATGTGATTCATTAATTTATTTTTAATGGCCCACGATCTACATGGAGACATGATGAAAATACCGCTTTGATGTTGTTTATAGTGAGGAATGAACAGTAAAATACACTTAAAAGCTCAAAAAGTTGGTTTTTCAACGTATGGCCCCTTTAATAATAGTATTATCAGGAGCGCATCCTGGTGTCTTATTTACCTTTTAAAAAGTCAAAATACCACAAACAAATCCAACAATAAGCATCAACATGTAAAAACTGATAGAAACCATTCAGATATCACCAGTTTCTGACATCATTCTCTGTTCATTTCAACTTCCTGTTCCTGAAGTTAACGACACCATTCTTGCTGTTTGATTCGAATGGAATCTAATCTGCTCTCGTGGACACAGAAGACACTCAAATTCACATAATTACTATCTGTTTATAAAGGTGTGAGTCTGTGTTGTGTGTTTCTGTTCCTCTTTGTGTTTCTGATTTGACTCTTGTCTCAGTCGAGGGCTGGGCTGAATGCAAAGTGAGGCCTCCATGCTCAGAGAGGGATTACTTCCAGATCCACATGGCCTGCGACGGCGAGGGAAAGGTCAGTTGACCTGCGTGTTTCACATTTCACACAATCAATTAAAAAAAAAAAAAAGACAAAACCAAAAAGGATGACATTTCTTAGGATCAGCAGAGAGTTTGATGAGATCCTGCTGGAATTTTTGATGAAGTAAAGAACAAAATTAAACAATATCACTAATGGAATTTGTGTTTTTGATCATTTTTCTTCATCTTTTTTTGCTCCAAAGCACAACTTTTGCTTTTTCTGCTTTAATCTTTTTACTTATAGCTTACTGTACTAAACTGTTGTATAACACTGTGGATGCATCTTTGGGAAAATGAACATTAATGCAGCTTATCTTATAAGCTTACAAGTTCGCGTACACACCTATTGTTCAGCTGACTGCTCTGATTGATTTCAATTTATTATTTTCCCTTTCTACGATTTGTATGCGTAAACCAACAAAACTGACATTTTTAAAGACCAACTCAGTTGAAATTGTATTTTTAACATTTTCTTGATGACAAAGGGACATGTTTAAAGAAAATTAGGATCAAAATTGCATTTCTGAGTATTTCTTTAGTCTAATCGCAAATTAGGAGCAGATAAAAAAATGATGTTTGAAAAAGATTGTTTTCGTGACAGAAAAAACACTGGGTGGGCCACAAGCGCCCCTCTCCGCTCCAATCTGATGCAGAGTGCTCTGTGCCAACAGTCCCACCCGCAACTCAGAGGTGAATTTCTAATGAACTCCTGCTGCTCTGCAGAAACTATGTCCTAGAAAACAAAACAGCTTTTTTTTTTATTTAGTTTGGCTAAAAACGGCAAAATTATAATTAAAAGACCAATGCTTTAAAAATAGATCAGAAGATGACCAGATTGGGACTTTAACCTAAAGAAAATGATCTTGATCCAAAAGAAATCTTAAAATATGACAAACGGTTCTAGAATTTTTTGTTTGTTTGACACAGACACAAGTTCTGTACCGATGGGTGGAGCCAAAGATCTGTGTGGAGAACGTCACAGGAGCTGCAGAGCTTCCTGCTACAGGCCAGAGAGAGCCCTGTCCTCCATGCAACCCCGGCTACTACAACAGCAATGACTCCACCTGCTCGCCTTGTCCACCTGGAACCCACTCTGATGGCACCTACGGTAAATCGGCACATTCAGGCCAAACTTGGAGAAGTTTCTGTTTGGAATTGCAGCTGCCTTAGATCTGAATGTTCTATCAGTCTGTGGATTTTTCTGGCTGCAGTCATAGTTTCTGCTCCACAAACATTTCTTTGATAGCATTTCAAAAACCTTGCATGATCAAGTCTGTGTGATTATATTTGTGAATAAAGCTTTTGTGTGATGTCCTGTGTACCAGCGTGTGCAGAGTGCCCCGCAGGAACCGAACCTGTGCTCGGATACGAGTACAAGTGGTGGAATGTGCTGCCTCCTAACATGAAGACTTCCTGCTTAAATGTTGGAAACTCTAAATGTGACGATATGAACGGTGAGCATAAGTAAACCCACAGGTATGTTCAAACCACAACTATGGAGGAGAAGATGACATTCAAATACATATTTTACATACATTCATATATTCAGATACATTTTATTTAAGAAAAATTGACTTAGCTAAGCCGAACACTGGCGTCAACCTTCCATCAGAGGAAGGTTCAGTGTCTTGCCCAAGGACACTTCGACACATGGGCGGGCAAGGTGGAAATTGAATCTCCAATCTTCCGATCAGAGGATGGCCGCCCCTAAACTAAACTTTCCAAACAAACTGTTGAGAACCACAGAGTTTATTGTTGGGGTTACGTTTCATAAATAATCTGCAATATGTAAAATCAGTAAAGTAGTTTTTACATTTTTCTCAGACAAACATTAACATTTTTAAACTTTTCTCTTTAAACTCTAAAATTTCAAACCTTTGTAGAAAAGTTTTGTAGTATGAAAACCAAAATCTGACCGCAATTGAAGATTTATGCAGATGTGTTAAACTGAACACATTCTGTACAGCGGTGGTCCGCGGAAGAAATAATCAATTATTTTGAATCCCGAAAATCTTTTATTTTGAAAAATAACCAGATTCTCTCAGCTACACTTTCGATCACTTGAACTGCAAAGTTTGGTCAGGGGAACAAAATGACCACGTCTGAACGATCTTTTATTCTGAAAAATCTTTTGGTTTTGAAAATCGACCAAATTGTCTCAATTACATTTCCGTTACTTGAGCGCTAAAAGCAGTCCAGTGTAGAACACAAGAAAAGTTGTATGTGGAACCTTTTTTTTTACAAATGGGATAAGTGCAAGAACAGACAGAAGAACAGAAATTCAAGACAAAAGTAAAAATATAAAACATTAAGAATACCAGGAGTCCTGATTAAAATATGGATTTATCGCAACAGGTGATCCCAGACACGTGCCTGTTTGCATAGAGACAGGACTTGTGACTCGAGACTTGACTGCTTTTAACTTGGGCCTTGACTCGAACTTGAGGACAAAGACATGAGACTTACTCGTGACTTGCAATACAATGACTTGGTCCCACCTCTCAAGACTTAAACTGTAAGACGTGAAGTTATCTGATCAATGAATGATTAATGGACTTGTGTCTATTGTTCATAAGGATGGGAGGTGGCAGGAGACCACATTCGCAGTGGAGCCGGCAGCTCAGACAATAACTATCTCATCCTCAGCTTGCATGTTCCTGGTTTCAAGTAAGTTCCTTGTGTTTCCTGAAGCTTGAGTTTATCTCTTTACAATGTAAAGTGAGATTTGTGGGTAATTCGTTCTCATTGTGGCTGCAGGGTTCCTGCCTCTCTATCGGGGATGACCGGTGGTGAATTTGGCCGAATCACCTTCGTGTTTGAAACGCTCTGCTCTGCTGACTGTGAGCTCTACTTCATGATGGTGTGTGCTTGACTGTGTTGGTTTGGAGCTGAAGGTAGACATTAGGTTTAGCTTGTTTCTCCGAGGTTCAGGTTATTACTGTTGAGTCTAAAATTCTCACCATTGTTCCCTCTGCAGGATGTGAATACAAAGAGCACCACGGTGGTGGAGTCCTGGGAGGGCAGTAAGGAGAAGCAGCTGTTCTCCCACAGCATGACCCGAAATGCTTCAGTCACATACACGTGGGCCTTTCAGAGGACAAACCACGCCCTCGATGTGAGAGAACACCACAGAGAAGCCAGAAAGATGCAATTTCAACAAAAACTCACGAGTTGATGTTTGTGCAGGTCCGTCGTTATGTTGGCGACGTGGCCAAAATCTACTCCGTAAGTGTGACCAATGTTCTGGACGGGGTGGCATCAGCCTGTCGGGCCTGCGCTCTGGTGCCTCAGAACTCCCAGCGGGCAGGTTCCTCCTGCGTCCCATGTCCAGCAGGCTTTTACATAGACAGAAACACCAACAGATGTCAGGAGTGTCCCCCAAACACCCACTTGGCCGGCCGACACACCTATGGAGAGGACGCATGCATCGCCTGTGGACCGGGAAGCGTCAGCAACAAGGTAGAGACCTCGGTATTCTCTCGCCAGGCCGTAGGTCATGTGACCATTGTGAACATTTACCAAAGGGCACCACCAATTTTGTCCACATGCAAATTTGGCAATTAGTTACTATTTTAGCAACATCCTAGGCTTTTTTTTTGTTGCTATTTTAGCATCTACTGAGTTTTTAAAAACTAATTTGGCATTTAGCTAATAGTTAAGCAACATGCTAGCTTTATTGGTAATATGGCAACTACTGGGGTTCTTTAGGGTAATTTGGCATTTAGCTAAAATTTTAGTAAGCTATCAGCTTCAGCTATCAGCTCCAGCACCTTAAGCGGACAGACTCAGCCTACAGCATTCACACTAGCATTGTCCCATGTAATGTATCTTGTTATTAGTAAAGTTAATTAAAAAACGAATTCATGGAAGTAAATGATTTTCTATAGTGACTCCTGAAGGGATCAAACGAAGTTTTAACTCCACATCAAACCAAGAAATCAACTCTCACAGGTTCTAGTATCTAAACCAAGTTTACCGACTAAAATAAAAAAATGTTGCTGCTTTTAAAAATGTCAACAGATTTAAAATGAACAGTTTTGTTATAACAAAACAATAAAAAAGGAATGAGTTGATGATTCTAAAGATCTTTGGCAATTCTTTACGGCTGAGACGTCCTGTGATGTCCCCTCTTCAGGAACACTCTCGCTGCCACAATGACTGCTCCTTCACCCTCACGGAGAACAACCGCACGCTGACCTTTGACCTCAGCCCCATGAGCGACGTCGTCTCGCTGACAGTTGGCCCGAGTTTCACCTCTAAAGGCACCAAATACCTCCACCTGTTCAACGTGAGCCTGTGCGGACACGAGGTACCGGAGCAGATGAACCTTCCCTGAGATTATTCCTCGTTTAACATTTTTATTGGAACATTCTGGTTTATTGCTCGTCTTCTTCAGGGAAGAAGAGCGGCCGTTTGCACCGACAACGTCACCGACGTCTCCAGCAAAGAAGACCGCAGTGATGTGGCTCAGTTCATCAACTCAGTAGACAGCTTCATCTGTCAGTCAACCATCATCCCAACAGACAGGCGGGGCTTCAGGATGGTCATTTCCTCCCAGTCCGTCAGCCTGGCAGACGTCTTCATGGGTACAACAGTTGCTGTGGAGCATTCACCACCGCCCTCAGGTGTGAAAACATTTTTTTCACCTTTTTGTCGCAGGAGCCACGGTGGAGGCGGTCCTCAGCGGCGTGAGCGCTGAACCTGGTCTCTTTCCAGAAAACTCCAGGGATGTTCCAGACATCAATTTCTTCTACAGGTAAAAAAGACAAAACATTTTTTGCGTATTTTATTTCAATCCTAACTTGTCTGGACTTTTATTCAGATCCACACAGGTGACGGCGTCATGCGACCAGGGGCGGAGCTCCGTGATCATTGTCCGCTGTAATCCAGAGAAGTCCGAGCGAGGAGAAATCTCTGTGCCCAGGTAACGCCAACAGGTTGCTTTCCCTGGTAGTTATGTTGCCCATGACTCCGCCCCTTTTTAAAACAACAACTGCAAATGTAAACAATGACACTTCAGAACATTTGCTTTGACTTTTTGTTTTTACAAACAAACTTGACATCTGAGTGATGACGCCACTTTGATGATCCGTGAAACGTCACAAGACACATGTTTAAGTCCAGATTTCAGGAATCTACTGCAAGACTGTCTCCTGGATAAATAACTTTCACCGGCATGTTACCGCAACTTCGTCAACCTGATTTAAACACAACATAAATAATAGTTAAGATAAATAATATAATATTTAATTTAATATATTCGCTTTGCAAAGTCCTAAATATTTTTTTAAAATTAGCATTTAGGTTGATGGATGATGATGTCCAAAATCTTTTTTTATTTAATCTACTATCATTACAACTGTAATCTTATCCTAATCTGACCATGTTTTTCCTCTCCTAACAGATTGAATGTTTAATTGCCACTTTCATAAATATGATCTGTAACAAGTATGGTGTAATGAGGAAATGCGTCTGTGCAGCTCTTGTCCTGCAGGAACCTGCGACGGATGCACGTTCCACTTCCTGTGGGAGAGCGCTAGCGCCTGTCCTCGCTGCACCCTGGAGGACTACCACCGCATAGAGGGGGCCTGCAAGGGGGGCCTACAGGTAACTCCAGAGGGAAACATTTCCCATAATGCTTCACTTCCACCTTAAGCTGGAGTGTGGTTCTGTTTTTTTGTTGCTGATTGACTTTAGTCAAATTTTTTTTTTTAATGAGGAAACAAAACAAAAACTTGTTTTATTTCTTTTAACTTTCATTTTGATAAGAATTTCTGCTTTCTGTGTTTTCTAAAACCTCTTCTTAGGAAACTCTGTTCATGTGGAACGAACCAAAACTGTGCATCAAGGGTGTGTCGCTGCCTCCCCCAAGCTCCTCCCCCTGCGAGGTCATCGCTTTGTGGCTGAAAATGGGCCTTGGAGGCGGGGCCTTTGTGGCCCTGCTGCTCGTGTCCCTCACCTTCTATTTCTGGAAGAAAAACAAGAGGTGAGGCACCTGCAGGTTTACCTCTGCAGCTGTAGCGTCTGCAGAGAAACCTGCTCAGGTGTTATTTGCAGCTCCAGACGTCAGCATCTGTTTTCACAGCAGAAGAAGGAGCTGAAGGCGCTGATGATGTTGTGGTTTAACCACACGGCTCTGCTTTGTGCTTATTTTAGTTTTCAGGTAGAAAGAAAAACAGTTTTTAGACTAATTTTATTCATTTGTCATATGGCATAACATATGATTCCATCAAATATAACAAGTTACACAAACAGTGAAACTGTTCCACACCATCACACTACCCTCGCCATGTTTGACTGTCCTGTTTTGCCTCACAGAATGTTTGTTTAAACATTTGTTGCAGTGATATAGAAGTTTCTTTGCGTTCATGTTGCTTAAACTCTCCCACGGATCCATGATTTTCCAGAAGTCTCTTTCTGACTGTTGGATCTTGACCTCTGACCTGGACTGAGTCCAGTGAGGCCTGACCTTCTTTCCATCTTCTTCTGCTTCCTTCTTGACCTCCTGGATGAGTCCATTTCTCCTTTTGGTGAGAGGTCTCCAGAGAAGTTTGTGCAGAGAATGACTCTGCAAAAAGATACTTTTTTTTTTACTTTTTTAGGCTGATTTATGTCCAAGTTTCAAAGTACCAAAACTTGGTGCAAAGTTGGTACCAGTACCAGCATATGCGAAACTGCTGGATACACCCACCACCCCATTTTTAAACTACTATATAAAATACAGATTACAGCTTCTCTTCAGTGATTCATTGCAGGTGCTTCAGTACAGTGCCTCAATATGGTGCTTCATTACAGTGCTTCTTTTCGGTTTTTCATCATGCTTCATTTTGGTGCTTCCATAGAATGCTTCATTGTACTGAAGCACTGTAATAAAGCTTCATTACAGTGCTTTATTTCTGTTCTGTTTCTGCCATCTAGTTTCTTTATTTCAGTGCTTTGTTTTGGTTTTTTATATTGATGCTTTGTTACTTTGTTTCCTTTCAGTGCTTCATTTCGATGCTTTATTTCAGTGCTTTGTTACATGGCTTCATTTTGGTGCTTCCATGATTACAGTACCTAATTTCTGACATGCCAGTTACTTGTATACTATTCAGTTTTGCTGTACAATTGTAGCCAATCATTTCACCTTTTCAGTAATTGTGGGAAGCTTCTTATAAGAATGGGTGTGGTTGTTGTGAAGGTGGGCGGAGCGACAGTCAAAACGCTGAAGCCGAAGTGAGCGAAAGTTTGTCTGAACTTCGCAGCAAAAGATTCTAATTCAGTGACCTTATGGATAAGTGGCATGCGCAATGCTTTAAACAAAGACTGTCGTCGTGGCAATGAGCAGTGAAATCTGAGTTTACTTTTGTGTGTGAAAATGGAGATGCAGCCCTGCAGTACAGACTGTTAGAAGGAAATAAAACATCTTAGGCACGTTGAAGCTCTCTCCTTCACCCTCCTTCACCCTGTGCTTCATCACACTTAAATATTTTTGGATAATTATTTTTTTCTTTTTTTTAAGTACTGGTTCTAGCACCAATGAGACACCCGAACCGTTCAAAAGTACTGGTTTGGCCTGGATAAAATCCAAACAGTAGTTATCTCTACTGATATCTTTCTCAGATCATCTTCACTTTATCAGACCGCTTGAGAAATGAGTTCAGGTTCAGACATGTTTCTTGTGGAAGTGTTTTTACCAGATGCTGCCTCACCATGACGACGGCCTCTGCTCTGTGGTCAGGTTGGAGTACAAATACTCTCGTCTGGTGATGTCCGCCAACAAGGAGTGTGAGCTGCCTGCTGCCGACAGCTGTGGTCTGACGGAGGGGGAGGAGCCAGACGACGATGTTGTCTACGCCCAGAAACCCTCCCTGCTGGGGAAACTGCGGGCCATCGCCAACAAGGTGCACAGACGTCCACATTTCTGAGCAGATTTCCTCTTCAGCTGAACGTTTCACAATGTTCTTCCTTTCTGTGTCAGCATGAGGACAGAGAGAACAGCGAGTCGGTGCAGCTCAACTCTCAGTCTGACCGCTGGGCTCTGGGATGAATCCAGAAGCAGCTGCGATGGAGGAACAGCTCCGCCTTCCCGCCGCTCCTCCCATCACTTTTCTACCTGGAAGACAAATGTGGATCCCGGTCAGAGCACAGTCTGGACCTTCAGAAATCAAGACGCTTGTGGATTTTATGGATTCCCAACAAAAATGAATGCTTTTAATGTTTTGTAATTTTCTTTTGTATATTTTGTTCAGAGTTCTGTATTTATATCAATGTATTGATGAAACTTCTTTATTAAAGTCCTGTTTCAATTTGGATTTGTGTAATTTTTTTTTCCTGCACAAAAAAATAAAACTCTTTGATTTAAAATCTTTTCACTAACAAAAAAACCCACTAAATATTTGTTGTAATCAAAACTATGAATTCTACAGCATTCTTACAGAGTCTGATTTTCTGTTGTTCAGTTTTTCTACAGTGTGTAAAACTCCAAAAATTCTGGTTTTAATCCAGTTTAAGGGAAAAATTCATTTTACAAAAGCAGAACATGTTGGTTTATTCCATTTAAAAAGTTCCTAAAAAATATTAGTAAAAATATTACTACTTTTTTTTCTACTTTTAAAAATACTGTCTTTAAAAAGTATTCAGTTTTTAAATGAAAATAGAATAACTACAATTTTGTGCTTTTGTCTTAAACTTGCACTCACATGTTTGTAAATAGAAAGAATGGACCATTCCTAGATTTAAAAAAAAATCTTTTATATAACTATATAATAACTAAACTACAAAATCCTTCAGGTTTTTTTTTAAACTTCCCTGTTAAAATGCTACAATTAAACTGATAAAGAGAAAAACTAGATCTGCTGTAAGTGAAATATTAATGCTTGATCATGACCGAGGTCAGAGTTAGTTGCACCTCATTAGTCAAATATATTTTTTGCGGGAATATTTTGGTAAAATGATTGAATCTGGTTTTCCTGCTGGAGCTCAGGTTTTATTTATCCTGTTGCAATTCTGAGGTTGACCACTGGAGGGATCATGAACAAAATGTAAGCTGCACGAATAAAAAGTATCAATATTTGTATCAATATATAGATATATTTTTATTAATATTTATGTTTTTGGGGACTGAACACTTTATATAGTATTTTATTGTGACTATCTGATTTAACACTTGTTTTAGTTTAGTTTGTCTGACTCGTTCTCGCCTCCCTCTGTTCTGACTCCGCCCCAGAAAACAAAGCGTCCTCCTCCCGTCGAAAAAACTTCAAAGCAGCTTCGCAGTTTCCAACATACATGAACATTTCTACAGCGCTCGCGGCTGAGAGGAAGAGCGGCACGTGAAGGTCTCTGCGACGGAAACGTTAGCGGGAAGATGAGCTCGAGCTCGTAAGAAAAGGTAGGGAAAAGAAAACTCCATTTTCCTCCTCCTCACTTTTTCTACAAGATGGAAGGAAATCACGACCCGGAGCGCCGCTCAGTGTGTTCGCTTTTAAAACTTTCCGTCACTAAACACGTAAAACGCGCGTTTTTAAAACCCATTTGTTAGCTTTTTTTAGCGCAAACTTTTTTTTAATGCTGCATTCTGGGAGGTCTAATCGATTACGTCATTTTCAGGCAAGGATTGTTGTACCAAACCGAAAAAAACAACAACTTTACTATCACGTTTAAAAGGTAGCGAAACAAACTGTTTTAATGCGTTTTTAAGTAAATAAACCCATACTAAATAGTTTCAAGCATTATATGTAACACATGTATGCATAAAAAATAGTTGTGTGTGTATATATATATATATATATATAGTATAAAACTATGAAAATATTATAGATATTCACTGAATAACACGTTAAACCAAATTATAAAATTTAGCTGCATTTTTATGGTATTTAGATTTTTTTTTATTCAAAAAAAACTTTTTAAAGTTAAACAGCTGGGTTGACACTGAAAAAAAGCTTGAGTTTTTTAGTGCTAATCCTACTTAAACATCTTATTATCATTTTTTTTTTACTTATTTGTTTTTTAAATTATTTAACTAAACTTTTCTACATTTGGTTTCTGCAGCGCGTTGCCTTTAAACAATAATGTGATAACTGCATTAAAGTCAGCAAAAATATATACTTTTGCTGCAAGATGCTGGATTTTTCTAATCCAGATAAACATTTAATTGTTTAAATTGGCTGCCATTAAAAAAAAAAAGTCAAAATGAGGAAAAATGAGCTTGATATTCAGTTGGATTTAACAGTAACATAATTTTGCTACAATATCAGCTATTGCTGAAAATATTCAATCATTTTGACTTGATAATATGAAAAGAGTACATTTCTGTGTAGAACTAAATATGTTACTTTTGCATACAGATGAACAGTCAGATTAGAATTCACTGATAATCTGGGTTAAACCAGGAGATTTAGGTTTTGAAAAGGCATGTGTAACTATGGCCTGGGAGCATATCCAGCTCATTAAACATTTAATGTGTCACACCAAAGTGGGATACATTTCATTGAAGATTTTGTTGTTTTTCTGACGTTCACGTGTTTTCCGAGTCGGACAGGCTTTTTTTCTAATCGCTCCGAACGCACCATGTCCAAGTTTGCGTTTTTTTTCTAAAGGGCATCAACCCATTGGTGTCACTGGCAGTAACATGAAATTAAAAGTCAGAGTTTTGAAATAACATTCCAAAATGTTTTTTTGAAAAAAAAAACTATATTTATTTTCAGTCAAAATTAAAGCATGTTTTTGTCCAGGTTCCATGCTATATCTTTGAGGTGAATTACACACCACAAATCTCCTGGTCCTGTCCTTTTGTCAAATTTTAGAACCCTGTGTCTAAAAGTTAGGCCACCCCTGGATTAGATTGTCAATTAAAGTTATTTTCATACACATTTCTGTTTGTGTGTTTCAGATCAAACACCTGCTGTTTCTGTGTTGTTTTTTTTAGCGGTAAGTTCATGTTTTGATTCATATTTACTATAAAACCAGATTAAATGATCAGTTGATGAAAATGTTTTTTATTTTTTCCAGTTTTGGTCTCATCATGGCACGTGGCTGCATCTGCTGCGTTAAGTACATGCTCTTCCTCTTTAACCTGCTTTTCTGGGTACAAACTCCTCCTTTCTTTATTTAAAATGGTTCATTCACAGCAGAAGTTAATCTCTGTGCGATGGTAAACTCCACTGTTCTCCTGTATTTCAGCTGGGGGGCTGTGGGCTCCTGGGGGTGGGCGTGTGGCTGTCAGTCTCTCAGGGCAGCTTTGCCACTCTGTCCCCCTCCTTCCCTTCGCTCTCGGCTGCCAACCTCATCATCACTCTGGGTACAGTCGTCATGGTGACGGGTTTCTTGGGTTGCCTGGGTGCCATCAAGGAGAACAAATGTCTTCTTCTGAGTGTGAGTGCAATACCCACATTGCATCAGCAGGTCAGTTTGGGATAATGTCCATCTAAAAATATCTTCTTCTTTCAGTTCTTCATCGTTCTGTTGATCATCCTCTTGGCGGAGCTGATCCTCCTCATCCTTTTTTTTGTCTATACCGATAAGGTACTCCTCTATTTGTATTTTCTCACTTGTGTATGTGAAAACCACAACATATCCCATGATGCACCTGCCATTCCATCAGGTCAGTGAAAACGCCAAGCGGGACCTGAAAGAAGGGCTGGTTCTGTACATCACAGAAAACAACGCCGGACTGAAAGACGCCTGGAACGCCATTCAGGGAGAGGTAAACCATCATGCAGACCGTTCAGTCCACCTTCACCTGGTATGTGAAAACTAGCCTGAGTGACTCCTCCCCGTGGCGTTCCAAACAGGAAGTACCCTCTAGTTCCAAGAAGCCAAAATCCCGTAGACTTCTATAGATAAATAAACAGCTTTTACTCATTCTTTGTCAGAATAACCATTCTTACTCTGATACCTTTTTTAAAACATGTTCTTGACAATCCTTTTTTTTTAACGATATTTTTTCTGTAGTTCAAGTTTTTCCAAGTTATAAACTTTATAACTATAATAAGATGCCTCAATTAAAAGTGGGTGGAGCTTGCTGGCCCCCACACCCAGCTTTCAAAACGTTTGACAGATTCTGTGTGGCCTGCTTCCTTTAAGTGGTAGGAATGTGTCCTTCCAACAGGCTCACTCCTGAGTGGAGACAGTGGTTGCCATAGAAACATTTACTCAGACCAATAACCAGTGTTGCGAGTAATAGATTACAAAGTAACAAATTACTGTAATTTAATGACTTTTGTCAGTAACAGAATCACAGTTCAAATTCTAATAATTAATTACACTTACTGGACTAAAGAAACCTTCGTTCTTTCGTTACTTTGGTTTTGTAGGCTCTGACATTTTCTCTCGATTAATTGAAACAAAACTGAGATTTAAAAAAAGAAAAAAACAAAGCAACTGGCTCGTACGGGCACGCAAAGTTGGGGATTGATCAAAGTACAGACGTGGCTCAAAGATGACAAAAAGAGACGCTCCAATGAGTCCTCTCAGGTGTGCGGTGAGCAGAGCAGAGACCTGCCCCATGTGTTTGATTACAAATGAAACGAATCGAAAGGCGCTCTTTAGTTGTGAGAGACAAGAACTGGATCCTTCCTGGGAGACGTTTTTTCCTAAATTATCTCACTCTCTTACTTTATATTTCTCTCTAAGCTGCACGTTTGCGGTCAATGGGCTCTGTGGGGGCGGGGTGTGGATAGTACAGTAGACTTGCAGTAGTGCACAACTGTGCAGACCAGACAGACGTAGGGAGAGAGACTGGTGCAGCCCATTGTAAGGGTGTACATGAATTCAGCCAGAATGAACATAGAGGCATTTAATAGTTCTTTGTGTTTTCAAAAGACTGGCGTAGTTTCAGCTTTGATAGAGATAAATATAGTGTGGGGTTATGGACCCAGGACATTTGTTTTGTTTTTTTTGTTGGGTTCCACTTCCTGTTTTATTTTGTTGCTGGTTGTTACTTCCTGTGTTCTCTCCCTCCTTATTGGCACACCTGTTTCCATTTACCTCATCCCCTCCTCCTGTTATAAGTCTTCGTCTCCCCTGCACTGGTTGTCGGATGGTCTTTTGTACCTTCATGAGTTTGTGTTCAGTTTCTTGTGAACCTTTCTCAATTAAACGAGAGACTTTGTATTTACGAGTGTCGTCTGCATCTGTGTTCACACGTCAACCCTGACATACAGACATAACAGTATTTTCCACATCTGACTTTGAGCAGAAGCATAGACCGCGGATGTTGCAACTTATTTTTGTTATTTTTCACACTGTTGTCTGAATTCAAATGAAGCCAGGTTGTGTCTTGCACAAGGTTATTGATTTAAAAATTTTATTTTATTTTTTATTTATTTACCTTTATTTAACCACAGACATCCTTTAGAGATTAAAATCATCTTTGTCAAAAGAGCCCTGTTAAACGAAATACTAGAAGATCTTGTTTGTGCAAAGCTGTTTTTTGCCTTCAGAATTTGTATAGGAGTAGAAATAAAGTAAAGTAATAAGTAGTGAATTACTTTTTCAAATAGGTAAAGAGTAAAGTAATTTAATTACAGTTTTAATCGAGTAACTAAATTAAAGTAATCAATTACTTTTTAGAAGAAGTAACTTAGCGAACACTGCCAATCACTGCTTACAAACATCTGGTTCCAAAATGGCGACTGAATTGACTTCCTTTGGTTAGAGCCAGAAATCGAACTCTGTCCAGTTCTCAAAGACAGTCGATGGTTCCAGCAAGTTGGAAATTCATTTGTAATTAAATGTTAGTAATCTGGTTTTAAGTTCCTGCACTGTTAAAATCAGGTTGCCTCAACTTAAAAAAAAAAAAAACTTTGCTACCTTAAAATCCCTTAAACCTTAAAAATAAAGTTAACCAATTATTTCAGATCATTACATTTTCCTAACTTACAAGACCAAGTCTATGTGACCTGTTGCTTAATGAGAAATTTCTATAAGTCAAACATTTTTCCCACATTAATCCCACTTTATAATTAAGTTTGCTTATTTTAGTATTTACAATGCACAACTACTGTATTTTCAAACTCTTGTTTTCCTATGTTACTTTCCGATGTGAGGAGTAGCTGTGTTTCAGTTACTAAGCCAACACCAAAAACATTTTACAGCCTTATCTAGGAAAAGTAAACTGCATCCAACGTCGTATTCATATTCTTTAGGAAGAAAACTTTACTTTTACGAACAAAAAGTTTTTTTACTTTGAAAAGTGGTGTTTTCTTAAGGCTGCTGTGCTGCCCCTTTGTGGCTGCAAAGTCATACACAGACACTCAGATTTCCTTTCCTCATGTTTATTGTGAATGTAGATTATAGTCAAGAACCATAAACGAGTGTTTTCCTCTGTCGATCTACAGTGGATGTGCTGCGGTGTGGTGAAGCATGACGACTGGTACGCCGCCCTGCAGGAGAACATGGTTCCTGACAGCTGCTGCCAGCAGGTCCACCCCGGCTGTGGCAGGAATGCCTCCAACATCTTTTGGAAGCGGGTACATCTTTTTAGGTTCCTCCTTCCTGCCTGTAGAAGCTGGGAAAGAACCAAACAGTCATCTGACGCTGTTGTTGTTTCAGGGCTGCTATGAGAAGATGGAGGAGTGGTTGGATGACAATAAACACCTTCTGGGAACCATCGCCATGTGTGTGCTGGTCATACAGGTGAGAAATTGTTTTTTGTCACATTTGTCAGCAACAAAACCGTATTTGATTATCATCCTTAGTGTAATTAAACGAGTTTTGAAGGCCTCATGGCCTTTCTAATCCGTAATCTGGACCAATCTGGGTTTCACACTGAACTTCTGAGTGCATGGAGGGATTCTTCCAATATTAACAGCAAACCACTTCCTGTCTGTTTGAAGCAGTTTTTTCCCTTAAATAGATATCATAGATTTTCTTATCCACCTGAACGGTGACATCAAGCTCTCATTATAATACAGTAGGGCTGGGTGATATATTGAACAAAATCGGTTAATTTAAATTTTTTGTTTTAGACTGTTTATTTTGGAAACTTGAGATTTTATTTTTCCAGCTCTGCTTTTGTGGGCTTCTGTTGATCAGAGTAAAGTCAATCCATCCGTCTGTCTTTGGGAACGAGCAGACATGAAAGCAGAGGAGCTTCTTCCGTAGGCCAAAAGAAAAAAAAAAAAAAGCTTGTTGCTGCATATTTACAAGCACATGCGACACGTAAAGCGGCCCCCACTACCGTAGCTTCTGTACGCTTGTCTGTGTAGCGTTTAGCTTAGGCTAACAGAGGAGCAGAATGTGGACGTTTTTAACTGGATCTGAACAGACATTGAAGATAAACCGGCTGGACTCTCAGCAGCAACAGAGTTTAATTTTTAAAAAGTGTTGATTTGGAGACAGCGGTGTTGTTACACACTGATGCTATCATGCTACGATGCTATAGGCTATGCTAACAAGCTGTGCTGCTTGTCACCAATTTGCGACCACAAACTGGTTTAAAGTCAGAGAATATTTTCACGGAGTGGACTTTGAGACGTTACGGATAAACACACTTAATTCATGGGATATTCATGAAAATGTTATTTTTTAAATACAATAACAGACATGAATCCATTTTGAATAAAACTTTACCAATAACACTACACAGCCTTTGTTGGGCTGAAAAAAGCCACATAATCACCACATGTCTCACTGTTTCATCAGCCAAACTAAACGCTGAACGGGTGAAGTGACCACATAGGTGGAGTGTTGTCTCACGTTGCGTTTGTTTGTTTACCTCGTGTACAATGGTGAAGAAGAGGAGGACAAAAAAAATTCAGCAGAAGAAGAGCTAAAAAAAAACATGACTAAGTTTAGACAAACATTTACTCTCCATGTGGTGATTAACCCTCTAACTTTTACTCCCCAAAGACAAGAAAAAACTCTGAAAAACTAGCGAGTATTAATTTTGAACCCTTCAAAATAAAAGTACTGCAACACATTTTACTATCGAGAACATTATAACGATAGCTATCGTTTTAGCCCAGCCCTGTAAAATCCTTTTCTACTTTTCTCTCTTGTTTAAATTCTCAAAGTTCAAATCTTCATAGAAGCACAAGTCCAGAATGATCAAAAACAGAAATGTGATCAGGATTAATTAAGGGCTACAGCCAATCAGGACACAGCACAAAGCATACAAAATTGTACTAACCCTTGTGCTGTGGGGTACAGGTAACCCCACCCTTACATTGATGTGTTTTCCCTCTCATGACAAAGGTGAACAGGATTTGTTGTCTGTCAGGAATCCAGGGAATTACTTTAAGTTCAGCACACTGTATTCTGGGTTCCAAATGACCCTAGCATAGCACAGGGACTAAAAAGATCCATGTGACTGTTAAAGGTGAACCACAATACAGCAAGTTAACCTGCTGATTGTGACGTAAAGAAAAGCGATTGAAGAGTTCCGATAATGGAAAGACCATCAACACTGGAGCTAAAGTTCTTAACTATTAAAGTTAAAAGTATGTCTGTTGTCTGTTGGGAATAAAGAGCTGCTTATTTCCTTCTGCAGCTGCTCGGCATGGCCTTCTCCATGACGCTTTACCAGCAGATTCACCGAACAGGAAAGAAGTTTGAAGCCTGAAGAAACTTGGGTTCATATCAACATCACCTTCATCTTCATCTTATGCACTCAGTTATGTTTGTGAATAGAATTATACGTATTTTTACACTTTAATTCCTTGTATTGAACCTGCTAATGCGTTCAAATATTTACTTTCAGTTAAAGTTCAATAAACGTCACAGATTCAAGTCTGTTTTCATGTCTTTAACAACAGGAACGCTCTGGTTCATGATTCTGTGACATCTCTGAACTAGTTTGCACAACTTATAGACCACAACTTATTTTTACAAAAAACCCCTCATATATCGCAGATGTTGCAGGATGATGTTTAGAAAATAATCCTAGATAGTTTTCTGCATATTTAAGGATTGGCCAAGTTCTTTACTTTGGTTTAATCTCAAATAAAAAGTAATCTGCAGATTCTCACACGGTGTAAGCTCCTCCCACCTCCACTTCTGGTAATACATTAAAATCAATTCCTCTGCCCCTAAAGACAAACTGAGGGTGATTGTTTATAATCAGACTTTGTGATGCTTTCCAACCATCATCCAAAATTAGGAGAACATAGACGCTCTACAGCGTAAACAAGATAAGCATCAGTACCCGCCTGAAAGATGTTATCTGTCATACAAAAACAAGAATATTCCTGTTTCATGTAAACATAGCTTTCTGAGCAAAATCACAGCCAGTGATGAGAGAAAAAGCTCAAATAAATTAAAATCTACAAACGTAGCTAGCTAACAGGAAGCTAAAGTCTTTGATTGAATGCAAACAAAAAGTGTTTTTGGGTCAAACAGCATCTAAATTATAATCATGGAAATTCCTTAAATTTAGTTTTACAGACAAACTTCAGGAATGTTTGCTCACGTCTCTATTGCTTAGAATATTTCCTCCTTTTACTCTGAAGGGAACGAGTTTCCTGCAGCTGAAGGTACCTGAGAACAGCTGCTGCAGTTACATCTCCATGGTTTTGTCGTTGTCATAGACAACATTTCCTTTGATGACAACGAAACGGATGAGGTCCTGATGCCCCCCCAGCTGGTAAATGAGATGTTCCCATCTGCAGCCAAACACAGGAGAGCGATTTGTGAGGTCTGGATTCATCCAGAAGTAAAATCCAGGATAATACTGAAAGAAGTTTTGTTTTGAGCACAAAATGAAACAAAATCAGATTATTGTGATTTATCACTGCCTCTACATGATGGAGCTGTAAACTGGATCATTTTAACTCCCAGAAACCTGTAAAATGTCAAATAAAAACTTTTAAGGGTGTTTTCAGACTGGCAAAGTCATTTAATGTCCTCAAATTTGTTTCAAATTAAGTCCTAAAGATTGCGTTTGGTCTGTCTTCAACGTGTTTATGACATATGAATTGTTGGGAAATCAGTGAGAAGCGATGTGTTTAAGGTTAAAAGTTGTTTTAACCAGCCTGCATTCTAACACATTTCAATGAGTTGCTGTGTCTCATTGTTGAACTACAAGCTAGCTTTTAGGATGACGTCACAGCAGCGTGGGCCGCGCAACATCTTCCATTTAAGGATTATGGAGGCCGCTGTGCTCTAAAGAACCTTAAGTGCAGCAGATATTTTTTTGTAACCTAGGCCATGTGCCTTGCCACAATTCCGTCTCTGAGCTCTTCAGGCAGTTCCTTTGACCTCATGATTCTCATTTGCTCTGGCATGCACTGTGAGCTGTAAGGTCATATATAGACAGGTGTGTGGCTTTCCTAATCAGTTCCAATCAGTAAAATCAAACACAGCTGGACTCAAATGAAGGTGTAGAACCATCTCAAGGATGGTCAGAAGAAATGGACAGCACCAGCGTTAAATGTATCAGTGTCACAGCAAAGGGTCTGAATACTTAGGACCATGTGATATTTCAGTTTTCCTTTTTTAATAAATCTGCACAAATGTCTACAATTCTGTGTTTTTTTGTCAATATGGGGTTCTGTGTGTACATTAATGAGGAAAAAAATGAACTTAAATGATTTTAGCAAATGGCTGTGAATAAGTGTGTAACCGGACAAGAGTGAATAACTTAAGGGGGTGTGAATACTTTCCGTACCCACTGTTTGTAATTTAGACGGGATAATCTTTTTTTTATTTTGTAAAAAACACTTTTTCGCTTTTTACCTGCAGCAGTTGAGGATGAGCAGATCTCCGTGTTTGTTGACCTCCAGAGAGCCGTGCGTGTGCTCGCGGCCGAGCGCGTATGCGGCGTTGATGGTAGCTGCTGCTAGAGCCTCAGACATGGACATCCTCATGTTGACGCAGGCCAGATGCATGACAATAGGCTGAGGAAGAGGAGAAGGAGAGGAGGATGAAGGCTAAGGGTGGGAGGTATGGGAGGTTTGGCTGTCTCCGCCCTCACCATGGAGCAGCAGAAGGCGTTTGGGTTGAAGTCGCTCCCAAGGGCGACTATCACTCCGGCGTCCAGCATGTCTCTGGCTCGAGGCTGCGGTAACCTGAAAACCCCAGAGGTCAT
Organism: Adrianichthys oophorus; assembly: GCA_036245035.1. NCBI lineage: Eukaryota > Metazoa > Chordata > Actinopteri > Beloniformes > Adrianichthyidae > Adrianichthys > Adrianichthys oophorus. The sequence continues at coordinate 10,217,776 of BSAI01000030.1, forward strand.
ATCCCATGATGCACTTGGAGAGGAGGGGTTGTGTCTATTTATTACCGGAGAATGTACGCTGTTGTTGGTAGGAGGATGGCGGCCGTTTTTGCTGTCGCCATGGCAACGATGCCCTCATCCGTCACCTCTTCCAAATGGCTGATGGCCAACGCCCCGAGCTCCGCCCCCAGCTGACACAGCATGATGGGTCTGACGTCAACAGAAACAGCTGTCCATGTGCCCTGCCCCCTTCCCTGCCTCTTACCTGAGCAGAGTTCATGGGGTGGAGCTCGTCTCCATGGAAATTGATCTTGAGGCCCATGTCTCTGCCGGCCTGCAGGATGCGGCGGGTGGAGCTTAGCCCAAACACGCCCCGCTCACAGAACACGTCTATGTTGTCGACCTGCAGTGTCCCCGCAGACATCAGCTCCTTCAGCCACGGCAGCTGGACCTGCAGGATGTCTGCCGTCGCCTCTTCCTCCGTCCTTCCTCTGAGAACAGGAACAGGTTCAGTCACTGAACGTTTTGCAGGATGTGACTACGAGGGCGGAGCTTACTTGGGTACTGCATGAGCTCCACAGTAGGTGGAGGAAATGTTGATGGGCAGGGAGCGCCTGGCCGCCTCCATCGCCTCCAGCATCTTGACCTCGGTCTGCAGCTCCAGCCCATAGCCGCTCTTACACTCCACCAGAGTGGTTCCGGCATGCAGCATCCTCCGCAGCCTGCGGGTCAGGGCGTCCAGCAGCTCCGAGGCAGAGGCGGCGCGGGTGTGCTCCACCGTGAAGTGGATTCCTCCGCCGGCCCGATGCACATCCATGTAGGAGGCTCCCGCCAGCTGCAAGCCGCAGAGTCTGGACCTCAATACGAGCGGAAGCTGCAGAGATGGAAGGGGGCGGGGCTTGGAAGCTTACCTTCATCGCAAACTCGTGCACGCGGTCTCCAGCCCAGACCGGATGAGTGTGAGCATCAACCAGACCTGTGCCCCATTTCAAACTTCAGTCAAAACCGTTTAAACATTTAAGAAGTTTGGAAACTTTTACAGAAGTTGAATCTACAGATTCTTCACAGACCTTTAAGAACTCAAAGCTGATCATCAATTAGAAACAAACCAAAAGATAATGCAAAAAATAATGAAAACTGGGAGTTATTATTAAATAAAACTCATAATTAGTAATTAAACTAGAACTCAGTAAAACATTTCTTTTCTGTGTAACAGTAAACCACAAATGCAACCCAGTCTCAGTCAAATGCACACAAGAATGCACTCTGAGTTCAAATGACCTAAAAGTGTACTTTGTTGACGTTTTCTTGTCCCAGTCGGATTTTTGGAAAAATACTTTTGAGATTTTATTTTCATTTTCAAAATATTTTTTTTTGTTTGAGATTGTTCTGTTCAGTTATTACTGAAGATATATTTTATTTCTTTTTCAAGTTATGCTTTACTTTATGAAGTCATTTCTCTTTTTTAATAAATCTGCAACAATGTCAAAAATTCTGTTTCTTGTCAATATGGTGTAGTGTGTACATTAATGAGGAAAAAGATGAACTTCAATTATTTTAGCAAATGGCTGCAGTGTAACAAAGAGTGATTACTTTACTTAGCTACTGGATCAAAATTGTAATTAAATTACTTTACTTATTACCAATTTGAAAAAGTAATTCACTACTCCTTACTTTACTTTTTTCCACTCATACAAATTCTCAAGAGAAGAACAGCTTCGCACAAAAGATCTCCCTGTCTTTCATTTAACAGGACTCCTTTGAAAAGAAGATTTTTAATCTGAATATGACTCATCTGTTTAAATAAAGGGAAAAAAAGATCAGAGACTTTATTTCCAAAGACACTTCACTGCTGGCTGACGTGAGGGTCACACAGATGGAGAAACTGGTGATTTTCCGTCAGGGGGACGCCTCCATGAGAACCTTTTTTGCCGCCCTGAGGAACTGTTCTAATGCTAGCTCCCGGGCACGGGTTGAGGGGGTCTGGGCGAGGGAGCTTGGGGTTGCAATGACTGAAGAAATGTAGGAAGATATTTGGGATAATGCAAGGAAAATAACAGTGTGTAACCGGACAAGAGCAATACAACTAATGATACTGCATCGAGCACATGTTGCCCCGGGCCACCTCTCCAGATACAGAAAGGATGTCTTTTCACTCTGCCTCAAGTGTAAAATGGAGATAGGCGACCTCACTCATTATTTTTGGTTTTGTATTAAGATACAGAATTACTGGAGCGATGTTTTGCTAGAAATGCAAAAAATCCTGAAAGAGGACCCTTAAGTTCGACCCAGTTGCTCTGGTTCTTGGCCTTCCCAGCTGTAGGATTACTAACATATATCATAAAAGGCTTTACAATATTCTGGCATTCTGTGCGAGAAAAAAATATCCTTCAGAACTGCATTTCGGACAAAATCCCCTCAATTTCAGGATGGCAGAGGATAATAATGGAGTGCATCCCTCTGAACCGCCTGACGTGTCTCTCACATTCAAAAACTGATATTTCTGATAAAACTTGGAGACCATTCCTTGTTTATATTTCATTTATTCACTTTACTGCCCATTTATGTTAAGACCCCCTCTGCATTGTTCCTGGATTATGATGGAAACACTGATGTACCCAGTCTTTGTTTTGTTTATATTGTTGGGATTCAGTGGGTTGTTTTCCTTTTTGTTTGCTTGTTCTTGCTTATGTCTATTTCCATTACTGTCTTGTTGTTTATGATGTCATTAGCAAAAATTGAAAAATAAAAGTTTATATAAAAAAAATAAAGTGAAATAAATAAAAAGAAAAAAAAAACTATTTTTTAAAGCAAACTTTTTCAAGGTATGAACATGGTTCAAGACATAATCTGGCTTCATTTGAATTCAGACAACAGTGTGAAAAATGACACAAAAATAAGTTACTGTTACAACATATGTGGTCTATGCTACAGCTCAAATTTAGATGTGGAAAATACTGTTATATTCATCTCTGTCAAATCTGAAACTAAACCAGTCTTGTCTGTGTGTTTGTGTGTATATGTGTATATATATATATATATACATATACACACACACACACACACACACACATATATATATATATATATATATATATGTGTGTGTGTGTGTGTGTGTGTTTGTTTTTAAAGAGTTCTTTTTCTAAGCAGTTTTTTTAATTATCCTTTTTTATTGTTTTGTTAATCTATTTTTTTTTAAGATATATTTGCTTCAAAAATCTTTGGGGCTTTTCAAGATATTTTATACTTCTAAAGATGTTTGTTTTTCACTAATTATTTTTGGAACCACAAACTTAGTAAAAAAAAAAGTTGAAAACAAATTACTGAGAAAAATAATACAAATCATCTTGAAAAAAAAACATAAAAAATATTTTCAAAACAAAAAAACATTTAAAAAAAGAACAAACAAAAAAATGTAAAAAGTGTCTAGAAAAATTCCAGATTTGTTGGTATTTAAATGGAATAATATTCCTTACAAACACAAACTGTAACTTTTAAATATTTAAATCATCAATCAGAAGTAAACACAAATTTTAAAAAATATTTCAAACCTTTCCTCCAAACCTTTTTAGGATCTCAGAAACATGCATATCCTAAAGTGATTTTCATTTAATGCTCCAAACGTAAAAAACCCTTAAATAGCCAAAAAAGAAAGAATTTATTTTACCTGTATCATGTGTAGCCGAGGTATTACAAATACAAATTCACTACATGGTTGTTTAAATGCAAGTAAACCAACAAAAATAGACTAAAAGTCTAAAACATGTATAAGATTATTACATTCAAATTCAGTCAAAATCCTTCCAATAGTCATAACTGTGTTTTATGGGAAGCCCATACATAAAAAAATTGGATTCTTTAGGTTGAGCATTTTGATGAACCTCTAAGGACCACCTGAGCAGACCACAGGAAACAAAAGCATCGAGTTCCTCTTTGAAACCTTTTCCAGACCTGGATTTGATCAAAAAAAGGTCTCAAACATGCTTGAGCTGAACCGTTTGATGAGTTAAGACTTTTATTCCAGCTTTAAAAGGAGCACAACAGGAAGTGGCGTTGGCTGATACCCACCTGGCAGGACGCACATGTCTGTGGCATCAATCACATGATCAAAGGAGGACTCTGGGAACTGAGCACTGATGGTTTCTGCGGGTCCCACTGCTCTGATCAGCCCATCCCTGATGGAAGAAACCACCGTCGTGAATGTCAGAATCAATGACTTGATGAGACTTGTAGTTACCACAGCGACCACAAAAGGGCGACAAAGCAAAGCGTGAAAACCAAAATTCAAGATTTAGCAGACATTTCTCCTTCAAACTTTTAAAAACATTTAATGCTGTCTTTGTTTATGTTTAGTGCATAGCAAATTTGAAGTTAAATGAGTAAAATACGATTCATAAATCAAAGTTAAAGACTTGCCTCCCGATCACAATGCTGCCGTTTTCAATCACGTTCAGATTCTTCATCCCGTCTTTGTTCAGGAACTTCTCTCCGTTCCTGCAGATCAAAACCACCTGTTTGGCGTTTTTCACCAGCAAACGCAGATTTTCGGACATTTTCACTCAGCAGACGGAAGAACTTCAGGGGCGACCGGAGTTTGGAGACAAAGTCAATGTTTGTCCAGAGGAGTTTAAAGTGCACCGAAAGAGAGGCGGGCCTCGTTTTAGAAAGTCAAACACGACACAGTTTTGAAAAACCACACTTATGTAGGAAATGATAAAACAGTCACTTTATTGTGTTATATCACAAACAGTAAAAAAGAAAAAAGGCTCATCTTAAAGTTGTTGGGAAAAGTTTAGTTTCACATGGTGAAAACACAAACACACTGCTCCACTTAAAGGTTCAATCTCACAAGCCGACTCTTCGTCATCATTCTCTCATTTCTCCATCTTCTTCCTCTTCTTCTACACCTCTGATGTACAAAACGTTGTTGCACCTGAACAGACGAAACAAAACTTTTCTCCTTAAAAGACTGCAGAGATAAAAAGAAGATTCCATCAGTGAAAACACTTTTCTGAAGGAGTTTCCATACCTGACAAGCACTTCACCCAGATGACCCGCCAACGCTCCGTCCACGTACTCCTCTGTGTTTGCCAGCTGTCAGACAGAAAAGTCAAAGCCATAAACTTTTCCTCCATTTTTAAAGCAGATTTAAAAGGATTTCCTAAATTTTACTTTGGGCTGCCCTCTGCTGGATAAAAAGGAAACTACTCATTGAATTTTTTTAAAGACCCTCTTTGATCAAATTTGCGTTTCTATAATATTTTATGCCAAAAACAGCATAATTATAATTAAAAGACCACTGGGAACGACTTGAAAATAGATCAAAAGAGGATCGGAGTTGGACTTGATTTCAATAAACTTTCTTCTAGATTCTCTTCCTTTTAAAACAGCCAAATTCCAGCTCATAAGGTGTTTTTTTTAACCACGAATCTAAGATAAAACCTGATTCTTCCACTCAAGTTTTCATTTAAATACAACACAAATCTTTTAGTTTCCCTCAATAAAAAAAAACAAATCATAAATCAGTCTTCATGTTTTCTTTCCAAAATTTAACAGAAGAAACTTCACTTTGAAAAAAGACAAATTTGCCATTTCAGGAAAATTTATTTTTTTAAACCTCATTTCCCAGAGTAAAAACTCTTTTCCAAACTCTGTTATAGAAAATTTTAAGAAATAATATTACTAAAGAGTAACGGTGGTGTTTCAGGAGGTCTAAAAATCTCTAGGAGGCTTCTGAAAATATATTACTGTTAGAGCGTCAACGAACCCCAACAATCTTAAAGAAGCAGAGTTCTGCAAAAAAAACTAACTTTTACTCACATTCAGTTTTGACCTAAACAGAAAGTCAACAAAAGATTTTGCAAAAACATCAAGATGTGTAATGATAAATGTAGGATTTAAAATAATTCTATTATCATTTTATTAATAGCAAGTTTGTGTTTAATGTGAGGGAAACCTTCCTGAAAACTGCTTCATAATACTGGTTCATAATAGAAAACCATCACGTATGGAAGACTAAAAACTTCAGCTTCAAAAGCAAATAAATCTGTGGAGTCAGACTGAAGTTTCACAAACTAAAGTCCATTTTGATTGAATTCACTTAAAGCAGCGGTTTGGTAAGAACACATTAGATCAGAGGATTTTCTGCGACAAATGTTCTCTGTTCCTGCTGTTTATCACTTTTTACCAGAAACTAAGGCAAATTAACGGATCAATGGTTATTTTCGCTTGAAGTCAAACACAAAAAATGTATTTCTTTTAAACTCTGACTAGATGCCTGAGTAAAACAACAAACTCCATGAAGACCACTTTCGGGGTCACAGGGCTGCCGGAGCCTAACCCGGCTACTCATGGGCGAAGGCAGGGTACACCCCTGGACTGGTCGCCAGTCTGTTGCAATCACAATCACACACCCATGCACACTCACATTCACACCTACGTAACCAATAAACCTATGAAGCATGTTTTTGGACAGTGGGAGGAAGCCGGAGTACCCGGAGAAAACCCACGCATGCACGGGGAGAACATGCAAACTCCACACAGAAAGGTCCCCCATCGGTGATGCTGTTTCAGGTCCCCCCAGCCAGGACCCCCAGCCAGGAAACCGGGAACCTTCTTGCTGTGAGGCAAGAGCGCTAACCACTGCACCACCGTGCAGCAGATAAGTTAATTGTTTTTTGTAAATTGAAATGAAAGAAATCACTTCATCAAACTGTCCTCCGTGTTCTCATTATTCCTACCTTAATACAGCCGACTTTCATTCCATTTCAGGCCTCTGCAGACCAGGGTTGATTAACATACTCAAATGCCAGTGGCGATAGAAAAATAAAATAACATTTTAAGTGTGGATACAGACGGTAAGGTAGAAACATTTCATTTTTCTTCAGTAGAAACAAGCACCACTGGTCATTTATTTAAAAAAAATATGCTTGGAGTCATTTGAAATTTGTTTTCTTTACCAACTTTTGAAGAAATCACACAAAGGTTTGTTTGAATTACAAAAATATTTTAACTGCTACAAAAAGTAGATAATTAGTTTGATTTTTCTACAAACAGTTGCCTGATTTAATACACAGAATTAAAGACTGCACTAAAAACACTGTTGGTCAGAGATAAAAATTAATATCAAACTACAATTAAAAAAACAAATTAGACTGAAACACTTTTAACTGATTTAAAATAGAGCAAAATTAATTACATTTACTTTTCAATACTCCAATGAAATTAGGATTTTAAACAGTTTTGTGGCATTTTTCTGATGAGATATATGATGAAAATTAAGAATAAAATTGCATTTCTGAGTATTTTAAAATTCTAACAGTTGTGAATCAGGAGCAGAAAAAAAACAAATCACAGCCTGTAGCGTTGACAACGGGCGCTACAATCCTAGATTCCTACTCTGCTTTATTCTCATGCATCCACAAATAGATCCATGACCGTCTTTGTTTTCCTCGTCTGAGCTGGAATCTGGATAGCTCTGATATTGCTTGCCATTTTTATTGAACTGCCAATGTTAAGTTAGGGTTGTGAGGGGCTGTAAGCTAACAGGAGAGCATGTAAACGGATGAATGATGGGAAATGGGGGCAAGCTTACTCTTCGCCAACAGTCATGCTCACAACTCAAAGGTGAATTTCAAATGAACTCCTGCAGCTTAGAAGAAACTTTGTCCTAGGAAATGACAGTTTTTTTATATATATATATTTTGGCTAAAAACAGCAGAATCCTGATTAAAAGACTACTGGGAACATGAATGGATTTTACTTCTGTTTGCATAACAGCTGCATTAAAAAAACAAACAAAAAAACAAATAAAGAGGAAGCAGGACAAGCTCTTACCTGCATGTTCATGTATCCGTCCACAGACACCAGGTAGCCTTTGTACTCCATTCCCCACTTCAGCTTCACCATCACTGGTTTCCCTGTGAGGCCATTCAGGAAAGGCTTTGGGTTCAGGGGCAAACTCTGCAGCAGAGGAGATTCAAACCTTGGTCACCAAAATCCAAACACATCAGGTCTGCAAATATGATATTTTTTTACACGAGCAATAAAAAATTTCCCCCTCACTTTGACATATTTAAGATTTCAAATTTGCATTCCCCACCACAATGTTATAGTGATAGTCTCTGCAGCCTCCATGTCTGATTTCTTTAAACCACTAAAGCATCATAACAGAAACGCCTTAAGCAGAAAGAAGTACCTATCATGAGTGTTTTTAAACCAAATCCAATTAATATATCACTAGTTATTTAGTTTTAAAACTCTAATCTGGAGCAATACATTCTTTTAAATGATCTAAACTTCTATATGTTCCAGCATCTGCAGACGAACTTCGTTTTGCCCACTTTAACCTGTCTTATTTTTATCGGTTGTTCATACGAACGTTCATTTTCTCGAATAAATCAGAAATACGTGACCCGAATAACAACAATTTAGTACATCGTCACGTGAATATATATTTATTTTATTTCTAAAGCTTAGTTTTCAGTGTAAGCTCTTTTATTTTTATATGAGCTGTAAAGCAGTTATGAATGGGATGCTAACAGGGCTAGCATTAACGAGCTAACCCTCTACACTTCTTCGTCTTGTTTTTAACAAACATAAAAAAACAAAGACCATATAGTTGAAAGTCGATTTTTGACGCGTTACTCACCATTTTTGCTTAATTAAGTTTAGTTTTGATTGACAAACAAGTTTTTCTCTCTTCGTCACAAAAACGTTTTAGCTTAACAAAGTAGAAGCACGCTTTACCGCCGACAGGAAAAGGAAGTTGAAAAGAGCCTTCGTGCGTGTATCACACTGCCCCCTGGCGTTCTGGATGTATAACTACAATAAAAAGAACTGCTAGGAATTTTGACTATCATTTGACCCCAGTCCAGTGCAACTGCTTTATACATTTACTTTGAAATGACCACAAAGAAAAATAGCTTACAAAGCGACAAAACATCGTTCACACAATAAGAAAACAACAAAAACAAAAAAAAAAAAACACAAAAAACCCACACATTTTTAATCAGACAGGACAAAAACAAACAAAAGACAAACTAATAAACAAATAATTGTCTACATAAATACATAGATAAATATAAATGTAATCAAATAACATCACATCAAAAATCACGATAGAAAGGAGATTCCATTAGCTCCAGGCTGCTGAAAACATGTGCTGACGAACTCCAGCACTCTGTTGTACATGTTTAGTTTGGGCCTGAAGCTGGAGAAGATGCAAGAACTGTGGAAGGAATCTCAACAACCAGCAATCACACACTGCTTTAACTGTAGTGAACATCTAGAGAAAGGACATTGAGAGCATGAACTCTTACAAGAACTTGGGTGTTCACCTCAAGGATACACTCCACTGGTCACATGATTCTCAATCCAGACGATTAAGGATTTTGGAGTGCAGGGAGGGACCACTTCTTAAAACCTTTTATGCCTCTATTGTGGCCTCGGCACATTTTATGAAATGCTCGGCTTGTGTAGCAGCATCTCAACTGCCGGAGAGGCTAGCTTGGTCAGGAGAGCCATATCAGTCATGAAGATGCTTCATGAGTTGGAGGTTGGAGAAAGGAGAATGGTGGCCAAGCTTTCATCCTTGATGGAGGTGTGACGAGGTGTCATCACTAGGCAGTTCCTTCAGTGACAGACTGTTTCCTCCTTGGAGTGACATCGTAGGTCATTTCATCCTGCGATTGTAAATATTGTAAATTTTGTTCAATATTTCTGGCCTATGTGCTAATGATTGAGTAAATGTCATTTACTGTATATGAGAACTGAACTGAGTGAGCCCTCCCTGGCATTCCAAACAGGAAGTGCCCACTGGCTCCAAGAAACCACAAAAAAAATCCTATAGATATCTATAAAGAAATAAACAGCTGTTACTCAGACATTATATTGGTCATAATATTAATTCTTGGTCTGATAACTTTTTAAAACATGTTCATGATAGTTCTCTTTTTTAATTTTATTTTTTATTCTATAGTTCAAGTTATTCAAGTTATAAACTGACCAATCAGATGCCTCAATAAAAGTAGGTGGAGACTGCTGGCCACCACGTCCACCATTCCAAACATTTGACAGATGTGTACCCCACTTTCAAGTGATATGGGTGTGGCCTTCCAACAAGCTCACTCCTGATTGGTAAAAGTGGTTGCCATTGAAATGCTGACTCAGAGCAACTCAATCACTGCTTACTTACAACGACTGGCTCCAACATGGCGGTGTCCGTATTGCCAAAAAAGTGGATAGTGATTTGACTTCATTTGGTTGAAGCTGGAAGCAAACTATTTTCTGTGGATGACAAAAATGGAAGAATAAGAAGGAAAAATTGAACTGTTTTCTCTAGCTTGCATTGAAGTGAAGTGCAGAACATTTTCTCCATTAGTCACCTGCAGCGTTTTCCCTGAAACTGTGACGTGTTTCTCAGCAGAAAGCAAACTGAGTGTCATTTCTGGGTCTGGACGCCTCTTCCTCCACATTTTTGTCTGGGTTGAAGCGTCACTCCAACATGAGGCAAGTTCAAACCTGAGATGACAAAAAAAAATTTAATTTGACTTTGTTCAGTAAACGGTCGAGTTCCTCAGAAAATGAGTCCTGCGTTTTGTGTGCATGTTTGAAATACTTGCGTCTTTGCATCACTGAGTCTGTTTACTCATCTGGAATTTTTTAAAGTGTAATTAGGCCATCCATCAGTGAGTCATTATGGCATGAAGATGGCGATTATGCGCGCTCAGAGAAGACCTGGGGCCACAGAGACCATGAGGGGCTCTTGCTTCGCCTTTCATCAGACTCAGACATTACTGACATATACAAGTTTAAAGGAAAACAATGAATGAAACTGTATTGAGAAGCAAAACAACCACAAACACAACCACAATGTATAAATAAAGTTTTTTCATTGCTGAAAACAACAAAAGAATTATACTTTAGTACAAACTTCTTTTAAATATTAGGATACAGTTTCAAAAAAAGAGGTAAAAGAGATTTGAAATTAGACATTAAAGATGTTTACCAAAGCTATGAAATAATAGTAACATTTCAACAAAGATTAGAGGAAAACATACCTTAAATTGGTGCATTATAATCAGATTTCAAATGACAGGAAAAGCTTTTTAAAAATAATTGTATATTTCTTCATAAAACTAAAAAATATCTTTTTTTAAAAACTGCTGCAAAAATAAAATTTTAAAAACAAAAATCAACACAAACTGATAAAAAGTGCTCCAATGTAACCAACAAAAGTAAAAACAGAAAGCAGTTATTTAGACTGTTTTTTTAAAAAACGACAGTGAAGTACATTTCTACAAAAAGAAAAACAAAACAATGCAAAAAACATCTAATGTTTAAAACAATTACAAATAGATTTAAAAAAAAGAAGTTTATAAAAAAGGTCAATTAAAAAAAAACATTGCGCAATTTACCTAAAAGTAAAGACAGGAAAAACAGTAGGGCTAAATGTGTTGTTTGGGAAAAATAAAATTGTAAGATGGTGGTGAGGTGTGGTACGGGTCACAGAGGAGTTCAAGGTTGAGGTGGGATTACATCAGGAATCAGCTCTGAGCCTCTTCATGTTTGCAGTAGTGATGGACAGCCTGACAGATGAGGTCAGACAGGAATCATCATGGACTGTAATGTTTGCAGACGATATCGGGATTCGTAGCGAGAGCAGGGAACAGGTGGAGGAGAAACTAAAGATGAGGAACTTTGTCTTGGAAGTTCTGTGTGAATGAGAGGGACCCAAGTGAAGAGTGTGGTTATAGGGAGAAGAGATAAAGAAGGTGGAGGATTTGAAGTATCTAGGGAAAACAGTCCACAGTGTGGAAAAGAAGAGAGTGCAGGCAGGGTGGAATGGATGGAGAAAAGTGTCAGGTGTGATAGAAGAGTTTCAGCTCAAATGAAAGGAAAGGTACAAAACTGTGGTGAGACCAGCCATGTTGTTCAGCATAGAGACAGTGACACTGAGGAAAAGACAGGAAGCAGAACTGGAGGTAGCAGAGATGAAGATGCTGAGGTTCTCTTTGGGAGTGACCAGGATGGATAGGATCAGGAATGAGTACATCAGAGTAATTACACTGTTATTTTCTTCTTACATTTATGTAAAATTATATTTGTTTTTGTTTTAAATCAATAAATTTCATTGTTTTCCCAATTAGTTTTATATATATTTGTCAGTTTTTGTTGTTGTATTGTCTACAATCTGTCAATTAATTGACAGACCGATCAACTGAATGACCGATCGACCCATCAATCAATAAATCAATCAATCAATAAATCAATCAATCAATCTAAAAGGATGTTAGATTTACTCTTTGCCAAAATTCAGAACAAAATAAAGTACAAATGTGGTTAAATTTAAAGAGTCAAGATACGGAACTATCTAAAACAATAAACTAAAGAAACCAAATTAAAAAAATTGCCTTCAAAAACTTGTTAGTAAAGAATTGCTACAAAAATATAATTAATGAATCTTGTTGCTTAATTTCAGGTACCAAAAATTTTGAATAAGACATAAACTTGCCAGTGTCTGTATTATTCTAAACTGAATCTTTTGATTTAAATCACAAATGGACCTTTATGCAATATAACAGATATGTTTAGACTTAGTACCTTTTTGTAACATTTTTAACTCTTTTAATTTTTCTTCTAAGTATGTAAAAGGGGCAGAAAAATACATTTTCTTCTTTCTGTTTCCTTTCAGTTACCAGGTATAAGAACTTGTGTAAGATTTTTCATTTATGTTATTTTATGGAAATGAAGGGAAAGAAATAAAGGGAAAAAGCTAAAGATCAAAGAATCTACAACAACCACAGAAAGCAGAGTTTTATTTGACATCAGATGAAGATTATAACTCCTACAACTCCTATAACTTAGCTCGATGACCTCCTGGACCACTGAATGTTCTCCTCAAAGTGGAGGAAGATCAAACGTCTGCAGCCTTTTTTTTTCTTCACACACAGTGAAACTGCTGCCAGCAGGAGGATGGAGATGTGAGAGAACAAAGACGTCCACTTCACTGAATGCAGGACCACATGCGAACAGGTGAGATAGTTTAAGTTGGTTCACTGCTTATTGGACACGGGTCACATTGACCATTACCTACTTGGTACTGGGTGGCTGCATTTGTGAGTTAGCAATAAAATGATCATTTATCATGTGAAAATTCATTCAAAACCAAAAGTAAATGCAATGTTGACTCACTTTGATATTAGAACATTAAAATTCTAGACAGATGTTCCAAACCATTATAACATCCTTCCAACCATTTCTTCACTGTTTTTTGCACGGTGGCTCAGTCGAAAGTCTCAAAAACATTGTAAATGCGACTTTTGTGTAGGTTATGAGTGAAACAAAGAGTCACAGAAAGTTAAAGTTGAATTAGTTTCGTTTTGTTTCGTTTAGCAACCTGCTATTGTATGTATTTTATGACTGACTTTATATTCTTCTGTACAAATACCAGTGTGAAGCCCTTTGAGACAATTGGAATGTAATGTTGGGCTATATAAATAAAATTGAATTGAACACCATTGTGTATTACTTTTTTGTATTTTAGGGTGCTAGCCGAGCCCTGCAACAGATTGGCAAACTGTCCAGGGTTAATCCATTGACTGTAAATGAGAACTGGACCGAGTGAGGGTGACGTCACCAGTAGAAAATATCTTACCTCTGTCTCCAACCAAATTAAGTCAATTCAGTTGCCATTTTTTTGCGATACAGACGCCGTTATGTTGGAGCCAGAATACGTCAGTCGGTTTGAGTCATTGTTTCGATGGTAACCACTCTCACCAGTCAGAAGTGATCTTGTAGGAAGTCCCCACCCCTACCACTTGGAATCGGCTACACTAAATCTGTCAATCAAATGTTTTGAGACATGGGACATGGGGGCCAGTGTGTCATGGTGCCAACCTTGCGCCTCCTCCGCCTCCCAGCGGTCTGCACTCATCTCATCTTCTCCACTGCTTCATAAGATGGGCCTCCTCCAGCATTCTTCGACAGTTCGTTGCCTATTCCAGGGAAGTTCTTTGGCCTCGATATTACAGTTTAATCTTCTATGCCTCGGCTCCAGCAACCCCATGATCCTGATAAGGATTAAGCGGGCTCGGATGGATGGACAGATGGATGGGTACCAGCTTCAACACTTATCAGGACTCGAACCAGCAACCCTTCATAAGAAAACCACTACTCCAGTCTTCAGCTACGATCACCTTGGCCTCAGCAACTGGCCCCAGCAACGCCAGTTCCATAAAAGTCTATGTAAACACCTGTAAACCCACCTTCCTCATTCAAAACTTTTGCATCTATGCATCGCTACTCATTTTTTAAGTGCATTTTCAGGCTCTGGGTACAAGTTTGGGGTTCAGTGAATGTGCAATGAACGTTCAATCTGCTGAATTTTGGACTGCTTGAACGCCAAACAGCTGAACTTGGGGGCACAGATTTCGTAGTGACGTGTGGATGGCATCCCATTTAATTCACAAAAGTGTCAACTGTTTAAAAATTGATCATGGAGGAGGAATTAACAATTGCAGTTTGTACCTGGCTGAAATTCTATGACACCAAGTCTTTCACATATTGGAATAGAGCTGTGAGAGAAAAAGCCTGGAGAAAGATTCACCAGATTGGCACCACTTCAACATTTCGCACTAAACCTCTTCCAACTGTAGGTGGCGGACATGCACTAGTAAAAAGTAGAAGATCAAAAGAAAATGAAGCCCCTCTCTGTTGCTCCAGCGTTGACTGTACATAGGAATTGGACTTAGTTGGACTCTCAAGTTCCAAATAGAGAGTACCTGCCAAAATCCTATAGAAATAAACAGCTATTACTGTCATTCTATTGGTCAGAATAACCATTCCTGCTCTGATACCTTTTTCTTCACATCTTCTTGATAACCCTAAATTTTTTTTTTCATGAAAGTTTTTTTTTATCCCAAATTATTTAAGTCATAAACGGACCAATCAGATGCCTCAATAAAAGTAGTGGTGCCCACTGGACCCCACCTTGAATGTTTGATTGACAGATTCTCCTGAGCCCCTTTCAGAGAAAGCTTTGAACAAGCTTCATGATTGGCAACAGTAGTTGCCCTAGAAACATTGACTCAGATGATCATATTGGGGAAAAATGGTGACTCTATTGACTTAATTTAGTTGGAGCCAGAGATAAAGCATTTTCTATGTGTGACGTCACACATTGGCTGTGCCCATCTCCATTTCCAGTCAGTGCGTGAACACCACCGACTGAATGCACATTCATGAAACTACATATAACATGATTTTGAATGCACAACACATGCCTGGTGTGAACGTAGCACAAGTCTGAAAAACGTTTTTAATCCAAGAAAAACTATGGAACAACATGGACTTTGTGGGGGCACCTTGGGGCCCTAAAAATGACCCCTTAATCGTAAAAGCTAAATCCGGCCCTGGGTGATTCTCTTTAAGACAAAAAAAAATAAATCATTATGGCAAAAAAGAAAAGCATGGTCACCACTCTGGAAACACAAACTAGAATGTTCCTTTAAGTCTGCGCAGGACGGCTCAGAAAGGCGGAGCTAAACTCCGCGCTGTCACTACAGCCTCCGCTCGTCTGCGCGCCGTTTAGAAATAGCCGCGCGGGCGGAGGACGCACACTGCGGGGTGATGAGAGCCGTCGCATGTCCTGGAGCTGCAGACGAGCCGCTCAGAGCCGGTCACCTCTCCACAACCTGGGCTGCTCTCACGCACCTCCAGGAGTCATGCTGTTCCGTCAAACTCCTGGGCTTTTATCGCCTCATCGGGCTGGATTGAAAAGAGAAAGTTCCGTTTGGAATTAAAGCCTACGCACTTGTTCTTTTTTTGGGTTGTTTTGAGCACCGTGAATGAGATCTTCGCTCTCCTGGGGTCAGGGTAGCTTCAGAGGATTTTCTGGACCCTTTTCGTTGCCGCGTATTTTCGGATTACAGCTGCAGGAAGGAGATATGCTGTTTTTATTGGTGGTCAGTCTGTCCGTGTTGGTGAATCCAGGTTGGTGTCATCATTATCAGATCGGAAATGCACCAGTTGAAATAACTTATGGAGTTAAAATAAACATTTTTAGGCTGCTTCGTTTTTTCTAGATAAGATTCAAACCACACACCACTACAGACATGAACAGAACTCACCACAAAGTTATTAAAAATGCCCTCAAGGAACGGGTTGGTCTGTACAGAAGTTCAAATATTCCCCCTGTGAAGTACCACAGGAATCAGCCTCGGAAGTCTACCTGGATAGTAAGTGCATAGCTGCAGGTTTAAGAGGATCGGTCCAGCCTGGAACATGAAACTGACCCCTAAAGGGTCACAGTGAAGTCTGGAGGGCGTCTGAAAGCTGCTCATCCACCACCATGTACTGCCTTTAGGCCGCGCCAGGTCAAACAGGTGCACAATGCCTCCATTATCCCTTTTGCATAACATTTCCGATGGAAGTAAATCACTTGTGTACACATGCAGTGAATCAGACTGACTGAGGTTCAGGCACTTGGCTTTTTTACAGAATACATTAAAATGTTTAAGGAGTTTTCCGGCTGACAGAGCTTTGAACTGAACTGTGTTGTCAGTAAACTCTTTTTGTTCGTCTGTTTTTATAGGACACTCAGTGTTTCGAGCAGGTGTGGCCCCCCGCTGTGAGAGCCGAGCCTGCAACCCCCGCATGGGTAACCTGGCTCTGGGTCGCCAGGTTTCAACACAGACCGTCTGTGGCAACAACGGCACTGAGCTCTCCTGCTCCTACTCAGACCCCAACTCCAACCTGGCCTGCAGCGCCCCCAAGTGCTCCAAATGCAACGCTGGCCTGGCTCATCTGTCCCACATGGCAGGGTTCATGTCTGACTCCTCCTTCCGCCACCCAAACACCTGGTGGCAGTCTGCAGAGGGGTTGGAGTCTGAGACCGTGCAGCTGGACCTGGAGACGACCTTCTACTTCACTCACCTTATCATAGTCTTCCGCTCGACGCGGCCTGCTGCGATGACCCTGGAGCGCTCGCAGGACTTTGGACGGACATGGGAGACGCTGCAGTACTACGCCAGCAACTGCAGCGCCTCCTTTGGGATGCAAGAAAACAAGGGGGGCCAGGACAGACCTGCCTGCACCTCCAAATACTCAGGAGCTTTTCCTTGCAGCCGGGGAGAGGTAAGTTGGCCTTCGGTTTACCAATCTGCAAATTCATTTCAGAGGTTTGTCTGATTTGCAAAAACATGACAGCAGATCAAGGTATTTACATTTAATCTTTAGAAGATGGTGATAATTTCTATTCAAGACAAAAATTAGGTGAAGTGTTTATATAAAACTGAACTACAGAATGAAAAAAAAAAACCACAAGTTAGTATTCATAAGAATCAAGAGGTTTAGATAAAAACCAAACAGGTATTGTGAGAATTTAGAATTTTGTTGAAATTAAAATAGTAGTTTCTTTTCTTATCGTGGTTTTTGATTTTACAGAACCTGCAAAACTGTGGCGTGCAGTCAGGGAAATATATGGGAGATATGAAAAATATAGCTTAAAAATACATAATGTAAATACATTAATATATATTTTTTATTAAACATAAAAATAAAATATTATTTTTTAGACATTCTATTCTATGATGAGTTTTTTTTCTTTGTGGGTTTTCATAGTTGCTTGTGATTAAAAGAAAAAAAGTACAAATTTACAAATTTCCTGTTCAAATAAACAAGAAAGCGGCTGGTGAGACACCAGCTGCCCGTGCCTAGCCTGCACCCAGACAGCGTGGAGCTGCAGTTGATGCATGCGCTTTACTGTGTCAGTCTTTCTTTCATCAAAAAATACATTTTTATCTTTAATTACTTAATTTTTCTATTTCTCGCCAATTGTCTGATTACATTGATGGGAGTTTGTGACTCATTTAGGCTTTTTTAGGCTGAAAAAAATGTGTACTAGAAATACACTAGGCGAGGCCTGCAGTACGACTGCCTCAAGGTAGAAGGTGCTGGTGATCCCAGAGAGTGTGACACCGCGGCTAAAGAATAATAGAATTTGTGGTAGCAAGTCAAGTGCAGCCATCCAGTTATTCTTTAGTTTTATTGAGCATCGTTTTCTAAATGGAGGATTACGTCTCTAAACTAAAGAATTTGTTTAGACCCATCACTGCAATAAGACATTTAAAGACATCTAAAACTGAAGAAAGAAAAGGAACACTTCTACAAACAAGTTATCCATGTTTCTTCAGAAGGAGCGGCACACCGACTTCATTAAAAAGTAAAAGTAAGTCAATAACAATCTGTGATTTTTCTCTGCTACAGTTTGTAAACCGAATGTTTGAATGAAATTCTGAACGACACACTTTAACTGCCAATCAAATGGTGAATAAGCCACTTTGTAGGTTCATGTTTGTAAACCAGACTGATGATGTCAGTGCCTCACTGCACGTCACTGCTGCAAATGCACTTGACTTATAGAATACTATGTTTTTAAATAAAGATTTAACACCCCCCCCCCCCCCCAAAAAAAAAAAAAAAAAACCTAAACATTTGATATTGTTTGTTTGCAGTCATTACAGATTCCCTCATTGGTTCTAAATTTAAAGTCTCACTCCGATCATCTTTAGATCTAATGCTAAAGCATTCCCAGAGGTCTTTTAATCATGATTATGCCAATTTTTTTAACCAAAATAATAAAACCTGGGCTGTTTTCTAGCATACTTTCTGCAGAGTGGCAAGAGTTAATTAGACATTTGCTTCTGAATTGTGGGCAGGACTGCTGAAGAGCAACTACCCGTTGTTGAGAGCTCTCTGTTTACACTCTTTCCTGCTAGCTTATAGCCCCTCACATTCCCAACCTAACATTACCAGTGCAACAAAACGGCGAGCAATATTGGAGCTATCAAGCCATACAGTTTAGAGCTAGATACCAGCTTGGGTAAGGAAAGCACAATCGTACATACATCTCTTTGTTTACATGTGGATGCATCAGAATGGAGTGGAGCAGGGAGCTGTTGGCCTGCTCAGCGTATTTTCTGTCACAAATACAATCTTTTTTTAAAATGCATTTTTTTGGTCTGCTCCTTATGTACAAGAATTTGAATAGAGAAATACTCAAATACACATTTTCTTAGTATATGTCCTTGATAATCAGACAAATGCTACAAGAACGTGTAAAAAAAAAAACATTTTCATCTGAGCGGTTCTTTAAATCATCCCAACGCAGGTGTAAATGTGGGCGGATCCACACCTGCGCTAAAGTGCTCTTGAAGTGGTGCTTTCTGTAAGTTAGGCAACATGCGAGCTGCGTCTTCAAGGAGGTGGTGAGAGCTAAGTGGGGGCATAACTGAGTGTTGAACAGGCGCAGTTTGACTGTAGCATTAGAGTGCTTCCTGAAACTCACTGATGTTTAATTGAAAGTGTGTGCTGGAAGCTGCTCTTGCGATGTGTGCACATACACTACAGGTTTCTAATTCTGATCTAGAAAATAATAAAACTGTTCTTTATTTTAATATTTGTATTCCTTTTCATGTGTTAGTGTGAACCACCTGTGCTGGGACTGTGACCTTCAGCTTCTAACTCCTCAGTCGGTGACCCTGAGCTTAAAAGCAGCAGCGCTCTGACAGAGAAATGTGCTCCAGCTGTTAATGTTCTGTCTGCCTCTTTAAGTATTTATCACCTACAGCGGCAGTTGAACCGCCTTTTATGGAAGGCAAAGACAGCTGCAAAGATTTATCCATTAATTTCCTGTGGTTGGATATGATAGAGTGCAGCAGTACAAGTCGAGTTTTTGGATTGAATGAAATGATGCTTGACTGGTGTGTCTGAATAAATACGTGAACATAGATGGACAGAATGTGTTGTCCCTCTGGTTTTCTGTTAAAGCAGTTTTCCAGCATTTTGGATGTTGTCATTGGTCAACTATAACTTTATAGAAATTCAGCTTTTCTGAAACGGTTCAAATAGGAGGGATACATTAACCTGACTAGTTGGAACACGCCCAAAAAGGCAGTTCTAGGAAACCATCTTAAGGTCACACATCAGTCAGAAAAAAACAAAAAACATTTAAGACTACTTTTAAGCTTTAGCACAAAATGATTATTTATTGTAGTCAAGTTATGTTTTTAATTTTTTTTAATTTTACCTGGTTCCAGTCTGTTTTCTCTTTAAACAAGGTTCAGTCATGAAGTCAATTTGTTCCTGCATAAAATTCAACATTATTAAAAATTCATTTAAAAATAGCTGCTTTCCTTTTACATAAATCTGCCCTTACAGTTATGTAAAATTTTACTTCCATATAAGCAGTTTTATCCTTTAATTTTAATATTATAAGACAAATTTGGATCCGCTTAAAGTGAATGAAAAACCATACTGCAAATTTAATTTTTTTTTAAAAATTGAAAACAAAAAAACTGTAAATTTGAAATGTTTTTTTGAAAATTTGAAAACATCTTTAAACTCAAAAGTACAAATTGTAAACTTTAGGGAATTTTTGAAAATGTGAAAACAAAATTGTAAATTTGAAAAAAAAATTATATTGTAAACTTGAAAGAAATATAGAAAATTTGAAAAATTATTGCAATTTTAAAACTTGAATAAAAATAAATATTTAAACCCAAAACTGTTGCAAAATACAACATTTTGGGGGGTTTTTCAACTTTTTTTTTTCCGTTTGTCCTTTCAGTCCTCAGTTCTCCTTTTCTATTCAGTTTTCAAGTTTTTGCCCTCCCGAAAGCTGATCCTATTTTAAGTGGGGGCGGGGCTGTGAGCTCATTGGCTATTGGGACATTTCCCATGGTGTGACAGACAGGACTCCTTACTACCCATTTTCAAAACTTTTCTCTCTTGTTTAAGCTCTCAAAGGTCATCACTTCATAGAAAATAAGTATTAATTAAATCAAGAATCTAATTCACATGAAGATTTATGTAACGCTGGCAGGTAGAGGGCCACTTAATATCATCTGCTTCAATTGCAGAGGGCTGTTAAAAGCCCTCCCTCTCTGTTAAGGTTAGAAATCAGCCTCAGACCCACTGTTTCCGGGTTCGGACGAAAACTGAAAACTGAAAGGACAAACGAAAACAAAAGTTGAAAATCCAATTTTTTTTTTTTTTATTTTGTAACAGTTTTAGGTTTAATTATTTATTTTTATTCAAGTTTGATTTTTTTTCAATTTTTCAAATTTTCAATATTTCTTTCAAGTTTACAATATTTTTTTTTTTAATTTACAATTTTACTTTCAGAAATTCCTTCAAGATTACAATTTGTACTTTTGAGTTTATACATGTTTTCAAATTAAAAGAAAAAATTTCAAACTTACAATTTCTTGTATTCAAATTTTCAAAAAAAATTTCAAATTTGCAATCTGGTTTTTCAGTCACTATACGCTGATCCCAATTTAGCCCCATACCTTCACTCCATCCACTATAAATACTATTTACTGATGATTGTTTCACCTCTTGGTACATGTTTATCAGCCAGTAATTTTATTACATCTTTCTTGACTTTCTGGGACTCGACCTGAGGGTTTTTTCTTTTGCTTCTCAAGATGGGCTTTCTTCTTTGTTATGCTGGATAATCTGTCTGTATTCTCACAGTCACTAAATAGTAAATGAGTTTGCTTTTAAGTCAATGGGGATTGAGGTTTCATGAAGATTTGGTTCTGCTTATTTATTGTGTAGTCAGATTGGACACATTTGGTTCTCTTAAAGTGAACCAGAGTTTGTGTCCCAGATAATCCTGGAAAAAACATCAGTCTGAATACACCCAAGTGGACCCTGGTCCAGGACCAGGAACCACTCTCAGACCCATCTTCCAAGATGGCCTTGGTTCGTTTACATTGGACTGAGCTCCGGTTTTCTTTAAGATTCCTCAGTCTGAGTAAGCTGCATGGTCGGAGTGAAACAACTGGACCAAAACAGCCACCGTAGCCGAGCACTATGGGATGGAAGTACAGTAGCACAGCAATTCATTAAATGTGGCTGAATTAATGCAGGCTCATTAAAACAACTTTGAACATGATACACATTGCTTCTCACACTGTTTTCCAGACAATCAATATGTCATAAATACTTATCAGCCACTATCCAAACTTCCAAGATGCATGAATACATCAAGCTCAAGGCCCCAACTGACAGTGTGCTCAGTGAATGTCTCAGACAATGGAAAGCAGGGAATGCAGTGCTGGAGGACAGCTCTTCATGGGAGGAGAAGCCCCTGCATGGGATGTACCACGGAACCATTACTGAAATGGTTGATATCAAGAAGTCCTACCAATGGCGAGAAAGGGTTGGCCTACAGGACAGCACAGAAGTGCTCATCCTGGCAGCTCAGGAACAAGCCCTGAACATCAGAGTGATAGAGTCTCAGATCTACCACACCAGACAAGACCCAAGGTGTAGGCTGTGCAAAGAGGCGCCTGAAACAATCCAGCACATAACTGCAGGGTGTAAGATGCTGGCCGGGAAAGCCTACATGGAAGACCACAACCAAGTGACTGGGATAATATACAGGAATTTATTTTCAGAATATGGACTGGAAACCCCAAAGTCAAAATGGGAAACACCTCAGAAAGTGGTAGAGAATGAGAGAGCAAAGATCCTGTGGGACTTCCAGATACAGACTGATGGTAATGGTGAACCAACAAGACATTGTAGTGGTGCATAAAGAACAGAGGAAAACTGTTGTGGTGGATGTGGCAGTACCAAGCGATGGTAACATCAAGAAGAAGGAACATGAGAAACTGGAAAAATACCAGGGACTCAGAGAGG
Source organism: Adrianichthys oophorus (assembly GCA_036245035.1). Classification (NCBI taxonomy): domain Eukaryota; kingdom Metazoa; phylum Chordata; class Actinopteri; order Beloniformes; family Adrianichthyidae; genus Adrianichthys; species Adrianichthys oophorus. The sequence continues at coordinate 10,240,468 of BSAI01000030.1, forward strand.
AACTTGACAACGCTTGGAAGGTAAATGTGACAGTGGTGCCCGTGATAATCGGAGCATTTGGGGCTATAACCCCCAAACTGGAGGAGTGACTACAGATACTGCACGTGACCCTCAAGCTCCCAGGCCTCTGGTAGAGGACCCAAACTTGGGGTGAGGTACCACCCACGGAGGGTGAGAGGGGCGTTTTTTTAATATGCTGGGTTCTTAATTAACACCCGCCAAATGTGGGTAAAACTTTTATTTGGCGGGTAGAAAAACTATTTCACTAGCCACTTTGGGAGGTGAGACATTGCTCATCATCTCTGACACAGGAATCAAACTCACAACCATGACATTTAGGTGTCTGCTTTCCCTCCCCACTTGGCCACCACAAACATCCATCCCAGAGTTGGTTTAAACATTTAATTCTGGCTTTATTGTGCATATTTGATCCTCACTTTCGCGCAGCAGCTGGTGCATTCAGGAGCTGCATGGAATTTCCGCACTTATAAGTTTTCCTTGCTATTGCTGCATTTTGGTGCGCTGGTCATTTCTAGAATCTGCTCACACCCTTCTCAGCCATCACAAGCACCCATTCACTTGTTGCTCCATGCCATTGTTACTCTTTGAAATGACTAAGACTCTCATCTACAACACGCTAATCTGTAAGAACACACACACACACAATAAGGCAAAAACCTTTGACATTTTTCAATATATGCATGTTTTTTTTCTATGCATGACATAGTGCATTCAATTAAAAAAGGGTGGTCTCTTTTTAATTGAATGCAATATGCTTCCATAAAAAATTATTTAAAAATCATCTAAATTAACATTATCATCGAAATTAGTCTTCTGGATTTCTGTCCCGCATTAACTTGAAGAAAAAAATGAGTGCACCTTTTTTGAGGCGTCAATAAAACTGAAGTTCAGGAGGCCCGAGCAGATTGCTTTCCCAACCCACACTGGCTCTCTGTCTGGCTGCCAGCTCCTCCCCAGTAGCGGCATAGCAAACTCCAGCTTTAAAGTGTACCGCCTTAGTCCAACAACAGCAGACTGGACGGGTTCCGGAAATCTCGCTGCCCCGAAAGAGATTCAGTGGGGTAAGAAAATGACTGAAGTTCAGGAGAACTAGGGATTAATCCACTATAAACACCAGGTAATCGGTTTGCTCCTTTTCTTTCTGCAGCCGTCTCCACTCCTTTGCTCCTTCAACCATCTGCTTGCACCATTCTCTGATATGTTTAGGATTCATCCCAAAATGTGGTTCGCATTCCTCACCAGAATGTTCTTTGGTATATTCCACCACAAAAAGTTTAAACAAAATGTTGTGAGCCAAAATGTTGTGAGCCATGCTACACTGGCTGAATGCCACAGACACCCTCTGTGCCTGCCTCAGTACTCAGCACGCACCTGTTAGACCCGGCTTTTATTGGAGACCAGCATCTATTAAAGACCGGCCAATTTTGGAAGATATACGGTATACGTGCATAAGTGTGTGTGTGTGTGTGTGTGTAGAGTTTCACTGACCCAAATGAGTGATATGAGAATGTCACTTTGTGTTTAAGCTTAATTTATCACTTTCTACTGAACACATTTCCAACTTAAGAAGTGATATACATGATAAAAACCAGTGACTGTGATGCTGTGAACCCTCTGCTTGCATAAGAGATTTGCTTTATTGTAACCAAAGCCAATGTTTCTTACATGTTTCATATTATATTGGGTTACATGTGAGTGTCTGGGATCAGATAAAGTGGGAGTGGGGGTTTTGGAGTAAAGGGGGTCATAGCTGAGGGCGATTGCAGGCTGCAGGTATTCTCAGCTTTCGGCATCTCCTCTTTCTTTGGCAAACATGAAAGCATGTCATCTAATGCGGTGAAAGCTTTTTGCGTTCACCTGTGATGTGTGCAGAAGCTGTGTGTGTGCGTGTGAGACACAAAGAGAAAGTGTTCGGCACGTCTTGTCTTATTCATGAGGTCAGCAGGGCTGGAAGAATGTCTGTAACAGAGCCTGACCTCCTTAGGGAGTAGAAGGAGGTAGACCTGATTCTTTCAGACACACACTTATCTGTGCGCTGTCACATGAACACGTACAGTCGGTGTTCTGTCTGTCTGCTGGGAAGGAAGTGCTCTTTCTCTGATGGATGTTGGTACTGTTGGCGAAACACCCCTCCCCCTGCTCTGTTTCCCTCTCCGTCTTTCTCCTTCCATCAATGCCCATTGTGCCTGTTTACCAGATTACAGTCCATGCTGCTTTGATGGAATTAGGCCTGTTAAAGCTGGGCTTACTTTATTTTTCAGTCAGGAACAAGAAGAAGGATTTTCAGTGGCCCACAGTGAACTCGCCACCTCAGGCCCCATAGAAATCTGCTGCATACTTTGGTGGCAGGTGTGAAATTTTTTTACCTCGAGAATGAGCCAATGCTGATGAACTGTTTGGTGTCCTATACTTTCCACTTCCATAATGGTATGGAAATGTATTATTTGTCACATAGAAACATTTATGAACTAAATAAATCATTCATTTAAGTCACTAAAGTGTTTTGAGAAGTTTTTGTATGGAGTCAGTTTAGGATCAGCTTAAAGTGAATGAAAAACCAGATTACCAATTTGAAAAAAAAATGGAAATTTGAAAACAAGACATTGTAAGTTTGATGTGTGTGTTTTTTGTTTTTTTTTTTTATAGCAGTTTTAAACTTGAAAATATACATTGTAAACTTGAAGGAATTTTTGAAAATTTGAAAATAAAATTGTAAATTTGAAAAAGTAATATTGTTAACTTGAAAGAAATATTGTAAATTTGAAAAAAAGTAAATTTAAAACTTCAATAAAAAACGTATACCTAAAACAGTTAACAAACAAAAAAAAAGTTTATATTTTCAACTTTTCTTCGGCTCTCACTCTTTTACTTTTAGTTCTCAATTTTCAGTTCCAATTCAGTTTTTAAGTTTTTACTGCCGAGCTGATCCTGTTTTTACGTAGAGGCGTGGCTTTGAGCTCATTGGCTTCCGGGACATGATTTCCCATGATTCCTAAAGAGCTTATAGTGATGTGAATGGCACAGTGTCTGTTCATGTGCCACCCCACTCTGATGTAGCAAACTTTGGGAGAGCATTATCACTACCGTACAGTTTTCCCTTGCTATATCGCTGTTCACATTTCGCTGTCTTTCTGTTTGGTTGATTTTTCTTTTTTTTCTTTTTTTTTCTCAGTGCTACTTTGGTGGTGTTTGTCAATCAATCTCTTCTGTGCCTGGTTTTACGGAGATGCGGCAAGTGCAGCTTGCCAACGTTACATACATCTTCATGTGATTAGATTCTTGTTTTGATTCTAATACTGGAATTTTCTATGAAAATTTGGATTGTGATTAATCACAGTTAATAAAAATGTTTTACATGTTAAATTTTATCCAACAATATTTAGCTTTCAAACCAAAAAAAATATGTTTTCCCTTCATTTTTTTTTTGTCTGAAATGTTTAAATTTTAAAAAGTGTTAACTCAGAAGCCCCTGCGACAGACTGGCGACCAGTCCAGGGGTGTACCCTGCCTTCGCCCATGAGTAGTCGGGTTAGGCTCCGGCAACCCCGTGACCCCGAAAGGGATAAAGCGGATTGGAAAATGAATGAATGAATTAACTCAGAAGTTTAATTTGTGTGCACAAAACACATCAGCAGTAGGGCTGGGCGATAGTGAATTTTTAATATCACGATATTGTGGGTTTTTTTTTTTCCCATATCAAGCGATAACGATATATATTTCACAATATAAATTAAATAACTATATTTGTTTAATATGAACGCACTATGGCACATTAGAGAAATGTGTAATCATCAGCAGGTTGTTTAGATTTAAATATTTATTTCCTATCATACTTTAAACTTAACAGATGCACTGAGGGACAATGATGCAACAATTTTTGTCAGTTAACTAAAAAAAGGCTTATATATTACAAACTAAACTGAAAATTAATGCAAAAGATTTCAAGTTTTAAAAGAGAACATAAATGAAACAGAACACAAAACAGCTTGATCAGTTCCATTTGAAAACAAAACATTAATCCTACAAATAAATTCTAATGTTTTCAGGTTTTACAGAGCAAACATAAAAATGACAAACATTTTGTCAACATCCTATGACTAAGCTTGGAACTAAAAGCAAATTCTCTGAATTTCTTCTCATAGTTTATTTAGATTGTTGCTGCTATGAAGGTTTTAACTTTGTTGTTTTTTCCTGGAGAATTATTGTTTATTTCAGTTTGAGATTGAGCATGTTTGGTAACACTGCTTCAGGTGATAAAAAAGGTTGATGGTATTTCAGTTTTAGAAGGAACATGCCTTCTCCACAATTTGCAGTGCACCAAATTAAGTTTTTTGTGGAATTTTAAATAACTAAAAAACTTCCACACAGGGGTTGAAATTTAATTTTTGAAACACTGGCCAAGTTGGCCGGTTGATTAAAAATAGTCTACTGACCAAACATATTTTATCAGCCAAATTCTAACACTATTTTACAAGGCAATGCCTTAAATTACGTTTCTTTTTCTTTTTTCTCCTCTCCTTTGTTGCATTCGTATATATGTATATTTGTGTGTAGAGTTTCATTGACCCAAACGAGCAATATAAGACAGCTATAATTAGTGCTATGAGCCACATTTGAACTATTTTAGGATGTCAAAGTTAACAACATGATTCAGTTTTACAACTAACAATTTTGGACTGTTTGCATTCCCTGCTAATGACTTTGTTGAGCTGCCAACATAACAAGGACATTGGTGGTCAAGTAAAAGTCGGAGGTCTGACAAATGATGACTCTTAACTATCTGTGAAAATAGCCATCTCCGACTAAAGTTTTTAAAATAAAAGCTTTAGAAAACGCGGGATATCGGCAGAAATCACATATGCAGTATTCAAGTATTTGTAATTGTGTCTGTTCTTTTGTATGTTAAAGTAAAAGGTTGAACAACCACAGCCAAAATACTAACTTTGATCATCACTCAATGGATCACTTGGCCACATGCCTTGATCGTGTCTTTTACAGTAATTGTTTAGAACTAGACAAGGTGGTTGGGACACTTTCTGGGCATTCGTATGCAGAAGTTAACTAGATTCAATATGCTGGACAGAAACCTTTTAAAAAACTTGCAAGACAAGCATTTTTTTTTAACCCCAGTTAAAGTTTGTTTCGGGGTCAGACAGTATATGTTTACTGTGTTCCTGGTTTTATTCATTTCCCTTCTTACAGATCTGCTTGGAGTTGGCTCTAAATGCAGTGAAACAAACACTAAGATGAATAGAGGTGTCATCAGTATAGTGAGGATTTTTTTTCTTTTTTTATGAAAAGGAAAACTCAGACAAGATTCAGTAAAGAAGTCTCCAAAACAGTCTTGCTGTATAAAGTGCTTTGCGGCTTTAGGTTTACGTGCATGCCAGCATGGGTACATGGGCGGGCTGATGTTGCTGTGTTGTTGCTGGGCTGTCGCAGGCCTTTTGTCCAACTCTGAGTTGTGTGGAGCTGCATCTTCATCCTTGTCTTTGTCTGGACTTGCTCTCTGTGCTCACCGAGGGACAAGCACCCCTCATCCTATTTGTTGTGTTCTCTTAATTGTGGACCACAATGCCATGACCTCGTAACCTTTTTTGAAACAACAGGAAAATTAATAGTGCTCTTCCCATCGCACTCTTGTCTAGTCATCCAGCAAACCAGGGAACAGCCTGTTTACTTACCCTTCCGATACCAGTTCAATCAGATAAGAGCTTTTTTAATGACAAAGATGAGAATTTATGCTCACTGCAAGCATGTTTATTTCACATAAAGAGTTGGGGAAGACACCAACTTTTTCACCCCCGCAAGAGCAGAGGTGCTGGTTGCCGGTGGCAGCAGTAGCCATGGCAATGGCAGCCCATTAAGGGATCTTCAATGTGAAGGATGTCCAGGGACCAGACAGAAAATAGAGGGAGAGAGAAAAGAAGTTCTCTTATATAAGGAATGCCCAGCACCCTTGAGGTCACGTGAGGACACCCCCAATGTTGTTGGGTGGAAGGTCATAGTATAGTGCACAAATGATCTTGAAACAAACCCCCAATAGTGTGACAGATGTAGCAACATGAGCCGCATCAGTGAGCCTGATTGTATCCCTGAATACACCAATCTAATCTCTCTAAATCATGAACTGAAACTCTGAGAAAAACAGTTCTAAAAGGGACACAACTATTGGCTTGTCAAAAGAATAAAAATAAAAACTGCTCATTAAAAAATACACGTCATTGCTTTCCTCATAGTAGGAAGGAATACGTGTATTGGGTTAAAACACCCTGCAAGTAAACTACCTTATAGTGTCAAATGCTATTCAACCGTGTGTTTTAGCTTGACCATTCTCCGTTCATTGCACCTGTCCTTGCTAACTGTCTATACTGGGCTGACAATCTTTTTTTACTTTGGTTTTCAGTAGTTAATAAAGCAGAAATACTCACAGCCTGTTTGTCTTTGACTATTAGGTGATCTACCGAGCTCTCCCAAAGTGGAAGTCCATGGATCCATTTGGAATGGAGGGCCAGCAGCAGCTCAGAGTGACCAACATCCGCATCCAGTTGCTGAAGCATCAGCCATGTCCGTGTCAGGCCAAAGCCCTCGCCTCTTCAAACAAAACTCTCCCGACTCGACATTTTGCCATTTATGACTTGATAGTGAAGGGAAGCTGCTTCTGTAACGGACATGCTGAACAGTGCGTTCCTGCACCTGGATACCAGCCCATTAGAGACCGGACCAATCATGTGGTAAGACTTTCAACAGTCCCAGTGTTTGGTATTCACCTACTACTAGGTCTAAAAAATGTGAGTTAGGCTTTGAAGGTTTTATATTTATTTCATTTTCAGATACATTTAGTTAGCTTCATCTAATTAATAAGCTGGGAAAATCTTGTTAAGGTAAATCCTACAGACAGGTCTAAAAATGGTCTTGAAATAATTTGATTTTATCATTAGATGTGTAAAAATGTTGACACGACGTCTTATTTTGTTTGCTTCAGTTTTTTCTTGTTCCTATGAATTTATTTTTATATGTATGAACAAGTTTAACTGCATACCCGAAAATTTTTCAAAAAAGGGTCATCTGGACTAATTCAAGACGTCTCACCTCGTTTCTAAGAGGCTTTTTCAATTCTAAAATAAACTGGTAAGAGAAATTACAGTTCTAATTGTGCATAAAATCTGCTGTGTTGAAACTGGTACACTAAAATGAAGTTGTCAAAAAAGGGAGTTTGCATCTTCAATGGATTTAGGTCTTTTTTTTCCAATTTCTCTAGTTGATCTTAACGGAAAACTAACCATGCAACACTGGTAGCAGGTATCTGACACACCCAGCTTATTGTACAAGAGATCATGATGTACCAAAACATGACCTTTTAAAAGAAGGAATTTGAACAAAACAGCACAAAACTACAATTCTATCTTTAGACTTTTGAATAGTTCCAGCATGAGTACAGATTGTCAATAGGCACATGTTAATGCACATTCTCATTACATGCTAACATTAGGTATTCTAGGCTTCACTTAAGTTCTAAGTTTCACTTGAGTTTTGATAAATAAATAAAGTTATCAGATTTCATGGGTGAGTTCTTGTGACATCATGACTTTTCTGCTTACAACACACTCCAGATGGAAGATGTAGCCTCTGCTTACATATTTACGTGTTGATAAAAGTACAAACAAAGTGTTTACTAGGTGTTGACCTTCAGAATGACAGAGGTTGCTTTTTACAAGCACATATGCACTTGGACTAGAAAATGAAAGTGTGTCTAACAAGCTTTTAGACTCAGACATTTTGTAGGACAAGAAACGGCATTACATCAACATAGAAAACAAAACATAGAGATGAAAGGTTAGGGTTAGTCTAACACTCACTGGAAAAACCTTACTCATTTTACAGGGACTTAAAATATTATTAAAGCCAATAGCAAAACCTTTTATCCAGTATGACTACAGTTTAAAATGTGACAATAAAACATAGTTAAACATTGGTTTTCCAAGTCTCAACATACTTGTTAATGAAGATAAAGGCTTTGTTGCACTAATTTTCGAAGAAAAAAGGTAGGTCAAGTATGGTTTTGTTAGCGTAAGGAAAAAAGCTCAAAGCTGTAAATACTTTTGATAAAATGTTTGGTTTAAACGCTTAAGAAAACTATGATTTAAGTAAAATCATGCCTATAACGTAAAAATTTGCAAAGTATCTTGCTAACACGGGTTAAGCTAAATTCTAACATTTCTAACATAACACTTGGAACAATTGTCTCAGTCCTATGAGTTTAATATTATTATGCAATTACATTTAATTTAGTAGAACATAGTACTATGAGTATAATATTATTATAATGCAATTATATTTGATTTAGTAGAACACAGTCCCTGTTAAAGCACTTTAAATTGAGCTCAAATAAAGCAACCAATGCAAAATTAGCTAATATAAAGCAAGTTTTTTGTTCAACCCTTTGGCTAAGCTAACTTGCATTTCAAAGCTCCAAGAGCAGTTAGCCTTCTAGTTATTGTTTTGCTAAAAAAAATTCTTCCCTCTATTTTGTCTCTAAATTTCAAATTTTTATCCAATTTTAATGGTTATTATTAGATGACATCTTGCCTAATACAGGTTTCTTCAAAGTATTTGGCATTTTTTTAATGGTGGTTAGCAATTAATTTCTAAAATAAAATATTTTTATTGACAAAATATTTGTCTAAGATCTTGACCAGCTCTACATGATCCTTTTTAGGTCATGTATTGTGCAAAAAAAAACAAAAAACAGGTTTTTGGCACTTTCCAAAATAAATTAAATAATGTGCTTCCTTTACTGATAGTTCAGCCTTTGTACTGAAACTGTTGACATCCGAGTTACTGGACACGGTGCTTTAAATCTTAAATCTGTTTATTTTCATGCCAAGAAATTTAAAGTAGCTCTAGTTCTTTTATGAGGATTTCCCTCCTTTGAGGGGATAGAAAATCGTGAGGGACAGCCTCTAAAGAACAAGACTTTAAATCCTTCTTCCGCATGCCAGGTCAATAATTATAATAACAATAAGTTCAATGTTGAGAAATATTGACATTTTTGTAAGAAAACATATTTGAGACAAAAAGTGTCTTAACTGTCCTCAACAGATTACCTCATGTAATTGGACTGTTGTTGTGCTGTGTTGTGCAGGAGCGTTCAGTAAACACACTGGTTATATAAAAGCTTTTCTCGGCATATCAGCACTTTGCTTTGTGTCTCTGTGTAACTGCTGTTTTTGAAAAACCCAAACAAACAAAGCGCAAGATGAGGGCAGAGATTACCGGCCTCTCAGGGAAAGGAAGGGCGTACAGAATATGTGTGTGCATGTGGTCATGCATTTTTGGGATATTTTGACAGAAACGTAAGGGTTCCCGAAACTGTCTTTTCAGTTTTGCTTCACCACTGTGAGTATCCTCACAGAGACTTCTGTTGTTTAGTCTATCTTGTGTAAAAGGTGTGTGCCCTGAGGAATGCAATATTTTGTCTGCTCCAAGTGTGTGTGCGTGGATGTGTGTGCATGTGTGTGTGTGTGCCGTAATCAGCAGAGAAAGTGGCCCCGACAGCCATTACAGCTCAGACGCTGTAAGACGAAAGGGCCAGTTTGTTGTCTGTTGTTTGTTGTCCCTCCACAGGGGATTTTGCAGTTCAGGGTGATTACACTGTCTGTTAGTTAGCCACAAAGCCAGCACACACTTAATGACATCCAGGGCATGCCACCTTCTCGTTAGCAGCAATTAGTTCACTCAGGGTGAGAGGGGGCTGTTTCTGTATGTTCACATTTTGATGTGTGCAAATTCTCGGATAGTATCTTTAAACCGATGAAACTATTTGTGATAATGCTTTATAACGTGGAAAGTAACTGTAGCAGTTTTTAATGCTTTGATCCTAATATTGTGTTCATAGTTTCATAGTTTAACTTGTTTACTTTGCTTTTAGAAAGACAAGCTCCCAAAGACCCACTTTGATGAAAGTAGTGTTTTTGGTGCTTTTAACATGTTCTTGTTGCATATTTCTGATTATGGAGAACATATTTGAGGAAAATGAAGTATAAAATTGCATTTCTGAGTATGTCTTGTTTCTTTTACAAACGTATATTCAAATCTTTATTCAAATCACAGTGAATTGTGAACAGAAGAAAAAATTTAATTGGGAAAAGATCGTATTCGTGACATACAAAATGCGCAAGGCTGGCCACAAGCTCCCTGCTCCGATCCATCCTGATGCATCAACTTGCAGAGACATAGATCCATGTACATCTTCATTCCCCTCTTCCGAGCTGCCATCTGGCTTCAAACTGTATGGCAGGATAACTCCAATATTGCTCTGCATTTTTGTTGCACTGGTAATGTTAGGTTTGATGTGTTAGTGGCAGACAGTAAGCTAGTGGAAGAGGGTGTAAACGGAGAGCTCTCAGCAACGAGGAGGGGAAGTGGAGGCGCGGTTCCTCCACAGTCCCGACCACAACTCAGAGGCAAATTTCTAATGAACTCCTGCTGCTTTGCAGAAACTATGACCAAATCCGAATTCTTCCCCTAAGGCTGCTCCCTACCCCTACACTTAGCACTTCAAATGGAGAGTTATGGAAAAATAGTGTCTTCAAATTGAGACCTTGCTAACCCACTGACGTCATCAATAGTCGCTACGTTAGCACATAGCTGCCAACGGTTGAAAAATGCATAACGACATCAGTTTTATAACTTTAAAAAGTCATGTTAAAACAAAAAGTCATTACATACATTTAAATGTAAACTTCTGTGCTATATAGCGCACCCACGCGAAGAAATGCGTTTCTCCTCCATGGCACAGTGTGATGTGGATCAGCCTACCAGCAGAGGAATACCCAGCCCCAAGTTCCAACCCCTTCTCCTTAAAAAAAAAAACAAGTTTGGACACCACTACAGCTTCAACAATTGGAGAGGTAGAGAGAAGCCCTAGGGGAAGAATTCGGATTCTTCCTATAACCTAGAAAACAACACACGTTTTTTTTTTTTTTGACTAAATGTACAGTCATAATTAAAAGACCACTGGGAACTTTGAAAATACATTAAAAAATGATCTGAGTGGGACTTTAAAAACAGAAGATCTTTATTGAAAAAAAATCTCATTTATTTTAAGAACAGCAGTGTGAAATTCAGTGTAATTTCTTAAAAATGTCCCTTGACACACATAGTTTTATTCTTTTATTGTTGTGAAGTGTGTGGAATCCATGTTAAGTGTGACTGATGCACAATAAACCTGAGTCACGTGCAGATGTATGTTTTCATCCTGGGTCAGTTCATGCAGAGGGTGTGCCGTTTATAGCACCATTTTTATTTTGTTTGAGTTTTAAGAACAAAGTTTGAGTCAAAGCCAGTTTGTTTGGTGACACCTCAAACCCTGTGGGAAATGAATGTAAGGAGGAATGTGTGAAATTTTTTGTGTGTATCTTCTTTGCATACTGATTAGTTTGTTCCTACCTCTGTAATCACTGCATAATTGTGTGTCCTACATTGCAGTTGCACGGTGTAATGCAAACAAATAAAGAGCTTCCTCAAATGCCTTGCCCCCCCCCCCCTTCAATCATTATCCAGCATGCATGGCATTCCTGCTCAAAGGAATGACAAGGAGATTGTTATTGTGCTCTCAGCGCTACATACTTGTACTCTTCTCATACTCATAAACACACAGGCTTTTTAGAGCAGAGGCCCACTCTTGTTTCCAGAAATGAAGCCAAATAATCATTGTCCTTTCACTAATTTGAAGCGAGAGAAGGTGAGGGACAATGATTCAGGGAAGGAAATAAGATAATCAGAATATGTATAAAATAAAGAATGGGAGACAAGGGATAAAAATAGAACGGTCCATGTGAAAATACATTTATTCCACTTCAAGGACAACTTATTTTGAAAATCTATCATGTTCCATTTTCCTAATGAGGTCTTTCTCCACTTTAGGTTCATGGGAAGTGTGTGTGTAGACACAGCACTGCAGGTGAGCACTGTGAGCGCTGTGCTCCTCTGTACAATGACCGACCCTGGCAGCCAGCTGACGGACTGACGGGAGCTCCACATGAATGCCGAAGTAAGTCCAAAAGTCGCCATCTTTTTCTGTTACTTAAAGATCTGCTACAATCATCTTTTGATCTATTTTAAAGGCGTTCAGAGTGTTTTTTAATTATGATTATGATTTTTAGACAAAATTTTAAAAAAACTGAGGTTTTCTAGGACATTGTTTGAGTAGTAGGAGTTTGGTAGTGGTTGGCATGGAGCAAGCCTGCACCCACTTCCCATCACGAAAAACTGAGAGCTCTCTGTTTACATACTCTTCCACCAGCTTAAAGCCCCACACACACCCAACCAAACATTACCAGGCAGCTATGCCCTAACATAGATGACAGGCAACTATTGATGACGTCAGTGGGTTAGCAAGGTCTCAATTTGAAGACACTATTTTTCCATAACTCTCCATTTGAAGTGCTAAGTGTAGGGGTAGGGAGCAGCCCTAGGGGAAGAATTTGGATTTGGTCATAGTTTCTGCAGAGCAGCAGGAGTTCATTAGAAATTTGCCTCTGAGTTGTGGTCGGGACTGTTGGCGAGGAGCAACCGCGCCTCCCCTTCCCCTCCTCGTTGCTGAGAGCTCTCCGTTTACACCCTCTTCCACTAGCTTACTGTCTGCCCCTCACACACCCAACCTTAAATTACCAGTGCAACAAAAATGGCAAGCAATACTGGAGCTATCCAGCCATACAGTTTGGAGCCAGATGGCAGCTTGGAAGAGGGGAATGAAGACGTACATGGATTTATTTGTCTACAAGTGGATGCATCAGGATGGAGTGGAGCAGGGAGCTTGTGGCCAGCCTTGCATATTTTGTATGTCACGAATACGATCTTTTCCCAATGACCTTTTTTCTTCTGGTCCCGATTCACTGTGATTTAAATAAAGAAATACTCAAATACAATTTTAAGCTTTATTTCCTTAATACATGTCCTTCATAATCAGAAAATGCTACAAGAACATGTTAAAAACACAAAAAATGCAATTTTAGTGGGTCTTTAATAGGCTTTATGGAGCCCTACCTACTGGACACTTTTGTGACATATTTTTGTTTTTGTCCAAAGCTTTTGTGTAAATGAATTAATGGACTCTGTGAAGTAAAAATCAGAATTTTCTTTTTAGTAGGTAGACAAATTCAGTGTTTTCACAAATGTCTCTTGTCTTTGCCAGAGTGCAAGTGTAACGGGCATGCACACAGCTGCCACTTTGACTGGATGGCGTGGCGGGAGTCTGGCCAGCGAAGAGGAGGCGTATGCGACTGTCTGCATAACACAGAGGGTCGTCAGTGTCAGAAATGCAAAGCTGGCTTCTACAGAGATCCTCGGAGACCCCAAACTTCGCCAGACTCTTGCAAATGTAAGAGACGCTGCAACACCTTATATGAGTCTCATTTATTACTGCATTTTACTTTTTTAAAACAATGATATTTTGATATAATATAGAAGAATTTATGTCCATGAAGAAATAGAAAAGTTCTTCTCTTTCTTTGAAAAGCAATCAGATGTCTAATTTCTGAAAATTATAATAACAATTTGTAATATGTTGTGAAACTTGTTGCACAAAGACTGTTCTTCCAGATTTGACTTTTATATATTTCTGAGAGTAGATATTTTTTAGTTTGGCTAAACTGTGCATCTACATTAGATCATCTAATATTCGCCCTTCATTTCTACAGCTAAATTTTAAAGGATATCATTAACCCTGACACCCAGTGTTAAAAACAGGTACTGTTGCACAAAGTCAAATCACAGCATTAAAGTTCTCAATCCCTACAGTTCAATCTATGGAACTTTCAACAGTAAACTTTAAGACTTCTGTTTTGTCATGGGTCATTATCTAAGGTAGCATGATCCTACACGTCCTACATTTAGGAAAAATATAAAGCTAACTGCATAGGCTGCTTTATTGGAGCTATAATGAGAGAAAACTACAGCAATTTTGTCTTTGTATGCCTAACATGATACTGTGTTGTCGCTCTGTCAAAACTTTGTATGGTTTTCAGAGAGTATGTATATGGTAATCACATTGAAAACCTGTTAACAGAGAATTCATTATTCCTGCTTGGCAAGAATCAAAGCCCTTAAGCGATTTATTTATCTCTGTATGCCTGTCAGAAAAGCCCTGAGATGGCAGTAATATTTATTTAATAGTTTTGATTTGACTGAATAGAAAATTTCCATAAAGATTTTTTTTTTTAAATTCAGGTCAAGGGAGAATCAAATCATTTTTCTCTTGTACTCGTTCTTCCGGTTTTTTTTTGTCTGGTTTTATCTACACTCACCGGCCACTTTATTCGGAACATCTTGCTAGTACTGGGTTGGACCGCCTTTTGCCTACAGAACTGCCTTAATTCTTGGTGGCAGAGATTCAACAAGGTACTGGAATCATTCCTCAGAGAGTTTAGTCCATATTGACATGGTAGCATCACACAGTTGCTGCAGTTTTGTTGGCTGTACATCTGTGATGTCAATCTCCTGTTTCACCACATCCCAAAGGTTCTCTATTGGGCGGAGATCTGGTGACTGTGGAGGCCAGTGGAGGCCATTTGAGTCCAGTGAACTCATTGTCATGTTCAAGAAACCACTGAGATTATTCCAGCCTTATGACATTGCTCCTTATCCTGCAGGAAGTTTCATCAGAAGATGGTTACAGTGTGGTCGTAAAGGGAGGAACATAGTCAGCAACAATACTCAGGTAGAATGTGGTGTTGTAACCATGCTCAATTGTTAAGGGGTCCAAAGTGTGCCAAGAAAATATCCCCCACACCACTATATCATCACCACAGGCCTGAACCATTGATACAAGACAGGATGGATCAATGGATTTAATGTTGTTGATGCAAAATTTTGACCCTATTATCTGAATGTGGCAGCAGAAATGGAAAGTCATCAGACCAGACAATGTTTTCTATTGTCCAGTTGTGGTAGAATTGTAGCTTAAGTTTCCTGTTCTTAGTTGACAGGAGTGGCTCCTGGTGTGTGTTCTTCTCCTGCTGTGGTCCATCTGCCTCAAGGTTGGACGTGTTGTATGTTCAAAGATGTTCTTCTGCAGACCTTGGTTGTAGCCAGTGGTTATTTAAGTTACTGTTGTCTTTCTATCAGCTGGAACCAGTCTGACCATTCTCCTATGACCTCTGGCATCAACAAGGCATTTCCGCCCACAAAACTGCAGCTCACTGGATATTTTCTTTTTGTCGGACCATTTTCTGTTAACCCCCTCCATGAACCACCACCTTAACGTGGTGGAGGGGTTTGAGTGCTCGAGCGATCTCAGGAGCTATGCTGTCTGAGGCTTTAGCAGACTTCCCATGGCAGACAGGTCCTGGGTGACGAGCCAGACAAAGAGCGGTTCAGAACTACTTTATGAGAAGTTCAATCCCAGATTCTGTTCCCGGATTGGCGTTACTGGGGCCCCACCCTAGAGCCAGGCCTGGGGTTGGGGCTCACAGACGAGCGCCTGGTGGCCGGGGCTCCTCCCCCGGACCTTGATCAGATCCAGCCTGTGGGATCACTCTCCTGTGGGCCCACAACCTGCAGGAGAGCTCAGAAGGAACTGGTGCAATGTGGTTTTGGTGGCAGTCGAAAGCGAGGGCCTCGGCGGCCCAAATCCTGGTCATGGAACTTGGAGAGGTTGATAGGTACCAGCTAGATATAGTTGGGCTCACCTCTACGCACAGCCTGGGCTCTAAAACTCAGTCCCTCAAGGGGTGTTGGACTCTCTACCATTCTGGAGTTGGACATGGTGAGAGGCAGCGAGCTGGTGTGGGCTTACTCGTCAGCCCCCAGCTCAGCCGCCAAGTGTTTGAGTTTACCCCAAGGGACGAGATGGTTGTGTCCTTTCGCCTTTGGGTGGGGGACAGGTCTCTGACTGTGGTTTTGGCTTACGGGCCAAATAGCAGTTCAGAGTACCTGGCCTTCTTGGTGTCTCTCAAAGGCTACTGGAAAGTGCCCCAATGTGGGACATTATCGTCCTCCTAGGGGACTTCAATGCCCACATGGACATTGACAGCGGCACCTGGAGGGGTGTAATTAGTAGGAACAGCCTCTTGATCTGAACCAGAGTTGTTTTGTTGTTGGACTTCTGTGCTCATCATAGTTTGTCCATAACAAACAACTTTTGGCTGTGTGTCTTGGACACTCGGGTAAAGAGAGGGGCAGAGCTGTCCACTAATCACTACCTGTGGTGAGTTGGATTCGCTGGCAGGGGAAGAGGCCGGAAAGACTTGGCAGACCTAAGCATACTGTGAGGGTCTGCTAGAAATGTCTGGCTGAGCCCTCCGTCTGGGAGGTCTCTTAACTTCCACATCAGGGAGAACTTCAAACAGGTACCGAGGGAGGTTGGGGACATTGAGTCAGGGTGGACCATGTTTGTTACTTTGTAATCTGCTCCCCCCAACACTGGTTGTCAAAGCCAATAATAGCAATTTCAAGTCAAAAGACTCAACTTAGAATTCTATCTAAAAGAAAATCAGCAATTTATGTGGTTATGTATATTCAACATAATAATGTTAACTTCCTAACATTTGAACAGAATGAACGGTAAAAACTGAATTTTGTTGTTATTGTGGTTATGTGCCTTTGTCTCAGAAAGATTAATTTTTATGTGTACCAGACATGGTGGAATGTCAGGAAACATGATTAAATAACCCACGCCAACAAAATGTTGTCAACATCAACCTCAAGCACACCACTGAAAAAGCGCTCTCATTCTCTTGAGGAATGCTGAGCACAGGGATCACAAGCCAGGACCTGCTGGATCACTCTGAATCCTGACGGGCACCTGGCTCTGGCGCTCCACGCACTATCCAAGGTTTCCATCGTAGTTAATCATCAGATGGCGACATTCCTTCTTCTTGACTCAAGACCTCCTGCCTGTCCGTTCCAATTTTGTTGTTTGTTAGATGTGACTTAGAGCTCTGGCTGTTTTGGGGTAATTATTGTCAGGAGCTGTAAATGTGTTAGGGTTCTCCCTGGCAGGGGGTGCATGGACAAGTGGCTCATCAGCGAGCCATTTCTGTACTGACGAGTAGAGAAGTCTTAAGTAAATAAGTCTTAGATAAATAAGAGAGTCATCCATAAACATGCAGCAGTTCTCCCAACTATCAGCCTGATTTGAGCTACTAATCTCAGCCCTGCAGCTTTTACTCAGATTCAAATGTCATTTTTTCTGTGTTCTTTTATGTTTCATTAAGATAATGATTGCAAGAACCATCATGTATCTAAAAACAAGACATTCCACGCGCAATTTATTGATTAAAAAGTTACAGGAGTAGATAAAATGTGCCTTCAAACCCAGATTAGCCAGTTTTTCCTGGCAATAATTGTAACATAAAAATTAGGTGTCCAACATGGTGAATTATTGCAAAAAATTAAAGTAAAGTTGGTACAAAAACCTTCATATTCACACAAAATGCACCTTATAAGAAACATATGGTATTGAACTACGCAAAGATTAATGGAATACCTGACATACAACCATTTTTGAACACTTTCCAACCTTCTGTGTGGTCTACATGTCTCCTGCTGTACTTTAACCAGCATCAAGTTAAACTGATAAATTCCTGATTTAAACTTTAACATATAGTATAAAAATATCTGGAACACATTTGGATGATTTTGGGAAAGCAAACTACTTTGATGTGTGAGGGCTGAAACCCAGATCAGACTGTTTCTTTGAGACAGTCGAGCAACGACGGAAAAAGGAACGCTTCGTCTGGATGATTGACCTATTTATATTAACAGATAAGACATCATCAGCAATACTGCAGAAGTAGGTTGAAGACTTGAAGCTCCATCAGATCAGGTATTATGCACTTTGTCAACATGATTAAGCTGATAGAGGTATCTGCTGATGACAAAAAAATATGTCTGATCTAGCAGCTCTTCAACTGGTTATATTTTTAATAAAGGAATAAAAACACACTTGTTTTAAAACATGTACTACATGCCACATTAAGGGGCTGCCTTCTGTCTAAGCTCACAGATGACCAGATTAATTTACATGTAGGGCTGGGAGGCAATAAGAATTACATTCATTATTTGGTTTACTTATGTACTAGTTATAGACTCTTATAAAAAAAAAATAGTGTTTTTGGTGTTTTTAACATGTTCTTGTGGCATTTTTCTGATGATGGAGGGAATATATAAAGAAAATAAAGCTCAAAGTTGCATTCCTGGGGACTTCTTTATTGAAACTTTTGTGAAGTGATGTCATATTTGCGGATGCTCAAAATGTTCTGACAGCCGTTACAGATTGGAGTGTGACAATGCCCGGTCAATGTCACGCCCCAAAGAGCTATATACTCCACTGTGATTGGTCGGTTTGTCAGCTCGCACACACAACACTGTAAAAGTGTCAGTCATACAAAACTCGCCGGCTGCACTAACATGAAATTTTCAAATGAAGGCGGGGCCGCAAAACGGCCCATGGGCCACCAGTTTAAGACCCTTGCTAAAAGGTATTCTGAAAATGGAGGGATGGATGCGAAACTAAGCTGGATGCATCAGCAGTTGACGGTGTCCTATTTAGCATATGTCTTAAGAAATGTAACATTAAATAAACTGAATATAAATCTTCGATTTCTTACTGTTTTGAGGCAATTTTATTAGGCAGAAAAGATATTCTACATAATTTGCAGGTCTAAATTTAACCAAATAAATCCTCAACCCATGTGCTCTGTTACAGAAACGTCCTGAGGTATAACATTCCCAAACTTCTTGCAGTCTTTTTTTTTTTTCTTGAAATTATATGACCTGGTAATAAATCAAGAGCGGCTGGGTTTGTTTCTTTTTTTCACATTTTTTCCTGACGGGTTTGTAGACAAAAGGGTCTTTGCAGCAGCTGGGATGCTGTAAGGTTTGAATTTCCGTGATTAGGTTGTGGTTTGGCAGATCACACCCGAGTTCCAACCTGAGAGGTAACCATTGCAGCTAATCACTGTTGGCTGAATGATGGGTAGAAAGCAGTGATGCTGTGCTCGGAAAGCCACAGGAGGGTTCAGCTCTTGAAATTTCACTGTAACCACTCGCTGACTAAAGAGGAATTTCCCTCCTACTCAAGGAGCATTTTTTTCATACCAGCCTTTAAAAAACTCTCCTGTCAACCTTCACACTGGCTAGTGCGCTCCCAGTTTAGCTAAAGGGGAGTGTGCAGTGTGCGTGATTGTTGTTCAGGCAGGTGTCACTTTGTGTGTCAGCATAGCTCACTCATTGTTTGGTGCTTGTAGCTGTTACACACATTTAGCAGCAGGAGTCGTGACATGACCCCTTGTATGCTTGTAAATTCTCATGCTTATATGCAAACTAACAAGCTGAGCTGACACAACAGCGAGCACACGTGTTCAGGCTCTGCATAGAGCTGAGCTTATGACTTCTGTGAATTATTAATATGAGGTATAAACTAAATCTCCATGTTTTTATGGCTGTTGTTCAAGTCTTTCTTGTTATAAGGTTCACACTATCTTGTGTTTTCTTCCTGGAACTTTTTCTGTCTGATTTTGTGATCTGGAAGGCTGATATTTCTCTTAAAGGAGACATGTTTTAAAATTTATGCGTGTTACATTAGAATACAGCTGTGTATTATAAGTTCTATCAACTCAAAAACTACAAGATAATTTTGGAACATATCAGTACAGAGTTTGTAAGAACTGATAAAATCAAGTCCATCTGCTCTTCAAAAATGCATTTCACAATGCAATTCATCAATTAAATTTACTTTCAAAGGAATGTCTTGTATTCATCAAGCATAAAAGCTACTTTTCTGACAGTTTTAAGTCTAAGGATTCATAATTTCATAACAGAAGTTCTATGTTTATTTATTTTAAATAGCTTTTTTATTACAAGTGTTTTCATAACCAAAGAAATGTGCTTTTTTAAGGATAAAATTTGTCTTATTTTATCAATTTAGAATAAATTTGTGAATTCAAGTCAAATCATTTTCGTTGTTTTGCAGGGCTGCCCAGCCCAAGAATAAACAGTAGACATACAGAGGAAAACCACAGTGGACCTAAAGTCAGCAGGTTACTGGTTCAAACCTGGTTCAGTCACAGTTCAATTTGAGGAAGAAGGGCGTCAAATCTCGGTGCAAAGTCATTTACTGTCCTCTATTGCCATTTAATGCATCGCGTGGTTAAAACACCAATTGGATTGCGTTGACATTTTTTAGAAAAACAATTAAAGGCTTAAATTAATAAACTTCATCAAAACAATCAAGTGCCTAAATTGGGAAAGCGAATCATCTTCAAGGTAAAAAAATAAAAAAGCAAAATAGGTCAAGAGTTCTCACAAAACCCAATTAACTCAAGTCTTAGGGTCCCTAAGGACCTTAAAACTCTCAAATCAAACCACTGCGTTTCTTAAGACTCAAGTCCATCTCTGCTGTTTTTTGTTATTGCACACGTGTGTAGGCAGTGACAAAAAAGGAGTAAAAGCTGGAGGGAATGTTTTTTTAGGAGCTAAAGAGTGTTTTAGATGGAATCAATTGCAAGTCATGGTACTTTGTAGGACATGTTTTTTGCAATTTGGTTAAATGTTTCACTGATTTGTTACAGATCAGCGACTTGGGTATTTGCTCGATTTAAGATTTTCTTAATAATTAAAGACAATCTCGACTTTTTTTTTTTTTTTCACACAAAGTTGCAAATGTTCTCAGAATTATTTAGATGTTAAACAAAAACTACTGATGGTGTTTCTTTTTTTTTTCTTTTTGTTTATTAGCATTTTAAGTTTGTTTACCTCACCATCTAGGCTTTTTTAAAATAATTTCTTTGCAGATGACGCCCAGTTATACCTTAAATTTTCCCCTTCACGACTCCATAGCTGTTGTTGTTTTATCTTCTGTCTAATAAATTAGTTACATATTTAAATAAATATCGGAAAATTTTCATAAACAGAAACTTTCCGAATTGATCTATGGTAACCAATATGAAGAGCTAGCCATACATCAAAATAGAAACTGCTTTCCTCTTAAAATATTTTTTTTCCCAGTAAAGACTTCTTTATCTCTTTTGTTTGCAGTTTTTTATTTTTTTAGGTATAGACTTGGGTTTCTCATTGTTTTGAAGCACAATTGTTTGAATTTAAAGTCAAATCCTTTTTTCTTATTGGAAATTAAACTCTTGATTTAGAGCTGAGGCTTAATTTAAAAAGAAAAAAGGTAAGGAAGAGGAAGAAAAAAATCTGTCTGGTCTATTTTAAATCGTCATTTGTTTGCAGTGAGACAACAGTAGGATTAACCACAAGAGAAATGGTAAAAGCACCTCCCCCCTCCTCTTAAGATAAGGACAGATTTATGGGTAAAACTGCCAGTGGAAACATGGGTGGACGTTACAGTAATGGTGCAAGAATATTGTTTTTGGAGGTTGTTTAAAGAACACTCTATCAGCACACAATTACAGCAGACACAGGGTAGGGAGAAAGAGAGAGGCGTGTTCTGTTTGCGTTTGTGCGTCTGTTTCTCCAAAGGCAGAATGAGCTTTGCAGCTCACAGATATGTCGGCCAGACCTCACTTTGGGACAGACCTTCAAAGGGCTTCTGACTTAGGTGTAGGTCCTTTGTAATCATTACGGTTATGTCATAAAGAAAGAATTCTAAACATGATAAGATAAGAAAAAGATAAAGGCTTTTGTCTGCAACAAGAACAGACAGACAATGATGCAACTGCTGATGATTATACATGATACATGATAATAAGCTCAAGTGTTGGTTATGGAACCTAGCAGACCTCAATGTCTCTTATTCAATATTTTGTGGCTAATGTTAATAGGCAAAAAATATTCTAATACATGAAAAATGTATATTTTCCTATTTAAAAAGAATTAAGCATTACTTTCCAATCTAAATGTATTTAGTCTTTTCTTTCCCAGCATGCAATTGTCATCCTATGGGCTCCATACTGTTCAACTCAACTGATGGATCAACCTGTGACCCCTCTAACGGAAACTGCATCTGCAAGCCTGGAGTCGGGGGGGAGCAGTGCGACAGATGCATGGTGGGATATTGGGGCTTTCATGAGTACGGCTGTCGCCCATGTGACTGTGCAGGAGACTGCGACCCGTTTACAGGAGACTGCATGTTTGGGTAAGTCTAAAGATTTTCTGTTTTTTTGTCTTACAACTTTTGAGTCACATTGGAGCAGGAGAAGGCAAGGTTATCTGCTCATACGTGTAAATCAAAATTTCATTTTTCAAACATTTCATCCCAAAAATACCATTCTTGAAATCACAGTTTTTATTAGAGGGTTACTTCTCAAACACCTTATATTTTTATGTGCAATAAGACACATTTTTGATTAGGTGGAAGAGTTAAATAAAAGTGCACACACTTATCTAGAGTTTCATTTGATTCAAAATTGTCCTTTAGTTTTAGTATAGTATGGCCAGCTCAAAGGACATCATGAAGATGGAACATACCAATGTCATGCCTGTGGTAAATGTATTATGAAATTTTCATAAGGGTAACGAAAGTTGAACGCATCCGTTTTTCCTCACCGAGAAGGAGGGTGTAAAAGTGGAGATGTTTGCTCAGCTTAGTCTGGTTAACAACCAGCTATTGTTTACATTTTTATGTTTGACTTTTTGTTCTTGCAAATACCAATGCAAGTTCAATGAGACGCTATAGCTGTGATATTGGGCTATATAAATAAAATTGAAATTATATTCTAAGACGTACAGGTGATGCTGTCATATGATGTCTTTATGCCACTCTAGTTGTTAGTAAGGTGCAAGTATTGGCTCCTTACTGACCAAATGCCATAGAAACATGTTCATGTAATACGCAAGTGCCTGTTGGACACCTGTAAAGCTATGCTCATACTACCCTTCGCAAGACTCGTTCAAGCGAACACTTTCAATGAAAAGTCAATCTAAATGCGTGTTAACGTACGTTTCAAGCTTCTGCGTTCAAAACTCCCGTGTTCATGTGTAGATACTAAAGGTTTTGGGTTCTATGTACAGACATTGAACGTGTGTTGAAAGCTAAACCTTGGTCCAACTGTGACCTTTCAGAGAGATGCATTTGGTAGTGATGAATAAATTACAACCCTTTTAATTTCCATTTGAAATTGATCATGGAGCAGAAAGGAATAATTGCAGTATGAGCTCTGACTAAATTATACGTCACCAAGTCTTTTGTATATTAGAATAGAGCTGTGAAAGCAAAAGCCTGGAGCAAGACTTGTGAAATTTGCACCGCTTTGACATTTTGCACCAAGACTCTTCCAACTGTAGGTGGCAGATATGTGCAAGTAAACAGTAGCAAAAGAGGAAAAAACTGCTCCCTGCTTGTCCAGTGTGAACACCACGGGCTAGACACACATTCACGAATGCATGTTTATCTCAGTTAAATGTCATGGACTCCCAACCCTGTAGTTAAGAAACATCCCGCTCACCAGAAGCATGTAGCTAAAAATTGTGCATCACCAGTGCTGGAATGCAGCATCTGATTCATTCAGTGATTTCTCCAGATTGGTTTCAGTTTGATCTTAAGGTTTTGATGTTGAATTTCAGGCCTGATTTGGACCCAAACAACCTGGAGGGAAACTCCAGTGAGGCGTCCAGGATCTTCAGAATGGACGAACTCTTCTCTGCTTTCCATTACTCAGGTAGGAAACAGCAGACCTGCTTGTGTTGCAGAGTCCTATGACACAGACACATTAATGAATGCTTAAGTAATAAAAGTCTTAAAAGAACCTCATGAAGCAACAGTGGATGCTCTTATGAATCTTTGAGCCCCCAGCATCACCTTGTAACTGCATCTTTCAATGGCATTCCTTACTGAACTCGTATCACTATATACACTGTTGGGGACCACCGATGCACAAAGACACCAAACACACAGGCTGTTATAAATGTGTGCTTGTGTGTGTTCTTTACAGAGAAATGTGAATGCAAGGAGCAAGTGCTGACCAACAGCAAACTGTTCTGCACCATGAATTATGCATATGGTAAGAGCTCACTCTGCCACACTGTAGAAGTGCATTTCTTTGATTATGATTAATTGGAATTTTATTCATATTTGAACCAAACTTCTGGGAGGAATACAATTCTAAAGATGCAATCCAGAAAATCTGTTGTTATATTTTCATGACTGAGGAGCAAAATCAGCTGCAGATTTTAAAAACTGTGACCTAAAAGCAAGTTTTTCAACAAATTCGCCAGGAGGCTGCGTGGCAGTATTTGTAATTGGGCAGCGGCAGTTGCATTTTTACACACCTCAGGTTGCCACAGAGGTTTTCATAAAAAGTTAAAATTCAACAGCGACCAGACAATTTTTTTTTATATTGGTCAGTGGCTGACCGGGCACATTTGGAGGTCACGTGATGACAGGCAGGTGGCAGGAAGGCACCAGTGCCGATAATCGACTGATAGGAAGGTCTCCAAGGTTTCCAAAATCATCTGATTATTGTCTGATTTCAGACTGCCACCCTCCAGCCACCTCCCTGCCCCTGTGCTGCCGTCCTACTGCCACTTCCCGATTGTTAGAAATCGTGCGGTAGCAGCGCGGGCACTCAATGAGGGCTGTTGACATGGGCTGGTGGCCCGGCGATGACCAGACGTCAATCTGGCGATCCTAGCACAGTGGGTCGAAATGGGGAGACGTAAAAACTCATCATGGTGTTGATGGCACCACAGCGACTCTGAGACCGGCATATAGACGAATTGAGGCTGATGCTGAGAAGAATACGAGAAAGACAGAACATTGTGCTTTCTTGGGAGGCATGTCGTCTAAAAATGTGTACGTTTGTAAATTGGCAAGATTACAGTGTGTGCTCAAATCTGATTTGTGATTGACCAGTGGTGCAGAATGAACCGCTTTTTATATACCCCCGGGCTAACGGGCAGCCGGTGGCACTTGATTTGGTCGGCTGCCATCCAGAGGCATTTACACATTGTCCAATCAGAGCTTCTTCTTGCTGGCAATTCCGGCTGTCACCGCACTGTGGCCACTCAGCTGTCGCCCGATTTCATAATGGCATCATCCCCAATGTCTGAAGGTCGCCTGATTGCCTCTGTCTACATTCATGACCGTGCCAACGATTTTCAAAATAATTGAGCAGCATGAAATCTTAAAGATTTTGCTGGTGTCTCCCTATTGCTCCGTAGCAGTTTTATTTGTGACTATAGTGTTAGACATTTTATCTGTATTGGTGTTACCGAGTGAAATTAAACTGAATTGAAATCAGCTTAAAAACCTCCAAAAACAAATATTTTATTTAAAAAATAGTTATCTTTTTGTGATTTTTGCCTTTTACATCCAAATCAGTTATTTAAAATAAGCTAAATTAAAACGTTTTTTGGTATTCCATCTTACTTGTCATTGTTTTAACATTTTGAAAAATGAGCACATGAATGTGAAAAACTAAGAAGTCAGTAATGAAAACTTTTTATGCGTTTATTCAAAATTACTGATTTATGTGTTCATTTTTTTTTTTTTTTCACTTATTCACCATAATTTATATTCTTTTAGCTATAGTCACTATAAACTGACATTTTACTGGCGGAAATAAAAGCTTAGATTAAATACCTATTAATGTCGTGATTATTTCTGGCGAAGGAAAGTCTCAAAGTTTGTTTCAAAACTTCACAAAAATCACTTGAAGCGTTTTACTTCTGGCATTAAATCACATTTTCTGGCAAAGACTTCAAGGTGTTAAGCAAAGATTTTGACCTTTTGAAGGCCCAGGATCACATTTAGTAGCTGCCTTCATAAAATATTAAAAACTTTAGAGCAATCACAAGTTCAGCTCCAACCCCTGGGGAGGAAGGAAGGAAACCTCATCTGAATTTCAGCTGCAGTTATGAAAGTTCCAGGATCTGATAAACTTTCTTTTGAAGTGTGTCCAGACACCAAACACACATCTGTCAGTTTCTCATCACCATTTCCAGTCTGGCTTTTTCTGTAACCTTATCCTCCATCTTATTCATAAAAGTATCACATTTATTATGTGTGTTTGAGTGATTTTTTTTTTTTCAATCTCCTGACATTGGATTGGTGTTAAAACCTTTTGACTTGCTGACCTTTAGTGCTGAAGGTGAAGGTCCTGACGGCCCACGATAAAGGCTCCCATGCCGAGGTAGAGGTCAAAGTTCAGAAGGTGCTCAGTCAGAGCAGCAAGATGAAGATACAGCGAGGTCGAGTTACTCTTTACCCCGAGTCCTGGACTGCACGGGGCTGCACCTGCCCCATCCTCAACCCAGGTGAGAAACCCTGTCATGATGGACAGAAGACAAATGCTATGGTCTCAAAGATATTATAATCAGATCTGGCTGTAAATACATTTTATTATTATTATAAACAATAGAACAAAATTGTAGTTTGATCATTTTGAATTTATATGAAACAATTTATGACGCCATTACAAAATTGGACAGCCACAGGGCGGTGGCAATCAGAATCACCGGCCGGCAGTAGCTCTGACTGGATGATGTGTAAATGTCTACAGATGGCGGCCCTCCATCGGCTGCCTGGTAGCCCGGAGGTATATAAAAAACGGGCCATTCTGCATCCCTGACGGCCGCCTGACTGCCACCATCTGCACTCATGACCACGCTAACAATTTCTTTTTTAAAAATCGGGCAGCGGCATGAAATTTTGAAGATACTAGTGCCTCCCCATCACGCGGTAGCAGTTGTATTTGTGACCGTAGCATTAATCTACAATTTTAGAGTTTAAATCTGGGGTTGCTTCTTGAAATGTTGACTGTTTCTGCCATCATTTATCAGGTGTGGAGTACCTGGTGGCAGGTTACTTAGACCGCAAACAGGGCCGTCTCCTGGTGAACATGAAAAGCTTTGTGAAGCCTTGGAAAGCCAGCTTGGGTCGCAAAGTGCTCACAATGCTGAAGAAAGACTGCAACTGGTAGATGGACAAACACAGCACCAGAGGAATGAGTTCCCTGACAGAAAAGACTGTTTCTGATTTTGAAAAGCCAAGCAACTTTCTTCTTTGTTTTTTCTTCTTCCTGATTCTCAACATGTGAACTTTTAAAAATCCCAGTTTTGGAGAACTGAACTGAAAGGAATGAACCCTCCATCTCTGTCAAGATGGTCAACAGCGGCACAAGCATAAGCTGAAGTATGCACGGCTTTGTTTTATAAAAACAGACGCCTTGCATCTGATAAAACTTTTCTTCCAGCGTGGGATTCTAGAAATAAACTCCCTCCACTGTTGCAGATATCCAACCTGAGTGACTGAAAAAGCATTGAATTCTTCATGAACACAAACTGCTCTTTCTCCTCTTCAGCACTTTAGCCTAAGATGGACTGAGAAAACAGACACACAAAGAAAGAAGGATTTAACACCCACTCAAAACACACTATAGATATCCATATCCATTGTCCCAACAGTGGACACACTCTCAAAGAGGCACCAGTATGTAAGTATTTCACACACAATGTGCAAAGCACATAGAGGGGACGCTGAACAAGCCATACAAGCCACTACAGGTGGATAAATCTTAGTCAATCCAGGTGCGCCTGTGATGAAATCGGAGCAAATGGGTTTTGCCCTGGACGTGAATGTATTTGCCTTTGTTACTGTGTGAGCACCAGAGGCTGAGGCGCAATCATACGAGCACAGTCCCCCATCAGTTCAGCTCTGAAGTTTCTTTGTAAGTCTGAATCCATCTTATGTTTATCACAGTCATGTGTACAACACCTCTATTTACACTGCTGAGCTTCTGCTCCTTCCTGTGTGTTCTTGTACAGTATTATTTGTATATATCTATATAAATATTATTTCTCTTTTTTTGTGTAATTTGTTTTTTTTACTCTAAATTTTCAGCCTCAATACCTGTAAACAAAAAACACAACATTTTAAATAAAAAATCCACAGGAATGACTTGCAGTTCAACTTGATTTTTATTTGAACCCAGTTTTTATTAAATCATCCAAATCAAATTTTCAATGAAAGCCAAACAAAAGATGAACCTTTATTAATCAAATGAAGATTTTTTTTTACAAGAAAAGACAGCAGGTTTCTTGTCAGATAAATCCAAAAAAACAGCTTTAAAAGAAAACCAATTATGGGTTTAATGAATCAACATTATATTGGTAAAGATCCATTAAATATTCATACAATTATTTCATTAAACTCAGTTCTATTTTACTCTGGTGAGAACATATTGATTAATATTTGTTGTTGAAATTCTCACAGTGAATACTATTATTTAAAATAGGAAAAATAGCTTTGGAAATCAAAAGTTTAACCTTTGGTTCATATTAGTATAAAAATGGTTGAGCATATACACATTTTCTTTTGAGGACTCCTGTTTTGTATCTAAAGAAACTTATTACCAGTGATAATTCTTGTTAGGAAGATTTATTTTTGACGTAACCAGAGAATACTCCTCCCTTAAAATGGTATTATGAAGATTTTATAGCAGATAAGGTTGCTTTTTCTATTACCGTACACTTTTAGACATGTATTTACATTTTATGAGTGAAAGCCTAATTATAAATCAGATTTTATGTTTATTGTAAAGAGTATCTCAACCAACAAAACTCACTAAAACTAGCAAACTAGCTAGTTTTGCTAGTTGTAGCAATTTCCAATCCGCTTTATCCCTTTCGGGGTCACGGGGTTGCCGGAGCCTAACCCGGCTACTCATGGGCGAAGGCAGGGTACACCCCTGGACTGGTCGCCAGTCTGTCGCAGGGGCCACAATCACACACCCATGCACACTCACATTCACACCTACGGACAATTTAGAGTAACCAATTAACCTATGAAGCAAGTTTTTGGTTGGTGGGAGGAAGCCGGATTACCCGGAGAAAACCCACGCATGCACGGGGAGAACATGCAAACTCCACACAGAAAGGTCCCCCAGCCAGGACTTGAGCTGGGAACCTTCTTGCTGTGAGGCAGGAGCGCTAACCACTGCACCACCGTGCAGCCCCCAATTTCTTTCTGTTTGTAAATAATTGTCTTTAAATTAATTAAAAATAATAATAAATAAGCAATTTTTGAAGGTATAGAGACAAATGTGCAGACTAAATAGAGCAGCCTAGACTTAGCCTTAAACTTGCTGATTTTCATTCATTCATTTTCCAATCCGTTTTATCCCTTTCGGGGTCACGGGGTTGCCGGAGCCTAACCCGGCTACTCATGGGCGAAGGCAGGGGACACCCCTGGACTGGTCGCCAGTCTGTCGCAGGAACTTGCTGATTTGTTTACAAAAATATATTCTTAGACTGGGCTCATCCAGAGCTATAAAATGTTTAAAATGTCATTTGTCGTTTATTCACAAAGTTAAGATAACACAGATCTTTAACAGGTTTTCCAAACTGCTGTTTCACAGATGAGAAAACAATAAAAAAAAAAATCATGTTAAGTCTGTTTTTAGTTCATTTAAAGTTTGTGTTTGTTTGAACATTGTTGACCCCAATATTCTCGCATTAACACCAACTCAACAACAGGCCTTGAAATACTTTACATAAATTAGACAGGAAAATCCTTATTGTGCCACCCTTTCTCACACATGCACCCCTCCCGTTCTTTTCTGGGTGCTTTCAGATGAAGCAATCCATCACTCCTGCTCTCAACATTCACACAACTTCGCAGAATTCAGACCATAACAGAGAGGCCTGGACGAGCGCACACACTGTTTGGGTTTAGACAGGTCGCATGCTTTCCGTTCAAAGTGGCGTGGTTTGTCAAGAGGTGTGGATGCATTCTTGGTACCTCAAGCAGCACTCTGTGGCTGGGTAGGTCAAAAGTCACTCAGCTGCGTGCTGGCCTCGCCCTGCTGACGAGAGGTGAGCATTCGGGGATGTTTTAACACAGATAGCTTCTTGAACTGACATTTCCTTCATTCTAGGCCAATTCACATGATCGCAAGTGGGCAGCTTGTCCAAAAAAAAATATATATATATATATATTTTTTTTTTTATTATAGTAGAAAGGGTGAACGAGTTCATGAGTCAGGAGAATCATGTTTACTTTATGTTTAACATTTGGATTTTGGGTTTAAAAGTTGAAGTTTTAGTCACTTAGTCACACTCACCCAAACAGGCTCAAAAATCCGTAAAGGTGCAGCGTATTTTTGGGTTGTTTGGGTCCAGGAAGGGTCATAGAGAGGTGTGGCCACATCTTAAGGGGAGCGCAGGTGTGTCTTGCAATTCCCTGGCCACCTTAAGGGACATCATAAAAATGGAACAGTAGATTGTTGTGCATGTGATAAATGTACTGTTAAGTATTTGTACTGTAAGTGTGCATTTTTTCATTAGTAAAGTATTTGGGTTACATTAAATTTTTTGCCATTTTTAACCAAAAAAAGTAAGACGTGCTTGCACTGCTAGAATTATTCTTGTTAATGTAAACTTAATTTTTAGTTACTTCTTTCCTTTTTTTTTATCTACAAACGCTTAAAACAAGTTTTTTTTTTTTCATTGCTACAAAATCTGCCTACATTATGGAAATTACTAATTATCATTAATGGCTAAATTTCTGTGTTGGTTTAGAAAAAAACACAGGTTTGAAGTGACAAGATGCATTTTTTTGATAAGGATAAAGCCAAAAAATTGCAGGATTTCAACAGGATCAAAACAGATTTGCACCCGTTTTGGCCTCATTAATCATTCTTTGACATTCAGTCTGTATCCGGTGACCCACGCTAAACTGCACTAGCAAATACTTTATGAAGCAAACACTATTATGTATTTGTTCCAGCAGAAAATGCTGAATGAAAGACTCAGAACATTTTACATCATTAAATGAAAATATTGTACTCTGTAAAGCACTTTAACACTTGCTCATCAAAGGCAGACATTCAGATTATACCAAAGGAGTTGTTTGTGGGAACTGGCCTTGAAGGCTAGACACAACAGGACATTACCAACTCATGTGCTGCTGCAGCTGAACCCTCATTTTCCTCTTTTGCTCACTGGCTTACTCTTTGTTCTAGGATTGACTGGCCTTTCTCAGCCTGTGATGGAGATGTCCTGCAGGGGGTTGCATGGTGTGGGAAACTAGTTGATGAATGAGTGTTTGGCATGCCTGCGCAGATTCGTAGTTTGCTCCAGTATGCTTTATGTGTATGCGTTTTTGTATTAACGTCAAATGCATGCATGTGTGTCTAGGAACACAATGCTTTACTTGTGTTTCTATAGAATGGAGTTATGGCCTTTGTCCTGTCAGCATTCTTGTGTTGCTTTTGGTCTTGGAGTGCGTGGCAGCTCCCGCAGGCTCATGGACAATAACCTCCCCCCACCTCCTCTTCCTCACACTGCCTCCACGGCAGCACCCATTACCCTGAGACAGACACATCGAGACTGGCCTGGTATGGGTGTCACACGGCAACCAGCACCCACTGCTTTCAGGTCCTCCATTCAACATTTGGTTGCAGAAGTCTTACAAGTTTTTTAAAGCCACTACTGGTTATTTCAGTACCTGTTACTTATTGTGGAAAATCAGGAACATTTGTGTTTTTCCTGAAAAAAAAGTATTCTGACACCAACTATGAGTAGCTGCCTGCTAAATGTAAAACCCAGTGACCAGACACCCTACTTTAAGTTTTACAGTACATATCTCTGTTATCACAGCACAACTGCAGCTAACAAAGAGACTAATAAGAAGTGGAAAACTTTCTTAAGGTGCAAACAAAAAAATTTTTTAAAGTAAAGGTCAAATGTAAATTCTAATAATTTTAGTATCAGAAGGAAATCTGAGCAGTTGTAAATGTATGAAACAAAAATGAAAGTTACCGAAACTTAAATGACGAAAGCCTTAGTCACATGCACCCATACGAGGGGTTGACCAATACAAATGTTACAGGTTTTAAGAGGGTTGTAAAGGACTGACCACATCTTGAGAGGAGTGCAGGTGTGTCTTGCTGTTCTGTTAAAGATTATACAGCCACCTCAAGGGATGTCATGAAAATGGAACGTACGATTGTCATACGTGTGGTAAGTGTACCGTGAAGTATTCATAAGACTTATGGAAGTTGTATGCACTTATGATGTACAGGTGATGCTATTGTACAGTACCATTATGCCAAATTATAGTCATTAGTAAGGTGCGAGGAGACCTATTGGTCTTTTACGAACGCACTTGTACGTAAGACGCTAGTGGCCATAGGATATTCACATTAACTACACTCTGATTGTCTAATGTCCTAATTTTTATCATCCAGGCTGCCCACATTTATCACGTGAACAGCACCAATGAACTCCTTCGCGTAGTCTGCAGGATTTGGGAGGTTAAACAAAAGGAAAATCAGTACGACACACCTGTGTCTCACCTACTTGACCTTTAATTACCCTTGCATGTTGTTTAAGTGTTCACTACACCTTTCGCTCGCAGCATGTCCGTAGAAAATGTGCGCATAAACATTTTGGCTCTATGGGTTCTCCGAGCAGTCCACAGCCTTTAGATTTCGTGCGTTCTACCTGCATGACCTATACAGGTTTGTGCATTTTTTACCCACGGACAGCCAATATCCACCTGTAAAGGCAATTGTGACTAAGAATTTAAATGAGGGTTATCCAAGCCTGGTCCTCAAGACCAACTCTTTTGCTGTTACCACCAGATCCAGGTTCCAAATGACTAGTTTTAAGTCCCACTCTGATCATCTTTAGATCAATTGTAAGTGTTCCCAGTAGTCTTATAATTACGATTATGATGTTTTTAGACTAAATTAAAATAATTATTTTTTCTAGGACATAGTTTCTGCAGAGCAGCAGGAGATCATTAGAAATTTGCCTTTGATTGGTGGGCGGGACTGTTGACGGGGAACAAGCCTGTGCTCATTTCACATCATCCCTCTGTTTACACTCTCTACCACAAGCTTACAGCCCCTCAGAACCCCAAGCTAACATTAACAGTGCAACAAAAGTGGCGAGCAACATCTGAGCTATGCAGCCGTACAGTTTTGAGCCAGGCGTAAATGGATCTAGTCATATACAGTAGATGCATCAATGTGGAGCGGAGCAGGACGCTTGTGGCCTGCCGATTGTCGTTTCCACATAATAACTACAGTACAAGCTTTTTGAAATTGCCTTTTTTGCCTGCTCCTGATTTACCAAGATTTAAATAAAGAAATACTCTGAAATGCTATTTTAAGTTTAATTTTCTTATATGTATCCTCCATCATCAGAAAAATGTTACTAGAACATGTTAAAAACACATTTTTCATTGGAGTGGGTCTTTAAGTTATGCCAAACACGGTGAATGAAGTATTGTGTTTAGGCCCTTGTTTTTGTATCTTTGATGAAGTCATGAAGGAAGTTTTTAAGCTCCTTTCTGAACATGTGAATAGAAGGTTAATCATGCAGCAAACACTAACCTTCAGTGCACAGTTCCTAATCAAAAAACAGTTAATGAAGAAGGAAGTTGATTTTTGTTTTGGAATTTCTCCATTATAATGCTAACCATATTCAGCAAGAATGTTTAGAAAAAAAAAACAAAGAAGCAGTTCATGAGGGGAAATCACCAAAATCCAAGAATTAGAGCGGTGCCGCTCAACAACAAACAGAAATGTTTGATCTTAAGCTTCTAGTTTTTATAGTTGTTAATTTTGTCCTGTTTGTTTAACTGGTGTGTCTTTACATTTAGGATTTGTGTTTGTATATAAAATGTACAGATTTGCAAGTGTTGTGATACTACCAATATTGTTCGACATATTTCAAAAAGTGATGGCTACTTTGAAGCATAAACTTCAAAAGAGCTGGTACAACTGGGTTTTGTCAAAGACAGAAGGAGAAGACCAGAAAGAGAAAATATGGATTTCCTCTCTGCTCTTTATTTGAGGGAAATGTGCGCTGGATAAGTGAGTCATGTGGTCAGTATTATCCCATCACTTACAGAGGAAATGAGAGGACTTAGGCATCTGCAACCTGTCTGAAAATAACTTGAATAAGCTCAACTAAAAAAATCCAATGTTGTTCCCAGAATCGATGGATGGCCTCTAGTTTTGTTAAAAAAACACTTCCATTTATGAATTATTGTCACCAAAGGACATTTTAAAAACACTTTATTCAGTAATCACAAGTGTTTCTACCGATTCTTTCAAAATGATGAAAATCCAACCTTATTATAAACACAAAAGAAGAAAAAAACAAACTCATGTCGAGCCGGGACTCTAAAAAACATAAAAAGTTGTTTGGCAGCCAATGCCAAACCCCCAGCCTTCCCCACCGAAGCACGCAGGAGGAAAATCTTCAGAACCCAAATTACAGGAGGCGTGTTTTGTTTACAGGCTGCAAAGTATTTCCTCTGGCTTCACCTGCACCTGCGTTTTCGCCCGCCGCAAAACCAACAGCGTATCCAGCTGCATTAACGTGACCATGACCCCACCGGAACGGCTCCTGATCACCAGCGGGATCACCCATTGAAAACTGTGAAAACATGTTGCAGCGCTGCCTCTATTTTTAACTTCATGAGCTCCAGGTGTCGGACAGAAACATGTTTTATGAGCTTTCGCTGTCTGTTCCTGCAGACCACACTTAAGACAGAGAAACTCCTGCACCAGGCTGTCACAGAACAGATGTCAAACCCTCATTTTGCAGAAAAAAAAACTTTGAGCATGTTAGTTTTTAACCAACTCTGTTTAAAAGTTCAAATATGAAAGCAATATTCATGTGAAAGAAAGACCTGTGAAAAATGTGGATGACTTTCTCAAAATCTCTGGACATTTGATAGGATTCCTGTTGTTTTTCAGATGTGAAGGCTGCGAAAGTCGCCTCCCTGACTGAGAGTTAATAAAAAGGCAGATGATTTGTATTTTCTCTAGCCACAAAAAGATTTATGAAATGAGCTTGATTCTAAAGTGTGGAGCAGCATTTATGTATTCTTAATCTCATTGCTGTGCTTTTTCTAACTGTTTTTCCCTGTTATCAGTTTTCAACAGCGTCCCTTATGAATCAATAAGGCCAAGCTTTTCTGTTGTAACAGATTCTTTGACAACACAACTGTAGGAAATACAGCTTTTTTCCCTTTCAAATGAGACAAAATTTGTAAGGAACGTTCATTTTTAAAATGAGAAAATTTTGAGAAAAAAGCAAACTGCCAAATCTTCTATGCCTACACCAGACAGATGACATTTCTGTTGCTTGGTTTGCGCTTTCTATTCCAGATGCGGCAAACCCCGTAAACAATGGCCCTGCTACATGTGTCAGTCTACTAAAGAATTCTGCCATGAACTCCACAGGAGAGGCATCAATTTCAAGCAGGTGATCATCAAAACCAAGTGCCTGCATTCTTTTTCATGAACCCATGAACTATTTTCCAAAGTCAATGTGGCCGTCAGGAATCCCAAAAAAGATGACACCCTGAAAAAGACTAACTCTAACACAAAGAAGAGGTGAGAATCTGCAACTGATCTCATCTTTCCACAGTCTGCAACCAAGCTGTCCTTCAAGGCAACAACAATAGCCCTACAAAGTGGGTTTACACCAACAATTTGGAGAGAAGAGGCTGCCAGCAGTCCTGATCTCCACCCCACTGAACACCTCAAAGCTCAATAGTCCACAAGCAAAAGTCAAAGACAGAGTCACTTGTAGGTGTTTGCCGAGATGATTTGTGAGCATCACCCACAAACTCAGCTCTGCTGCTTATCCTACAAATGCACTTTCTTTACAAAAGTGGGTCTTTTTTTTTTAGAAAATTAAACAGGTATTTTAACCATATCAAAGGTTTTGTCAAGAACTTTTGTTATATCCGTTGACTGTATATGAGAAATAAACTGAGTGAGTGTGACATCACCCTTGAAAAAAAATGACTGCTGTTTATTGTTCTATTGAAGTCTATGGGATTTTGGTTTCTTGGGGCTAATGGGTACTTCCTGTTTGGAGCGCAAAGGGGGAGGGGTCACTCAATACAGTTCTCATTTACAGTCAATGGTTACAACAAGCAAATAATCTCCCAAGTGCAAATGTCTATATTTCCTGCTGTTTCTTCCTGTGGATTCTCTGAGTTCTTGAACTGCATAAGACTGCTCTTTACAGTGTCATGTTACCAACATGTCCCAAGCCAACAAGAAACCTTTAAAAAACCCTTTAAAATTTACATAATAATTTGTGATAGTACAAATTCTAATTCTTTCACTAGAAGCACAAACGTCAGTCTTATTGGTGGATCAGCTTGCATAAACCACTAAACACCTATCCAGATATTTAAAGACCTGCTCTGATCATCTTTTGATTTGTTTTTAAAGCGTTCCTAGTGGTCTTTTAATTATGATTACACTGCTTTTAGGCAAAATAAAAAAAAAAACAACCTGTGTTGTTTCCTTGGACATAGTTTCTACAGAGTGGCACCAGTTCATTAGAAATTCACTTCTGAGTTTTGGGTGGAGCTGTTGGTGTGCAGCAACCCCACCCCCCATTCCCTTCCCTGTCGCGGAGCGGACCAGAGCAGGGAGCTTGTGACCTGCCTAACGTAATTTCTACATCACAAATTACAATCTTTTCAAACTGCATTTTTTTCTTTGTTCCTGATTCTAAATGATTTAAATAAAAAAATCAAGATTCATTTTCTTTATAAATGTCGTCCATCATCAGAAAAATACCACAAGTACATGTTAAAAACACAGAAGACTTTTTTTTATATTAGTGGGCCTTCAAAGATGATATATAAATGCAGGATTTCTGAACTTCTGACAAAAACACATCCTTCTCTTGTCTCTCAAAGTTAATATTCACCAGTTTCTGGGAAAACTGCCTCCCAGAGGTTCAACTGCCTTCCACAGCTGCTTCCCTACTTTTTCTTTCACTTGTTTGGTACTGTGGTGGAAATGTGCTGTGGGTTTTATCAGCCCGCTAGCGGAAAACAAGACTTCTTGAGAACATTGCGAGTCAGCATCAAACTGTAAATATCATGTAAAGCCAAAACAGAGTGCTAAACAAAGGTGCGAGACGAAATGTAAGTTCCAGCTTTCTGTTGAACTGTTTAATCAACTGATTTGCAGTGAAAATACTCATTAAGCTACGGGACATGAGCCCCTCAGAAGCTGAAGAACAGTTTAATGTGTGTTTATGAGAAGTGCAGATGAAAAGAGGACTTGAGGGGAGGAAGGGAGAGTTTGCATGTGTGGACATGAAGACAGCGAAAGCCTGGGGACATTGAAGGGAGAAAAACATTAGAGATGATTCACAGGCATCGCATGGCACATCAACACATACCTCTTTCTCTCAGTCACTTGCAAACGCTTCCTAATCTTTCATACAAACCTTTGGTCCACCAAAGCACACACACACCCACGCTTGGCCTGTTTCAAGGGGGTTTAACCAGACTTGTATGGATAGGTTCTGCACTAATCAGTACAATTCTTCACATGCAATCAAGTAGCTTGTTCAGAGATTAAGAGTTTTCCTTCTGTAGCATATCTTGACTGAACTCCTGCCTTCGAGTTCTTCCTTTAGATGCTCCGATTTAAAGCAGATATGTGCAAAACTTTGCATGAGGCTGTGTGACGCTTCCTGTTTGAGGTCAGAAACCAAGGTCAAATCTGAGCAGCAGACAGTGTGAAGCTGTTTTCCTTAAGGAAAGGTAGTGATAAGATCTGCAGTATTTACAAACGACCACCATGTAGCCCCCATTAACCAGCATGAGTGAGGTGCTGCACCTGCATCCTAACTTTCCGAAAATACATCCATGAAAAACGACAACAGGTAATTTGCACATCTATGAAAATGCCAGATCCCAAAACAGCATGGTTACGTCAACTGGAAACGTAACCGCAAAAAAAGATCGCACCATTTCAGAAAGTATTTTTTCAAATCTATCGCCACCCTTTAAAGCAATTTTTTTTTATTAAGATGATTTTCAGTGATAATATTCTGAGTGTGCTTGTGGTTGCCAGGTCTGATACATTTCAGGACTTTTCTTAAAATCAGTTTACACTGTGCTGTACCTCCAAAACTGGAGGAATTTCAAAGAAGTAAAGAGAAAAGGGGAGGCATGGAGTGATTCACAGAACCCCTGAAACCAGCTGCCACGAATAGAGCAGTGGAAACAAGTGTTCCCTACTATGTAATGCAAAAGTGCATAAGTATGACAAAACTTCTGTCAAATGTAGCTCCACTCTCACACATAATACATAAGTATTGATTTAAAACAACTCATATTGAATTGTTGTTCATTAAAAACAGACATGTTTCTACATGATCATAATCCCTTCATGCCGTGAAATTATAGTTTTGTGTCACTTTGGAGCGCTTTGCAAATTCCCCCACCCCCAGCTGAATCTACGGCTTGTGGTTGCAGACAAACAAAAAAGGAAAAGGATGTAGCTGAATATAAATTTTTTTTAAAAAAGTGTAAACAAATAAATTGAAGTTTTATTGTCCCTGGTTTGCTAAATACTATCATTACCTCATCAACTGCCATAAAAAGTTAACCCTCATCCAGAAGGCCAACTGAAAAAACAACCTGGGGTTTATTTAATATGAAATGTGTGACTTGGTGAGGCTTCGTGGTGTTACTGACACCAGCATA
Organism: Adrianichthys oophorus; assembly: GCA_036245035.1. Taxonomy (NCBI): domain Eukaryota; kingdom Metazoa; phylum Chordata; class Actinopteri; order Beloniformes; family Adrianichthyidae; genus Adrianichthys; species Adrianichthys oophorus. Next base: position 10,278,947 of record BSAI01000030.1, read on the forward strand.
CATGTTCAGGGGCTGCGAGCTAGACTCAAAAATAGATTGGAAATAAAGGATGAAAGGTATTTTTTCCAATGCTCAGTACATGCTTGTTAATATCACTTTGGTAAATAAAATAAGATAGTATAATTTACATTAATTTCAAATGTTATCATTCTAAAATAACCGTAGATCATTCTTTGCAGATATAAACTTCTGGCATAAAATATTAAAAAATTCAAACTTCATGCAGGCTATAAAAAATGATAGGAAAACATAATAAATGTGTCTTTCTGAGATAGCTGAACACCAGTAAATGTGTGTTTTGTCAACACAAATATCAAATCTACAAATACTAACTCCAGAGAACATCATAAAGCTTTTAACTGAAAGTTTAAAGCCATTAGACAACTTCTATAGTTCAGTGAATGTATTATTTTGAGTGATTTTTTTTTTTTAGCCTCCAGAGATGAAAAGTTTAGTGAAACTTGTCTGACATAAGAAAATTGTGTCTAAGTCATTTAGTGGCACTTAAAAACCTCAACTCCTAGTGTTAATGAATTGTGCAACACTCCCCTCTAGCGGTAAAGAACGGCACTACGTTTATGCTGTCACTTGTGCGGCGCACTGATTTTTGTCCAGCAGTAAGAAACCGAAACAACACAGCATCTTATTCAAAATTAAGAAATATATGCTTCATTTATTTTTATTTTGACCAGATCATTCACTCAGATCATTTTAACATAAAACTGCATGCTACGAATTGAAGACACAAAGTTGTGGGAAAAAAACGGTTGGTAAAAAGCAAACCTACTCTTTTGAAAGTTTCCGTCAAAGTAAAATTATAGGTCGCAAAAAAAAGCTACGAGAACTTGGAATTTACAAAGTACTTAAAAGGTTGTTTTTTTTCTCAAAACATTGCTTTAGGCAAAGCAAGAAAGATAAAAATCGATATGGAATGAGAAAAATGCTTTTAAAACTTAAATTTAAAACTTTTTAGAATTAAAGTTACAGTTTTGTTAAAAAAAAGAATAATAATAAAATCAAATAAAAATAAAGAAAAGATTCAAAAGAAACACAAAAACATTGATACTAGTACTACTACATAAGACTGTACTATATATGTATATATTCTACTCACAAACTATATAATCAATTTAGTTAAATGTCTAAGTGGAAGTTTGAAAAATGAATAGTAGCCTACCTGCCGCATATAAGATTCACCATAATCACATTTATTTGTTCACAAAAAAAACCCCAATGATAATTTGGAAAATATAATGCTAAGATCTAAGCATTCTCATGATAATATGACATGCAATGAATATGAAAAACGAATGTATTCTTTACATACAAGAGGCTTATTTTGCTTCTATAAAACATACTTTGCATTTAGGTTTATGAATCATTTAGTTTTTTTATGCTTTGCTACCATATCTCAACTTAAGGATGGCCAAAAAATGCTCCGCATCTATATGGTCACCAAAAACAACAATAACAACAACGTCACGAATCGGGAACGCGCTCGAGCCGACAACACGCGACAGGAACTGACAAGATGGCGATCATTTTAGAAATAGAAGAGTTTCTGGCGTGAAGGGGAAGCACGGTACGCGTTTATTTTTCCTTAAACGATCATAATGTCCTCACATTTTAATAATATTGTGGAGCTCACCACTGTGGGTTTGGAGAACGACCCTGCAGGCTTGTGATGAAGCTGTGTCCGACGTAGAAAGCGGACGTGCGGCTAGCGCGTGAACTTGTTTGGATTAACGATGTTAGCTTCTGCTGCTAATGCTAGTTAGCATATTAGCAACAAGGGCACTTGTGGTTTACTGATCTTTTGAATAAACACAAAGCAATTAGTAACAACGTATTTTTTTGTCCAAGCTTATGTGGGCTTCACATTTCTTTAAATTAATTTACACATATTTAGGGGTGTTTAGGCTAAATATGTACATTTTGTGCGTGATTTCGGCCTTTTAGCCCGGCTGCCTAGCTGTGGTTAGCTGTTGATAAATAAGTGCTTTCTGTGTATGTAGGAAAATGATAGGAAAGTGTGTCTGTTTATACGCTAGTTTAATTAATTAACCCTGCTGTTTGTGTTTAGTTGTGTGTGGTTTTTTTGTGTTAACTTTAAATAAAGTGGCATTCTCTTCAAACCATTCAACAGCAAGGGCAAATCAGGCGAAGCGCGCTCACTCAGAAAAATTTACATGACATCAAAAAACTTAGGAAAAAACTCCTAAAATCAGCCATTCTCCTCATTAGGTTGATTGTAACTTTTCTCATATAAAGTAGACTTAACGTCAGTAACAGGGCGGTGTAGTTGGATGTTCTAGAGTATGGTTTAAGCCGGTCCCCATGTGTTCCTGTGCCACTTTTTTCTTTTCGTTGATAACACTTGCGGGCTCACCTTGCGAGGATTTCATGATTTACCAGCCTGACGGGGTTGGAAGATGTATGACGGTTCCCCACGCTCACTTATAGAGGCACAATCCGATAGTAATGACTCCACTAGCCCTATTTAAACTGTTAACTGTGAGCTGTTATAATCGGTATTCTCCAGCTCGAGTTTTTTTTTGTTTTTTTTACTTGATTGTTTGTGATCTGCTGCACCGTGAATATTATTATAACTCGGGTAATTTGTTTTTTAAGCCTCTTTTTAAAATAAAATATATTGCTTATTTTATGACTATTTGTGTAGTAACCCTCAAACGCCCTTCTCCACTGGGGTCAACTAATCAAAGAATAAACTTGTTTTAAAGCAGACGATTAAAAATTTCAATTATATTGTCCAAAGTGACCATTTTTGATGGCTGACATTTGTACTTATTTACATGCACATTGCTGCATTGCCCGCACGTATTTGAAGTGCGTCCCAGGCTGGATGTTGTTGTCGTTGGATTAAAAGTTAAAGTTCCATTAGCTGTCACACACCTAGGTGTGTGAAATGCGTTCTCCACATTTGATCCATGTACGTGTTGATTTATTTTATGGCTCAAACCATCACTCTTATTGTAAAATCGTTCCCAGTGGTCTTTTAATTATGTCAGTTTTTAGCCCAAATCAAATGGCCTGTGTCTATTTTTAAGACATAGTTCCTGCAGAGCACCAGGAGTTCATTAGAAATGCTCATCTGGGTTGTGGGTGGGTCTGTTGATGCAGAAGTTAGCTCTGCTAATTTTCTCATCAGCCCTTTGTTTACATTCTACCGTTAACTCATAGCATCTGACAAGTCCTAGCTAATATTAGTGTTGCCACAAATAAATACATAAATAAATACATAAATAAACAGCGAGCAATATCAGAGCTTTGCAGCCGTACAGTGTTGAGCCAGATGGCAGCTTAGTCGGGAAAAACAAATATGTTAATTGATCTATCTGTCTGCAAGTGGATGCATCAATATTGGAGAGGAGCAGGGGACGTTGGCCCGCCCATTGCAGTTGCTGCTTCACAAACCTGAGCTTTTAAAATAATTTTAAAAAATCCAGTTTTGACCTGCTCCTGATCCAACAGGATTTGAATAAAGAAATACTCTGAAATGCAGTTTTACTATTAAATTGTTTCATAAATGTCCTCCATTATGAGAAAAATGCCACAAGAACATGTTAAAAACACCAGAAACCCAATTTTCTTCTAAGTGGATCCACTCCAATGAAAATTGTGTATTTGGTGGTCTTAACATGTTTTCCTGTGATATTTTTCTGATGATGCAGGACATTTAAAATACAAATTAAGAAAATACAGAACATCGGTTTTATAACTTCAAAAAGTTATGAAAAAAGGAAAAATCGTTACTTACATTTAATATATTTATAGATATAGATATATATTTGAAAACCAGAAATAACAAACAAAACTTCTGTCTGGAAAAAAAAAAGGTTTAGTTTGCATTAAATCTGGGTTCCCTATAAAATGTTCACTGCAAACTTCTAAACATAAATCATATGAACAGGAAAATAGTTACAGAAATAGTTATCTTATTCAGAAGTACAGACTACTGTGGTATTAATCACAGCAACAAATCTATTCGCCTTGATGGGCCTTTAAGCCTCTGACGGTCAAGTAGCCACAGGTTGATCTCATAGGTTTACAATGGCTTACAGCATAATTTAGCCAAACACAATCAAGAAATCATAGTTCTTTGAAAATGCTGGGACCTGCATATTATGAATTTTATGACAGAAGCCTGAGGGCTGGTAGAAATTTGAACAAGGGCCGCATTTGGCCCGTGGTCCGGACTTTAGACATGCCTGATATAAGGTGTTGGCTATTTTTTCGAGATATCCAGATCTACTATTCTAAAATCCTATACCCTACAAATTTCCCAATAGTCTGTGAAAAGCCGGTGTGCATTGATCCTCGCTTGATTGGCAAATATAGACCACAAAGCATTGCGTTACAACAATTTGTCCTTTATGTAAATTAACGTTTTTTATAAATCATCCAAGTTTTCATCATCAGTGGATTCATAATTAGTGTTTGTAAATGTGTCACATTTATTGGATTTTTCATTCGTTAACATAATAACATGACATAATATTTGTCAAAAAAAAAAGAAAGTAGTGAGAATGTATCCGAGTTACATTAAAACCCAGGGCACTAGATAATACCACACAATCCTTTCTAAATCTTTTAACCTGATCTTGACAGAAGTTTGTTCTCTTTCCTTTCCAGACAAAACCATCATGCCCTGGAAGGCTTTAACTTTTTGGCTGTTCATGGTTACCAAGGTGATATGAAGCCAGCTTGAAAGACAGAGGCACAAACACTCAGCTTGTTACAGGTTCAGTCTGCTGTTGACGGACACACACAGCTCAGCCGGCGGGCGCGTGTAATGGACAGGTGTAAGCATGTGGGGCGGCTGCGGCTGGCCCCAGATCACTCCATCCTCAACCCGCAGAAGTGGCACTGTGTCGACTGCAACACTACAGAGTCTGTGTGGGCTTGTCTCGGCTGCGCGCATGTGGCATGTGGTCGTTACATCGAGGAACATGCGCTGCAACACTTCCAGCAGCAGCACCACCCCCTGGCCATGGAAGTGAATGAACTTTACGTTTTTTGTTACTTGTGCGATGACTATGTTTTGAATGATAATGCAACCGGAGACCTCAAGTTGCTACGTAGCACTCTCAGCGCCATCCAGAACCAGCGCTATGAGGTCACCACCCGCAGTGGGCGCACTCTGCGCTCCTCCAGTGCTGCAGTGGATGCTCTCATGCTAAGTGGAGCACAGGAGCTACAGCTAAGAGATGAGGACAGAATGTTTACAGCCCTCTGGCATCGCCGCAGGGCCCTCATGGGACGCATCTTTCACCTTTGGTTTAGCCAGACTGAATGTGGCAAAAGGAGAGCAAAAGAGGAGAGAAGGAGGGAGGAGGAAGAGGAACTGAGAAATGAGGCCAGGGAGAGGAGACGTGTTCTGAAGAGGCAGCTACAGGAGGAGCTGGAAAATGCTCCTCTTCGGAAGAGTCGTCGCTTGCGTCGGAAAAGCCAGAGAGTCGCTGATACAGCAATTACGACACCAGCCTCTCGACAGGCACGCACAAAGACGAAACCACGTGTAGCCCCCTCTCTTATCCAAAAGTCACGTACTCGAAGCCCTGCCGCTGCAACTCGCAAAAAACCCAAACATCCAAAAAAAGTCCAGCCAACTCCCAGGTCCACCAATCGTTCTTCTACTGCCAAATCCAAGCCCAAAACACCTTCAACGCCTCGCGCTTCCTGCCGCAAGCAGAGTACAAAACAGGATGGTTCACCCTTTAAAAGGCGTCCCACAGTCACTCCTGGGGTGACGGGCCTAAGGAATTTAGGGAACACCTGTTACATGAACTCCATCCTGCAGGTGTTGAGTCACCTCCATGTTTTCAGGGAGTGCTTTCTGCGTCTAGACCTGACCCAGGCACTGGAACTACTGGCATCTGCTGTCCAGGGACAACTGACAGGAAAAGCTTTGTCACAGTCCCCTCTTTCCCAAAGGAAGGGACTGCAGACTAATGCGGGCTCTGGTGTGGGACTTAGCGGTGGGGCCTCACGGGCCCGCAGCATGGAGCTGATACAACCCAAAGAGCCTAGCTCAAAGCACATCTCTCTCTGCCATGAGCTGCACACTTTGTTTCAGGTCATGTGGTCTGGTAAATGGGCGCTGGTTTCGCCTTTTGCCATGCTGCACTCGGTATGGCAGCTGATCCCCGCATTTAGGGGCTACGCTCAGCAGGATGCTCAGGAGTTCCTGTGTGAGCTACTGGATAAGGTGCAGCATGAGCTGGAGAGCACGGGCAAGCACACGACGTCTGCCGGAGTCCCGCAGACGCAGAAGAGACTCATCAAGCAGGTGCTCAGTGTGGTCAACACCATCTTTCACGGCCAGCTTCTCAGCCAGGTATGAGATAAGGCACATTCACTCATCTTCTAAACCAATGACTGTATATGAGAACTGGACTGAGTGACCCTCCCTCTGGCATTCCAAACAGGTGGTACACGCTGGCTACAAGAAGCCAAAACGCCATGGACTTCTATAGAAAAACAAACAACTATAACTCAGTCATTCTATTTGTCAGAATAATCATTCTTGCTCTGACATATTTTTTTAACATGTTCTTTTTAAACCTCTTTTTTATTATATTTTTTTCTGTAGTTTCAGTTATTCAAGTAATTGACCAATCAGATGCCTCAATGAAATTAGGTGGAGCCTGCTGGCCCCCCATATCCAATGTTTACATTTGACAGATTTTGTGTACCCATTATTGTGCCGTTCCTAGCCATTCGTTCATGTGCTAGGTGTGTGGACTTGAAACAAGATCACTCCTGATTGGTGAGAGTGGTTGCAACAAAAATGTTAACTTAGACTGACTCGGACCAATCACTGCCAATTGACAAAGTCTGGCTCCAACATGGTGGCATCCGTATCATAAAAAAATGGCAACTAAATTGACTTTATTTGTTTGAAGCCAGAAGTAAACTATTTCATATGGGTGAAATCACACTCACGCAGTCCAGTTCTCACAAACAATCAATGTTCTTAACAAATCTTTAAGGTAAAGTCCCATCTGATCATCTTTTGATCTATTGTAAAATCATTCCCAGTGGTTTTTGGCTTTTTTTTTAACATGTTCTTGTGGCATTTTTTTTTTTTTGTGATGGAGGACATATATTAAAAAAATTTAAGATTAAAGCTGCGTATCTCAGTATTTCTTTATTCAAATCGTGATTGATCAGGAGTAGATGAAAGACCACTTTTTAAAAAAGCTCGGGTTTGTGACGCAGCAACAACCATGTGTGAGCTAAAATCTCCCTTCTCCAAATATAAATCCTCCACTTGTAGACAAATAGATGCATATACGTCTTTGTTTTGCTCGTCTGAGCTGCCATCTGGCTTAAAACTGTATGATTGGATAGCTTCGATATTGCTATATTTTTTTTAAAAATGTTTTTGTAATGTTAGCTTGGGGTTCCAAGGAGCAGTAAGCTAATGGGAGAGAGTGTAAACAAAAGAATGCTGGGATATCAACATAGGGCTATTTTGACGTCAACAGTCCTGCCCACCACTCAGAGGCGAATTTCTAAATAACTCCTGCTGCTCTGCAGAAAATGTCTTAAAAATGTAACGCAAACTTTTTGACCTTTGCTTAAAAAACTGCTTAATCATAATTAAAAGACCACTGGGAACAATTTTACCTTAGAAAAAATATATAGTTGGAGTGGGATTTTAATTAGAAGTTACTGAACTCTCATTGTTTAAACATCAGCAGTCATTACAGCCACTGACTTCAAACTCCTGACTGAAATGAAGTGTTTTAATCTTTTTTTTTCAGCTAAACTTAATTTAATTTTTTCATTTAAGTCTTTGTTGGTATGTAAAATATAATGTATGATTACATTTGTAAAAGCTCGGTTTTACTTTATAAATGATAAAAAATAGCACAAAGGCGTAGATTCAGTTTGAGTAACCAATGTATGAGGCTGTGACGTGATGAGTTTGCTCAAACATTTTAAGGAAGACTAACACCTGCTCATACTGAATGGAGGCTGTGTGTCGGCCTTTCACCACAAAATGCATTAGTGCTGTTTTTGTCTTGTCTGCAAATAAAGTATTACAGTTTTTTGTTAGTATCGTTTGTTTTTTATTGGTGATTTCTGTGTCAGAAAAAAATATTACGTTTTTCTCATCATTGCAGGTGACATGTTTGGCCTGTAGCCACCGTTCCAACACCGTAGAGCCATTCTGGGATCTCTCTCTGGAGTTCCCCGAACGCTATCACAGTAACAGCAGGGAGACTGCCGCTCAGGCTTCGTGCCATCTGACAGAGATGCTCGCCAAATTCACAGAGACTGAAGCTCTGGAGGGAAACATCTATGCCTGTGATCAGTGTAACCGTGAGTGAAGGGATACACACAGATTCTTAGATTTGCTATATAAATCAACTGCTGTTTTTAAAACCCAAACAAGTGCCTATTATTCTATTCTAAATTCTTTATTCTTTATTTACACTTCTAAAAGGTATTAGCTCTATTGGTTTTGTTCATTTTGTTTGTGGAAAAAACGTAAAAATTAATCTGTAAGACGTGGCAAAAAAAAATCGAACTATATGAAATACTTGTTCTTGGAACTTTTTCCAATGAGGGAATTACTTTTTTCTGTCTTTCTTTTAGTGCGTTTTAAAATATAAGGAAGCAGTAAATTAAAAACGGTGTTACTGCTCCGGTTAGGCTACCTGCACACTTGTGTAGTAAAAGAGGAGTTTGTAATGTGTTTTTTCTTCTCTTACACTTGGCTTGCAGCTGCCAGACGTCGGACCTCCTCCAAACCCGTAATCCTGACTGAAGCACAGAAACAGCTGATGCTTTACAAACTGCCTCAGGTTCTCAGGCTCCACCTCAAACGGTTTAGGTAAGACGATGTGAAATAATTGTCCAAAAATGTGTTCATAAGCTAGACGCTTCTGACATGTGGGAAAAGCTGTGGTCAAAAGATTTTTTAGCCTGATTGCTACATGGAAGCATTTACTGCGAATAAAATTTACAGTCATATACTGCATATAAGATATACAGTCAGTGCATGGAAGACACGGATTATGTTGAGAGATCAGGTTTATTTATTTTATCATTGTTAATCACGTTTCCATGTCTGGTTTCATGAGTTCATAGAGACTCTCCCAGTATGGTGAGCTTCACCATCTACTGCAGGAGCTGCGTCTGAATGATGGCCGCTTTCAGCGGTAATTCTCTGGGTTTTGATTTATAAACAATGGGTGAATCAGGGCAAAAAAATCACCACCTCAACAGAAGCCAGGAAAACAGCCGAGGAAGAAGATTTTAAGTCCAGTTTCCGTGACTCAACTTCAAGATAATGTCATGGGTGTATAGCTGTGGGTTGTAACTTAGGTGGTGATCCGATTAGGTTAAAGAGTCAAGCTCAACAATTCACAGATCGAACCAGGAGTCTTACTGTTTAATATATGTTTATGCAGTTTCTATATGTTTGTCCGCACATGCCGCGTTGCTGCTATGATGTTGTCAATATGCGACTTTGTAGTTCTTTACAGAACAAACGCAAACAAGCCCACAACTCTACAGCTATTATGTTTTTTCTATTATGTAAGTGATAACGCCCGACCAGGTGTTCATTATCATAAATTAATGGGTTTTGCAGAGGACTGAACGCCTGAGATGGTAAACTGGAATAAAAATGTCAACATGTATTATGGTATTAAGTAAAAAGTTTGTGGTCAACATTTTTTTGAATTGCTAAGAAAAGTGTTCCTACTGTTTGTGTTAAAATTGAGCACTCTGGACCAGATGTTTTGTTCTTGTCTTTTGATTAGTTTTTTCTTAATTGTTCAAGATTGGAAAAAAATACCCCTTGTTGGTGTGAAAGTAAAGGTTGAAAGTCTGTTATATTAGGAAAACTCTGTAAAGCAAAATGTATTTTGTCGTAATTTGATCTTTCACTGCCACGATGTCACGAATTTAGATGAAAATATCTCAAAATGAGGCTTTCTACAGCAATTATTAGGTTAAATAATTGCGATTAAAAAATAGATAAATTAAATGAAGTAATTACAGGTCACGCTAGATTAATTATACAAAATAATCGCATGACAGCACTACCTCAAAGTATAGCTGACTCCTATTTCAGTAGATCGATGACAAGATAGTAAATGAAGACACAGCAACATCTCAATAAAAATGGAACGACAAGGAAACACTCACAGTCCTTTCATCTAAACTGACAAAGGTGTTTCCAACAGAAAACCTGTTTTACAAACTCACTTTTTTTCTTCTTTTCTTTTAGTGAAAATCCTACCAAAAAACTCCCACTTTAGATGAACATTTTACAGACATGTTCCGGTACACCCTCTCCAACATGTTTACAGTCACATGAGGTCACGTTATTGATCGCAAGATTTTGTCATATTCTTAGATTCATATTTATTATATTTTTTATGCAAATTGTTGACTATATTTAACTCTTAACACACGCTCCTTGACGTACCATAAATTCGATCATTCATGCGACACCTTGAATCAGCTGATTCTGCAACAGAGAAAAGCTGATTTTCTTACCAGCTTTGTTATATCAGTGCAAAGCTGGTAAGAAAAGCCACTTTTCGCCGCTGGAGAATCTGCTGGTTTTCGGGGATAACATAATCACTACTGCAATGCAGTGCTGCATTTCAGCACAAGGCTGCTTTTCTTCACTTCAATTGTCTCATCAGTTGTAGAGTTACCATTCTAAAAATAATGTAAACACTGGAGCTAAAGATCCTGCTTTAAAAGGTGGAAGAAAATTCAATTTTTCACAACTTGTCAGTAAACAGAACTTTAGGCTCATTTTTTTTCCAACTACAAAAAAACACTTGATAGTTTTAATTTGAAAAAGGGAAGCTTCACCTACACTTTACTTTGAAGATTTGTATACTTCCAGTGACGGTAGCGCTGCACATTTAGCTTTTTTTTTTTAGTTTTCTCAGAGACAAAACAAAGCAGCTGTTTGGAAGGGGTTTCCATCTGAAAGTGCTTATTTAGCAGAACAGCAGCTGTTTCCGCCTGTGGTACGTTTGTCCCGACGTTGACTTGCAGCCTGATTGTTAGCTTGTGATCGATCCCCAGGTGGTCTGGGCGGAACCACCGGGAGAAGATCGGAGTCCATGTGAGTTTCGATCAGCTTCTGAACATGGAGCCTTACTGCTGCAGAGACAGCTCACCGCCTAAAGACGTATCCTGCTCCGGTCCCAGCAGTCCCGGCTCACCGGGTTCTCCTCGCCCAAAGTACTTCCTCTACGAACTCTCAGCTGTGGTGATGCATCATGGGAAGGGCTTTGGCTCTGGCCATTACACTGCCTATTGCTACAACACAGAAGGTGGTAAGTAAATCCCACTAAAAGGGTTGAAATAGAAGAAGAGCATTTCTTCAGTTTGGTGTTTGGAGCTTGTAAAGTTTATGTGCTTGTTTAAAAATGTGGCTGTGAACGATCAGACACGTTATTAGGACGTTGATAGTTGGAAAATGGAATGGAAAATCTTGGATTAAGTTCCTTCACTGCAGAGCTACAGATATATAAAATGTTCTCTGTGTTCTCTTGTCCTCCAGGTTTCTGGGTTCACTGTAATGACTCTAAGCTAAACGTGTGTTCGGTGGACGAGGTCTGCCGAGCTCAGGCCTACATCCTCTTCTACACACAGCGAGTAACTCAGGACAAAGACCGGCCACTATAAAACCACGAGCCCTTTAACGCCACCTCCCCCACTGCGTCCTGACCACTCAGCGTTTGATATCAGCACAGACCCAGCTATTGCTCTTTCATCTTTCCCTCCTTTTTTTAAACGGGAGGATGGGACTTTTAGTCTATTTTTTAAAAAATTATGTTAAAGAAAAAACTACTTTTGTAATATCTGGTTCTGCTTTGTGAACTGCTTGTACATGGTGTTTATATGTAGGTATTTAAAAAACAAAACGGTGATGTGATTTTATGTACAGCTGTATTTTATTAAGAGTATCAGCCAAGACACGTCTCACTAGCAGCCAGCAGCCTCTGGCGGGTTTGATCGCAAATCTTAGTGAGGCGTATGTGCTTATGTCTCTGCACATGGATATGCTGGCCAATTGAATTGAAAAGCTTTTGTTTTTCTCCTTTTTTAATGAGCATAAAGGTTTCTTGGTCACTTTAGATAGTTGACAGAACTGGATGTAGAACCGTCACAAGTCATCTCCTCTGTTGAAATTGCCTCCCTGGGACAGCATGGCCACACTTTTGCTGTTTTCCTGTCACAACCACTAATTTCTGCAGTAAGATGTGAAAGTATGTTAGTTTTTAAAATCAGAATATAAACGAGGTTGGTGTTTGTACTTCCTGTTCTGAAACAGAAGCCAAAGCTATTGGCAAATAGTTTTGAAACAAAAACGTTTATATTTCCAAAATGACGAAAATATTTGCCATGTCGTTTTTGTAATGTTCTCCCTCTTGTACCAGGAAGGGTGATAGTTTTCTAAAGGGATTATTTTTCAGCTCAGTGCTGCCATCTATTGGCTCCAGAACATAACTGTCTGTAGCATGTTTCAACATACAAACGTCCAGAAAAGTGCCCTTTTATTGACAGAGCTGATCTATTTTTATATCTTTTTATCAAATGTGCGAAAGTCAGACACGGATCAGCATTTAAATTATGAATGTACTTTTTATACAATTCTTGAAAGTTTACGAAGAGGCCATCAGCTGTTAAGTTTTATGCATCCAACATCACTAGCAGTAACTACAAGTTTTAATGTTCTGGTTTTTTCTACTTTTAAAGACCTTCAGAAGGGAATCAAAGCACACTTGGTTGTCTCTCTGTCAAAGTCAGTTAAGTTTTCGCATTTTGGTTACTATGTCATGGATGTGTTTTTGTGTGTAAATTTTATGAAAGTTATACTATGCAAATTGTTACCTCAGTTTCTTTTCTAGAAAGAATTACCTCAATAAATGGGAATATTTTTTCATTCACTTTTTATTGTAGTTTTTTTTCTCTCCCAAACAAATGTACCAGTATTAGCTCTTTTTGTTACACACAGGGGAAAAAAACTTTGTATTATCTTTGTATTACATTTTAAAAACAAAACTTAGTGCGATTTCAATACTACATTAAATATAGCTAGCGTAGTTTAAACTTTTTCAGCGTTAGCATAGCATTTGCTTTATAATTTACGACTAAAAAATCATTTATAAATACGTAAACAGTTTGAAAAATTAGAGATTTAGTTTACGCGTTCGTTTTTTGCACGCACACCTGAGCCCGTCTAATCTCTGGAATCGAATTTGGTCGATCGGTCCCGGTTAGATCCCGGATTAGATTTAACTCCTTTTATTACTTAAAAAAGGAGAGTATCCATCTATACGCACGTAATTTCCGAAATACGTGCGGTCAGTACGTAACTTTTTTCTTGGCCACACGGACCCAGAGGAAGGGTTAAGGTTAGGATTACGATTATGGTTAGGGTTAAACCGTCAAATGGTTCCTGACCCCGGATCTTTCTGCAGCTCACCCGATCCTCCAGGGATGGATCAAATGTGGAGAACACATTTCAGCCACTGGGACTTTAGGTTTAATTCTAGATACGTAAGGCCAACAACACAATCCAGCCTTTGCCGCACGTAAAATACGCGAGGGCAATAGCTGCTCGTATTACGTGAGGCCAACATGAAGTTCAATCCTTTTGTATTAGTCGCATGTAAATACGTGCGAATAACATCAGCCAAAAACAAAGTTAATTAAAGCATTTTTCCCATAGCTCAACTAAAGGTTATTTGAATCAATTCTAAATCATTAAGCGCGCTTTCTTTTCTGGATAATTACCTCAATAATTTGATTTAGCGTGTTTTATGTACTATTATTGTAAATTGTGATTTACACCCCCACCCCCCAAAAATGTGACCGTTGTTGTTGCACGCATACAGAAAAGTGTAGTCTTGTAGATTTTTTCCCCTTAAAATTAATATTTAAGTGCTATTTTCACATGATAGCTTAGCTAGCATAGTTTAGCTTTTCGAGTGTTGGCAAAATACTTACTTCAAAATCTATTACCAAAAATATATTTTTGAAATTAACATGTTTCACAAATGTGTTGGGGTAAGATTATAGTAGAAAAGACGATAAGAAGTCATTTATAAACTCACCAACACGGACACCGAGAATCTCCGTTGGCCGCGAAAACGCCCGTCTAAATCTTAGTTGTTAAAAGTTTAACTAGGTCTTTGCGTTTTAGATTTATTTGCAAATCAAAGTAATTCCATATAACCTAAATATAAAACAAAATAGTAAATTTTTGGGTAAAAAAAATTTGAAGTAAGTTTACATGGTCACTCTTTGCACGCCTGACCCCGTCTAAATCTCTAAAGCCATACATGGGTGGACCTGGTTAATTTATAGATCGGCGTTCAGTCCTATTACTGGAAACGTTATATTAAGAAGAATAAATAGCATGGTTATATTGAAAGGTTTATTTTTCCATGTGAAACACCAGGAGTGAGATTGCAGAATGAGCAACAATTACTTTAATCGTTTGCTTTTCTTACAAAACCATTTCCAAGTTCAAAATGAAGCATTTCTACTGGGAACAGACAGTGTCAGCAGCCATCACAGAGAGGTTGTAAAAGTATCAAACTAAGGCTGGAGGGCCGAGAGTGCAGAGTCCCCCATAGCAACAGAAGCCAGACATACAGCTGCAGGTGTCTGTATCATGATGCTGCTTTATTACTTCAACACCCCAAGCATTAAAGTTAGGAAAAGTCTGTACGCACATTTCTGGCCATGCATCCACCTGAACATGTTTTAAAGCTGACTTCGTGCTCACTCATCCGGGGCACTAACATACCAGAGGCTCAGAGTGAATCTACAGAAACTGAAAGGGAGTTGGAGAAAGGCATCCCACAACCACCTCTGCTCCATAAACAGGAGATGATCTGAGAAATTAACTGTTTCAACCTTATGTTTTGAAAACGGAAGTCTGCTGATCAAGGGGGAACCAGATTCCTTCACCAACACATAATGACTCAGTCAGATGTGGTTGATGGTAAATAACCCAGAAGAATGCTTGTCCTTCCTTAAAAGCTGAGAATGCAGCATCATGGGCAGACTTTGGCATCCTTTCCAACTTCTTTGAGCCAATCACACCTTCTTCCTCCTGAACCTACTCTGCTGCGTCTCTATGCCGGTGCTGGGTTTAGGTGACGGGTCGGCTCATCAGTAGTCATCTCCGCGGCTAACCACCTCCTTGCATGTGGGCCTGAGCAGGATGGTGTGCTCGAATTGAGCGGTGTAACAGCCCTTGGTGTCACAGAGCGGGGGATAAGGGTCCACGATGCCCAGGTCACACAGGTTCTTGAGGGCCATCAGGTATTTGCTCTCACCGAGGCGGTCCAGCCAGCGCCGGCAGAACGCCAGCGTGCCAAAGTTTTCATTGATAACATTCAGGAGGTGCTTCGCCCGGGGCAGCCTGGGAAGGAGAAAAGTAAAAGCACAATTAGTTTTTGATGTTTCTGGCAGTCATTAGGAACACTAGATGGAAGTAATCCACCAATAACATAATCTGAGACATAAAAGAAACAAAATTAAAGCCGCGAGTGGTGTTTTATAGTCCGAAGTTGCTACCCAACCCCGGGCTCACTAGCTTAGTGGCTGCTACTTGCCCCCATTCTTCCCTTCTGCTCCATGTCAGTTGCATGTGACAAAGTCATAGAGAAAAAAAAAACACTGTTGACAAAAAGTATTCTTTTCTGTTGATTTTATCTTCATAGCAACCATGTTATTTTTGTTCGCCTGGAGGTCTATGTCATTTTTAGAAGAATTGGCAAAAGTAAACTTGGATTTCCTTGGCAACTGAGATTTTTTTGTTAACCACGCCCACATTCCTAATATGTTCATATCGTATGTTATATTGTTTCGTTCAGTTTGAGCCGGGGATTCATGGACTAAATGTTTACAATATTCTGGTAAAAAATGTGTGAGCAACAGGGAAACGCCACTTTCGTGAGCTTGCCGCACTAACGCCGTTCAAAATTTACAAACTTTTAAACCCACTGTTTTTCACAAGTAGCTTCCCAATGATACTAGAGGGGTTAGAAGGCAATAGATCAAAATCCCTTCGAATTTAAATTTGTAGATGGGTTTAAATGTGACTTTCTGGGAAAATTCCAAGATGAGTGCCTCTTCTTGAGGTCAAAGGTCTACGAAACTTTGGTTGTGGTTGTAGACTAAGGACAGCAGCATGCGTGTGCAATTTTGTAAAGATCACTTGAACAAGTTTTCTGTTAGTGTGGGAAACTGTTTAAAAAAAAAAATCAACAAATTTCACACTTTGCTACAGCATGATTGTCAAGCTGTATGTCCTGTGGTCATCCCATAGTAATTTCAAAACTTCCTTCGGATATCCCTGACACATGTGTTTGGTTTGGTTAGTAGATTTTGAAATACCAGAGTGGATTTTTTTCAGAAATAGTCTATTTACCTGATCGGAACATGGCCAACATCAAAGTTTTTCATGTAGTGAGAGCACTCCATGTCATCGTGGACTACACCTTTCCCTGTGCTGCCAAACGTCTCGATGGCATACACCTCTCCCTCCTGGGGAGAAGCAGCACACATCAATGCCTCAGCCGTGTTGCATTTCACATAATGAGGCTCAGAAACAGACTCACCTCCATCCTTGTTGCCTCTCCTCCTTTGACAATAGGCACCGTCTTTCCTGCGTGTATTCGGTACTGACCAATGGAGTGACCGTTCAGGTTCCGAATAGGCTTCACTGAAGCACAACCACAGAACAGGAGTGGATAAATGTTCAAATGTTCGACTAGAAGAGTCCCACAATGAATTTAGTTACAAACTGCAAGTACAAATATGACAGGCAATGAAAAACCACAAAAATGTAGAGGAAAGATTGTTAGATTTAATTCTTTAACACCAAAGCTGTTCCTGGCAAAATCCTAATAACCCATACTCTTTGTCAGTCCAGGACCATTTAAAGACCCACTCTGATGAAAAGTGTTTTTGGTGTAATTCTGAATATTTTTTTATTCAAATGATGGTGAATCAGGGGCAGACAAAAAAAATTGCCATTTGATAAAAGCTTGTAGTTGTTACGTACAAACTACAATCAGCGTGCTCTCCGCTCTGGAGGTTGGAGGAATTTATTGTTGTCAGTGATCGAGGACTGGTTCTGTACTCAATTCCCCTTCTCTACTGCTTACAGATCAGCAGAAATAATGACTCAGATGCCTGAAAAATGCATATAACGGGCCCTAAAGCAAGTAAAGAGGGAACCCCCCACTTTAATAAAGTGAATTTCAGGCCCGGGCTATACAAATCATTACTAACAAAGTGATGGACAATGGTGCAGTCACTTTTTTTGCAACAGAATCAGCTGATTTACATGTAAACACTTCTCTACGGTAAAGTGCTGCATCTCTGCAAAGCTGCTTAAGAATTATGTTCATTGCATAAAGAGTCAAGGAGTTACGGTAGTCGAAAGAATGTCGGTTAAAGCCAGAGTGAAAACTGCAAACTTTACCATCAGATCTAAAGGTCTGAAGCACTGACACTGAACTAAACCTTGTGTTTTCAGAGGAAGACGTTTCTGGAGGACACACCTTGGTATGTTTTCCCATCCAGCTCCACCTCATATGACTCCATCACCTCCTGGATTGTCTCCCCAATGTCACAGAGACGAACATCAATGCCGGCGTTCTGCAACAAACCCACAGCAAACGTTCAGCTTTGACCCGAGCAGAAGCAGACAGGCTGAGCGGCGTTTGGGCGACTCCGGGCCCCACCTTGATTCCAGTATTTGTGGCGTCTTTCACAGCCTCCAGCAGCTTGTCGTATTTGGGGTTAAAAGTGACGGTGAAGGCACAGTCAATGATTCGTCCTATGAGCAAAAACAGACCAGAAATTATTTTTGAGATTTTGATTTAGTGGAAACATCAGCAGAACTAAAAACTCAGGAGGTTTGCGAAAGCAGAACCACAATCCGAGAAGAACGAAGGTTTGCAGTAGTCTGAGCAGCAACTACCAGCACAAAACAGAGCCGATGCTGCATTAACTTATGCCGTACCGTTAATGTGTGTGCCGAAGTCGATCTTACAGACGTCGTCGTACTGCAGGACTGTGGTGTCTCCGGCATTGGGAGTGTAGTGGGCAGCACAATGGTTGAGGGAGCAGCCGGTGGGAAAGGCCAGGCCAGCGTTAAGACCGTTCTCCTTTATCAACTTCCGGGAACAATCCTCCAGACGCTCGCTGAGGGAAGAGAGAAGGAAAAATAAGGAAAACTGTTTGTTTCTGCCTCGGATGCAGAGACGAGCCAGCTAAAATGACCAAAAGATCTCACCAGATTTCAATCATGGTCATGCCAGGTTTCAGGAAGCTGCGAACGTGCTTGCGGACCTGTCTGTGAGCCTCCGCCGCCTGTCTGAAATCATTCCACATCTCCTCGTTGGCTTTGTCCATCACCCGCTTCTCGTCGCTGGTCGTTCGCCACACCGCACTGCGACTGAAACGAACCATGGCAAACATCAGGAAACTATTTCACAGTTTAGTGAAACAGAGATCCTCATACTGCAGATTAAATTATCAAATATATGAAATGTTTACAAATCAGGTCATCATCCATACATCTTCTTCCGCTCATGTGAGACCGGGTCGCAGGGCAGCAGTCTAACCAAAGATGCCCAGACTTCCCTCTCCCCGGCCACTTCCTCCTGCTCCTCTGAGGGGACCCCAGGTCAGATGTTCTCAGGTCAGCTGAGAGACCTAGTCTCTCCAGGGTGTCCTGGGTCATCCCCAGGGCCACCACTCAGTGGGACATGTCCAGAACACCTCCCCAAGGAGGCGTCCAGGAGGCATCCAGACCAGATGCCCGAACCACCTAAACTGGCTCCTCTGGATATGGTAGAGCGGTGGCTCTACTCTGGGCTCTTCAGATCTCTAATGCTACGTTTACACCGGGCATGACACTGCGCGTTCTTTTTCTACTGTTTATTACCGCATGTTCACCACCTGCAGTTGGAAGAGGCTTGGTGTAAGATGTCAGAGATGCAAATGGGGTGAATCTTGCACCAGGCTTTTTCTTCCACAGCTTTATTCTGATGTATGGAAGACTTGGTGTCATAGAATTCTAGCCGGGCGCAAACAGCAATTATTAATTTGTCCTTCGTGATCAATCTTCAACGGTTGGCAGTTCAGTGACTTACAACGGAGGCCATCCATAGGTCACCACCAAATCCGAATTTAACTTTCAACGTGCATCAATGGCTGCGTATTTTGTACATAGAGCCTGAAAATGGTTGCAAAAATGTGCGTGATTACGTGTGAACACGCGTTTACATAGACTTTACTTGGGAGTGCTCACTCAAACGTGCGCTATCAAGGGCGATGTAAATGTAGCTTTAGGGAGGCCCAGCCACCTTACAGAGAAAGCTCACTTTGGCCGCTTGTATTCGGGACCTCGTTCTTTCGTACATGACCCAGAGCTCATGACCATAGGTGAGTATTGGAACAAAAAGTGGCCGGTCAATTGAGAGCTTTGCTTTCTGACTCAGTTCTTGGTTCACCACAATAAAACGGAACATCAACCGGATAACACCATCTTTCCTCTACAATCCGCCTGTTGATCACATCAGGTCAGCCATTACAACTCAGTTGTAATGGGAATAAAATTGTCAGCTGTTCCTCTGACTGTATTTCTGGACGTCTTCCTGTTAAAGTACAAGTGAGCTGTTTTTCAGAAACTGTGACAAAGCAGCTTTGAAAGGCTGACCTGGAAACTCTGCAAACACATCTGGATGAGACAGGAGGATCTAAAGCTTAAAGAGTTTTACAGCCTGTGAAGATGGTTTGCAGTTAAATAAAAACACCTACCCGTCTTGAGAAGGAGGATATTCGCACTCCTGTCCGATGGGAAATGATCCATTGGGGTATAACTCGCAGATGGGGACAGATGGGGGATCAGTTTGAGTTTTGGCTAATAGAGAAACAAACAAGCAATAAAAGTCCCACTGTGGGCTGCATTTCAAACTTTGAAATCAGTAATTAAAAAAACAGTCTTCTTACATCCTTTCTTCTTCTTTTTCTTCTTCTTCTTTTTCCCTGCTGAGTTTTCGCCATCATCTCCATCTGTGGGAGAAGTGATCCGACTGTTACACCTGAGATCCGTAAAATGTTCATCTAATTTAAAATTCATTCACAGGAAGCTGATTAGATGCATTTATTTAACATTTTTCACCTTCTTCTTCTTTATCTTTCTCCTCTATTGCCTGATTTTCCAGCTGCTTGGTCACTTCGGCCACTTCATCTGCATTGTTTTCTACAGCTGCAGCAGAAAGAAAAATATAAAAACAGTCCATTAGAGCAGTGATCCCCAAATCCCGGCCCACAGATTGGTACCAGTATAACACAACAAAAAAAAAAGTCATACAAAGAGCAAAATAGGTCCATAAAATAAAAGTTGAAACTCAAAACTTCACATTGAGCAACGTTGAGAAACATGTTTTTCAAGAAAAACAAAAATTAGGCAGCAAGAAACAGAAAATTCCTGTCTCTCCTTATAGATTTTTCGAAGAGAATTGGGTGCAAGACATTTCTAATCAAATCCTAAGACTGTAATTTCAACTAAAACTAGTGCTGTCAATTGTTAAAAAAAATCATCAGATTAATTACACTTTTGGGTTGTGATTAATCACAATGTTTTACGAGATAAACTTTATAAGACAATATGCAGCTTTTGAGCAAACAAACAAAAAGGGCAGAGAGAAACTGTTTTGATTTTTACTGTCTGAAAGAAATGTTTAAATGTATAACGTGTTAACTCAGAAGTTTAATTTTGTGCACAAAACACATCAACAGTAACATAAGAAGAACTGTAAAAACTTTCATGTCTGCAGTATTACTCCAAGAGAACAAAGATGCTGATTTACAGCCATAAGAAACAAACATTGTGTTTCTGCACTTTAAACGCTCTGGGTGAATGCTCTATTCTGATTGGCTGCTGGGTGTTCTGGAAGAAGTTCCAGTCACAATGTCCTATATGTGCAGGCTTCTTCAAAACAAACTTTTCCTTTATGATCTGGACAAAATCAAGTGGTAAGGGGTGAACTTTCTCTCTGAACTGATGCTTTATTGAACCTATCTTGACAATCAGCAGATATATCGCTTTCCTTTGTCGCTGCAGTTTAAGGTCGCTGCCGGTTCAGCAAGCATTGACTTGTTAATGTGACAACAGGCTACATTATGTATCAAATACTCCGCCTTTTGTGAAAAAGCGATCTAAACCTAAAAAAACAACAAGAATAAAGGACTAAAAATCAATTGAATACTTATTTCTTTTGTAAGTAACCATGTTATAAGCGGGATTAGGCTTGATGAAGTGTGCTTTTTCAGAAATTGATGCACCCCGCGGGTGCCTGAACCGGTGGAAGATGGTTGCTTGGTAGACTGTAATTAATCAGCGTCAATATATATTAACCCTTGTGTGGTGTTCGTATCTTTGCTGTATGTAATATATATGTATAGGGTGGGTGTACAGTATGCGGTCAATGAAAATGTGTTTTTATTTATGTTCTTCACAGAAAATGAGCCAAAGCTAATGAATTTCAGGTTGTAAAAAAAATTGTTTCATTTTTCTACGGATAAAAAAACTGAAAACGGGTCCCACAGACCCGAACACCATACAAGGGTTAACAGCCCTAATAAAAACTAAATAATTTTATATGATTTTAAAGAACATAGCACAAAAATAATGTATTGAGAACACTGATAATAACTCATCTGTTAGTCTTTAAAAGCCAATACTCCAGGTAGAGAAAACCAATGTCCCTGACTAAAGAAGTTTTGCAGACTGGAATTGATCTGTACCACAAATTTGTAGGCTGAATAAACATTCAACTATTTAAATACAACACATGGTTGTTTACAATAAAACAATAACAAAAATACATAATGCATAAATACTGCTCAGAAGTCCTAAATGAAATTATTCTTGTTACTGGTGTGTGTTGTTATCTGCTTCAAAATGACAAAGAAAAAAAAACTTGTGTATATCAAGTTAAAGTATGTCACAGCATGATGACATCAACAGAACTAATGTGTCAAACGATGAAAAAACACGAAAGAACACGTTCTGGTAAGTTACAGTAAAAGGTAGGTTTCTAATTCTCTACACTAATATAAGGAAATGTGTCAGATTAGTTGTTCAAGATTTAACATAAACTTTAACAACTAATCCTAAAATGAACAGAATTTAAACATATCAGTTTTATTATACATTCTAAAGAGGAAATTACTCCATAAACATTAATACATGTTGATTTTCAACCTGGTAGATTAAAAACTTTACAATTTCTGGGTGAAGTTATAAAAATATTTAAATTCAATGTTTGCAATAAAGAACACAGTGCAATGTTTTCACAAACCTTAGAAAGCTTTATTAATATTTGTTGTCATCCTGTGACTGTTAACTTGGGGGGGAAAAAGTGTTGACAAACAATGTTATGATTATAAAAAAAAGTGCCTAAAGCAGGAGTTACGAAACTTGGCAGATTCTCAGCGTGGTCAGCACAGACAACAGCTGGGAATTGAAGAAGCAAGTTCACGCGATAATAGCGTTTAAAATAAAGAATGAGGTGTAATAATTTAGCTAAAAAAGCATTACATGAAAGTTGTCCCGGTTAGGGTGTTAACCGAAGCTAAACCCGTATTAGGCCCAACTGGAGCCAGTGTCAAACGGCTTTAAACAAGCGTGCATGACGGGCAGCATGCTAAACATCATACAAAACCCTGCTTCCGGTGGGACTTCCAAAATAAACAACTTTAAATTTGAAGATTCGCAAAATACTGCCCATTATATAGGTATGTATATTAAATTAAGACAAAACATATTCATTACAAAATAGGCTATCGAGGATAATGTACATTTATTTTAATAAAAATTAACACATTTACACAACTAACGTGTAACGCCAAGCGCAGGTAAATGTGTAGAATTGTAATAATCCAATTGCAAGACTAAACTATAAACAACAGTTAAGTTATCTAAATGTAATTGAAATGTTGTATGATAAAGTCCACGACAAAAAAATCATACTAATGCCCAAAAGTTAAATAAAACGTTTTCTTTTTTTTTTTAAATCACAAAATTAATACCCTTATTTCGAAAGACTGCATCTTCCGTTCGAGCGGCTAGCGTTTGCTTACTGGACTGTAAGCCTGTTAGCATGGAAGTTAATAAGGTAGCCTCACCTGTGGTAGCAGTCTTGTTCTTCTTCTTCTTCTTTTTCTTCTTTTTTGCTGTCTCATCTACCGGGTCAGCTTCATCCCTGTCCCCCGCCTCCCCGTTTAACTCCCGATCTTTAAGAGCTTTCGGTTCCAGTATCTGCTCCGCCACAACGTCCGCCATGATCGCAGGCGCTGCTGGAAAAGGAAGCGTGAGGGACTGCGAGATCTCAGTGCGTTATGTAAACTTCACGGAAACTCGGAATTTTTTAAATTTAGGAACGGAAGTTAATATTTGTGGTATTTCGTCAAATTAACACCCCCTTCCCATGTACTAAAAATCCAGGATGCGCAGAAATATGTGTAAATTTGTTCTAGCTAAACCCGTCAATTTTTTTTGCAAAGTTAGCCGACATGATTAAAAATGTTTTAAAACGCTTAAAAGTTGAGCCCTCGGTTCAACTGAGATTTGCTGTCTAAATTAAGTTCTCTGTAACTACAGTGTCCAAAAGTTTGACTTTTTTATTTTAATAGACAAAAGTCCTTAACTCCAATGGTTAAAGTGCTTTTCCAAAAACAAAAATATGCTGAATTCGAGGACTTGAACGCACCACAGGGTAAAAAATATTCTGATGAGCTGAAAAGAAGCGTTAGCGTTGATTGGCTGCGATAGATGGATGGATGGAGGGAGGGAGAGAGGGAGAGAGATTGGATGTTCTTTGAGATGTGAAGAGGAGACGACAGTGGCAGATAAAGCAGAAACCCGCTCAGTCCAGCAGGTGGAGAAATCTGCTCATTTAAAAGCTGTATTGGTTCATTCAGAAGAATAGAATCAGCATTGGGAAAAAAAAGATAATTGACCAATTGAAATACAAAATCAGGTGGCTAAAGAACAGCAAGAATAAAAGAAGAAATGCCTCCCTTTTACAAGAAATGACTGAACCAAGAAATGCCAGATTTTACAAATTTGAAACGCCTTGTTAGAAACGTTTGGCCAAGACCAGAAAAACGAGACAATAATCAGCAACTCTGAAGGCATTTTGAAAGAAAAGTTTGACTTACAACAACAGATAGAGTGTGCAAAAGATGAATTGCAAAAAAGATTAGACTTAAGCTTGAAATGAATCAGACTGGAAACAAATCTTACGCAATAGAAAACCAAAACAAACCAGGTTAAAAACAGCTTCTACCTGGAAGCAGAAGCAGGAGTCCACCAAATAACAAACTGCTTTGGTTTTTCACCATTGACTTCTGCCACAGTATAGTATAGTATAGTATAGTATAGTATAGTATAGTATAGTATAGT
>BSAI01000030.1:10303473-10317280 GCA_036245035.1 Adrianichthys oophorus
GTATAGTATAGTATAGTATAGTATAGTATAGTATAGTATAGTATAGTGTAGTATAGTGTAGTATAGTATAGTGTAAGAACTGGATTGGCGTTTCAAAAAGAAAGTACCTGCTGGCTTCTAGAAGCCAAAATCCCATAGACTTCTATGGAGAAATAAACAGCTATTACTCAGTACTCAATACGAACATGTTTTAGATAGTCCTCTTTTTTCATGATATATTTTCTGTAGTTAAAGTTATTCAAGTTATACATTGGCCAATCAAATCTCTTAAAAGTACGTGAAGCCTGCTGGCCCCAACATTCAAAAGGTTTGACAGATTTGATGGTAGGGGTGTGGACTTCCAACAAGCTCACTCCCAAATGGTGATAGTGGTTGCCATAGAAACAATGACTCAGAGCGACTTGGACCAATAACTGCTTATTGACGTGACTTCAACATGGCGGAGTCTGTACCGCTAAAAACTGGCAACTGAGTTTATTTCATTTAGTTAGAGGTAAACCATTTTGTCTGTGTGACATCACACTCATTCGGTCCAGTTCTCAGATACAGTCTGTGGTTCCAGCAGAGAAAAATTAGATCAGAAGCAGCGATTGGAAAAAGCAAAAGTTTGTGTATAAATGAGGCACAAAACCAGCAGGCTAAAACAACTCTTTTCCAAACCTTCCTGATGTGGGATTTCCTCCGTGGGCATTCCGGTCTCAGAGCTGAAGGTCTACATTTCATCACCTGAATTATGCACCGGCTGCACGGTGGCGCAGTGGTTAGCGCTCCTGCCTCACAGCAAGAAGGTTCCCGGTTCAAGTCCTGGCTGGGGGACCTTTCTGTGTGGAGTTTGCATGTTCTCCCCGTGCATGCGTGGGTTTTCTCCGGGGACTCCGGCTTCCTCCCACCGTCCAAAAACATGCTTCATAGGTTAATTGGTCACTGTAAATTGTCCCTGAGTGTGCATGGGTGTGTGTTTGTGGCCCCTGCGACAGACTGGCGACCAGTCCAGGGGTGTACCCTGCCTTCGCCCATGAGTAGCCGGGTTAGGCTCCGGCAACCCCGTGACCCCGAAAGGGATAAAGCGGATTGGAAAATGAATGAATTATGCACCTCCTGGGTTACTCCTTCACCTCCCAGCTTCAGGATATATCACTGCAACTCAATGAGATTAGGATCAATATGTCTTTGGCTGTTTCATGTTGCCAGAATAAAATGACTACTGGCAAGTGCAAAATTGTCATTTCTAAACGTATCTCCTAACCGCAGCATAAACTACTGAATGAGCACCTTTAGGTATCCATATAGGACATTTGGTGTTTATGGGATGGGGCTGTGGGAATTGTAGTTTTTGGTGGATTTAAATT
Source organism: Adrianichthys oophorus (assembly GCA_036245035.1). Lineage (NCBI taxonomy): Eukaryota > Metazoa > Chordata > Actinopteri > Beloniformes > Adrianichthyidae > Adrianichthys > Adrianichthys oophorus. The sequence goes on from BSAI01000030.1 coordinate 10,304,823, forward strand.
TTTTTTTGTCTCTGGTAGTCAGGAGGTTAACAGTGGCAAGAGTTCCTCTTGATTTTTGCAGTTAAAACTATTGTAAATAGTTTTCTCATCACCAAAATGCTTAAAATGCATAGATTTTTTTATTGCTATCAATTATTCATTATTTATTTTTGACAATCCTCCAGAACTGCTGCGTAGTAAAAACTAAAAACAGTTTGATATGCACTTCCCTTTAGCCCATGTTAATTCAATTACAAGTATTTCAATTTAACGTTTTTTAAAAAAATAAAAATGTGTCTTTCTTTGCAAAAGGTAGGACGGAGTGTGATGAAATGAAAGCAGCAGGCGTGTGTGTTTGTGTAGGTGTGGACCTTTAAAAGCTGGAGGAAGTTCAAAGTGCTGCCAGCAGCTGTTTTGCATCAGACAAAAGCAAAATGTAGCATAAAAAAACCAACCAACCCTGTTTTTTTGACCCCCTCCCATGAAACTGGAGAGTGAGGAGAGACTGCCGTGAACATTTCCAGGATGGTGTTTTATTTCACGCTGGAAAGCGCAGGAGGTGGAGGGACAAAGGCAAACATGGTGACAAACCGACCAGCGATGGTGGAGGGAGCAGACACTGGGACTTTGTTAAAAAAAGCGATTCTTCCCCATACCCATTAGTTTAGGAATAAACCTCACCACACTCAACTACATTCAATTAAACTATTCAGCTCCCCGTAACCCTTACAGATTCAGACTTCCAGAAGTGTGGATCATTTTCCACAAGTTCTTAGATTACAACAAGGTTTTTCTAATATATCACCTGGAAAAGGATTGTGATTTCAGCCACATGACACCCTTGTTGAGTCACAGAGATGGATTACAGACAGAAAAGTGGCCAGACTGAACCAGGACATGATTCTAACAGAAAAAAAAAAACCTCCTTTGAATCGTCCTGCAAACTTTCAGCAGAGGGTTCACACTGTGAGATCAGACAAAGACCGGTTGAATTTCATTGTTAGATTGTTTATGCTAAATTAGAATATAAGATTTGGAAATCTTCTTCAGTAACGCTACAAAAGAAAACCTCTTTAGACTTAATAGGTCTTACAGCAATTCTTAATTATTTATTAAAAAAACTCACAAAAATCAAACTAAGCATACTGCTCAGTATAATAGGTTATAATAGTATAACCAGCTTTAAAACTGAGCCCGCAGGCGCCACCTGCCTCTGCCTTTACCACCACCACCTCCTTTTGGTCCGCTCTCACTGGCCAAGTAGCTGCTCCATGCCAACCACTCACCTCCTTCTCCCTGTCACCCTGCTCAGAGCAGCATGTAACAAATTCATAAGAAAAAAAAAAAAAAAACACTTTTTCAAAATGACAGCTTTTCTGTTGGTTTTATCTCCATAGAAACCCTCGAGAATGTGGCAGGGATATAAATATGATGTCAACTTAAACAAATCCACAGTGAAATTCATTGTCTGATCAAAGATTTTACCATTGGGTTGTACTGCTCTCACTGAAATGCAGCTTTCGGTGCTCGGGTGTTTGTAGAGCATTTGTTATTTATTGTTTCTAAACTGAGGGCTAGTCTGGCCTAAACAGTGTGAGGTTTTGCGTCTGTGGTTCTGATACCTGAGTTTCAACAGCATAAGAGCATTAAGAGCTGTGGGTTCACAAACCGAGCTGTGGACGGGTGGCCAAGGATGAATGTCAGAAGCTGCAAAGACGTGAAACTGACTCGTGGATCAGAAGCAAACACCAATAAACACAGTCAGTGCTTCATTAAAACAGTGAGCTTTCAGGTTCGTCCTTCTCAGGTTCTTCTATTGCTCCTCCTCTTCCTCCTCATCATTATCTCCAAATGTATCCTCCTCCATGCTCATAAGCGACTGTGAGCGTGCAGCAACCTGAGAGGCGATGGCGGAGCTGAAACTCACAGTCTCTGAGCCATGCATCTCAGTCAGTCTGTCCATCACAGAGACGGCAGGGATTTTTGGCCTCAGGAAGAACTCCAGAGCATTCTGGCCCTCGCCCTCCGTGCCATCATACTGGTGCAGTTCCGAGGCTCCTCCCCCTCCTCTGTTGCAGACTGATGTGGCTCCTGGATCGTCATGCTCCATGCCACAGCTGAATTCTGTCATGGGGTCTGCAGAGGGGTCAGGCGTCACCCTGCAAGCTCTTCCTTCCCCTCTCTCTTCTTCGTTTCCTGCGGAGTGCTGTGATAGGTCGTTTCCTCCTTCATCTGGAAGTTTGTCTGACACCTCTGTGCCAGGATCGGAATTTTCACTAAGAGCTGATGGTAGAACAGCAGCTGAAAGACAAGAAGAAATATGAAACATTCAGAACTGGAAAAAAATAATCTTTTTATTAGGAGAGAAAAAATGTTTTAAAACAAAAATGTAAAAGTAAAAAAAATACACTGGGCGGGCCACAAGCTGAGGGGTTGAAAGCTAGCGGGAAGGAGAGCATGTAAGCAGAAAGCTCTTAGCAAGGGGAAGGGGTTGCTCCAGGCCAACAGTCCTGCCCACAACTTAGAGGTGAATTTTTAATAACTTACTGCCGCTCTGCAGAAACTATGTCCTAGAAACCAACACAAGCTTTTGATTTTGGCTAAAAACAGCGCAGTCATAATTAAAAGTCCACCGGAAACGCTTTTACAATAGATCAAAAGTTGATCGGAGTAGGGCTTTAAAAGCTGGTAACCAAGTCCCGTGGTAACAAATCATGAACCCTCCACTACTGTGCCAAACAGTACAAAACTCTGTTTTCATTGTTTTTTTTTTTTTTTTTTTACCAAATTAACTTCACATGTTTGTATCACAACCCTTTTTAAAAAACACTCACAATGAAAATCATGTTTTTGGTGGTTTTAACATGTTCCTGTATCATTTTTTCTTATGACAGAGGACATATATTAAGTAATTTAAGATTAAAACAGCATTTCTGAGTATTTCTTTATTCAAATCGCATTGGACCAGGAGCATATGAAAGCTTGCGGTTTAAAAAAGCTCAGGCTTGTGACACAGCTACTGTCATGGATGGGCCAAAGTCTCCCTTCTCTGCTCCAATTCCAAACCCTCCACTTGCAGACAAATAGATCCATGTATGTCTTCATTTTTCTCGTCTGAGCTGCCATCTGGCTCTAAACTAGACAGCTAGAAAGCTCTGGTATTTCTTGCCATTTTTTGCTACATTGATGTTAGTTTAGGGTTGTGAGGGTTTATAAGCAAGCAAGAGAGTGTAAACAAAGGAATGCTGGGATATCAATGTTGGGTTATTTCTGCACAAACAGTCCCGCCCACAATACAGATGCAAATTTCTAATGAACTCCTACCGCTCTGCAGAAAATCTGTCCTAAAAAATGACACAGGCATTTGATGTTGGCTAAAAACTGTATAATCTTAATTAAAAGACCACTGGGAACGATTTTACAATAGAAAAAAAATATAGTAGTTGGAGTGGGATTATGACTGTTTGTTCCATGAATACAAAAGGCTTTACAAGCATCTTTCCCCAAAAAAGTAAAATTAAATTAAACACTTCTTCAAGTTTTTGTGGCTGCACTGTCATAAATATTATCTAGTTGCCTTTTGGTAGAGTGTCCACCTTGAGACTGGAAGATTGTGAGTTCAAATCCAGGCTGAGTTATAACAAAGACGCTAAAATGGGACCCAGTGCCTGCCTGCTTGACACTCAGCATTGAGGGGCTGGATTGGGGGGGTTAAACCACCAAATAGTTCCTGAGTGCGGCTGTGTCTCTAGCTCACAGCTCCCCCAAAGGATGGGTCAAATGCGGAGAACAAATAACAGGACTTTGACTTTAGTGCGCTAACTAAATTGTGTCGGGTCTAGAGCTGCATTTCCATTAGTGCCGAGGGATGGATAAGTGATAGCAAAGCAGAGTTTTGTCAGCTTTGTGGCAATAAGTATGCCCCCATTGAGGTGTCACCATTGACTGTATATGAGAACTGGACTGAGTGACCCCTCCCCCCTGGTGTTCCAAACAGGAAGTACCTGATAGCTCCAAGACGCCAAAATCCAATAGACTTTTATTGAGAAATAAACAGCCGTAACTCAAAAAAACATTTTGACAATTAAAAAAAAAGATTGTGGGTTTTTGGGAGATTATCCGATTTAGAATTTGATGGATTTTTTTTGACAGATGCTTCAGTCAGCCGCTGAGTCGTCTCCTAGAAGCCCTTCCTATTGACAGTTTCTGCATTGACAGATGGTTCTGTGAAACAAACCATCTGCTGCAGCAAGCTATCATCCTCCATCACTTCCATTAGTATAACTGAGTCAGAGTAGACCTTTACATAAAACAGCAGAACATTGGACACAGAACCAACAGCCTTCTTAAAGTCGTTTTCAGTGGAAAAGATGTGCAAAAAAATGGTTAAATGGGAGAATATTAGCAAGAGCTGTCACTTTGAGTGTAAACGGAAACACTCCAGAAAAAACAAAAAAAAATTCCTGGAAAATCAGTAACGCCAGCGCAGACCTTGGTCATTGAACAGCAGCTGTTTCCTCTTCATCCTTTCCCCCTCGGACGCACGGAAGCCCAGGACAGCTTTGAGCTCCGACAGGACGCGGCGGGACTCCTCCTTCTCCCTCCCCTGTCGTTCCCGCTCCTCTGGAGAAAACATGTCCGACCATGAACCCCCGCCTTCCCCGTCAGAGTCCGAGTCGGACACGTAGGCCTCCCATTCCTGGGTGGATGAAACACACGGGGCGGATACTGCACATGAAGCTACAAGCGATGACTTTGAAGACAGATTTAAGAAAAATTTAGCTAAAAGTTTTCCCTTTTTGTTCCTACCAGCTCCTCTGGCACTGGGTCTTTATCCAGAATCAAGGGGAAAGATGGAGGAGGAGCAGGAGCTGCAGGCTCAGGAGGATCACAGCACTTCAGAGGTGCAGGATTACCTGCAGAAAAGCTGCTCTGTGAGTTTACATCACTGTAAGAAACAAACAGATGATGTGAATATGTTGGTGCGGGAATTCCTCTCAGGTTTTCCTTCTCCAGCACTGAGGTGGAGCGACTTCCTTCTGAGCTGGGAATAGTCTTTGAATAAGTAAAGGAAGTGGAGAATGTGGACAAAAATAGAACTTAGTGATTTGTCTCAATGAATCTGAGGAAGTGAAAATAGTTTTTTAAAAAAAGGTGCAATTGTTTAATATTTAAAAATTAATAAATCAATTAAAAAACTGCAGCTGTCAGCCTGTTCAGTCAGAGAAAACAAATCATTCAAATCACTGATAAAAATTCCCATCAGGCTCACAGAGTCGGACTTCCTTCTACTAAATCCAGAAACACGTCCTGTGGTTTGCATAGCTCACTGCAGTTTCCCCTTTTCATTTTTTCAAAATGTATACAAATAAACAAGGAAGAACTGAAGGAAATCAGGATCAGATCTGCTTTTATCGTATGAGGTTTTCACCTGTTTACAAGGTATCTGAGCTCTAAAACTGAGGTTCACATTTACTGGCAAATTTGGACTTAAGTTACATTAGGGTGTATTCAGACTGGAAGTCCGTTAATCCAGATCCAGTCCTGAACCTTGTGTTTGGTATGTATTCAGACTGCCTTTTAACTGGACATTTGTTTCAAACCAAAGCTGGTAAACAAAACCACATGACTAAATATCTCTTTAGCCATTAGCCAGGAACTATAAGGGTGTGGCAAAATAACAACAGGAAGAAATCCTAAGCTTTGCAATTCGTGCCAGGATAGTTTACTTATTCAAACTTTTCTTTTGTTTCTTTCTTCTGAGTTTCTAAAAGCTCAAAAGTTTTCTTTTAGATAAAGAAGGCACAAAATCTAAAATGATGATGGACAAAAGACCAAAAATAAGATTTGCTTTTATTTCCTTTTGAACAAAAAGTGACTTGTTCATAATTTTTTAGCAGAATAAAAGTTTTGTCAGTATATCAATGAAGTTCATGTGTTCATGTGTCAAGTAAAGACTCACTCCAATGAAAATTGCACTTTTGGTGTTTTTAACGTGCATTTTTCTCATGATGGAGAACAGATAAAAAAGAAAATCAAACATAAAATTACATTTCTGAGTATTTATTTAAATTGTTGTGAATCAGGAGACATAAAAATGCTGTTTAAAAAAGATCATATTTGTGACGTAGAAAATTGTGAGCCACATGAGCCACGAGCGCCTCGCTTCACTCCATTCTGATGCATCCACTTCTAGACAAATAGATCCATGTACGTCTTTGTTTTCCTCGTCTGAGCTGGAATCTGGATCAAAACTGTACGGCTGGATAGCTCCAACTATTGGTTGGGGGGGTGGGGGGGAGAGAGAGAGAGAGAGAGAGAGAGAGGAGGGGGAGAGGGGAGAGAGAGAGAGAGAGAGAGAGAGAGAGAGAGGCTGAAAGCTAGCAGGAGAGAGTGTAAACAGAGAGCTTTCAGCAACACGGCGGGAAAAGGGGAGCAGGGTTGCTCCGCACCAATGGTCCAGCCCACAAATGAGAACCTTCAACAACACTTTACTTTGAAGATTTATTTACTACCCGTGCTGGTAACAAATTTGGTTTGCTTAGTTTATGCACTAAAAATCTACAATTTTTCTGCAATTTAGAGCAATAATCTCTATGTCTGAATTGTATTTCTACTTAACTAAATTAGTAAAAATCGCGACTCAGTGATCTCGTATGGCACAAATATTCATACTCGATTTTTTGGGAACAGATTGTGAACATTTGAGTATTTGGATACTCATTACAGCCCTACTAAACACATTAAGAGAACCTGAGTGGTTCAAATGTCGTGTTGTGAAACTCTGGACGATGTTTTCCAATGGAAATGAGGCTGAAAGTTTGCGTTCTGTTCACCTGTACATGCGTTGGCTCGTCTCAGCATGCGTTCCACCTGGTTCACTGTGTCCTCCCAGCAGCCCGTGCTGGCCTGCATATGCGGCTGCAGCTGCTGGAGACGATCGCTGAGGTCCTGGTAACCTTCTAGCATCAGCTCTGTCAGTTCCCTGGACACCATCAACTTCTCCAGGTCGTCCTCCAGGATGATCATCCTGACGGTGTCAAAGGAGGAGAGATTCTAAAAACTCTGTGTTTACATTTGGTTTTCCTCTGGGTGCGGCGACCCACACTGATGACCTGTCCCCTCCTCTCAGAGGAAGTGTGGGCTGAGCTCTGTCAGGATGTCAGAGTGTGCGTGTCTCACTCGCTGAGCAAGGCCTTGAGGTGCAGCTGCAGGCTCCGGATGGAGGTGTGCAGGGTGTTGAGCTCCCGGCATTTCTCCCGGGCTCGCCAGGTCCTATCTGAGCTCGCCGTCCTGGGTTGGGTTTCGAAGTGTCGGTGGAAGTCGTAGCTGCGCTGCACTTCAGCCAGACAGCTGGCGAGAGCGTGATGCAGTGGCTCTGTCATGGCAGCGATGGACCAGTGCATCGGGAGGGGTGGAGAACAGACAGCTCTGGACTTGCCCTCTTCCAGCTCATCTGTGCGGTACGGAGACAGAAGAAGGGCCAACCGCCGGAAACATTCAGAGCTCTGCCCCACCCAAAGCTGGAAGAGCATCTGTGGGCAACAGAGGCAGAGGGTCAGTCCTTCCTCCTTTTGCACAAAACAAACAGCAGAACACGCCTTTGAATCCGTTCAGTCTGCGGGACTCACCTTCAGAGCAGGCAGGCTGTAGTCATCGGTCAGCTCCTGCGCCTGCTCGTCCCCCAGGTGTTCGATGCCCAGGCCGAGCCCCAGCTCCTTCAGAGGCACGGCGCACACATAGTTGGTCACATTGTCGATCTCAGAGTTCAAAGGAAAAGTTAAAAGGAGTTAAAGAAAAAAAAAGAAATGCGTTTGTTTAAGCCTGCTCTTAGTTATCCATTTAAATGTTCATTTTTATATCAGAATCACATCAAAATCATCAATTCAAAGGAAAAAAAAACACACTTTAGAATGAAAATTCTATTTATTTATTTAAGTTATTTATTATTTATTTAAGTAATTTTTCTCTTATGAAGAAGGATATGCCTTGAGCATGTGACAGGTGGCCCTTCGAGAGGCTCTAAAGGCTGAGCGGAGAGCCCGGTACAAGGCCTTTCTCAGTCCGATGAGCTGCTGGCCACGTGGCATCGCCCCTGGCCCCGCCCTGCTAAAGGAGCTGGCCGCACTCACCCTGTCGAGTAAACTTGACAAGTGAAATGTGATACAACTGTGGAGACGTCCTGAAGTGGCAGGGGGGCACACACACAACACTGAACACAACGGACAAGAGACAGACAAAATGCAACAAGAACACCAGCAGCTTTGAGCTTTAGCTCTAAAACTCTGCTAATGGAACGGTGCCACCTTGCTCTGTCCTAAAAAGCACCGACAGGTATCAAACCTGCGGCATAAGAGCAGAGGCGGGGCCATTCCAGATTACATGCAAAACAGAGCCGAACAGCTGCTAACAACCATTCCCTTTGGTCAGGGCTGTCCAACTCCAGGTCTCAAGGGCCGGCCTCCTGCTCGTTTTCCAGAAATCCTGCCTTATCTGCTGTTGATTACCTGGGTCAGGTGTGCTTAGCTCATGAGGAGCTTCAGTGGCAGGTTGGTTAGCAAAACATGTAGGACACCGGCCCTCAAGGCCTGGAATTAGACATACCCGCCTTAGGTCTGCCGATAATATTACTCTTTTTTTAAATTTGATTTAATTCAATAATGAAAATTTTATTTTGGAAAAAACAATTAAAAAGAAGAACAAAGATCTTACGAGTAACTATTCAATTGTTAATTGTATCTCAGTAAAAAAAAAATAGAATGAAATTTTGGGGCGACTAATGAAAAAAAAAGAAAAATAAAGTCATAAAAATATTAGAAAAATGCACATTTTTAACAAGAATCAAATCTGTCTTTTTTTAATTTTAAAAAGCTGTTATTTTACAAAAAAGTTTTGCAAACTTTCAAAACTTTTTGTTGATTTTGATTATGAAGTTTTAGAGTCATCAAGAAAGAAAATAAATACTGTATTTATGAAAAAAGTTTCAAAACTGTGATAAGAAGACAGTATTAAAATTGGGAAAATAAAGTAGTAAAATTATGAAATAAATGTGCAAAATCATTAGAATAAAGTTGTAAAATTAAGAGAAAAAAAATACTAAAATTATGGAAAAGTCATAAAATTATGAAAAAGAGTCAACATTTACAAGAAAAATCTGTAAAATTATGAAGAAGTTGCAAAATTGTGAAAATAAAGTAAAAAAAAAAAAAGAATTTTTTTGAAGTATTAAAATATTAAAAGAAAAAAACAGAACCACTTTATGACAAATCAAAATAAAATTGTAAAATTATGCAACAAGTTGCAAAAATACAAAAAAAGTCAAGATTTTGCAAGAAAAAAACTTGTATAATATGAGAAAAAGTTCCAAATCCTAATTAGAAAAGTTCATGCTTATTCTAAACTAAAGTTGTCTTTTTTTTAAATAAAAAAAAAAAAAGTTGGAAATTTACAGAAAAGTAAAGATTGATTAGCAGTGATTTGCATCTGATTTATTTGAATATTCTGCAACAAAAATTAATATGGTGTTATTTGATTGTCTTTGTTGAAACATTTAAAAAGCAAAATCCAGCCATTTTATTTTTGAAAAGGCAGGGTTTTATCCTTGTAAAATCATGTTATAAAGCATACATTTATGACTATTCCTGTAAATTGTTGATTTTTGTGTAGTGTTTACACATTTACTTTAATTTTAACTTTTTCTCATAATTTTATGACTTTATTTTCATATGATTATTTTTTTTCTTTTATGGCAGCCCCTACACTCCGTCAAAAATGAAAAAAGAAATTCTTCACAAAGAAGCATTAATTCATAATTCTTTGTATTTCAAATTTGTGCTTCATGAAAATGTTCTTTCAGATTGAAGAAACAAATTTTTCCAAGAATAAACATTATTTTTGCACTAATCGACTAAATCTGGAATTTTGTGATTTTAGCTGAAGGAATTATAGAATATTCAGAAATAACAGGACAACTTAAAAACCTCTTGTGTGCTTCTGAAGCTGCTGAATAAAAGTGTTAAAGTGTAATAGCAGCACACTTACAGGGTGAAGCCTCTGGAGATGACCTCGGTCTCCTGCACCAAACGTAGGGCTTTGCGAGACAGGCCGGTTAGATTTTTGCTGTCATGGACCAGAGACTGGAGCTGCGTGGCCCGGCTGTGGACGGCTCTCTGCATCTGGCCTCGTCTCCACAGGATCGTGCCCCTCAGTCCCATCCATCCCAGCAGAGTCAGGCCACATGGGGCCACGGCCAGCAGCCACGGGCCCTCAGAAGAGGAGCAGAGCCCCAGCAGGACGGCAGCCAGACCGAGCAGCGCTGCCACATCCCTGAGAGAAGGATTGAATAAAATTAATCTATGTGGTAAAGGCTCAGAGATTCAAATGTGTCTGGCTTCAAAAAACAATGAGTCTTTAGAGAGAGACGTCACAAAATGTTGAAAACTAAAATTTTAGAGTTTCTAAACATGCACATGATTTCACTCTGAGGAATGACATGCTGTGTTAACATTCCTTAGACATGCATTTAGTAATTTACCATAAAAGAAAAAGGTTTTGTCTCCAAAATGGTTTCGTTTCAAGCTTGTCGTTTTTGAGAAATACCAGGTTCTGGACTGACACGCTTGTGTTTTCCAGAAAAGCCTGGGGCTGTGCAGGACAAAACAATCTGCGAGCACTCAGCTGTCAAACAGTAACTGATGCATAGCAGTCGCAGGACAACTGTGGATTTGTCACTGCGGTCACTGACAGAAACCCTCTAGAAGAACTTCACCAAAAACTTGGGGATTTCTCAGAGGAGGTTCTGGTTTTAATGCTGCAGAGCGACAGAAGGAACAAGAAGACGTGCAGGCTGCAAAGAAGCTCTGCACACAGCATGAAATCTGATCCAGGACAGAAATCTTGAGGATTAGAACTTTAGGTAATTAAGTTTGGAGTTAAATGTGTAGTCATGTGGTGATAAAAGAAGCAGAGAGGATCTAAAGACAGACACTGTGGAGATTAACCAGGAAGATTTAAGATTTAGTTCAGGAGCTAACACGTCTGATTGTTATCTTCAAACCCTTTAAAACAAGATTTTAGCTTAAAGAGCTTTAAAAATGTACCACAGGGAAAGCTTGGAGATGAGGCTCAGTTTGGGTAGGGTGCTGGCCCTTGTGGGTGAGCCAGAGGGTGACGAGCTGAGGGAGAGCAGACTGGGGTCCAGCAGCTCGATCAGCTCCACGTCCTCCTGCAGGAGGACGTCTTGGTCCAGAATGCACCTGACTGAGTACTGACCGAACACAGAGTCCTGCAGAGAAAAAAAAACACAAACCAGCTAAATTTAAGAAAAAAAAACAGCAAGAAAATGGTTTTACTTTCATGCAAACCTTCTTCTGCTCACCAGCTGCTTCTCCAGCTTTTGGGATCCACCTGCCTGGAAAAAGGGACTCCAAGTCCACAAGCCCTCAACCAGTCTCCATAAGCATCCTCTCTGCAGGTCACACACGTTTGGGATGAAGTTCTTTCAAAAAATAATCAATTCCATCTTAATTACAAGTTTTTCCAAAAGCAAAGAAAAAAACGTTCACAGTGACCAGGAAATAGAGCAATGTTCACTGGCTCTGTTTCCTGGGTCACATTTAACTCCTTCAAACCATCATTTTCACTTTCTTCCCCCTAACAGTACAGTGATGTGGGGAGAATGCAAACAGCTTTAGAGTTGTTTTTTTTTACAGCAAAAACCAGAAAAATGTCTAATTGTGAAGGATTAAAGTAATCTGATTATGTAGTTTGTTGTGCTGACAATGGGGCCTCGGATGGCGCGACGCTGCTATTTAAAAATAAATGAATGAAGCTTCATCTGAAGTCTGAGTACAGATCTGTGGATGCAACAAGCTGACCTCGATTAAAGGATGAAGCACATGCGCTGATGCTCCCAGGCGGCAGTTGTATTGATTACTGATGGGGACTGATCCGTTTTGTCTGAATGTTCGGTCTCCTTTGCAGCATTAGACTGGATTATCCGGACAGCTAATACACTCAAAGTCTGACGCCCAACGGGATTCAGCTGCCGCCTCACACTGCAGCCTCCACATTTGGAGCATGACGCTGAGCAACAATGATTTAACTACAAACCAACATCTTTGTGTTGTTTGATGAACAATCATGAAGAGAATCATTTGGCTATGCTCCTCCGGGACCGAGTCATGGGGCAGCAGTCTAAGCAGAGATGCTCAGACTTTCCTCTCCCTGGCCACTTCCTTCGGATGCCCGAGCCGCCTAAACTGGCTCTTCTTGATGTGGAGGAGCAGTGGACTGGAGAAGTTAGTTTGACGTTGGATATTTGACAGACATTCAGCCCGGATGTCCAGCGGCGTATCTTAGGCACCGTCAACAAATTAATGAATGCGTGATATAGTGATGATTTTAATTTGGATGTTGACCAAAACATATAGGAAAATCACTTGAAACTTAAGCAGAAATGTTTTGCAAAAAGAAATTGA
>BSAI01000030.1:10317290-10338700 GCA_036245035.1 Adrianichthys oophorus
AAGCAGAAATGTTTTGCAAAAAGAAATTGATTAAAACTAAACATCTCTTCATGTTGTATTTCAAGGGTCTTATTTATTTTGTAATGTTTTCTATTTAATAAAAAAGGTTTTGAACTGATAGCTTCCTAACCATGTGATCTGAAGATTTCAAATATATCCCCAAAATGGGAGCCCTATTTACCAACATCAGACACGCCTTTTTATTTGCATACAGTTGATGAAGAATTTTTTATATTAATTTTTATATTTAAATCCTAGTGGCTCGTATATGAATTCTGATGTTTGTTTTCAATAGTTGCTAAACCATGCGACCCAACCAAATGAAATGTATGCCGAATTACGGGCACTACTTTCCTACATCAGACACACCACTTTATTTTGCAATATGAGCCAATTGGATTTTGATGTAAAAATTCATTTAAAATATTCTTCATCACGGTTGCAAAATAAAACGGTGTGTCTGATGTAGGAAAATATTTCCCACAATTCAGAATATGTTTGAAGTCTTCAGATCAAATGGTTTTATTTATATAAAACTGTTGGCAGTATAATGGAAATTATGTATTATTTGTCTTTTGCTTTGCTATTTGTTGTATGGCAATTCATGCTGTCATCGCTATATTGATCAATAATACTGCGCACATCTCAGGTTTTCCTCATATTGTGTAATGTAACAAAAATGTAATAATACAGGGAATAAATTATTCAAAACATTATTTTTAAAGCTTTAAAGATTCTTCATATTCTAGGATAGTAGTAATGAGTAAAAGGCTATTTACAGGTGGGGCAATACTGGGCGATTAATCAATTTAATCAATTAATTCGAATTTGTTGTTTTCGAAAAAATTTTTGGGGCAAAAAAAAAAAAAAAAAAAAATCAAGATTTTATTTTCCCAGCTCTATGCTTTATTGGGCTTCTGTTAGCAGTAAAGTCAGCCTGGCTGTCTCTCGCAACAAGAAGACAGGCAAGCAGAGGAGCTCCTTCTGCGTTGCAGAGAAAAAAAAACTTGTTGCTCGATATTTACAAGCACACTCGACAAGTAAAGCGCCCCCCAGCCCCATTCCCGTAGCTTCTGGACACTTCTCTGTGTAGCGTTTAGCTTAGGCTGATGGAGAAGCAGGACGTGGGGGTTTTTAACGGGATCCGAACAGAAATGAAGGATCAACTGGATGGACTTACAGTAGCAACAGCGTTGATTTAGAGCCAAAGATGTTGTTACACACTGATGCCATCCTGCCGAGACCAATGCTAATGGAAATGAGCTGTTTTGTGTGTTGCCTAGTTTGTACCACAAACTGGTTTAAAGTCAGACAATATTTCCATGGAGTGAACTTTAAGACGTGACGGGTAAATACAACAAACTTAATTCATGGGACATTAATAAAAACAATATTTTCTAAATACAATAACAGTCGTGAATGAAACTTTATCAACAATATCTAACAATACAGAGGCAGTGTTGAGCTGAACAAGCCCCTCTTCAGGAGAGCACTACATCTTTACTTTTCATGACACAAGAATCTAAAATATAATGCTTTTAGGCTGTTTTTGTTATGATTTCATATAAAAATGAATCAACTGGAGGAAGAATTAGGAAAAAATGTACATTTTCTGTCAATCTGCAGTTCTCTAGTAAATCTGTCCTTGTTTTCTCAACATGTTTTCATTTAAGTTTATAGTTAAGATGACTTGTGTGTGACAAAGATGTGTTCATACTATTTATAAATTATTTTTATTTCATTTGCTTCAAAAATATAAAAATAATTTTCATTCTCCATATATGTCAATGGTTTAGACTAAAGGTGAGTGACTGACAGCTCTCCTCATAGGGGTCACAGGGACACTTTTTAGTTGTGCTAAAGTGAAAAAAAAAAAAACAACTCATTTGTGATAGAATATAAAACACTTCATGAACCGTGTGAAAATGCCAAAAGCAGCGAGCAAAGACTGATTAGAAATCTGAGACAATTAAAACAGTTGTTTTTATTTTATGTTTTCTCTATGCTGTGACGTCCTCCCTCTCTTCATTCAACATAATATCATTTTATTAAAATAACACCTATAGTTTTTCTTTGTAAAATAATGTCATCATTTGTCTGGTAAAAATGTGTCTGACTGGTAGATTTTTTCATCTACCGGCTAACTTGGCCGGTGAGTCACAAATGAAATGTTGACCAGTGGTGTTGTGACTTCAAACTTGGAGCATCAAACCACACGCAGCTAAACCTGCATGAAGGTCGCAGCTGCTGAAAGTCGAAGTACGAAAAATTTACTTCAACAGCTGAAATGAACAAGAAGTGTTTCTCTTTATGAGATGATTAAGCTAGCTGTAGCTCACAACACATCTGCTGCATTGATCTAAACATTTTTACAGTTTGTATTTAGTTGAACTTTGTGGTTTTTTTGAAAATTTCCAAAGAAGATGTTAAAATAAAGTAGTCTTTGTGAAATATATTATATCAATTGTAATAAAAAAAAATTAAAAAAAAGTAAAAAGAGGAAGGAGAACAAAAAATAAAATCAAAAATTGAATTTGGTGTGAAAAAATCTGAGATCCTATTTATTGGCCATATCGCCTAGCTCCATTTCCAACTATTGCACAATCTGAGCAGTAACGCCTTGCAAAAGTAAAGAAATTAACCTTTTTTCACAGCCTCTGACAGAGTACTGAGAGTAACTGCGAAAAAACTCTAGCTTTATCAGAGCTCCAGGAAATTCCTGATGGAAGAACTTTTTGAAATCCTGATCAGAATCCCTCGTCCTCCTGAACTCCTCAGAAGAGCAGAGTGCCAGAAAGGAAGCGTGACACACACGGAAAGTTCCCCGGCAAACCAAACAGAGCCGTTTCCCGTCGCAGGAGGGGAGGGGGCGAAGGGAAGAGGGGATCATGTGACACAAAGCTTCCAAGGACGTGTCGAACTGAATCACGGCGACTCAAACCACAGGATGAATAGGGGATAACCACAGACGACACATTAGGTAGAAGCAATCCCCATGTCCATGAACGAGAACCTGATGTTTCAAAGGTGATGCAGATGGTTGATATGTGCCGGTTTGTGTGAGTGCATGGTCAAACAAGGATGTTCATACAGAAAGGGGAAATCAGGACATCCCATATCGACCTAGAGCAGGGGATATGTTCACGTAGCCTCCTATTAGTCCCTAACATTCTGTTTACTCTACTTGTCCTACGAGTCAAAAATTATCCTTCTCAAAGCACCAAAATGAAGCAGTTTAACAGAATTTTAAGCCTAAAATCTATCGTGCATGAGGAAACAACTTGCTATTTATGAATTCAACCCATTTAAAATGTATTTTTTTGTTACATAATACAAAAAGACAATCACCAGTGAACAATTACACACAGACCAACTGTCATAACGGATTTTATTTACGGAGTAAAAGATTTTTAGTACGATTATATAAATGAGAAGTAAATACTTCTGTATTAATTATATTGAAAAGGAAAATAAACGATCAATAATCTGAGATTTCTTGGTCAAAGCTTATTCTTTTAACTTTTAAGTTAATTATTTACTTTAAGTATTAAGCACATGTAAGACAGTAAGACTGGAATTTGCAGATGTATTCCTCACTTCCAGGGACAGAACTGGAACCTTTTGCCTTTGTGTGACCCAATGTTGGAAGATATATCAGTGCCAGTATCAGTATCGGCCGATATTTGCATAATTTCAGTTTATTGTATCGATTTTGATATGAAAAAAAATCCGCAAAATTGTTCTGACTGTTATCAGGTATATTGTTTTTAATAAGGTTTTTCATACATGTTCAAACATGTTCCTATTATTCCTGGTAATGGTTACACTTATGTCTAATACTCAGTCAATGGTCTAAACGTTTACAGACATATTTTCAAAGTTTTAAAGTGATACATGTTTATATGAGATCCCTTGTTGTACGATAAAACGGTCAAATACAATGTGATTGTTGAGTAAAAGAAAAGTCGTGCATTTCTAATAAAGAAACAAAAAGAAAGTCTTAACTTTGTGTAATAGTAGACCCTTGAATATCGGTATTAAAGTTTAAGTCCCATCAGTTGTCAGATACCTAGGTGTGTGAAATGTGTTCTCTGCACTTGACCCACCCCCTGGGGGAGTGGTGAGCAGCAGCAGCAACAGCCGCACTCGGGAATCATTTGGTGGTATAACCCCCCAATCCAACCCCTTAATGCTGAATGTCAAGCAGGGAGGCATTGGGTGCCATTTTTAAACTCTTTGGTATAACTCGGTCATGGATTTGAACTCACAACCTTCCAGTCTCAGGGTGAACACTCTACCAAAAGGCCACAAAGCTGGTACTGGTGGGTGTACAAGTGTAGGTGATTGTGATTTAGAGATAGTTTTTGAATGGCCTTCAAACTTTTTACTGGTTTTTATAGTTTGCGGGTCAAAATGACACATAAATAAATCTTTGTACCCTAGTGGTGTACAGTCCACATGGAAACAAACAGAAAACAACTGAGGATTACTTTTTCTAATGATGAAGCCCCTTTAGCAAAAGTCATAAAAAAATCTGGAAAAGGGACTCAGTTGTCTTGTGGTAAAGTATCTGCCTTGAGACTGAAAAGTTGTGCGTTGAAATCCATGGTTGAGACCAATAAAGAGTAAAAAAAAATGGGACCCAATGCCTCCCTGCTTGGCACTCACTATTTAAGACCCACATGGTGTTTTTGGTGTTTTTAACATGTCCTTGTGGTATTTTTCTGATGATGGAGGATATATATTGAGAAAGCTAAGCTTAAAATTATATTTCTGATTATTGATTTATTCAAATTATTGTGAATCAGGAGGAGACAAAAAAATACAGTTTGAAAAAGCTCCCAGCTTTGCTCTGCTCCATTTTGATGCATCCACTTGTAGACGACTAGATCCATGAACGTCTCCCGTCCTGACCCGGAATCTGGCTCAAAACGATATGTCTGGATAGGTCCAATACTGCTCACCGTTTTTATTGCACCGCTAATGTCAGATTGGGGGTGTGAAGGGTTGCAAGTCAGCAGGAGAGCATGTAAACAGAGAGCTCTCTGTTATGGGTGATGGGAGGTGGGCAGGTTTGCTTTGCACCAGCAGTCCCAAAGACAATATAAGGGTAAAATGTCTATTAATATACATATTCATTCTTACTGCAAGAAGGTATGCTACAATAGTAAAATATTTTCATCCTAGATTATCATTTTTTTAGGCTAAACTATTCAGTAATGGAGTGTTGGAGACCATTAAAGACTAACTCTAATCATCTTTTGATTTTCAAAGGTTTCCACTGGTCTTTTAATGATAAATAGATAGTTTTTTTTTATTTTGGCAAAAAAAAACCAAAACATAATCTGTGTCATTTTCTAGTACACAGTTTCTGCATACCGGCCCGTGTTTATTAGAAATTGGCTTCTGAGATGGCATAGAGCAATCTCCCCATCCCTTCCTGTTGCTGAGAGCTGGGAGCTTGTGGCCTGCCCAGCCTATTGCGATCTTTTTCAAACTGCATTTATATGTCTGCTCCTAATTGACAACGATTTTGAAAAAAGAAATACCCCAAAATGCAATATCAAGCTTAATTTTCTTAACGTATGTCCTCAATCATCAGAAAAATGCCACAAGAACATGTTAAACACACCATTTTCATCCGAGTGGGTCTTTAAGCGCTCAAGAAAATGTTTGGATTATGGAAAGTCTGCTGTAACGAGCTCAGGTGTAACATCCTACAATGATGTCTGTTTGGAGGAGACTCACTGAAGCTCCCGGAGTGTCTTCTCCAGCAGAGGCGAAGTCCTCCTCTTGTCCTCCACATTCCTCCTGCTGCGATGCTGTCGGACATGCCTCGAAATCGGTGTATCCTAAATCCTGCAGGCACTGGAAAAGCGGCGAGTTCTGCAAACAGGATAGGAGACATCAAAGTCCACTACGTCTGCAAAGATGATGGCTTTTTTGACGCACTGGTCCTCCACCCTCCTGCAGATCTGAAAGGGATGCTGAGGAATACCTTCACCTTTTAACCACTAAACTGATCTTTTACCTCTCATCTTTTTTGATGGATAGACATTCAGTCTAAGCGGCTTTCCGAGACAGAAATACACACAGTCGGTGCTGTTTAAAATTCAATTTGTCATCCAGATTTGATCCCAAAATGCTCTTCTCCAGCTGCTAATCCTGTCATGTTGGAAGCACCCCTGCATTCGAACACTTTAAACAATTTACTTAAATAAATATACTCACATCCATCGTCAATGAGAGCTCATTATGTCATCATTCAGATGTTTCGACGACTCTAATGTCGTTTTATAAGAGAACGGACGAATTGGATGACAGGGACCCCACCTCCAACTAGCAGCCTGGATATGATGAAAGAGCAGCAGCACTGTGCTGCAGCTCAGCCGCTCTCGTGACCCCCAAAGCTGCTTGGCAGAAATCCGCCGAACAACAAGCTTTCTCAAATACGTGAAAGTTTTGGATTAAAAATGCAGAGCATGGCAACAGGCTAGCAAGCTAACAGGAGTCTAGCATGTATGCTAGCATACACTTAGCTATCAATGAATTTACGTTTGAACTCGAGCGAAATGACAGAAGCGTCGGTTAGAAGTTTCAACTACAAGCAGTGGCGCAAACACAAACCTCAAACACGACATCTTCGTCAAAATCCTCAGTCATTGCTCTCCGCCATCGATATGAACCATTCTAAAGTTGAAGGCGGCAGCTGTTGAGAACTTGATAGTTAGCCGGCATATAGAACTACAATTCCCACAAAGCCCTCCTCCAGCCGCCACTTATTCGTGATTATAAAAAAAGAACACAATTTGTCACTAGGAGACCTCTAGTGGTTACTTGGACGTCAAAGCCTAAAAGTGTGGAAAAGAACGCTAGGAAATTGAGTTAGGAAAAATGTCACTGAAGTCACCGGAAGTGGCTTTCAAAATAAAACATCGGAGAGTTTTATTTCAATATTAAATAAAAAGAAGAGTCATTTATATACACTAGGAATATTCTGTTTTAATTAAAAAAAATCATTGTTATTAACACTTAGTGAAAATTTACGTTTTTGTGATATATTTATGTAGATTATCTATATATTTTTTTTTTTAAAATAAGACATTTATTTTTAAAAACCCAACCGGAAGTAAATGAAAGACTCTCCTGGGCTTTTGATCAATCCCATTGGAAAAGCACCGTGGTTGAAAACTTCGAAAAATGGAAAAAGTAACAGTCATCCTGACTTTATCCCCGTGTACGCTGGCGAGATAAGAAACACTGACCGTGGATCTACCGGTGATCTCACTGCGGCCATTTCCACACTGACAATGGTGTCGACGGAGGGAAAAACGAAGATTTTCCTGCAATTCCATTGAAAGTAAATTTACTCATGGAGAAAGGAGCAAGTCGGGAGTCATGAGCACAGGTTTGTGTCGCGGAGCAGCTAACCTAGCAAGAGGAACACTTTGGAATTGTAGTTTCCTTAACCAAAATTTAAATATTTGTTTTAGTTTATTGTGTTATACATGAGGACGGGGCTTTTCCAGCTTAGTTACAGTCGTTAGCGTCCACTCCATTCCCCTCCCAACCACAACTAATTACAGTTTTCTTAATTATAACTTTCGAAAGATATAAAAGTGAACGGTATTGACCTGAATTTCATTGCTTTCATAAGAGCCGATTCTCCAGCAAAAACCTCCGCTCTTGTATCTACTTTGCTGCAGCTGGAGGGGTTAACTCCTTTGTCTTAAAACATCTGTCGAGCTGTTGATGCAACAAGTAGGAGTTAATATCAAGCTGCCATATTTAACATTCTATAGGAAGTGTTTTGCAACAACAAAAGTGGGTTTTTATTACTGTTTTGGTCATTTACAAAGTATCAATTGTGTTTCTTGCTAAATGAAGGTCCTTTGTAAATAAAATATGTCAGTCTAATGATTTTTTTTTGTTTTGCCTGAGGTGATAAAACTCGAAGAAAATCTGTAATTACCTGTAATCTGTGTTTAGCATGTGCTGGCAAATTCAGTTTATAGCCGAAAGGCAAACAAATAGTAAAGCTAAAGACTTTGCCACAGTGGATTTAGTCGTTTGTCTAATGGCATAAAAACCTTGTAATGCTTAAAAAAATAATTCCGAATGAACAGAAAAACACTCGCTTCAATAGAACAACGGGAACTGTTGCCTTTAGCCAAATTTTTTGCGCGATGAGTTCATAAATATACATGAAAAGAAAAGCTTAAAGTTGGTGACTTTTGGACGGAGTTTGGTCGGGGACGAGCAGCACGCGCGCACGGGCGGAGCGGTTTTTGGTGGTTGGCCTTTTTGGAAACATCCGCTCGATGACTCCACTTCTCGTGGTGTCTGCCAGCTAAAAGTTTACGCCAGAAGACTGGAAAAAGTGGCATTTAGTCACAATTCACCGCTTTATTCGTCTTTTTGTGTCTTTACTTAAAAATCATGTCGATTTCATTTATTATAAGGCCATTCCCTTGACAGTGGAGCCACCATCTACATCTTTAGTACTTTTATGATTTTTTTATGATCAGTCAAAAATATATAATATAATATAAAAATATTATACATTTAAAAAGTAAATATTCTGTTTTTATTAAAGATATTTGGTATATTTAAAAACCTAACCTAAAAAATAAATACTTAAAAACAGGTCTGTTTTTTTACAGTCTAATTTGTTTACTCCAAAATAGACAAAGTGAAGTGTGAAGAAACAAATAATGTTTTTTTTACAACATTATTTTCTCCAATGAAGCTTAACACTGCATTTATGAGTATTTCTTAATTCAAATTGTTGTGAATTAGGAGCAGACGAAAAAAAATCTGAAAAAGTTAGCAATCCTTATGCTGGGTGGGCCACAAGCTCCCTGCTTCTCTCCATTCGGATGCGTCCACTTCCAGACAAATAGATCCATGTACGTCTGTTTTTTCTCGTCTGAGCTGCCATCTGGATCAAAACTGTACGGCTGGATAGCTCTAATTTTGCTTGCCATTTTTGTTGCATCAATAATGTTAGGTTGGGGTGTAGGAGCTAACTAGTGGGAGAGGGGTATGATGGGATGTGGGGGCAAGCTTACTCTGTGCCAACAGTCTAACTTACAACTCAGAATTAAATATTTACTGACCTCTTGTTGCTCTGCAGAAAGTATGTCCTAAAAGAATAATTTTTTTTAATTTAAACTAAAAAAGTGCATAATCATAATTAACGACTGCTAAGAATGTTTTGAAAATTGATAAAAAATGATAGGATGAGTTTTAATTAAAGCAATTAGGTATTTACTATTTATATCAAAACTGTCAATCTTTTCTTTTTTGTAGACAATACTTCCATGTAAAAAGGAAAACATAGGGATGCGTAAAACTGCAAATTTACCTTTTAATATACTTCAGTATTCATTAGATAATTACATTTCTCTTCCAAAATCAAGTTGGTCTTTTTATTAAGTAAAATTTAGTCTTTTAAATTGAGTAAAGAAGCCCTGCGTTATCAGAATCCATCCATCTGTCCATTTTCTCAACCTGCTGTATCGGGGTCACGAGGCAGCCGGAGCCTGTCCTAGCTACTGTTGGGTGATGGCTGGGTACACCCTGGACAGGTCGCCAGCCTATCACAGGGCTACAAGTATCAGAATCAGTAAAGTTTATGTTTCAGAACAATTAGAAAATACGTTTTTAGGCCTTAGATTAAAGAAAGGAAGACTTTGAAGCAAAACAAATTCACACAATGAATCAATACTGTAATCACTGTAAATTAATCTAAAAAATCTGTATCACCACAAAAATAAGAATACATTTAAACTTTTTCTTTTATAAAAAGTATTTTCTCAAAGTGAAAGTGTTCTATATGAATGAACAAAAGCGTAGCTATAAAAGAAAAATCTCCAGTGTCTTGCATTTTAATACAGTTTGGACACATGTTCACTGCTGTTTTTTTTGTTTTTTTTAAATGCCAAATTTGACATCACCCGTAGTAAAAAGCCTGATAAAAATGAAAATTTTTACAAAAACTATTTTTGAATCTACTGATTTCTAATGATAAAAACACAGATGATTTATTAAAAATACATTTGATTCCATTTTTTAAAATGACCAATCATTCAAATGCAATGCATTGTGGTCTGTTTTTTTCAGACACTTCTGGGAAGATTCCAAGACACTTGATTTTAGAATGGTAGATTCGAACACACTCACAAAAATGGTGAATGTGCTCTAACGTGCACTAAATAGTGAGGAAAATGTTGGAGTCAACCATTTTTTTCTTTCAGGAAGCTTAGTTTGATCTCTAAATTCATTTCGCACATGACTAGGACCCTCAGTCCTTCCCCTTTTACCGCTAAGACTGACCTTTAGACCTAAGTCCCGCTTCCTGCATGCAGCTGTCACTACTGAATTTGAGTAGAGAGGTTTGAAGCCTGCTTTTATGTGCTGTTCTGCTTCGTGATTCGTTTCAACTTCTTCTCGTCTGGTCTAATGCAGGTGTGAAGAAGCCTCCTTTAGCTCCCAAACCTAAACTTCCAGCCACATCAAAGCCTGCCCCCCCACCCATCGCCCCCAAACCAGGTCCCCTTTCACAGTCTTCATCAGTCTCCCAAATCTCACCTGCCACTCTCAAGAGGGCAAAACCGGCTGTTGCCCCCAAACCATGCCTCCTCAGATCCAATGGTTCCCCTCCCCCCGTTTCGCCGCTGTCACCACCCAAACCCACTGAATCCCATAATCTGTCTGAGGAGCAGCGGGAGACTTTAGATGATAACCTCCTCCTTCTCAACTCCAGGAATGGGATTATATCTGGGAGACACGAATCGGATTACATCATTCCCACCTGCTCCTGTGGGCGGGGCAACTGTTTCCAGTGTCGGCCTCTGGAAAACGGAAATGCGACCGGGGGTCTCAAAGAGCCGCTACAGAACGGGGTTTTCTCGGAGGGACTAGCAGAAAACGAGTCAGAGGAGGGGGATGAACCTCGTGACAAAAGGGGTGCTGCTGTTGATAAGGGCGGAGGAGGGTTGATGAGCAGGAAGCCCAAAGATAAACCTCAAAGAAACAGAAACTTAGTTCGGGGGCCAGAGAACAAAGAGGCCCCGAGGACGGTGGAGGAGAGGGGGGAAGCTTTGGAGGTAGTGAAGGAGCAGGAAGATGCTGTAGCTGAACCTGATCACTCAACAGCTGATGAGCTGACGGATGCTCAGAGCGCTGAGGTAGCAGGCTCAATTCCCCCCAACGATGCTGCCGGCAGCATTGACGTCTCCAGGATCTCTCCTCTCGACTCTTCTGAAGAACACTCTCACGTAGAACCCTGTGACCCTATCAGCAAAGCATCTTCTCAGCTTGATCTGCAAGTCCCTGCTCCCCCCAGTAAGCCTCTTCCGGTCCCCCAACCACGTAAAAACAAGAAGCCCGGCCTGATGAGGCAGGACAGGGTGGAGAGTGGCTCCCAGGATCAGGTGGTGGAGGATGGAGCTCCTGAAACACAGGAAGCTGAGAGGAAACTGAGTTTGACTAGTCTTTCTTTGAGTGCAGAGAGTCCGGTTAATAAGGACGAGAGCGATGACCCAGAACCCCTGAAAGATTTGTGTTTGGATGACGATGAGACCTGCGTTCCTGTCCCACCCCCCCGACAGACCTCCCTCTCACCACGTCTGCAGAGAACAGTCCACAGTCTCCCGTCCATCAACAAGAAAACCTCCCACTCATTGGACCAGCTTTCACAGCCTAACTCGACGGGCCACAGTAAGGAGGTGCAGCGGGTGGAGGAGGATGAGGAGGATGGGTACGGAGACTTTGAGCGGTACCCCATCGCCCACAGCCTCCCCAAACAGATCAAGCTGGGCTGTCAGGCTCCGCTGAGCGCCAGCAGGAGGGCCCTTTCAGCCGAGGATCAGCAGTCTCCGCGGGCACCACCTCGGAAACCCCAGAGGCACAGCCTTCCGGCGCCGCCCCCCTCCTCCATCTGTCCCCCTGCTCCCCCGCACGCCAACACCCCCATGAGGGAGCTGCCGGCTCCTCCCCAGGAGAAAACCCACTGGCGCTTCACGCGACCCTGCGTCACATTTTTCAGCCGGCAGATCCACACCAGGAGCAGCATGCCGCCGAAGAGCCGGGCCCCCGTTCTGGGGTCCAAACAGAGAGCCCAGTCCTTCTCCGCAGCTGACCTGGCGACCCGAGTGGACCCCCAAAAGAGGAGCCTCTCCTTTCGCAAGCTTCTGGAGCTCCGGCTGTCTATGAAGATGCTGCCAAAGCTGCTGGCTAAGGGAAGCCAGTCGCTGGACTGTACCAGCTTGGAGCCACACAGCCGAGAGAGAGGTTTGGGGCGACCCAACAGCTGCATTGGGGAGGCAGACTTTTGTGGGGAAGGGGTTGATGAGTCGGCAGAGTATGAGAACGTGCCTCTGTACGAGGAGATCCCCGAGTATATGAACCTGCCGTTTCACAGCGCTAGACTGGGCTGGTCACACGATTCCTCTGATTCGGACATCTACGAGGTGCATGATCCATATCCAACATGCCAGGACCACGAATACGAGAGGTAATGCTCCAGTTCTGTCTGTCGTTATCTTAGGCAGCAGTGGTCTCCAACCCCCAGGACCGGTACCGGGACAGTTAATACCAAGCCACATAGTAAAAAAAACCACAACCTACATTTTGTCCGTTTTATTTAGAATGTAATTCTGAGGGAAGTTTTGCTGCTATTAAAGTCGATCAAACAGTAGATTTATGTTTATTATTTTATTCAGAAAATACCAGTTTCGGTGAACATTTTTATTTTTATCTGTCGCACCCTAAAAGTCTGAAGTTGGCGTCTGATTTTCTTTAGCTTCCACTTTGACAGTTATGGGTTAAGGGAAAACCTACATCACGTCTTAATGGTTGCTAAACGAAATCCAGAGAACAAATACCGTTTAAATCGGCTGTAGCTATTTCACAGAGGACGAAGATAAACTTTACCCTCAAAAGTCAAAGGGAACAGGAGGCAGAATAAATTAAATAAATCAGACGCCAACTGCAGCCGTGGACAGGCCGGTTCGTTAAAAATTTTGTCTGACATTAAAGCGGTCCGTGGCCTGGAAAAGGTTGGAGATCACAGTAAGGCAGGTAGTGGGAGTGGCATCTGAAGCTGAGTTTGATCCCAAGTGTTTTTGAAAAGTAGACCGTTGCAAACAAATTTGCCTTTGTTAGCTTGGGT
Organism: Adrianichthys oophorus; assembly: GCA_036245035.1. NCBI lineage: Eukaryota > Metazoa > Chordata > Actinopteri > Beloniformes > Adrianichthyidae > Adrianichthys > Adrianichthys oophorus. The sequence continues at coordinate 10,330,468 of BSAI01000030.1, forward strand.
GAGATAAAGAGGCTGAGAGTGCTTGTGGGCTGAACTGAGAACAGCGTTGACCTCCACCCTTAAGGTGCAGGAACCGCTGTGGACGACAGGTGACTCGAGTGTTCATTAACAAGTTCACCCTTGAGGCTGTGCCGTTGGGTTTATGCAGAGCGTGGATGTGCAGCAAAGCCGGCCTGTTTTCCTGTGGGTTATTTTCAGCGGCCGGAGCAGGAAATGTCTGAGAATCGCAGAAAAACTCCACACCGCTCTCTAGAACTGGGAAAATAAACCTCCAGCAACCACCAGCCTCCTCCTCTGCAGCCTGGCAGCCCTCGTACCGCATTTACCCTCGTCTTAACCTCATCTCTCCCTGTGTTTTTTTTTTTTTTTAGCTTCTATCTGTTTTAGTTTGAGAAAATCTGTCATAGATCCCAAACAAATAACCAAACAAATGAATAAAACAAACATGGAAAAAATACAATATTACAGACATTGATGATTTGTGTTATAGGAATGGCCGCTTATTTCAGGGCTCTACATTTACCCCAACGGGCAGTTTAATTGGTTTGTCAGTTTATTCTGAAACTCTTTGAACCAATTCCTCATAAAACATTTTTCCTTTGGATTCCTAAAACCGGCAGCATTCCAGCTGCTTTAATTCAAGCTGACTCAGCAGCATGGAAACATCAAACAGCAGGAACATCAACTTAGTAGGAACTTTGACTGGTGGCTGATTCTCCTGCTTTTAAGCCAGTTTTTATGCTTTAAATTCAACTTAAATTCTGGAGTTTTAAAGTTAATTTGCCTTTTTTTTTCCTGTTTGTTCTATTTGGGTAGTAGCTGCCAAAATAAATAAATAAAAACAGCGACCAAATTTGACCCCGAGGGTTCTCTAATGTTATACATTTCAGCTCAGAAAATTGCAGTTTTTGGTTAAACGCTCATTTCTGTGAGAAGCCGGTTATCACCGAGAATTTTCTAAAGTTTTTGAGTCTTACTTTAGTTACAAATTCAAACCCACTATATCAATGATCTTCAAAATCAAGTTTTCTGATTTCATAACTGTTGTTTTAAACTAAGTTGATATAGATATTTCTTATTAAAAAATCTTAATGCTAAAAAAAAAACCTTCAAGTTTTTATGCTTGGAAACTGGAGACATGTCTTTAAAGACCCACTCCAATGAAATTTGGTGTTTTTGGTGACCCTGATGATGGAGAACATATAACACGGCATTTCAGAGTATTTCTTGTTTGAATTGTTGTGAATCGAGAGGCGACAAAAAAAGCTGTTTGAAAAAGATCGTATTTGTTATGTAGAAAATACACTGGGTGGAGCACAAGCTCCCTTTTCCATTCTGAGGCATCCACTAGATCAGGGATGGGCAACTCCAGGCCTCGAGGGCCGCATTCCTGCATGTTTTCCAACATACCATGATCTGGCATGTTCTAATTGGCTGGACACACCTGAAGCAGGTAATCAGTCATGAGTAGGGCTTGGATATCTGGAAATCCTGCAGACACTGCGGCCCTCGAGGCCTGGAGTTGCCCATCCCTGCACTAGATTCACCTTAGATCCATGTACGTCTTTGTTTTCCTTGTCTGATTTGTCATCTGGATCAAAACTGTACAGCTGTATAGCTCTAAAATTGCTCGCCATTTTTGTCGCACTGGTAATATTAGGTTGGGGGTGTAAGGGGCTGTAAGCTAGGGGGAGAGCGTGTAAACAGAGAGAGCGATGTGAGCGAACTACTGTCGCTCTGCAGAAACTATGTCCAAGAAAGCAATAGGTTTTTTGATTTTGGCAAAAAAAAACTGCATAATCATAATTAAAAGACCACTGGGAACACTTTTCCAAAAGATGATCAGAGTGGGATTTTATTCCTTTCAGCTAAGAACATTGCAGTTCTTGTTTGTCTTGATATTAAATTGCTTCTTTTAAAGGGAAACTGGATATCAACAGATAATTTCCTGAATTGTTTTGATTCTCACTTGAGTTAAAAATTCAAATCTGTTCAAATTAAATGAATCTATTTTAATTAATCTCAGAATTGCTGTTTAACCCATAATCAATGTAGATCTTTTTTTTGTAAAAAATTCTTAATGCCTACAACAAAACAAACATTTATTTATGCTCAGAAACTGGAGAAATCTCTGAAAAACCCATTATTTAATGAGTAGATATTAGATCTCCTTTGACCAACAGGATCCAGGTTAGGCTCGGCAATCCTGTGATCCCAAAAGGAACAAAACAGGTTAAAAAAATGGATGATGAGATGGTGAAAAACTACTACCTTTAAGTTGTAGTTTCTTGTTCTGCTTCAGTCTCTTTGGAATTTTATAATTTAATGAATTTGTCAGGAGGAGCGCTTGTCTGCTTGTTTCCAAAAAACCTCAGACAGTTCAAACTAAAACAACGAGCTGCTTCAGAGCTGCAGATCTTTTAATTTTCCCACAAAATTGGCCTGCATTACAATTGCTGGATCTGTAGTTCAGAGCAAAAGGAGCTCTGCAGAATGTGTTCCATTCACGATATGAATGTTTTTTTGGCATTTTTGCCTCTTGTGCTCACAACAGGACTCCCCAAGTGATGCAGTCAGGGTGCAAACATTCAGGATGTGCTCTGCTTCTTAATGCTGTCTGGTATGCAGAGCCGGCCGGAGTGAATCTGTAGTGTTTCCCAGGCATCTCGGCCTGTTAAGTTTATGTAAGCAGCCCGACGCTGTAAACAAGCAGCGCTCTGTGCCTGACTCACAGAGCTGGATCTCTCCACTGCAGAGACAGAGGAGGAGGACAAAGAAGTAGAGAGCATGTTCTGGGGGGGTTAAGGTGAAAAAGTGCAAAGGAAATAGAAGGAGTGGCCCGCCGCCAGTGAGGATTGAAGAGGAACATTTCTGGAGTTTAAGCATAGTTGTCATTCTGAGCGATCGGCCTGCTTGTGAAGATGCTTCTTCTTCAGAGGAAAAGCAACAGAAGCGTGTTAGCTCACAGGCAACCTGCTGGAAGAAGGAATCGAACCTGTGTTGTTTGACCGCCAGCAGCATACGTAAAGGTTCAAGTGATGAGTAAAAATTATTTTATGCATTAGTTTCTGGCATTAATACAATTACATTGTAGATTAAACACTTTTTATTTAAAAATCATTTGAAATAAAGCATATGGTTCGGAAAGAGAGAAAGATGTAAAAATTCCAGATGCTCTTTTTTTCAATTAAAAACAGAGTTGATGTACTTAAAAATAATTTATTTGGCTTGAAATGTTTTATTTAATTATTTGTTAGTTCAATTTTACTAGAAAGATTAACTGCCAGTGTATGGGGTCAATTCAGTATCAGCTTCAAGTGAATGAAAAATATGTTTAAAAATGTTAAATTTGAAGAAATACTGAAACTATTGACATAGAAGAATGGAGAAATCGAGGTGTGACATCACTCATAGAGAATGCCTTACCTCCGGCTCTTAATCTGTCTCCATTGCTTCCTGATACGTGTACCACCATTTTAAAACCAATCAACAGTGATTGGTCCCAATCAGTCTGAGTCACGCTTTTAGGGGAACCAAATATGAGTGAGCTTGTTCAAAGTCCACACCCCTTCAACTGAAAGCGAGCTCGGTGGAGTCTGTCAATCAAACGGTCGAGGTGGGGCCAGCAGGCATCACATGCTTTTACTAAGATTGGTCAGTTTATAACTTAAATAACTTGCGATAAAGAAAAAATATCTTTAAAAAATTAGGATTAGAAAGAAGATGTTAGGAACATGTATCAGAGCAAGAATGGTCATTCTGACAAATAAAATGACTGAGTAATAGCTGTTTATTTCTCAACTGAAGAATGGGATTTTGACTTCTTGAAATTCAAGTTATAAACTGACAAATCAGATGCCTCAAATAACGTAGGTGGAGCCTGCTGGTCCCCACGTCCAGTGTTTGAAACATTTGATTGATTTTGTGCAGCCCGCTTTTAAGTGATAGGGGTGTGGACTTCCTACAAGCTCACTCCTGATTGGCAAGAGTGGTTGCCATAGAAACGTTGATTCACTCGGAGCAGTTGCCGCTGACTGTCAACAACTGGCCCCAATACGGTGGTGTCCGTTTTGAAAAAAAAACAAACTGAATTTACTTCAGTTGGTTTGGTCCAGAAGTAAAACTATTTTCTATCGGTGACATCACACTCACTCACTCCAGTTCTCTGATATAGTCAATGGTATTAGCAGAGCTTCATTGCGAGCATTCCGTCACACCTCCATCTCCATTGTTGTGTGTCCATCTTCATCTAGTTTCGTCTTAGCCAGACCTGTGATCATGTGACCTTATTATTTGCAGTTTGCTCTGTGGTTACATCCACCATGTTGCTCAAGCATCAGTTAATTTGTTGAAGGTTTTTTTTTTTTTTTTTTTTTGGTGAGGAGGGGGAATCTTCTGCAGCCCTGCCCAGTTTCTCTTTCAAACACTGGCTGTGCAAAGAAAAGCCGCCTTTCATCTCTTTCTCAGTCACTTTTTCTTTGTTTTCTGGCAAATAGCAGCTGCTTGGAGCACGATGTCCACTCTGAAGAGGAGGAGATGCACAGCTCAGATGAAGAGGACAACAGCTCCACCTGCAGCAAAGAGCACCTGGACGAGGCCGACAGACAGGTGCTGTAATTAAATGTCGATGACTCATGACAAAGTCTTGAAGTGCTTGAAAAATTAAAGCTGAAGTGTTCGTGATGACTGATCATCTCCGTGCTCCTCAAAGCCAGTGATTCAGCCGTTAAAACTGGATTCCAGTTTATGGCGTCGGCTCATTTCTTTAGACATCTATGTGTGGTCACCCCAGAAAAAAACAGAATTGTCTGCATTTAATCAGGCATTTTAGTTAAACACATTCATCTATTAAAGTAATTAGATTTTCAGAACCAGGAAACACACATTTATAAGTATGAGCCCATACAGAGTGTTGCTAAAGTGACCATAATCTTTTAAGCTGCTGCTTTGCAGATGGGAGGGTCGGTCTGATGTCTTCATCACCTCTGAGATCCTCAGTGGCTTTATGTCTGTTGGCTAATGCTGGTATGAAAATGACTTGGAGTCTCACTCATGGTGATAGAAAATAATAACACAAGGAAGCACTTCCTGCTCGCTGGAATGTGATTGGTTATTGACTGCAGCTTTGTTTGCTTTTTTAAGCTTTTTTAAGCTAAATTCAATCAGTTTAATGAAATCTGTTTCATTGGGTTTGCCTTAATTCGGTTACTGTTGCTTTTAATAAATATGGAAATTGTTCCATTGTATTATTTTTGTCAAGATGTATATTTAGATTCAAGATAAGGCATCACAAGGTTTTTGTTTCAATAAGGAAAAATATTAGAAATGTAAGTAAAGATTTATTTGTGTTACAGAAAAATGTGAATGAATTAAGTCCATAATCTTTGGCGGTTTGGGTTTTGTGTTCTTGGGAAGAGCTCAGGTCATAGATGTATAAACTCCAGAGATTGGACGGTGATGATAGTTTGAAGCCAGACCGTGACAAAGCAACGCTCCAGATGGAGAACAGAGTGGAGTATGGCCGTCAAACCATCTAGAATGTATTTATGACTTACAAGGTGAAAATATGGTTGTGATTGGCTGAGAAGAAAGACAGGCTGTTTAGCTATTGTTCAAAGTGAAGATCTGGCGTGTAGAGTGATTCAACAACCCAGCTTACCTGTAAGTTAGGTAGAAATTGAAAGCTTCACAAAATAACGCTGCTGTTAATGGTCCTTTGGCATTATTCCAGTAACACAGTTGTGCACCAGAATTTATTTTTGTTTGTGTTTTTGGTGTAAAGTCTCCTATATTCTTGTGTGGATCATACAGGTCAAGCTTGGCCTGCCTTAAAGTGAGAGTTGTGGTTGACTTACTTCAAGACAAACCCTGGTACGATTGAACGACAGTGGATTGAGATGTTAAATAATTTCACATCTTTACTGTGTTCTTTTAAAGAAGCAGCAGCTGTGCATCCATGGTTTTTTTTTCAGGTAGTTTGGTTTGTTTTCATACTGCACTAAATGGAACTGGACCAACAAATCCTGCATTTACAAGTCACAATGAATTACCTCCAACCATTGACTGTGTATGAGAACTGGACTGAGTCTCTCTGACATTCCAAACAGGAAGTTCTCACTGGCTCCAAGAAGCCAAAATCCCATAGACTTCTATAGAGAAATGAACAACTATTATGCAGTCATTCTATTTGTCAGAATAGCCATTCTTTCTCTGATACGTTTTTTTAAACTAGTTCTTGTTAATTAAAAATTATTTTTCATATTTTTCTCTAGTTCAAGTTCTAAAGTGGGCAATCAGATTCCTCAATAAAAGTAGGTGGAGCCTGCTGGCCCCACCATGCAATGTTCAAAACATTTGACAAATTTTCGTGTAGCCCGCTTTCAAGTGATAGGGGTGTGTCCCTCCTACAACCTCACTCCTGATTGGCAAGACTGGTTGCCATAGAAATGTTAACTCAGACAGACTCGGACCAATCACTGCTTGCTGACGACGTCTGATTGACGTCATTAGGTTGGAGCCTGAAGTAAAACATTTTCTATGGGTGGCATCGCACTTATTCTTGTTTACAGTTAATGAGTGCAACCAGAAAAATAAGAACTTGAGGAAGACTGGTGGTTAATGCTAGTTTTTGGCTCTTATATTTTAAAAAACACCTCTACTGCCTCGCCACGCCACAGTCCCTCGAGAGACATTTTTCAATTTCCTGAAAAATGCACAGCACATACGTCACTGTCTTTGGTTGGCCGGGTTTTCATTGTGCGTGGTTTGTAAAATGTCAAGACCATAAATCAGCTGTAGTAGTGAGGGCACTTATCAGAAATAGTCAGAGGTTTACTGGTAAAGGCTGGTTTCTCTCTATCTGCTGCTTTTTCTGTCTGGTCACAAACAATGAGCTGTTATAACTGTTAGATGTTTCCAGGCAGTTTGGTTCCCTCTCAGAAGTGCACTGTGAATGCAAATCAAAACAAAGAAAAGTCTGAGATATTTCTTGAATAAATGTTTCTCACCTAATTAAACCAACTGCACCCGACGTGTCCATGTATTCCTGTTTCTGGTTGGTCTGGTTCTGTTGGAGGTTTCTTCCTAATCTTCTAAATAGCCAGAGTTTTCCTCTCCATTGTTGCAGATAGTTTCCTCATTATGGAGCGAAACGAAACGTTCTTTGATGATATTTGCTGTTCGCTCCAGTTATCGGAATCATTTCACCTCCGTACAATTTTAAGAATCGGGAAAACTTTAGCTCATTTTAATGTTTATATTTCTTTTTACACAATTTTGTAAATTAATGATATATTGAAGGTGCTCCAACTTTTAAACAGTGGAGTCAAAAGTGCAGTTCTCTGTCAAAATAAAACAGTTTGCTTTCTCTCGGATCCACAGATCATCCTGTCAGGAAGTCTCTTGTGCAAGATTAGTCATTACAGGAATCCCCAATGAGAGCAGAGGGGCGTAATGTCATACAGCTGAGGAGTTATAACTCAAAGTTATCTGAGAAACAAAGAGAAAGAGCAGAGGTTTGTGTTTGTGTGTTTCTAAATCATTGTGGCAGAATTTTAGGAGGTCCTGGACTCTCTAAACTTGTTGTTATTTGTACTGAAGCCTTGGAGATGACCAAGTTTTATTGTTTTGTTTGGCTCTTATCTCTAAAACTTGAAAATAATTTCTGCAGTTAGCCAATTTTTCAGTGGAAAATTGAATTTGTATGTGCAGGAGCAATTACTGCCTGTTGTCAGATCATTTTATAAGCTTAATGGTATCAGCATAGAAGCACATTAGGGTGTATAGGAGCTCAATCCAGTACTTAAAGCTGCTAAGATGTGTAACATCAGAATGACCTGGCTGATGCGCTAAACTTAACCAGAAATACACCTGTCTGAGGTCAGCTTTTCAACCTGTATTTATAATTGACATATGAATGTTACTTGGAAAGGAAAAAAATTACAATTTAATAAGATAATTTTATCTTTGATCACTTTGAAAACTCATATTCCAGGTAAAAACACATTTCACAATAATACATAAGGGGCTAATCATTTATGCATTATTTTTCCCTAGAAAAAAAAGTCCTGGTTTCTGGTGGGCACCAGACTTCAGACTTCAAACCTGGTGTGACTTTATGAAACACGCTGCAGAGTGTGCGTGTTACCTCGGCCAGCCTCCAAGAAAACACTGGTGCTGGTGGTGGGGTGTGTGTGTGTGTGTGTGTGTGTGTGTGTGTGTGTGTGTGTGTGTG
>BSAI01000030.1:10338710-10361943 GCA_036245035.1 Adrianichthys oophorus
GTGTGTGTGTGTGTGTGTGTGTGTGTGTGTGTGTGTGTGTGTGTGTGCGTGCGTGTGCGTGTGCGTGCGTGCGTGCAGGTTCAGGAATAGCTCCCTGGTTGAGCGTTTGTCCTTTGTGACCCTCTCCACCATACTGTCAACACCCGTGTGTGACGCCTCTGGGGACTCTGGTATATCGTAAGCTCAGGCTCCAGAACAATCAGTGGGGAGAACTGGGAGCCAAGGTCGCTGTTCAATTTAAGTCACTCAAACACCCCCCCCGAGTTACCATCTAGCAGCAAACAGAGTCTGGTCAGCAGGACAGATGGAAACAGAGCAGTTGCTGCTCACTTTAGCCTTAGAGAAAGTCGAATAAATTCAGCTATGGTTGTTTGCAGCGAAGCTGTGAGTGAACGCTTAACCGTTGATGTGTTTGCACCTTTGGGGACTTTCCTCACTCTTTGTGTTTCTGATCTTCCAGCAAGAGGATGAGATGAAGAGGAAGAAGGTGGTGCACATCGCCCAAGAAATCATGAGCTCAGAGAAAGTGTGAGTGCCTCAAAGCAAAGACAAGCAACAAAATGCCGTTGCTCCTCCAGTGCTGGGAATTATTATGACTGACTGATGAACTTGTGTTTTTTCATCAGGTTTGTGGATGTCCTGAAGCTTCTTCACATTGTAAGTGTACTCGTAATGCCAAACTGTGATTAAAGAAACATTTTCATGGTTTGCTGAAAAAGCCATAGAAAACGTAGCATGATATTTTAGCGGTTTAAATGTTGATCAGAGATTTGACAGCTGAACAATCTACTTATGTTTTAGCGAAGATGTTAGAAAGTTGCAGGTTTTCAGGTTTCCTGCTCCATCAGGTGATGTGTTTTCTTAAGACAGATTATCCCAATGGAAGCCATATTTTGCTGTTTTAAGGTAAACACATTTTATTCAGAAATAAAGTGCAGTGGTTCATGTATTACTTCAAAAAGTTTAAATGAAATCAATATTGTTTACTCCCCTTGCTTTTTCACATTCCTAAGCTACTTTGGTTGAAGCCCCGCCTCTGCTGATGTCACGCCTGTTGTGATTGGGTTAACTTCAGAGTTATGTCAAATATAAGGGCAATAAAACCGCTCACTTTGTGCCAGCTGTCTTTTCATAAGCTTACTGGTCAAAATTAGGAGCCAGTTGTATTTTTTTCAAATGAGCAACAAGACTTAATGCCATAAATTTGTTTACAGGTTCTTATAAAACGATTCCAGCTTTGTGAACTGCAGGAATATTCACATAAAAGTAGATTATTTGGTAGCACAAGAATTTGAACTTTAAACATGGTTTAAAATCCAATATAGTTTGTATTGAGGAGGGTTATAGTCAGTCAGACAGAAACAAAACAAACTCTAAGTTAAAACTCTTCAAACTGAGTTTTATCAAACAAATATCAACAGCATATCAAACAAATATAACAATGCAAAAAAAGATCTTTCTTTCCTAAAACAGGTTATTGACTTTTAATTAATGGACTAGTTTTAATGTTTATTTATTCTTCCAGGGTTGTGGGATCTAAGGTTGTAATAGTGGAACAATCCCTTAAAAGAACAGTTTTAAACCATTAAAAACTACATTTAAAAGATGTGTTATATATTAGAATTAGGACAGCAGTAAGGAGAATTTTAAAACATGTTTTTTTCTTACTCAGTTAGCCACATTTTCAACTTTTTGGATTTACTCTTTACATACCAGCTCAGTGACCAAGGAGGTCATGGATTCAAATCCATGGCCAGGTCATTCCAAAGGCTCTAAAAATGGGACCCAATCCCTCCTTCCTTGACACTCAGAATGACGAGGTTGTATTGGGGGTTAAGCCACCAAATGGTTCCCAAGCTAATGCCAGAGGTGGTTTGATGTCACTGATAACATTTTCTTCCTACATAAAGAGATGAAAACTGTATTTCTAAAAAAGCTTAAGCCATCTATCATTTTTTTTTCAATGAGATAGCACCAATAAAATAATAAAAATTGCTTTGTAGTGTCACTTTTAAAAGTGTTAATTCCCATGATAATTTGCTCAAATGTAAGACCGTTAAAACTCAGACAACTTTGAAAAAGAAAACCATTTTTAGTAGGTACATTGTAGCCTTTTAGTTATCTACTTGAGCATAGTGTTCCTTTGTCAATTGTGGGAGTTATATTCTAAAAATAACCCGCAATAGGTGAAATCTGCTAAATAGTCAGCTTTATTTTATTTTATTTTTTTCAATGATTCTAGATGTTTTCTAGATTCTTAGATTTTTTTCTACACGTTTATCAGACAAACATGACGATTTTTACAGTTTTCTCTCTCACTTAAACTCCTAAAGTTCAAACTTTCAGAGAAAGAAAAAGGTCAAAATTGTAGAATGAAAATAAAGATCTGATTGCGATGGAAGATTTATGAAAATGTTACAAATTCTTTACTGTACAGGAGACATGGCATGGAGAAGACTGACAATAAGTCTACAGCCAATCAGGATGCAGAAAACAACGTGCTTAAAAAAATCATGCAAAATTGCACAGCAAGAGAAAATCTGCGAGACTGAAAGGTGAATCGCAATATAGTGAGGGACTACTTATTAGACTTAGAGGAACATAAAGTATTTTGTCTTTAGTTGATGACAAACAAGTTACTTCGGCTTATAAATTACTTTGTCTATATAGAAACATTTAATATATATTATTCAGCTTAAATAAGAAAGAAAAACGTTAAAATCTTTATGTACAAACTTCATTTATGTTACAAACCATTTACTGGTAATCTTTTTACGACATATTTTACTTTCTTATGGCCTTAAAAATAATATATATGAGCATTTTGATATGGTAATGAGGGTCCACCTGTCCATTCTTGTCAGATGCATAGCACATTAAAATAAGTTGGTCTTTAAGTTGATGGAGGCGGTCAAACTTTGACCAAGAGGAGGTCAGGTCACATTCTTCTCCCAGCAGCAGCTGCTTCCTCAGGCTGTAAAGATGACTCCAAAATCTATCCGTGCTTTAAACTAATCGCTGTGTGGCTGCACATGGTTGTGAGGGCTTGGAGTGAGGTGAGACGGGAAGTCCATGCTACATACTTGTGGTCAGTCCTCCAGCTGACATGTTTTCTTTCTCCATGTTTAATCTATCTGAGGCTACTGGTACTGTGTGCTTGGAGACTGTTAAGGTGGTGGTTCTGTAGGGTCAGCAGAAAGGCTTACACGCTCCACGCATACCTTCTAGAAGTTATAAAAGCAAGACAAAAACCTTTCAAATCTACAGTTGCTAAAGGCCAGTTGAGGACATAAAGTTTGTGCTTTACTACAAGCACCAAGTTTGGTTTTATCATTTACCCATAGTTGCTGTGTTTTTTATGTTAGCAGTAACTGTAATTTCTTGGATTCATCTAGTGACTGAAATGTTTTAAAAGTAAGGGACTGTAGAGTTGTTATACATATTTATGCCAGACAGCAGTGGATGCATTTTGTTTTCTTGAAATAAATCTAATAAAGATTTATTTGAGCTACTTCATGAAGGAGGTAGCTCAGTTACTTTTTAATACCAGAGAAGACTTCGAACTACCGTAACTCATCGACACTTTACACAACATAATTCCAACAGATTCTGAAGCTGAGAAAAGTAACTTAGGTACAGATCCGTCAGAATCAGTTGGTTATTTATCTGCATAAACACAAACGCTTCACTACTTTAAAGTATTGCATATCAGCTGTTAAAGGGTCTAAATGAAGCTGTATTTATTTATTAAAATGCTTCCAGAATCAAGAAGGGTTTTAACTGGCCAGGAGTCTGCTGCAAAAACTCCCAAGTTTGTATGCATCACATCTTTATAACAAATAGTTTTGTGTGTAATACATTGTGATGTGTGTACTCAATATTATTGTCTTGATTGTACAATTAAGAAATTTCCTAGTTTAAAATATTTTATTTGTTTCTTAGCATAGTACCGCTGCTAACAGGCATTTCAACAAAAAACGATTGAAAAACTCAAGTTCTTCTGTTTACACATTTCCCCTGCATGTGTGTGTTTCTGTGCGAGTAAAAGATGTTAGCTTGGTTTTGTGTCAGCCAGTGTTAAGTGTGAACTTTAGCTTTGTCACATTAGTCCAGTTAGCCAGTCTGAAGAGAGTGACCCTGCTGGAAAACAAAGAGTAGGGAGAATAAGTTGTATTGTATAATGTATCTGTTTCTTATTTAAAACAGCCTGGTGTGGCCTCTTTAAAGCAGTGCTTTCAGCTGTGGATGATCTTTGTATGAAATCAAGTGAACCCTGATGTTAGAACCCCGTGAGCCTCCCAGCTTCCTTCCAGGTCCATGTGTGTATTGGCATGCTGGACGAAGCCTAATCGCTGACTCAGATGTGTCATGAAGTAAATGTAGAGGTGTGGGAGAAAGAGGGACGAGTGGCAGACGGTTAATGAGGTGGTAACCAGGTGTTCCTGTTCAGCAGCTGACTCCCTCTGGACAGCTCCACACAGTGTGGATAGAAAGTTTGGGCACCCCAGGTAAAATGTTATAGTATTGTGCGTCAAGAACCAATGGAAAGATTTAAAAATCTTCTAAAGGCATCCGTTTACAGGTGAGATATCATTTTAACATGTTTAAAAGGCCACAATTTACCCTTTTTGACATATTATAAGAATGCCTCATCTGTAAATTGATGCCTTTAGAAGATTTTTTAATCTTTCCTTGATCTTTTCCTTTTGTGCACAATAATATAACATTTTACCTGGGGTGCCCAACCTTTGAATCCACACTGTAAGTGTGTGTGTTTCTGCAAGGAAACGCCAGAATTCAACACCCATGTGTATCCTTTCAGGACTTTCGGGATGCAGTTGCCAAGGCAACCCGTCAAAATGGAAAGCCGGTGGTGGATGAGCGGATCCTCAATCAGATCTTGTACTACCTGCCTCAGTTGTACCAGCTCAACAAAGACCTGCTGAGAGAACTTGAGGAGAGAGTTGGACACTGGTAAATAAAAATCTGTCATTTGTTTAAAGAATCACAAGAAAAGGGATCTTTTGCGTCTTTAGCACAACAGTGTCTTAAAGACCCACTCCGATCATCTTTTGATCTTTTTTCAGTTTTCTTAGTGCTTTTTTAGTTATGATTACTGGTATGCCCTTTTTTTGGCCACAATCAAAAAACTTGTAATTTTCTTTATAAATGTCCTTCATTGTCAGAAAAGGGCCATAAGAACATGTTAAAAACACCATTCTTATCAGAATGGGTCTTTTAGTTTGCGTTGCTGCATGTCATGCTCAGGGTGTGGTGTGAAGTATCTTTTGAACATATGTTTTAACTCCTTATATTAAAGTTCCAGATTAAATCTGAAAAATTGTAAAAGCTGTTGGACTAAAATGCTGTGAAGATCTGGTCTTCATTAACTTTGTAATATCTCACCTCCTGGACCTAAAGAGAAATGTCAGCTTTGTGTGTGAGGCCACATGTTGCTCTTATCTTTGTTTTTTATTTATTCCTCAACTATGTTTCTTGCTGAAAGGATGGTAGCCAAACATTTACCTGAACTAAATCACACCTTGTCATAGCTGTGTCGTAAAGCTGAAGATAGATTTAAACTTATGTAATTTTGTTGTGTCAGTAACTTGTTTTACATAAATGTTGAGGAAACACAGTTTAAGCTGCTTTTATTATGATTTTTGGCATCAGATTTAGTGGAAATAATCCGACCTCCTTCTTGATGGTGTTCTTTCATTCACAGATTAGTTTTTTGAAGTCCAGCTGCTTTTTCTTTTGGCTTTTCCCTTCAGGTGTCACCACAGCGAATCAGTTTTCTCCATCTAACGCTGTCCTCTGCATCCTCTACTCCAGGGATAGGCAACTCCAGGCCTCCAGGGCTGCATGATTTCCAGATATCCAAGCTTTAGTATCACTGATACCTTGTTCAGGTGTGTCCAGCCAATTAAAACATGCCAGAGCAGGGTATGTTGGAAAACATGCAGGAATGCGGCTCTCGAGGCCCGGAGTTGCCTAACACCAGCTACCTTTATGTCTTCATTCACTGCATCCATAAACCTCCTCTCTGGTCTTGCTCTAGACCTCTTGTGGTAGTTCTCAGCTCAGCATCTTTCTACCAATATATTAATTGTCTCTCCTTTGGACATGTCCAAACCGTCTCAGTCTGGCCTCTCTGACTTTATCTCCAAAAGTCCAGCTGCTGAGCTGTTTTATTTGGACCCTGTCGACGAACTTTTAAGCCAAAAGCTGTTAAGTCAGACATGACTTTTCTGTTAAAGTTATGTCCAAATATTCCCACTAATGTGACATTTTTATTCTCCCTTGTCTAACAAACCAAATTAATAAAAACGTTTCTTACAATAAGAATAACAGGAATACATTCACTTTCAGAGCTTATTCACCGATTGAAAGGACTATTTGTGTCTGTGTGCTAACAGGAGCGACCACCAGAGGCTGTCTGACATCTTTGTCCAGAAGGGTCCATACCTGAAGATGTACTCCACCTACATCCGCCAGTTTGACAACAACGTAGCTTTGCTGGACGAGCAGTGCCGCAAAAACCTGGGGTTTGCTGCAGTTGTCAGAGAATTTGAGGTGGATCTCAAATCTCGTTACTTTTGTCAAATCTTATTTAGAATATTAGCTTGATGTTATTTGATTGTTTTAGAACTGTGCTCTCAAGTTATTAGGAACTAGCAAACCTTTGACTCTGTTTTTTTTAAAGTCAGGACATTTTGACATCCCTAAAAAGGCAGATTGGTTTATGATTCTTTGTTGGGGTTTTTTAAAACGTCTTTTCTGACGTTTGTTCTGCCTCAGATAAGTCCGAGATGTGCCAGCCTGGCTCTGACACACTACCTGCTGAAACCAGTGCAGAGGATCCCGCAGTACCAGCTGCTGCTCACAGGTACCAACACCCTGTTTCATCCTCTCAATCCTGCAGCTGAGGGGTTGGAACTCACTGTGGGGCTAAAGTCAAGTCTTATTGGTTTTTTGTTATTGTTGTTGTTTTGTTTTTTGGTAGCACAGCACCACTTAGTGGTGAGTCTTACACAAAAACCCAGAAGAGCTTCCCTTTAAAGATATTTACAGTAGGTAGATAAAACATTTTGAAATCCCTATAATTAGAGTTAAACAGTCGTTATTCATGACTTTATTAATTGTTTTTCTTGTACTTGCCAAAATGTAAAAAATATATAAAAATGATTTTTTTTTTCTAGATTGCGTAAAATAAATAAAAATTGTACTTGGTGAAAATGAATTTTGGGCATAGTGAACGACCCCCAGGAGGAGAGATCATTAAATAAATGAACAGGGCTCTTATAGGGTTAAAAAATATATTTGGAAATCCACTAACCTAACCATAACACATGTTGGGGATAACCAGATAAGTTTAAAAATCATTATGGGGTGGCCACAGTATCGCCGTTTTGTGCAAAGTTTGAAATTTGGTGATTTTCCCATAATATGGTAAAGGAAAACTTTTGATTGAGCGATCTTCAGGAAATTTCACACACACTCTGGAGCACGTTAAGTCAGCAACCACAACTGAAGTTTCACTGACCTTTGACCTCGGGAAGAGGCCGCCTTCTTAAATTTTCCACGCAAAAAAAAATCACCTTTAGGACTAGCTACAAAGTTAAACTCCTAGGGATTTTGATCGATCATCTCGTAACTCCTTGAATATCATTGGGAAGCTACTTAGACAAAAAGCATTTTTGGTTTTAAAGTTTGTACAGTTTGAAGAACATGAGCTCGCGAAGGTGATGTTCCTTTATTGCAAGCACATTTTTACTGGAATACTGTACAAGTGGAATACCCGAATCTCTGGGTCAACCTGAACAATTCAGCAGCTGAGTAGCGAGAAAGTGCAACAATGTTTTTCGTATGTGTAATACATGTATATATTCTTACTTTACACACACACATATGTATATATGTGTGTGTATGTATGTATATATATATATTCTTGTTTGCTCATTAAATTATTCTAAACAACGACAAATAATGAATTTGTCACGTGCAGCACTGGCCAGGGTGGCAGGGGCAGAGTAAAGGGTGCATAGCAGCTGCTTAGCTGTTGAAGAGGGGTTGAAAGAGGAGGGCAAGGGGCTTGCTGCTTTAATTTACACTGATCTATCACTCTGGAACAAGGAATCATTTCATATATATTTATTATGCAGTTCATAGGAGTTATCATGAAGAATTCTGCACCACATTAGCTCAGACTATAGATACTACCTCCAGATATGAAAAAAATTATGTAAAACTGAGATGCAGTGAGGAAAATAAGTATTTCAACATCCTGTGAATTTGCAAGTTCTCCCATTTAGAAATCATGGAGGAGTTATCATTCATCTTAGGATGCATGTCCACTGTGAGAGACATAACCTAAAAAAATCTGGAAATCACATTGGATGATTTTTTAAATTAATGTATTTGTTGGCTACTGCAGCAAAGTATTGCCTTGCCTTGTCAAAAGAACCCCGGGTTTGAATCCCACACTCGGCTTTCATGGTTCGTTAAACCTTTTTTCCGCTAAATTACTTGACACACATTACTATAAATATTAATAAAAAACATCAGTATAATTATTTGGATTTAAAACATCATTGTAATGTATTTTTTTAGCCATGAGATTTTTTAAAGTGATACATACCAGTTTTTAACACAAATCAATGTAGTCTATGAAACCTTTAGTTAAAATTTTCTTGTTGGTTTTAAAAAGGTGTTCATAGAAATGTATTTTTTAAAACTTATGTTTTCTTTATGCTTAATAAAATACAAATATATATATATATATAAAGTAAACACAACAATACTGAGATTCGAACCAGGTTGCATACATATGTAGTTGTATTTTCACGAGTGCAGGACAAACCGCTGTTGGGACATCTTCGTCCCGAGGAGTGTTTGCTATTTGATCACTAAGAATTTAACTTTTTTTGTGGGTAGATGGTTTATTTATTTGTCGATCTTTTTTTGATGGCCAGTGCTTCACAAGGAGATGTGATCACCGATGTTTTTGAAGAGATCTTTGAAAGAGAAAAAAAATGATCTCTAAACACCATCCCTGTCTTCAATGCATTGTTAATGAAATACAGACAATGCTTCATGTAGTAATCAACAACATTAGCTGCTAGCTCCTCCCACACTCGAACAAGGCGGCGAGCTTAGAGAACACATTTTTGGCCACGCGGCGAGAGAGGAGCGGGCCACGCGAATTGGCCGAGCGAATCGCGTTCGGTGTGAATGCACCTTAAGACGTTCGTAATTGCAAACAAAGACTACTATACTAAATATTAACATTGATTTTCTCAGGTGTTCAAATACTTAATTGCAGCAGTAACATACACATATTTAAATAAAAATCCTACAATGTATTTCCAGAGTATGTCTCTCACAATGGACGTAGGCACCTAAGATGAAAATTTCAGACCTCTCTGTGATTTCTAAGTGGGAGAACTAGCAAAATCACAGGTAGTTCAAATACTTCTTTGCCTCACTGTACCTCTCAAATCAAAACTTTTATATGCTAATCTGCCTTCCCAAATTAAACACCTCTGAATAAAATCTCCAAATCATCCACTCTTGCTGTTGTTTTCTGGGATGAACTGTTTAAAAAGATGACGTTTATCTGCTCTGGCAGATTATCTGAAGAATCTTCCAGAAGACTCTGAGGACTACAAAGACACACAAAGTAAGGTCAAAGACAGAAACCGGTGTTTTTCCATCTACCATGTTTACTGAACACGTCAAACTCACTGTTTTCTCCTCTGCCTTCAGCTGCTCTAAGTATTGTGAAGGAAGTGGCCAACCATGCTAACGACATCATGAAACAGGGGGTGAGACTTCATCCACAGCCACGTGTAGAGTCGTCTTTGGCCACATTTCTTTGCTCATCTTTCTTTTCTGCTTTCAGGATAACTTCCAGAAGCTGATGCAGATTCAGTACAGCCTCAATGGCCATCATGAGATCGTTCAACCCGGCAGGGTGAGTCCAGATTCAGCCTGGGTTCAGAGTACCACCAAACTTTCCGTTTCTGTAACCTAAACCAAACGTGACATGAAGAAATCCTGGACTCTGCCTGTTTGTTTTTTGTCTTTGTACCTGCAGCTCAAAGCAACTGTTTGTGTTTCTCAGGTGTTTCTGAAGGAAGGAACTCTGATGAAACTGTCCAGGAAAGTCATGCAGCCGCGCATGTTTTTTCTGGTGAGCGGAAAATCTGGAAGTTACTGTTGTAACGGCAATGTTTTTTTAATATCCATCTCATTTAAGTAAGGGATTATGTCCATTATCAGAAAAGAGTGAACTTTGTAGAAGCAACCATCTGGTCCACACGTGCGTTTTTCCACTTTATTGTTCGTCTGATTAGAGGTTTGATTCACAAAGATTCAAGTTTGAAGTACAGTGATCTCTCATTTAATCTATCTTACAGTTACGTTTTAAAAATAACCCACAGTAGAAGAAATTGGCAAAGTAGTCAACTTTATTTTTTATTATTATTATAGATGTTTTAAAGCTGTAAAACTCCTCACTACACACGTTATCCACTTTTCTCACACAGACATGAACATTTTCACACTTTTCTCTCTTGATTAAACTCAAAGTTCAAATCTTCAGAAAAATAAGTCCAGTTTTAAAGAATGAAAGCCAAGATCTGCTCGTGATCAAATATTTATGGGTAAGCGTGACAAATTTATGTAGATTTGGCAAAACTGAATGCATTCTGTACTGGACACATGAAGGAGATTGATTGACAATAGTCTACAGCCAATCAGGACGCAGAAAACAATGCACTGTAAAAACATTAAAAAAAACAGCTGGTCCTCCAAAGGTGACCCACTACTATATGGGGAGGGAACACTTCATATATTTGATCAAAGTAATCTGTTTTCTGCAATTTATTTGTATTATTTCTAAGCTGTTTTACTTAGTTTTTATTTTGGTTTATTCTTTTGATAGGAAAAATGCTTTAAAAATTGAAATAAAATGTGATTAAAGAATCCCTTAATCAACTTAAAGGCAGTCTAAACATTTTTTTTTAAAACAAACAAAGAATGTTCTTGTTTTTCTTTTTCTAGTTCAACGATGCTCTCATGTACACCACTCCAGTCCAATCCGGCCAGTACAAACTCAACAGTGTTCTCTCTCTGGCTGGAATGAAGGTCAGACACTTAAACGGGGTTCTTTTATTATTTTTATCTGTTTTGGTTCATTTCATGTTTATGTGTTAAGTTAAAATTTAGAAATAGATTTGATTACTCATAGCTTTAGTCCTTTCAAGCTAAAAGCCTTAGAGCATTTGCTGTAAAGTATTTGGTTTTCTGTGTTTTCAGGTCAGTAAACCCAGCCAGGAAGCCTATCAGAACGAGCTGAACATTGAAAGTGTGGAGCGCTCTTTCATCCTGTCAGCCAGGTTGAATTTCTGGGATTTACTTTATGATTCATTTCTTTTAGTTCGAAACCTCAAGTTTAACTCAAGCGTTTTTTGCTGCAGCTCAGCGACAGAAAGAGATGAGTGGCTGGAAGCCATCGCCAAAGCCATTGATGACTACACCAAGAAGAAAATAACCTTCATTTCAAGCCGTAGCCAGGAAGAGGTAAAGACGCAACTTTGCGTTTAAAACTGTGAGATCAGCATTCCTGTTAACCGCCAGTCTGCCCCAAATTAGACGGAAGTTTTTGTCGACAACGGCGCCCCTTTGGGTTCAAAAGCTCCCATCTGGATCCCGGATTTGAGGGCCACCATGTGCATGATCTGCACCTGTGAGTTCACGCTCACCTGGAGGAGACATCACTGCCGCGCCTGTGGGAAGGTCTGCAGCTCCACCACCCTCACACATGTTTGGTCCTTCAGAGCGCCGGCAACCTTTTTCTCACTGTGATGTTTCTGACAGGTGGTGTGTCAGGCGTGCTCTACCAACAAGTACTACCTGGAGTACTTGAAGAATCAGCCGGCTCGTGTGTGTGATCACTGCTTCGCCAAGCTGAAGGAGAACAGTAAGTGAGATGTTATTTGCAAATGTTGGATGGTCACACAGTGGGTCTAAAATAGCAAGAAGTTCCTAAAACTCACTGCTTAAGGATCCGAGTAGCTCCAAAGCATCTGCTTCTATGGAGGCAAAGAGACGGCTAGCAGCAGTCCAATCTTCTAGCTTTGTTGACGTTGTATGAAATTTGTCATTATTGTTTGTTTGTTATTTTGTTTTTTTGTTTTTTTTTAAAAGATGTTTAATTTCACAAAGTGTTCTTTTTTTCTAGGTGACCGATGCGCTTCAACCTCAGTGTCTCCGATCAAGTCTGGAGCTTTCTCCTTCACCAGGAAGCAGAAGAAGATTCCTGCTGCGCTAAAAGAGGTCAAGACTGTCAACTGTTAGCTTCTTCCTTTAGTTAACCATTGAACACCTGAGCAAAGCTCCAGTGTTGACATTCTTTTTTTATTACTGTAACTCTTGAACCATTCATGTAAGTAACGTAATTCCAGCAGCTTGTGAAGCAGAAAAAACAAGCTTTGCGTTAATGTGCAGCTTTACAGCAGTGATGTACTTTACAGCTGAAGTTGGTTGTGTTGCAGAGAAAAGCAGATTTGCGGCATTGTGCAGCACATTAACATACAGTTAGCAAAAAAAAAAACTATTGTAAAGTTAGTAAACTATAATGTAAAGTTAGTAAAAAAAAGAAAAAGGAAGTAAATTGTTGCATTAAGACAAAAAGCTGCTTTTTTCAGCATCAATATCAGCTTATTCACGTTGATGGTTGAAGAGTTAATGTATGTCAAAGAGCATGCCTTATTTAGGTGTCGCCAGTGACCTATCAAATATTAAAGCATTAAGCTTTGGTGCTTGAAAATCTCTGTTTGTTCTAGGTGTCTGCAAACACAGAAAACTCCTCCATGAGTGGGTACCTTCACAGGTCAAAAGGCAACAAGAAACAGTGGAAGAGGCTGTGGTTTGTCATAAAAAACAAAGTCCTGTACACTTATGCTGCCAGTGAGGTAATCCTCACCGCCATGTGCCATGCCTTCGTTTTCCTGAAGCTGTTCGGTGTGAGATCTGATCCGTCCTGTTTGTGTTCAGGATGTTGCGGCCTTGGAAAGCCAACCCCTGCTGGGCTTCTTCCTGAGAGAAGAGAAGAACGGACCGGCTCAGAAGTTGCAGTTCAAGCTGTATCACAAAAATACACTGTTTTACATGTTTAAAGCCGATGACATCCCCACAGCACAGAGGTATGGCTGCACACCACACTTTCAGCTGCTGTTCCCAAGCTCTTAGGCTACGGTAGAAACCATTGACTGTATATGAGAACTGGAGAGTATGCTTGTTGGAAGTTCACATCTCAACCACTTGAACGCAGGCAACACAAAATCTTTCAAGCGATTCGGATGTGGGGGCCAGCAGGTTCCACCTACTTTTATTGACGAATCTGATTGGTCCGTTTATAACATGAACAACTTCCACTACATGAAAAAATGTCTTTAAAAAAGGAATTTCCAGAACATGTTGAAAAAAAAAGGCATCAGAGGAATAATGGTTATTCTGACTAATTGAATAAGATTCTGGCTTCTCTGAGCCAGCGGGTAGTTCCTGTTTGGAACATGGGGGCGGGGTCACTCAATCCAGTTCTAATATACAGTCAATGGTGCAGACCAAGGCATGGTTGAAAGCTTTCACACCTTTAGAGTTGGTTTGCTTTCCCACTGCACTATTTCGAGTGGATCAAACACATAAAATTGTCACACAGGTACAACAGCTACCACAACGTGCAGAATAGAAAAGTCCTCCGAGTTCCCTACCATAAACTGTGAGGCACCTTCATCGTCTCATTTCACCAAATTAGCAAATGGAAAGTCTGTCTGTATATTCATTAAAACAAAATCCAGGAACTTAAAGCAGGAGCTCTGGTGTGGACCAAACAGCTCAGTGTGAAAGCACCAATAATCTGTTCATGTTACCATTTGTGGTTATCAAGGTAATAACAGATGCAGCTCTTTCAAACCTCAATAGGTACAACCAGGTAGTTCAAAAATCAGTTTAGCAGCTGATAACTTTTGACTAGATTTGTCTTTACATTGATAAAATGATTACTCATTTTTTTAAAAGCCGTATTTGCTCGTGTTTTTTTTTTTTTTTTACAGCAGCAACTGTTCATTAAAACTGTACTGACAGAAAGCTTGTTTTCTTTTTTAGATGGATCGAAGCCTTTCAGGAGGCCATGATTCTTGAACAGTAGTCACCATTTCAGATGTTTACCGCTCCCGCCCTGCCCCAATCAGTTCAATAATCAGCTTCTCCCCAACTGATCGCCTGTCCGGGTTCACCAGCTCAGGGAAGACTCAAGATGGACTCTGTGGACAGCACAGCCCGCACCTGGAAACCCAGACAGCTGTCAAAGAGCTGGAGCCCGAAACCAACTAATTCTGACGCGCAACTATCGAGGCCAAGAGCGAGTCAGCGTTGTAGGTCGACGGTAAAGTCCAGAAGCACGTGTGTGGAAGTGCCAGCAGGCGGCAGTGTGGGTCACTTTCAAACCCTCAAGAACATGAGACAGAAAAGGTTTTGGTTAAAAATTTTCAATCTGCGCAAGACAAAGATGACCTGACTGCAAAGTGTCAAAGAACCAGTGAAGTTTTAAACGTGTTTCAGACAGAACCATGAAAGGTGGATCTCTCTGTTCAGAGTCTTAAAAAAAAGTTGGATTTTACTGTGAAAATCAAGGTGTAACACAAGTAGAAAATATTTAGCTTTTCAATTTATCTTTACAGCAAGGAGATTTGGTTTAAAAAGAATTAAGCATTTTCATAACTATCAAAACATCCTGGAAAAAACTGGAAAAAAAGTGTTGAAACTTGTAGATATTTTATAAACAAACAGTTTCTGACCTTTTTAGCCGGACTGAAAGGATTGTGTTTACTGACACAAACAACAACATTGACGTTCTGAGTTCAAAATCAAGAGCTAATATTTATGAATTATTTTCAAATAAAAAGCTTAATTTGAAAAGTAGAAGCCAACATTTATTTTGAAAGTCATTTGCATTCTTTTTATAGCTTTAACACAGAACAACTTTATTTTTGTGGAAGTTTGTTATTAAAAAAAAAAATGCAACAAATGTGTTTTTTTTCTCTAAATTCTTTACTGCATTGGGGACATCTAGCATTTGGTTTGAATGAAAACAGTCAGATTTTGATCTGAAAGCATCAATCAGTTTCATTTCTTTTTTTTTTTATGTTCATTTAGAAATTTAAAGTCTGCTTGAGCCGGTTTGTCTTTAGAGCTCTTAGCTTTATGTTGTATTTATTTTTCTGAGGAAAAAAGCTGCCTCAGCTTGTGATGAAGATGCAAAGAGTTGATCTGTTTGTACATTAACATTTATAAACACTTTTCAGTGTTAGTCTCTTGTCAACAAACTTTTCTAAACTGTCGGGCAACAGTTTTTAATAAAACATAGAAATGTATCAGTTGTGCTTGTTGTGATTTTCAGTTTATATATGTGAAAAGTAATTCTGTAGTTCCCCCTCAAGTTTAAAACAACCCTGCATTTTGTCCATTACCCACTAGGCACAGACACATCTGTTAGATATCTAAGTATAGAGAGAAAATACTCACATGATTTGTGTGTGCGTAATTCTTGTCGCTCAGACTACATTTTGCGCGAAACAATGTTTAGTTGCAATTGTGGATTCACGTGTACAAAAATGACAAAGAACAAAAAAAAATGCAATTTACACACGCATAACTTTAAATTCCAGTAGCTAAAAACTAACTACACATACAAATCTTTAAAAAGTACGCACCAATTGCTTGATGCACAAATGCAGGAGATAAGTCTTCATATGGAGGAAAAATGGAGTGATGATGGAGTCAATTCCCAGTTTGCTCTAGTTGTGGTTTTGCTTCAAGAAAAAAAAGCAGTCTGTATACTGTTCTCACAAGGCCTGATGTGTTTTCATCAATTTTCTTTTTGAGATGGTGATGACTGGGTGGATGCTTGTCTCTGTGACGTCTGTAGCGTTTGTGTGTGGATGTTCAGAATCAACATTTCTTTTGTCATTGAATGCAAGAAGAAATTATGCTTTCAAAGTGTTTAATTGAATATCTAAAAGTTAGGATTACAAATAAAAATACAATTTAAATGGAAAAAAATAAAAATCCTCAAATACGTTAAGTCTGAAATGTATGCATGAGTGTCACCAAAGGATAATAAATAATTATGCTGGTGATCATAGAGGGATGTAGTAATGCAGTTGTGAATAATAAATTACCTATAATTGCACTTACATAACTATTTAAATATAATGTACCGGTACGTGTTTAATTGAACCGAATAAACAATTTTTGCGCTTTTCTAAACCAAATATTGGACACGTTCATGCAAAAATGAAGAGAATTAACAAATGCATGAAGAGGAACTTAAGAATCTCAACATGAGGTCTACTCATCCCAAACAAAACTAATCTCCTGAGCAAATTGATGTTTAACGTTTTGCCTACTTTTTCCTTTGTTGTACAAAGTAGTTGTTATTGAAAAATAGTTTTTATTATGTTATTATTAATGTTTGAGAACATTTTAAATCATATAGTAATCGTAATAATCATAATTAATTGATATTCTTAAGTATTGCATGATTATGAGTGATAGACTGTAAAGGTTGAGGTATTTAGTTTGCATGGTAGAGTAGAACTTATCCATTTTATATATAATTTAGCAAAATAACAAAGTAAATTGTGTTTTTTATGCAAATGATGCTAAATAAATGTCATATTTCTTTCTTTATTATATTTCCTAAAATAATGAATCTTTAACGTGTTCGTGTTTAAGTGCGGAACGACTCTTCGCTGGTTTTTAGGACACACGAGTCCGTCCTCGTAACCTTTCCGTCTAAAGATGGCGGAGTATGCTAACCTGGTTAGAAGGGCTTTGAGCCAAATAGGAGGTCACGGAGGAGTCCGAGGACTTCTCCTTCAGCTGTTCAGGTCAGTTTAGTAAACATCTTCATCTGTTCTGGCTTCATACGAAACTAATCAAAGTAATTCCAGATAAAAGCTTAAAGTTATAGATTTATGTGAGCAGATTGGGCTTTTCTACCGTCAGATATGATTGGTTATTTCATTGCTAAGACCAAGCTAATGTTTTTATTGTATATTTGTCAACAATGTGGTATAAAAAGATAACTTTAACATTGTTTTTAAATATGTACTTTGATAGTTGTGCACACGGGTTTAAAAATCTACTCTAAATTTTGTCCAGTAGCTGGAAAATCAAAGACAAAACCAAATATTTGGTTATCGTCACTTAAAGCTTCTTAATATCACACAATTGCATGTATTAAATATTTGTTTATATAAATTATTTTTTTGGAAGTCTAATTTTTAAATCAAACGTCTGACAGAAATGTAAAAATTCATTCAATTCTATTATGAATCTTTTATTTTGTAAGGACCATGATGGGTTTGCTGCTTCCTGAGCTTTCAGGAAAGAAAAAAAAATACATTAAATCACATTTATTTATATTACTTAACTTGATCGCACATCACAATAAAACAGCAATTAAGAGGTTGAACCGATTAAAAAGGAAAGTAATAATATATTAAAAAACATAATAAAAAGTAAAAATGAAGCAGAGCAGATTCTCATGGTGTGTCAAAAGCCTGACTGTTAAAATAATTAAGACGATTTATAAAAATGGACGGAGGTTGCCTGCCAAACGCTAGGAGGTAAAGTATTCCTCAGATAAAACTCTGTCTTATAAGATGGAGATAAAAGAAAATACCAGAATTTAAAATCCTAAATCATCGGGTTTTAGCGTTTTTTTGGAAATGTGGAGAAAATATGGTCTAGTTCAAAGCTGCATTCAGGTCCCCAAAACCATTTTTCTCTTTATGTAAAACTGTGGTTTACCTGTAATGTTTTTATTGTTTTGAGATCTACTAGAATGAGGCACCATCACACAACTGGGCTGCATTTTTGCCTGAAAATCACTTTTCTTTACTGTTTGGGTTAAGCAGTTGTAGTACAATTAATTTAATTAATTTTTTTAAAGGCTGATATTATTCGCATGTATGACCAAGCGCAAAAACTGATGGAAATTCATGTTTTCCACACGTAAAAATGCACATTGTTGCGTTGCCTACATGTATTTTAATCGTAACCTCGCCCTAATTACGTGCAAATATCCACTTGTTTTTTTAATTATGCTTTTGTTTTGAGATTCTAAATAAGCTTTTTTTTTTTTTTTAACATTCTTTTGAAAGAATCGTTTCTTAAAGGAGGTCATGGAGAATGCTCTATCAGTTTTCTGTAAATGTTTTAAAAGTTTCATTTTGTTTGCAGAGTAAATGATGTGAAAACAGGCACTTTGATTGGTGTGGACAAAT
The DNA here is from genome assembly GCA_036245035.1 of Adrianichthys oophorus. Taxonomy (NCBI): domain Eukaryota; kingdom Metazoa; phylum Chordata; class Actinopteri; order Beloniformes; family Adrianichthyidae; genus Adrianichthys; species Adrianichthys oophorus. The sequence goes on from BSAI01000030.1 coordinate 10,357,070, forward strand.
ACGGAAACAAATACTATGAAGATAGAAAGCATTACTTCTTTGGTGAGTCAAGTCTCCAAAAGTCTCTATTTACAATTTAAAGTTAGACCAGTACTTTTTTTTTTTTTACTTTATGGTTAAAAGTATTTAAACTACTTGTGGAATTGTATGTTTTATCCAGGTCGTCACCGTTGGGTGATCTATACCACAGAGATGAATGGAAAGAGGACATTATGGGAGGTGGATGGCAGCATGGTTCCTGCTGAATGGTGCGGTTTGTTGTTGTTTTATTGTAATCCAAACCTCTCAAAGACCCATTCTAATGAGAATGGTTTTTTTATATTTTTGCAGCATTTTTATAATAATGGAGGACATGTATGAAGAGAATTAAGCTTAAAATTGTGTTTCTGAGTATTTCTTTATTCAAACGAGATAAAAAAAAGCCTTTTTAAAAGATTGTATTTGTTATGTATGCTTTGTTCTAGAAAGCAACAGATTTTTAGATTTTGGCTCTAAACAGTATAATCTTGAACACTTTTAGAATAGCTCAAAAGATGATCAGAGTGGGACTTGAAACATTTTCACTTTGAATTATAACTATCTTGCTTTAAAAAGAGAAAGCAATTCTTATTCTTTTAACCTCAATCTTTCAGGCATCGCTGGCTGCACTGCATGACAGATGACCCGCCCACCACTCACCCTCCAGAGCCCAAGAAATTCCTGGCTGAGATCCACCAGTTCAACGTGAGTGGAACCCCGCAGCAGTATGTGCCGTACCCCACCACTCGCAAGAAGATCCACGAGTGGGTTCCTCCTAAAGCTGGAGCCCAGTGACTCAGAATGACCGCCACGTTTCCGATTCTGTAAAATATGGTTTTCCTGCCTTTACTCAAAGTATCTGAAATAAATTCTCTATACTGGTGTTTGTGATGGAGGCTCATTTGTTATAGAAATCTAATTTAATGCATTCAGCGAGTTTTCTTTATCCTGGGTCTGTTTCAATCAGCTGCTCTTGACCATGCACTCCAAGTCAGTGAAGCTGCAAGTCAGTGTTGATTGCAAACATACAACCATATCCCAATATTTTATTAAATATAAATCCCACAGCAAATATTTGTTACTCAATGCAAGAAAAATTATTTCTTATTTTCTTAGACATTGGGATGTCATTCGGGCTTGAGAAATGCAGTCTGATGGTGACAAAGAGCAGCAAGGTAGTCCACACCAAGAGGGTCTCACTCCCACCAGGAACAATAGCAGACATTGATTCCACAGGCAAATGGCAACATGAGCAGGCAACAAGGAAAGCCGCAACAGCCAAATACCTCCAACGAGCAAGGCAAGTCCTGAGAAGCTCCATAGCTAGCATACATGGAGTGCCACAACCAAGAGGCTGGACACTTTCCTCTAACAAACCAAACAAAAACATGTTCAAGACTATCTAAAAAATAAATACACAAAATGTTAGCTATGTCTAAAATAAAATTAATGAGGTGTCTGCTTGTTAGAAATAATACATTTAAAGGTTCTAAATAGTACAATTCATTCATTCATTCATTTTCCAATCCGCTTTATCCCTTTCGGGGTCACGGGGTTGCCGGAGCCTAACCCGGCTACTCATGGGCGAAGGCAGGGGACACCCCTGGACTGGTCGCCAGTCTGTCGCAGGGGCAATAGTACAATTGTTTTTGATAATTAAAGAATACTCACTTTAATTTTTCTTTAGGGACACAATGATAGTAAATCTGTTTCTTTAAAATCACATAATAAAGAGTTCATACTTCATCACATCATGAAAGGAAAGTCTTCACAAGTAAGTTCCAGATTTTTTCTGTATTTACAGTAAAAAATCAGCAGGAGGCACTCTTGATCTGAAAAACTTTTGGCCTTTGGAAGAGCAGCAATCTCTTTGAAACTAATCAACTTTCTTTCTCATGATCATCCATAAACATACACATATGAAGACAAAAAATTAACTATTTTTTTCTAAATAACTTTCAATGTTTTCTAAATCCACACTGTAAATGTAAACTTTATAAAAGGAATTATTTTGTTCTTTGTTAATTGTGTGAATTGAAAATGTATTTGTAAATGCAAAGACAATTCATTTTTTAAAAGCTTTTGTAAATATTCATACAAATAGATTAACAACTAGATCTATAAATACATTTTCTTAAAGATTAACTAAATATCCTTAAATGATCTAAAAAAAACATTTTTATCAGTCAGAAAAGAGTTAAGAATTACTTTTTACTAGAATTACTTTTTGTACATTCCTCATATTTTTAATCCACTTTGCAGTTTAATTTAGTGCTCTCAGCTCTCTGATTGGTCGAGGTCCAGTTTTCAAATATCACTCTGTTTTGTATTTCACACAAACATTTGTTTCCCTAAGGAGAGATATTCGGAATGTGAGTAAAGATTTTTTTTGTGTTACAGAAAAGTGTGAATAAATTAAGCCCATAGTTGTCAGAGACCAGAACCGTTTACAATGTAGAGAGAAAACCTTCCATGACAACAAAAAATGATTGTGATTTGGCAAAAGAAGACAGAGCTCTTTAGCTATTGGTTCAAAGTAAATGCCTAACTGATAATGGCGTGTAGAGTGACATAATAACCCAACATACCTGTAAGCAAAGGAGATCTTCCTTATTGAACTTGTGCCAAAGCTTCACTAACCAATTAATACAAACACAAGTCCCCTTTCAAGTGTAATTTCCACACATTATGTTTTATTAATCTGGATATTCATAACGAAAATACAAATCCTATTTAATAATCATTATATTTAATTGATTATTGATCATCATAAACAAACAATTAAACTCCAATGTTCTGTAAGTGACAAAAAGCCAACTTTTTGTTTGTTTTTATGAAGAAATTTGATTAAAAAAAAATTAAATTAGCTTAAAATATGCTAATAATTAGAATGCAATCTATAAGAAACAAACTTATAGATAATTATAGTAATAATACAAATAATAATGCGAACCATGGGAACGTTTTTTACGCCTGAACCTTAAGAAAAGTTTACTCTGGGGATAATATAGTTATAAATAACAATAATCTTCATCAGCAATCATGTTCATCTTCGTCAATATACAATAAAAGTTTTTTCAGTATCATTCATATATATATTTATATGTAAATATGACTACCCACATTTGCTATTTTAGTTATTAGTAATGTCCACATTACTATATCTATACATGCTACTATTTATGATATATTCTTGTACCGTGTGTATGCAACATGATTGTTTTTGTGCAGGTGATTTTTTGACACAAAAAAATCTCCTGGGGTTGGTTTGTTGGTCATTTGAATTTTTCTGTTCCTCTCAGATTATGGGAAGTTTCTCCTTCTATAAATATTATGGGTGTAATTTTTCAATAAGTATACTTTATATAATATGATTTTAGTTTGATGTTTCACAAAATCCTGTAGTTTTAATAGTTTTGATTGTATAAAAAGTGGATTAGTGTGTCCCAAGTGTCCTACTTTGTGGATGATTCGTTTGTGTAATATGTAAAATGAATGCAATGAAGGTTTGAATCTTTAAACTGCAGTTCAAAGTTGTTTTTTTGTTACACAAGTAGGTCATTTTAATTTTAGCGATTTTTGTTGCTGATCTGCTGATTCTGCAGTATTCTGATGTGGCGCCTCGCAGAGAGCCTTAAAGCAGGTTAAAGGCAGTCATCCCAGCATCATTCCACCTCAAACCTATCCGTCTCCTGGCCATCATCAGGCCCCCTTCCCTGTGGATTTGTTTGTTTTGAATGTCGCTGCCTTCTGCTCCTGCCTTCATCTTTCACGCCTGACTCCCTTCATGACTTGCTTCAGCACGTGACGTTGGAGATGACTGCTGCCAGACTTTTTTTTTACTCCAATTCTCAAAAATGTTGGATTTGTTTCAGATTCCGGATTCCGACTCCAATTTGGGTTTTCCTGCTTTTTACGACTCCCTCCTCCACTTTGATTCAAAACGTTCCATCAGTGTTTCCTCTCAAAAGAGGAGAGAAGGGAGAGTTTCTTTTGGAGATCAGGACACTGCTGGATGATTACAATCCTGTTTTAGCCATCTGAAGACCCACTACCATAAAAATTGTGTTTTTGTTGTTTTTAACATGTTCCTGTGGAAATTTGAATGATGATGAAGGATATTTTTGAAGAAAATCATAAGGTTATAACAAAAATGCAAAGTTGTATAATCAACATTTTTCGTTTTATTATTATTGTCAGACATTTTTTGAAAAAGTCTCAACTGTAAAACATTCATATGGCAGCAAAGAAAGGAAGCATTCAGACTTTTGTAGATAATTGTGTTGATTCTGAGAACTAGAAACAGTTTTTTATTCTTACATTTTTATTAATAAATGTTTTTAATTCAAGTTGGCATAAAAAAATAAACATCATAAACAGAAGTATAACCATGCATGCATGAACCTGGTTGATTCCTGCACATATACTGATAATTTTATCATTTAGAATTGCATAGACATTTTTTATGGTCTTTGTTGCAGTTAATCTTGACTTGCAGCGTCCATCTGGTGGAGATCCAGTGAAGCATTTGTTCTCACTGCTGGTTTTATCAGGTCCTCTCATGAGTGTATTTGTTATATATAAAACATTGTCTCCTAAATGTAAACAGAGAATTCTGACACTTTGTCAGAATAAAAACATGTAACTTGGACTTGAGGGTGAATAATTACTGAGATAAAGACATAAACTGAGCCTCACATAACTGATAATGGTGACCCTTCCTCTTGGAGCATGTTCAGATTGCAGTTTCATCCACGTGCACACTAAGGCTGTTGTCTGGTTGTGCACATTAGCAGATCTGTCCTGCAGAGAGCATTCATCCCTCAGGGAGACAACCCTGCACAAACTCAGCGTTC
>BSAI01000030.1:10361953-10384688 GCA_036245035.1 Adrianichthys oophorus
TGCTCTGCTGTTGTGCTTTGATGGTGAATTCTGGCTGATAGAGATCAGGGGGGAAAAAATCGCAGTCTCCCTGCAGCCTTTTAAGGTAGTTACAACGCTGGAGAGCAGCAGCGCTTAAGGAGAGTAAATCTGTTGAATGCACATGAGGAAGGAGTTTGAATCCGAGCGTGTTTGAGGTGGTTGGTCTGACACGTCGCAACAGGAAGAGCAGGGTTTCACAATGTCAGGATTGCACACAGGACTAGATAAAAACACACTCCTCCCACCTCGGAGTGTCGGAGCTAAAACCAGAGCAGCAGCCTGAGCTCTTTCATGAGGCTTCTGGGACTCCACATTGATGCACTTTGACCTCAGGCTGGTGGCGAGGAGACGGCATGAGGAAGAACCACAGCGATATCCCACTCATCCATGTGACAGAGGTACATTTGCACTCAGAAATCTTGCAGTCACCTGGCGTTTCTGCCAAGAGTCAGCACTCGTTCATCGGCTTTGGAAGCTGCAGCCTCAAGAACTTAGGATTCTAATTCACAGTTTTTGTTCAAGACATGCTTACATTTGTTCATTGAGAGACTTGTTGATGGAAAATGTCTGCATAGAGAAACATTTTGAACCTGTGGAGCATTTTTGCAGTTGTTAGCTGTGTGAACTAAGTTTCCCCATGTTTTTTTTTCCCGAGCTTTCTATTTAGTTGCCTAAAAGGGTTTTTTTAAGAGCCGAAGAATGTTGACCAGAACATACAGAAATATATATGTACAGTATATATCTGAATACACAGAAATATGCAGAAAATTGTTGCTAAATGTGCGAAATTATGAAAGAGGAAACATTTTGTTCTGTGTCCCGCAGAAGTCCAGTTCTGCAGGCATCAGATTCTTTTTGCAATTTTTTGTTCTTACAGCCTCTTTGAGCGACAATTTTGCCCACGGCACATACCGTACTCAAAAACTCACCAAAATTTGTACACACCTAGCACCCAATCAAAATTAATTTTGGGCATAGTGAATGACACCCCCCACCTAAAAAAAGACATCTCATAAAAAGAGGGGCAAATATTTCTTATGGGGCTAAAAAAAAGTAGTTCAACATCCACCAATGAGATGGCTACAGGGTTGATGGCTTGGCGGCCATGTTGTTGTGATAAATTATGAAATTTTCATATTTTCCCACAACACGAGAAAAAAACATTTTTATTGAACAATCTTCCAAAACAATTCACACACACATCACTAGCTTAAGTCCAAAACCAAAGTTTCATTGACCTTTGACCTCAATAAGAAGTTGCCATCATGAATTCCCCCCACAAAAAATCCCCTTTAGTATCTTTTACAAATTTAAACTCATCCTACGGATCATCTCTGAACTCATCAAGCATCATTGGGAAGCTATTTGGGGAAAAATGTTTGTTTTAAAGTTTGTAGATTTTGATCGGTGTTAGCATAGCAAGCTAGCAAAAGTGGTGTTCCCCTGTTGATGACACATTTTTTTTACAGAAATATTGTGAAAATTTAATACATGATTTGTTGGCTCAAGCTGAATGAAACATTATGACATACAATGTGAACATACTATGAATGTGGGCATGGTTGACAAAAAACCTCTGTTGCCAAGGAAATCCAAACATTTACTTTTGCAGATTCTTCCAAAAATTACATAGATATGTTTGTCTCCCCCAGGACCACCAAAAAATAAAATGGTTGCTATGGGGATAAAACCAACAGAAAAGCTGTCATCTTGAAAAGAGTGTTTTTTTTTTTCTCATAAATTTGTAATGTGCAGCTCTGACCACAGTGGCAGTTCTTTGTGTTCGGCTGCTGAGAGCCAGAGGACAGTTTTGTGTTCTTCCTGCCTTTATCTGATCGTCACAATCTCTCCAACAAAAATGTCAAACATCCCAGCCCAAACCCCTGGACAGACAGTCTGTGTGCTTTGTATACACGATGTCTGCACATGGGCACTAAGGTGCCATCTATACAGTTACGTAACCCTTCTACTACACGCGGAAGCCTTTGTCAGGCCACAAACGAGGAAACAGTGGAGGGAAGAGGCAGCAGGATGTCAGGGCCCATCAGTGTTTCCACACGTGAGGTGCTGTCAGAGCCTTCTGCAGACTTTGTTGACACATTGGAGAGCTGTGGTCACCTCCATCCGTTTACCATGGCAACAGAGACTCAATCGGACACTTTAGTGTGTGCTCCTGTCTTTAACCCCCTCGTGTAACAGCAGGTGTATCATCCGTAGAACAGCATGATGTGTTAGCACTCAAATCCTCCAAGCTCTCATGCTTGAATGAGCTCAGGAAGGAGTAATTCAATCTGAAAAGAGCTTGCAGGCCTCCACTCCTTTCTGAATGCAGCAGCCTAGTTCAGTGCTTTTGTGCTTGTTAAAATGTAATTTACTTTTTAGATGCTTTTTCTTTAAGAAGCAACATTTGATTTAGTATGTTTTTAAAGTATTTTTGTGTTAAAATTGGCAGATAATCCAAAAGTTTTCAGATACATATTCTGTACAAAAACAGTACAGAAACAATAAAAATAAACCAAATATTTGAAGAATTCATGTTTCAAAGACTTCATCAGGGGGACATTACACGTTCACAGAAAGGCAGTGAAATGCTGCTTAACAATAGTTCTTTACCTACTTCCAATACATCTCTTTTTTAATTAGAAAATCCAACTAATGATTTAACTGGATGGAAAAAGCCTTCCTGAGACACTGACCAAGCATTTAGAACAGGGATAGGCAACTCCAGGCCTTGAGGGCGGCAAAAACTTTACCTGAAAAAAACTTTTTTTGCTTCCTAAATTAATAATAATTCCCAGGTTATCCCTCGGCATAAACTTCAGCACAGATAGATTTATTTTACTTCAATGTAGCAACTAAAACTTGTGACCTGTGTTTTGTTTTTGATCTTTATGAGTCACCTCATAACTCAAAAATTCAAATACAACTTTACATGACTAATATTTTAAAAATACAAAAAGCCATTTTTGTGTTTTTCTTCATTTTATAAACTGTAAAACCACAAAATTGTATTTCTTTTTATACACTGACTTCACTCTCAGAAAACATAGTTTGTATGTTTGCAGCAACAAAAATTCTGATAAATGCATTTAAGATGTGACTTTTTTGCACTTTCTAACATAAAAAACAACTGAATAATTTTCAAGTCACAAAGGTAAAAAAAAGTCATAAAAATATCTAATTTTAACAAAATAAATCCAAATCTGTGCCTCCACCAAAAACGACCATCATTTTTTAGAGTCACCCACAAATACACAACTGTATGAAAGTGTTTATCATGCTGTTTTTTTTTCTTGTTTAGTTTCACAGAGAGTAGGAAGCAATGGTTGGTTTGAAAGTGAGCATCTCCCACTCTTCTGTACAGGCGCCATCTACTGGAGGGTGAAATGTAGGCATTTTAAAAAAAGCTGGAGACAAGAAGTGCATCATTCCGATCAGATTTATTGTAACCACTTAACATGCAGTTAATGCAGTCCTCATTTATGCAGACAGTACATTCGATTTTCATTATTCTGGGGGAAAATATTACCATAATTTGAGTTTTTTTAAACCTAAAATTTAGAGCTAAGCTGTCTACAGCATGTTTCTACCATTGCTCCTTAGTTTGGCAGCAGTAGCCGTCTCTAATGATGGGTGTTTTGACGTACAGCAAGAAGACCACATGGGATGATGTTTAAAGTGAATAAAAACAAAGATACAGCCATGGAGCAAAATAACAGAAACCGGCAAAGCTTGTTTGAGTTTCTGAAGGGAGATAATGTAGAGGGTAATGTGAGGTCCTGCATGAGAACACAAACTAAGTTAAAGGCTTTATCAGTTAGTTTACATGTCTTTATATTTAAGACTCAGTATCTACAATGTTTGTTATTCTTTAGTTTAAATTTGAAGACAATCAGAGTGTAAGCGGCTCAGTTGAGCTAAAATCATTCGCCAAACCAAATGTGTGAATCACTGAATGCGGATTGGCTGTGGTGACCCCTGATGAGATGTGCCGAAAGCTGAACAGACAGGCGTGAACATCAGGCGTGAACATCCTAAAGCGGCACTTACATATCACATGCACGCTCTGCACATGCAGCATTGGTGTGCAGTCAGGAAGCGGCCAATATTCGCAACTTACTAACAACTAGAGTGTGGTGTAAGGACACCGTACGACAGCATCACCCTCATAAGTGCGTGTAACTTACATTTACCTTAAAGGTACTTCACCATACACATGAACTACATGAAATGTCATGACGTCCCTTAAGGTGGCCGTACAAGCCTCAAAGGGACTGCAAGACACACCTAAGCTCCTCTTAAGATGCGGCCGCTGCTCTCCATGACCCTCCTTGGACCTGGACGACCAGCAGCACCTGTCCCAGGACAGTGGGACAGAAAAACAAACACCCTTCACGTTCTGAAGTCAAATCTCTGAAGAAATAATCTTTTCTGAAAATTCCCTTCATTTATTCTTATTCATTTATTTTAGTTTGAAATGGAGACACTCAAATATATTTAAAGTTCCTTCTTAGTTAAGTGGGTGACGCACAGAATCAAGGAATTAAGCTCAGCTACCCACCAGCTGGTTGTGGGTTCAAATCCCAGGATTAACAGTCATGTCCCTAAAGGCAAGACATTAAACCCCACAATTATTGAAACAAACAAACTCCATCCTCACTTTGGATCAAAGTGTCTGCTAAATTTAATTGACATCATGTGATTGAGGTAAAAAAACATGTCAATCAATTGTTTTAATATAGTGCCTTAACATGACTGCAGGTAAACAAAACCCCCAAAACATTCACAGCAATTAAAAAGACAAAAAAGGAATTAATTGCACACTAATATATGAAAATACATGCCATTTTAACACAGATAAAAAGCAAAATATAAGACACCAGCAATTAAATTACACATAAAATATAGATTTATTATGTAATTGATGATTAATTTGGTTAAATAATAATTTTTTTCATTTTTATTACATTATTACGTCATAAAATAAATAGTTTATGCATTTTTTTTAACTTTTCTTAGTAGGTAGACTTTGATGGTCATGCTATAAATGGATTACTGAAAGATGCTTAAAAAAGGGCGCACAGGGATTTCTGCAAACTCTCAAATATACTGCATAAGTGTGGAGTCACTGCTGAGGAATTCTGACCTCATCCAATTTTTAAATAATTTAAAATATAGTTATTTGTTACTAAAATGAACAGTTTTGGAGGTTTTTAAGCTGTTTTGAATAAAAATGTGAAAAATAAAGTCAATGATTCTAAAATGTTCAGAAATGTGTTATTTTTACCTTTTGAAAGGGTCATTTACCACAAAAAAGCCAAATATGTGATCAGTTTGCTGAAGAAACTAGCTGTTTTGGAGCAAGATGTTTTCTTTCTGCATCATCCTGAAGATTTTTCTAACTATGACAGCATTTATTCATAACCCACCTGTCTGGTTAAAGCATGGGAGCCTGAGGACAGTGTCTGCGTGTGCTTCATTGCAGATTATGTACGTTCATTTACATATAACCTTGTCTTTGCTTGTAGCTTCTAGCCACCTGGTCTGAAGACAAACAGGGTTTGTGGAGCAAACCACCTCTTCTAGCTCTTCAATTTTCCTCATGGCAAACTTCAAATCCCTTTTTTGGGTCTCGGTTTGTGTCAATCAGTTTGATGGTTTTAAAATTTGTCATCTTTTTTTTTATTATTACCTTAATTAAGCCAAATACCTCGAGTTTGCATAAGAATTTGAGCTTTTTGGTTTGGTTTTACAACAGTGAAAGAGACTTCTGGGATTTTTCATCGTATGGGTTGGTTCAGTTTTGACTGAAATTTCTTGCTTAAAAGTCCAACCTTTTTGTGCAAAATAAAGACTCTATTATGTAAAATAAATTTATTTAAACACGCGACCTATCTTTGAGGATTTTTTATTTTAGAATATTTGAGCTTTTTCATTTTTATTTTTTCATTATTATTCTGTTGCTCAAAGAAAGCATTTTAGCAATCAGTTATGCATTTACTTTCTTCTCATTGTTTGACCTTTTGACCATATGTTTTTATCTCCCTAACCCCTGACTGGTCTGTCTTTTAGTTACTTTATGCGCTGCGTCTGCACGCCCACACATCAGCATAGATGTCACTTCTGCTTGAAATGAAAATGCCTCTCCAGAGAGACCTGAAACCTCTGGGAAAGAAGACAAAGGGGCTTAAATGTCACATGCTGACGGTTTGAGGTGAGCATTGATGTTGGCATGCTGGGGGACGACATATGAAAGCGGAGCGAGGGTCCCACCCAGACTCCCCCTCGCGTTTTCAAAGGGTGACCGCTTCGGCATTTGCCTCCAAAATAGTTCAGAAAGGCCCACGTGTCTGATGAAAGCGAGCTCACATTCTTATGGTCAGATCAGCTAGGGTTACAGCTGCTGACAAAAGCTCAACGCGGTCTAGGTCCGCCCACTGCACATAAGAGCGAATATATTTACATATATCCTGTAGATATGAGAGGGAGAGAAATGCATTTGTTTTGAATATCTATAAATCCTTATCCCACTCCTCTATTTTTATATTGCTTTATTAGACAACTTTTTTTAACTCTATAAAAACTTGACAGAAAATGTACTCTTTTTTTTGGAATCAGGATGTTTGATGAAATCCACAGCACAAAGATGCAATAACATTGTTTGATGAGATATAGTATCAATAATAAGACGTTGGTGATTTGTAACGTTTTTGCTTACAATATTGTTAGTTTAAGAAACAAATACAGGAAAAACTCCCTTTTTTCTCTCATTGTCTCAAAGTTGGTCCACACATTTTAAATGTGGTGTAACTATATAAAAGTATTATTACAGCAAGCAGACATTTAAAAAAATTAAATAAAATATATTTATGTTTGTGGTCATAATGTGAGAAAATGTGGAGATGCTCAAGGGATATGAACTCTTTTGCAAGCCACTGAATGTGCATTTAAGACTAAAAAGATAACAGAAACGTCTCCTAAAATATAAAAAGCTCCTTTCAGTTTAGTTTCAGTTCTGCTGGTTTCCTCCTGAGAACCTTTTTATAAAACCTTCCTCCTTTTTACTATTCTGATCTTTGCCTTCTCCTTGAATGGTCATGAGGCTATAGTTTGGTTTGTTTCTCCTCCTATTCATTGGATTTGATGGATTTCAAATCAGATTTGACGCAGAAGTTCAACAAGTTTTTCTTGTAGAACGTAAAGTGTCCTTATTCTCCATTCTTTCTAAAGAAAATACCAATCTTCATGAAGGTTTCTCCTTTGATTTAGATTCATACCCCATTGAATGCCAAACATTCTGAAGAGCATCTGGTTCCTATGATGATGTTTTCTCCTGTGTTGGATTCTTGTCCTAAACTGACCTAACACAACTCTACACAATTAAGCTGCAGCCCTCAGATTGCTGCAGGTTTTGGTTGTAAAGGTCCAGTCGGCCTGAATTTACTGCTGTGGCATCGTAAAACCTGGCAACCCTTCTCCATCCCCAGAATGCACATTCAAGTTACCCCAGGATTTACCCTGAATGGAACTAACGACTACGTTCAAAGTATTTGAATGACAGATTGTCTTGAGCCAACACATTCTCATTCCCAACTCATCATTTATGGACTAAACAGTCAGGGACCTCCTCCATGTCACACATTGATGCTTTTGGGTAACCCCAAGTTGTTGTTTTTTGATTTTCTGCCTGTTTCTATTAAATCAGGGGTCCATGACTCCCTGGCAGCGGTCCGGTACTGGTTAAGAGCTACTTTATACGGGGCCGGTGACAGAAAAAAAATACATTTGCGAACTTTGATTATTTCTGCTTTGTTTATTTTCTGATTCTGAGGACAGCTTTATTTTGGAAAACTAACAGATTCTGATACCACATCCACATGTCTTGGTGAGTCACAACTTAAAAAGGCAGCTCTGACCGCTAGGCTAGTAGCTCAAAGCTGAAAAAAAAAAAAAAAAAAAATGCATTTGCAAAGTTTTTTTGAGAGAAAAGATGCAGTGAGGAAACTAATAGCTGCTGTTTTCAGACAAAACCGGGAGTCTTCCTTGACAAATGTGTTTGAGATGACTTGCGCCTTGCCTGGATCGTCAGCGAGACCAGGCGGCTGCAGGCTGGGACAGGGAAAGGTGCCTGAGATGAAGGCAAACACTAAACTGCAGCGAGAATGAATGAGACCAGGAAGTTGGGGTTGTCCTTAACATTTGTTAAGCTGTCCAGCTGCTCTCTTTACTGTTTCATTTGGAGCTGGAGGTCAGATTTTTGTATTGATCGTATTGATCTGTATGGCTATAGGGCGCCTTTTCCATCACACTAAGTATTATGAAGCTGGATCCTCCATAAAATATAATATGAATTTGCAATGGCATATAAATGTGCTTTAAACAAGGATTTAGTTTGTGATGTTTTAAAAGAAGAAGTGGGAAATTGGTTTTGCAATTTGATGAGACGGGCTGCACGGTGGCGCAGTGGTTAGCGCTCCTGCCTCACAGCAAGAAGGTTCCCGGTTGAAGTCCTGGCTGGGGGACCTTTCTGTGTGGAGTTTGCATGTTCTCCCCGTGCATGCGTGGGTTTTCTCCGGGTACTCCGGCTTCCTCCCACCGTCCAAAAACATGCTTCACAGGTTAATTGGTTACTGTAAATTGTCCCTAGGTGTGAATGTGAGTGTGCATGGGTGTGTGATTGTGGCCCCTGCGACAGACTGGCGACCAGTCCAGGGGTGTACCCTGCCTTCGCCCATGAGTAGCCAGGTTAGGCTCCGGCAACCCCGTGACCCCGAAAGGGATAAAGCGGATTGGAAAATGAATGAATGAATGAATGAATTTGATGAGACTTCAGATGTCAAAACCGTCTGGGAGAAAACCTGCTCACTAAAGCAAAATTTCACATTAGGCTCAAAGGTTGCCCTTTGGCAAAAACATCTGGAAAGTGATAACCTTCACCAGAAACTGCTCGCCATAAAGACAGATGATGAGAACTGCCCTTCAGCCATGAACAGGTTATGGAGCCATATGGCTCCACAGCACCTTCTGGAAGGACAGGAAAGATGAGATGAGTTATAAAGTGAAGTTTTGCAGATTCACCTTTGGACAAATTTTGGTCAGCTGCTGCCAAGAAGTTCCCCATTTGAACAAACCAGGCTTTTTTAACATTGTTCCTTTTTTCCACAATACATTACAGTGCCTTAAAAAACCAACTCCGATTATTTTGTGATCTATTTTCTAAACATTCCCAGTGTTTTTTTTTATAATGATTTAGCTGTTTTTAGCAAAAACTTGAGTTGTTTTCTGGAACAAAGTTTCTGCACAGCAGCAGTAGTTCAATAGAAATTTCAAATACAAATACACACACCCACATATATTACACAGGGAAGCTGGAACCTCTGCTTTTTATGTCCCCTACCCCATCTCTGGCGGAGGGAACAAGGCCCTCAGCAATGCCGGCCGTGTCTCTTGGGCGCAGCCCTCCTGTGCCCAGCAGCCCTCCCCTCGTGCAGGGAGAGGGATCCCTTAGTTCTCTGGCAAGACCAGGAGCAGGGGATCATCCTTACTGAGCCTGGGGATATCCTTGTTTTTTATGGTGCGGGTTCTGGTCCTTGTCCTTGGGCGCTGGGCCTCTCCAAATTCCAACATTGGGTAAGTCTGGTTGGGCTATTTTTACGATGCTCTTTGGGGACCCCCACTTCTCTTGGTTGTCCCCCTCCTAGGTGGGGGTGGCTGGCACCTGCCGTGCACTCTCCTGGATCTCCCCCGGGGTGGATGGGTGGTTGTCTGGAGCTTGGGAGCAGGTCTCTCTAGGGAGGCCCTGGCTCGTACCTGGGGTGGGGGGGATGCTCGGAACTCCTTGGCGGTGGCGAGCGGCTTGTCTGGGGCGGGGGGGCTCTCGGGGGATTAGGCCCCACGCTGGGCTAAGTCAGATAAAAAAAATTCTTTCCGTTTTGTAAAGCTTCCAAGTTGAGGAATTTGGTTACATAAATGTTTTAATTAGTCTCAATTATAAAGTTTTTATGAAAATTTTATTTAAAAAAGTATGTTTTTTTTCTCTGTTGAGCTAAAAATGCCATGTTTTCCAAAGGCTTCAATTGCTATCTCCAAACAAATGTTCATATCTTCAAAACTCTTTCATTTATCAAAATAGTTGAGCACTTGTGCGACTCACAAGCCTTTGGGCTACAATGTGTGAAAGTTTCATGTGTGTGAGTTTAAGTATGTTTTCAAAATCAAAAACAGGATTGGAAACACAAATTTTCTTTGCGCGAATCTTTCAAAATTTAATTAAAAAAAACTTAAACATGCCAGCAGAAACTATAGGGAGCAACAATAGGGTAATAAAACAGATGACATGACAATGAAAAAATGTCTGATAACGGTCTGATATTTGGTTCAAGTCACCTGCGTTCCCTGTACAGGTTTGACCATTTTTAGCATGCGGATAGCCTCAATCTCTAATGTTTTACAGAAGTTAAAAAGACCAACATCCTCTGTTGCAGCATTCTCTTAGCACCTATTTATTACTTTTTAACTGCAGTGTCCTCCTGAGTTCTTCAGCCTGCCAAGATTTTGAGTGATCTTTTCCCAAACTGGTGCTTCTGCCCTGTGCAAGTTCTGTGTGTTAAAGTAACATCTGATCGTCTACCAGCAGAAGGTGGAAGATAAAACAGACTTTCTGATGGTTGTTCTGTTGTTGTTTTTTTTTTTTTTTAAAGAAATGCATTTTGATACACTAGAATTTAAAAGTTATATTCTGTGTTTATTGAACATGACTTGCAAAATTCCATTTCTGGAGAACAAATAAAAAATACTTTGAATTAGACAGTCTTGGAAGGAGAGCTTTAGCCATAAAAATGATGACATTTCTGTCAGCAGCCTTTAACATATTTAGCAGGAGCTTGGCAGCTTTAATAAAAGTGCATTTTGAAGACAGTCCAGACACTTAGCACGTGGAAGGGGCTTCTGAAGATCTTATATAATCCAACAATACACTTTAACTTCTTAGCTTCAGTTACTCTGCACACACTGCACAACTTTGCAAAATGTGGATCTGAAGTTCCAACTTTTCTGTCTCACTTGGAGATTTATTTTTTATCCCTTAAGATATGTATACACCGAGCATTTCACACACATTCTTAAACACACTTTTAGCTCATGGTGTTCACACTGGACAAGCAGGGAGGGGCTTCTTCCTTTTCTTTTTCTACAGTCTACTAGCACATGCCCATCACCTACAGTAAGAAGATGTTTAGCGTGAAATATCAAAGTGGTGCAAATCTGGTGTATCTTGCTCTATCTTTTTTGTTTCATAGCTTTATTATGATTTATGAAATACTCTATGTCATAAAATTTCAGCTGAGCACAAATGGCTTCTTCTCCTTTGTGATCAATTTTCAAACGGTTGTTACTTTTGCAAATAAAAGCAGAAGCTACCCACACGTCACTGCCAAACCTGAATTCCTGATTGGTCAAAGTTTTACCTGGTTTGACGCATGTTCACTGGATGCCCGTTTTGAATGTGGAGCCCAAAAAAGCAGTTATAAATATGCGTAGCTACACGTTAATGTGAAAGTTTATAACATGGAAGCCCGAAATGTGCATTTACGCACATTTACGTAGACTTTTAATTGAAAGAGGTCGCTTTAACGCATGCTGCAGAGGGCAGTGTGAACATAACATTTAAGCTACATTCACACTGGGCATGTGTTCACGAACGAGCGAAAGCAGGGCTGCTCATTCCTGGTCCCCGAGATCTACCACCCTGACTGTTTTCCAGATCTCCAAGCCCTGCCAGCTGCTGATTAGCTCAGTCAGATGTCTCCACATTCTGATTGAATGAACAGACCTGGTCCAGGTAATCAGTAGCAAGCAGTGGAGGGAGAACTGCAAAACAGGCAGGGTGGTAGATTGTGAGGACCAGGGATGAGCAGCCCTGCGCTAAAGTCAGTTTCATGTAGCTGGTGGTGTTCTTACACCAGACAAGCAGGGACCTGCAGAAAGGAGCTTCTTCTTCTTTTGCTTTTTTACTGTTTACTAGCGCATGTCTGCCACCTACAATTGGTCGAGACTTGGTGCAAAAAGTCAGAGGTGCACACCTCGCTCCAGTCTTTTTCCTTCACAGCTTTACTCCGATATACTGTATGTAAGACTTGGTGTCATACAATTCTGGCCGGAGACAAACTGAGATTATTAATTTCTCTTTTGTGATAATGTTTACAGCGGTTGGTACTTCTGTCTTTTGAAACCGAATCCGAGTTCCTGATTGGTCAGCTGTTCCCAATTTAGCAGTCAAAAGTTAAACTGGTTGAACTTCCAGTGTGTGATCGATGAACGCCTGATTTGTACGTGGAACCCAAGAACGGACTTCTAATCTTGCCTAGGGATGCGTGAACTAGAGCGTTCTGAATGCAGAAGCTCGTAACGCAGGTTTACATGCATCTATTTAAACTTTTCACTGGAAGTGGCCGCTTAAATATGTTATTTTGGGGGGTTGAAATATGAAAGATACGTACGACTCGTCTGCATTGTACCTCTTACTTATCCTTACGTATTCACTACAACCTGACGTATTTAGAAAAAAAAATTGTAGGAACATTTTTACAAAGCAGTTTATGCCCTTGATATTTTGTAGTCCATGCCACAAACAAGTTTGACCTGTTTTCACCTGTAAGGGCAGTTGTGACTAAGGCTTGAACAGAAGGATAGCATCCACCCAGGTTTCCAACAGGTTTCCAGCAAACTGCATGAATGGTTAAAAGGCCATCAAATTGTGTCTGTGACACCAACACCAGATGAGTTGTATCTACATTTTTTTTAGGATTTTAATAAAATTCTGTTGGTCAGTTTCCTTTCAAAGAGTAATGTAATCTTTTACTTTACAATAGAAAGGAATGAGTTCAGCTTAGATTGGATTTCATCTTCTCTGGGTTTAATTTCATCCTCATAACATCATGAGGTCTGACGGTCCATTAAAAGTGTGAGTCACTGTTAGCTTGTGAAGAGCACAGTGGAGTTGCTTCTTCTCACAGTCGTGTCTGAACACAGACTCTGCCCTGCAGACTTTCCTTTATTGTCTGATTCAGAGATGCTGCCATAACCAGACTGTGTCAGGACCGTGATGTCAGAGCGCTCACTCTCACTTTCTTGTCGGAGACATAACAGCTCCTACCTGAGATTTAGAAAGTCACCAGCAACACCTGAGAGGAACGAGAACTGAATTGAGCATTGACAGCTACAGGGCAATGCAAAAGAGTCAGAGATCTGTCATTTTTATTTGAGATTTCACTGATTAACTCTGCAAGGATTCATTTGATTCATTCTTGTGCTTGTTCTAACTCAGCATTTTTACTTAAAAATGATTTATTGTGAAAACAAATCATTTTGTTCATATATGCTGGAAGTGAATGAGGAAACTGGCAGACCAAAGCCCTCGGTAAAGGCTTTGCTAAAGAGCACTCTAAAAGATTACAAGAAAGTCTTTCTCCTTTGAATCTTGTAAGAATTTTTTTTTTTTCCCTTCGCGTTAGTGTAAGTGGCTGATTACCCTTGAGATTCTGTCATTACATCAAGGCTTGAGGCGTACTCCACTCCGTTCATTCTTTATTTTAAAGTGGAGGTGTTACAAGTGAGAGAAAGAAACCACTTTACTACAAGTGTGATGGTCTTCTACAAGGCTTGTTCCTCTCATCTATTTTTTCATAAGGATTTGAATATTTTAGTTCCAGTTTTAGAAATGTTCATTGTTGGGAATGTGTTCTTATTTTATATTTCCATTTCTGGTTGTTAACATCAAAATGCACAAATGGTTGAGTTACGTTTGTTTATTTGTCTTGCTAGATCAACGCAAGGTCAACAATGGCATGAAATGCTTAGGATGAGAAGACTTGATAAAGTCTTAGTCACATGCACCTGTATAGGGGGATGACCAGTATGGTTTTTGGGTTGTCCGGGACGTTGGAGGGTCATGGAGAGGAGCGGCTGGATCTTAAAGGGAGCACAGGTGTGTCCTGAAGTTCTCTTGAGGCTCATCCAGTCATCTCAAGGGATATTATGAAAATGGAACGTTCCATTGTTGCGCCTGTGGTAAGAGTATCCTGAAGTATTTGAAAGGAAAATGGAAGCTAAAACACTTATGACGAGTGATGCTGTCATACAGTGTCCTTACATTAAAAATGATACAGCGTGCGACTGATACAGTTTTAAGCGAGATACCAGCTTGAACGAGGAAAACAAAGCTGTACATGGATCTAGTTGTCTACAAGTGGATGCATCAAAAAGGAGCGGAGCAGGGAGCTAGCTGGTGACCTGCAAAGCGTATTTTCTACGTCATAAATCCAATCTTTTTCAAACAGCATCTTTTCTGCTAAATCTTTTTTTTCTTTACTTTTTCTGTCCAGCAGCAAACAGATGAGAGCTGAAGGCCCTTTGTGTTAGACAGATTTTACTGTTACAATAGGAGTCTATGAATCTTCAGACACACAAGGTGTATATTTGTATAAACCTCGTTTGTATTTGAGGCTAAGCCTTATTCATTTCAATTATATTTGCATAGATTTCTTTTTTGGACTGGATGGAAAATAGAGGAAAGAGCAAGTGTGATATTTAAGAAGGGGGATTATCTGGTTATTCTTAAGGTTTATTAAAAACACTTCAATCTGTGATGCAAAAACTGACACTTTTTCAAATCTCTGTTTCTTTGGAGGATTTCTGCAGGAGTCTGTATCTTAAAAGCCAGATGCCTAGAGCCTCACTAAGAAACAAATCTTTTATTAACGTCTACAGTCTCTGTTTGTACCTGGATCTTACTCATTAGCTTCTGAAAACATCTGTTGACATTTAATAAGATAGCGCCCAGACAGTCGTGAAGCATTCAGTGGCTGTTTGAAGACAGATGCTCTGGTATTTTATGATTAGCTTTAAAAAAAAGTGTATCCAAAGATTTTCATCTTCCGATGGTTAATAAATCACCTGTACATTTACAACCCTGACCTTTAGGAGGGTCTGAGTCTTGAAGACGACATTCCTCATGCTGTCAGCTGAGCTCTTCAGCTGGAAAAATTAGAGAAAGGCTGCGCTAGCTCACGCTGCTCTGTAATCTAAACGCCCAGTTTTTCCTCACATAACAGAACATCCTGAGTCCCAACATTCCCAAAACCACCCAGAGTAAATACTGGAAAGCAGTATCCATGTTCCAGAAGTCTCCGGGTTACAGGGATCGGAAGGACAGGAAGCGGATCAGGAAATCCACAAACAAAACAAACGATGCTACAGGGGGAAAAGGGAACAATGGTGTTGCTTATTTTAGAAATGATAAATATCTGGATGCAAGAATTTTTCATTATTTAATGGCTGCATTAAAACATTTCTAATGGTAACATTAAAAGTGGATTATGAGTTACATTTGTCAAAAATGCAATACTGGGAGCTGAGGAGGAAAACAGCAGTATCTGAGTGTGTGCTTGTTAATTCTCTTCTGCTGCTGCTTTCCATTTTACAGCCTCAAAAGTGTCATACAGCGCTGCAGCACCATTACAAGCCTGCTCTTAATGATACTTATGGGCGAAAGATGTGTTCTGGAAGCTCCCATTCAATAACTTTACTCAACCAAATCAATTTTGAATGTACAAGAGATTTATTAAATGCAGTAATGGACTCTTTTCAATGTTTTTTTTTTTTTTTTACCAATAATTAAGGTTTTATAGTTCAGCACCCAGGAGAACTGGACTGTAGGTAGGTGAGGAAGGGAAGATTGATCACAGCAGTGCTGAGAAACTGTCCTGCAGTGACCCTTTTTAGATGCTCACACCTTCTCATGGAAATAATGTGATTTCCTGGGATCAGATTCAGTATTGGGGCTCTGCTCCTGTAGGCGGAGTCGGCGCCAGGTGCTGTTCTCCAGCCTGGAGGCTGACTCACCAGGCCTGAGAGCACGTAACCTGTCAACACACACTTGTCAGCATTATTAACAGACGGCTGACTCAGCCGCTGCTCTCATAAATTAGACTTCAGGTCTGTTTTGTGGAGGGGAAAAAAAGTAAAGACACTGATTAGAAGATGACTGATGAGCAGGCCACAACAGATAAACCAGCATGATCATTTCAAGCCTTAGACGTACCCGTATGACTGCTGGTTTTTGGGTTGGCCAGACTTGTGGAGGGTCATAGAGAGGAGTTTCTGTGTTTTCAAGTCCCACTACAGTCATTTTTTTGGCTATTTTCGAAGCGTCCCCAGTGGTCTTTCATTTCAAATTTTGCTGTTTTTAAACAAAATCCAAAAACCTGTCATTTTTTTGGAAATATAGTTTCTGCAGAAAGACAGGAGTTTGTTAGACATTCAACTTTAAGTTATAGGTGGGACTGTTGGCAGCTTCTCTTCCTCGTTGCTGAGAGCTCTCTGTTCTCCTGCTAGCTGTTTACAGCCCTCACACCCCCAAACTTAACATTACCGGTGCACCAAAAAAAAAAAAAACGAACAATATTGGAGCTATACAGCTATACAGTTTCCTCGGATGAGAAAAACAATGATGTACATAGATCTAGTCATCTATAAGTGTGTGCATCAGAATGGAGCGGAGCAGGAAGTTTGTGCCCCGCCTAAAGTACTTTCTACATCACAAATACAATCATTTTCCAAATTAATGTGCTTTGCCTGATTCACAACAATTTGAATAAAGAAAGACTCAGAAATGAAATTTTGAGCTTAATTGGTGTGTCTGCCATCATCAGAAAAAACTGAAAGAACATTTTAAAAACACATTTTTCATTGGAGAGGGTCTTTAAGGGGAGTGCAGGTGTGTCTTGCAGTTCCTCTGAGGCTCGTTCAGCCACCTCAAGGGGACATCATGAAAATGAAACTTACCATTGTTGTAAGTGTGGTAAGTGAAGTTTTTGTAAGGCTAATGGAAGTTGCACACACTTAAGACGTACAGGTGATTCTGTTGTAAGGTGTCTTTACTCTCGTAGTTAGTAAGGTGCGAGTAACTACGCTCTGATTATCTATTTTCCTCATTTCTAATAGTCAGACTGTGCATAAGGAGCGCACACTTATGAAGTGCATCTCACCAACTTTACCGTAACTTACCCTTATGTGTTGTGGAAATACTCATCAAGATCTGTCACCCACAGCATGTCTGCTGAAAAAAACGTGCATGAACATTCTTTCTCTACAGGCTCACCGAGTGGCCTATGACTTTGATATTTCGTGCGGGACACCTGTGTTCCCTGCACAGGTTTGTCCCTTTTCGCCCACACATAGCATGCATCCACCCATAAGGATAGCAGGCTTAACGTAGAGGCAGAGAAGAGGCTAAAGGTCTTATTTTGACTTTATGAATTCTTAATGCGCATTTTAGAGCATAAACAGTCAGCAGAACCCGATCAAATGACGGGTTGTGACCTGCACTAAATAGGGCCTTTATCAGGAGAGCCAGCAGAGCTCAGCACAGCTCCTCAATCATTTATGACTCAAACCTAACTGTTGTGGTGCTTTCCATCAATCTGTTTATGAACGATAACAGCTTTGTCTTCAAAGTTTTATAATTACTTTAAATTTAAAGATACATTAATTTAGTTTCCTCTACAGAGGCAAATCTCTGCATTAGTGTGTTTTCGAGTTATTTCATTCAACAGTGGACATGTTAAATGCATTTAATGCAGGATTTTCTATTTTAGACTGATTTAGGGTCTTTGTTCACTAATTAAATCCAGTTCTTCAGCTGAGACAAATCCTGCCACCATGGCAGAGGCCACAATTAGTTTTGCTTGATGTCGAGAGACATACATTATGTGTAATGTAATGTCATTTAGTTTATTAACTCTGCTCTCTGAATTCCCTGTCATAAGAATATAAAGAATGTCCCTCTGACAGTGTAGATAACAGCATCTCATAGGCTGTTTTTCTGTGTTATTGGCAGCGCAGTTAATCAAATGTTTGGCTCAGGTAACAGAACCACAGTGGGTTTGTGTGTGCTGGTTCTGTGTTTGTCACAAATGATGTAAGCATAGTTCTGCATGTCAAAAAAGTATGATGTGCTTTTTGATCCTACATTGGCTTTAGGCTGAAAGTGAATTAAAACATCACTGTGAAGAGCAGTATAAGCTGGGTAAACAATTTATTTTCATTAAGCTACAAAAAAATTCAAGTTCTCCCTTATTCTGTCAGTTTTTAATGAATAATTAAGACCATAGGTCTCACCTTTGAAAATTAACCCACTTAAAAAAATGCCAGCATGAATAAAAGGGGTTAGTTTCTATTAGAGGAGATGATGTCTCAATGTGAAAGGGATGTCAGTGGAAACTGCACATGTTAAACAAAGAAACAAGAAAGGAGCAAAAAAAATGTGTTTATGCTAGAGGTATGAAGCGTGTATGAAGCTAGAGGCTTCCCCATCCACAAATTAGGCCCCCTCCAGGACAGGGGCTACCGTATCGTTTCAGTTTTGCACTCAGTATTGTGGTACCCTAAAATTGTTAAAAAGGGACATTAGAAATTGGCTTAAAAGGGAGAGCACAGAATGCACAAATAGTAACTCCTGAAACTACTTTAGAATCAGCAAGGCGAGTGCAGCCAAGCACCCTGGCTATGAGCATATCAGCTCTCCACTCTGCTGTTTTGGAGTGTCCACCACTACACAGCAGCAGCACTCATCTGGTCCAGATGACTTTGGAGTTGATAAAGCTAAGCAAGTGCACCTCAAAAATGAACCAGCGCCATATTTCTCTGAAAAGAAACGCAGATTCTCTAGTTCATGGAAACAAAACAAACCCCTGATGAGGATATTCAATAAAAAGTATAGATTGTTTCCCATGCAGACAGTTCATTTCAATTTGATTTAAACTAAGTGATGTTTCGGGAAATTCTTCTTTTTTATGTTTTTATTTACATTTAAGGTTTAGATAAATGTGTTTGAAATATCAAAAGAAAACGTGTCCCCAAAATGAACACCACCACCTAATGTAAACTCTTCTGGAGCTAGAGCTGAACAAATTTGAACTGTTATAAATGTATATGGTGGTGTATATATTAGTGCTGTCAATCGATTAAAATTAATCACACTTTTGGGTTGTGATTAATCATAATTAATCGCAATGTTTTATTAGTTACATTTTATACGACAATATGCAGCTTTCTAACAAAAAAACCTCCAGAGAGAAAATGTTTCCCTTCATTTTTATTGTCTGAAACGTTTACATTTATAAAGTGTTAACTCCGAAGTTTAACACATCAACAATAAGATAAGTAGAACTTTAAAGACTTTAATGTCTGAAGTATTACTCCAAGAAAACAAAGATGCTGAAATACAGCCATAAGAAATAAATGTTGTGTTTCTGTACTTTAAATAGTCTGGGTGAATTGGCTGCTGTGTATTCATACGCACAAAAAAAAGTTCCGGTCGCATAGCCCAAAAGTTTTTTATCACTTTCCAGGCTTCTTTAACTCTTTAATTTTTTGCTTCATCTTTTGGACAAAAACAAGAGTAGAGAGGTGAACTTTCTGAACTCATGCTTTTTTGAACCTTTTGTGAAGGTCAGCACATAGATTGCTTTCCTTTGTGGCTGCAGGGACGCTTTCTTATGTTACCGTGACAACGGGCCACACTACCAATCAAATAATTTGCTTTTTGTGATAAAACAGTCTAAACCGAAAAAATAACAAGAATAAAGTACTAAAAATCAATTGAAATTTTTTTTTTTGTAAGTGACCATGCTATAGCAGGATAGTGGCCGACAAAGTGTGTATTTTCAGAAACGCACGCTGTGGAAGGCTGAATCGTCCGACGGAAAGAGGAAGACGGTCGCTACTGATGTGTAATTAATCTGCGTTAATAAACAATAACGTGTTAATTTTTTTTATTATTTATATATATATATTTTTTTATTTATTTATGTGTATATATATATATATATATTCATGTGTATATATATATATATATATATATATATTTATATGATGCTTTAGTGTAAACAAACTGAACATACTGATCAGTAACTTCTGTGATCTGACCAGCTAAAACTGTTCCAGATGTATGAGTCAACTTCATGGTAAATCCAGGCTTATACTGACACTTGCTCATGAAGCTGCAGCATGCTGTTTGACCTTATTAATTTAAGCGGTTTCAAATAATCCACCAAGTACGATAGAATAGAGATAAAAAAATGTAGTGCTCAAGAAAGTGCATTTTAGAAATGTCAAGGGTTTTTAAAAGGACATTGTTGCTTCACGTTATCCTGTTATCCAACTCTAAATTTGATAGCTTTGACATCAAATAAAAGCTTTTCATCAAATCATGATTCATTTTCTAAACCGTTTTATCCCTTTCGGGATCATGGGGCTGCCGGAGCCTAACCCAGCCACTCATGGGCAAAGGCAGGGGACTCCCCTGGCCAGTCTGTCGCAGGGCCACAATCACACACTCATGCACACTCACATCCACACCTAGAGACAATTTAGAGTGACCAATTAACCTATGAAGCATTTATAAATAAATATATATATTAATATATCAAAATAAATATTTATAGATGTTTTTAAACTTTATTATGGACAATGTGTTATTTTTAACACAAATGTTGATGCATTAAACTAAGAGCTCACATCAGGCTAAAGTATATGTGCATTTTTCTTAGGATAGTAAAAATCGAAACAGTTTTTAAAAATACTTCAGAAGCTAAATGGTAGGGGGTCTTAAGTTATAATTTTGTTTGGGGTCCCCAGGAACATTTGCAGCAAATCTGTCTTGTAAAAGTTTTTGTGGAGCTAAAATTTGTTTTTATGTTTTTTTTTATTAATTCCCACAAAACAATTACGGAAAAAAAACCCAAAAGAGCTTGTGTTTCATTGTCACAATGGAAGGGGAAAAGACAGAACCCACTAGGCACGGACACATCTATTAGATATCTAAATCATGGCTATTTCAAAGCTCACAGCTGAAGATATGCGTTATGCATCTGACAGACAAATTCATAAAGGTTATTGCATATTATGATTTCGATTTCTATCTGACGTCTTTTCCACAGCTATTTGCATCACTGTCCCATCATGCTCAGTGCATTGTAAACAAGCCATTTGGGTAGTTTCTTCCCACCAAACATATGATGTCTTTTAGTTATCTAATAGACATCTACCTCAGGACATCTCAAACAACTCTATTTTGTTTCTCAATTAGATGTCTACAAATGGTGTTCGGAATATAGAGGTCTCCTATACATCTACTTGTAGACATCAAATCTTTGGATATTTTCAGATGTCTATTAGAGTACTGTTTTAAACATTTACTAGATATAAAATAGAAAAGCCAAGTCAAACATGTTTCTATCATTGTGATTTTGGTGTGTCATCAACCTTTTTCTCCTTTTACTATCGTATACAAACATGATAACATTGGTATAGTTCACTAACGCTACTATGCAAATGCAAGTCTATACTTTTAGAGCTTTGCCTCTGAACATTAACTGGACACTGTTGTTCTGCAGAAGATAAAATGTGCTTTAAGCTGATTCTAATAATAATAATCCTCTCTGACAATAGATTAAACCTTTTACCATCCATTTGTTCAGTTAGATGACAAGTTAAAAATCTAAACAGAATATAGATCTGGGATTGTTGTTTTGATGCAAGTTTCTGCGACCTTTAACCCCAGGTACATTTCAGCAGAAATGCTTTTCTACTTTCTTTGTGATTATTTGTTGTCTGAAATACCAGGCCGCACAGTGGCCTAGTGGTTAGTTCTTTCACCTTACCCTTTTCACCTTTACAAAGAGAAGAAACTGATACAAATCCCTGCTGGGACCTTTCTGTGTGAAGTTTGAATGTTCTCTCTCTGCAGGTGGTGGGCCCGCCCCATCAAGCATCTGACAGTTGGCATTTCAACTTTAATGTTGACACAGATATGGTGTGATGCAATGCAAATGAAAATGCATTACATCAGGGGGTGCTGTTTTTGCAATTTCATTTAAATTTTGACACAAAAACACTATTGCATATTACAATACATTAGATTTTACGTATCTTTAAAATTAGTTTAATTTCAATCGTGTATTAAAATCCATCCATCCATCCATTTTCTTCCGCTTATCCGGGACCGGGTCGCGGGGGCAGCAGTCTCAGTAAAGATGCCCAGACTTCCCGCTCCCCGGCCACTTCCTCCAGCTCCTCTGGGGGGACCCCGAGTCGTTCCCAGGCCAGTCTAGAGACGTAGTCTCTCCAGCGTGTCCTGGGTCTTCCCCGGGGCCTCCTCCCAGTGGGACATGCCCGGAACACCTCCCTAGGGAGGCGTCCAGGGGGCATCCGAACCAAATGCCCGAGCCACCTCAACTGGCTCCTCTCGATCTGGAGGAGAAGCGGCTCGACTCCGAGCTCCTCCCGGGTGACCGAGCTTCTCACCCTATCTCTGAGTGAGCGCCCAGCCACCCTACGGAGGAAGCTCATTTCAGCCGCTTGGATCCGGGACCTCGTTCTTTTGGTCATGACCCAGAGCTCATGACCATAGGTGAGTATTGGGGCGTAGATCGACCGGTAAATTGAGAGCTTTGCTTTCTGGCTTAGCTCTCTCTTCACCACGACGGACCGGTACAGCGACCGCATGACGGTGGATGCAGCACCAATCCGCCTGCCGATCTCACGCTCCAATCTTCCCTCACTCGTGAACAAGACCCCAAGATACTTAAACTCCTCCGCTTGGGGATGGAGCACTCCACCCACCCAGAGAGGGCAAACCACCTTTCTCCGGTCG
>BSAI01000030.1:10385088-10405300 GCA_036245035.1 Adrianichthys oophorus
TCCGGGCGACGTAACGGAATCAATGTTTTTTCTGCTCATGAAGGAGTATGTGAACCGCTCTTTGTCTGGCTCGTCACCCAGGACCTGTCTGCCATGGGAGACCCTACCAGGAGCCAAAGCCCCAGACAGCATAGCTCCTGGGATCACTCGAGCACTAAAACCCCTCCACCACGTTAAGGTGGCGGTTCATGGAGGGGGTGTATTGAAATATCATTTTAAAATATTGTAAAGTAAATTGCAAAATATATTTTCAAAATGAATGTTCAAATTGTAAATTGAATTATCAATTGCAAAATGCATTGTCATTTGAATGATGGCATCAAAAACCAATGACAAATTAAAATGCAATTGATTTTGGTTTTGTTTTTTATGTTATTTTTAACAATGTCATGTTGAATTGTAATTTTCAATATTGAATACTAAATAGCAAAATGTATTTTCATATTCCAAACCTAAATTGTATATTTAATTGTCAGTTGCAAAATGCGTTTTCAAATTACATGATCAAATTTTATATTGAGAATTGCATATTACTTTGAATTGTAACTAAAAAAAAAAACCTCCATAATTTTCTACTGCTTCCTCCCACAGTTCATTAACATGTTTCATAGGTTAACTGCTGTCTGCAAATTATTCTCATGTTTGTGTGGCCCTGTAACTAACTGGTGACCTGATTTTGAGGTGTTCTCCAACTTCAACAATAACTGGGTTGGATCTAGTGAACATGTGACCCCAAAAGGGATGCAGTGGGTTCTGGGAATGGATGGATGGAAATTGCAGTATTTATTTTTCTTAATAGTAAATGTTTTTAAAAAGTACTCTGACAGACATCTAAACATATCCCTAGATTAGATGGCTACAAGTAGACGTGTGGTAGGATGCTACATGCAGATATCTTTCAGAACATTCATTCATACATTCATTCATTTTCCAATCCGCTTTATCCCTTTCGGGGTCACGGGGTTGCCGGAGCCTAACCCGGCTACTCATGGGCGAAGGCAGGGTACACCCCTGGACTGGTCGCCATCTTTCAGAACACAGACATCTAATAGAGTAGCAAAATAAAGTTGTCAGAGATGTCCTGCAGACACCTACAGTAGATGATTATTAGGTATCTGATAGACATCCTGCGCGTAGAGGGAAGAAAATGTTTTTTTCAGGCCCTTTCACTTTATTAATAAAGCCATAGGTATACGTTTCTCCCTCTCTGTCTAAACAATAAACAAAAAGAAAAAATACAATATATTGCGAGCACAAACATTAAAATATTAAATAAACAAATGAAATAAATTACAAATAAACAAAAACAAGAAACATTTGTTATTGTTCATATTTTTTGAGTATAACATTTTTGACAGCTTTTTAAAATGTGTTTACAGATCAAGCCTCTTTGATTTGTGGTTAAAATCCATTCCATAACCTGAAAACGTGAGTTTTCAGTTCGGTTAGTTTCTTTTCTCCTATCATTCTTATTTTCCTCTATCTGCCTCTTTACGTTTTTATTTTTTAGATGCAGATTAATGTAATTCTCTGTTTTACTTACATTTTTCGTCTAGAAGAACTATTTTTCTCCCCTAAAAGCCTTGTTTGGGGTCTTGTTTTGTGGTTGCTTTACCTGCTGCTGAATTCTCCTCTTTCTCTACTGTTGGGTTCGCTCGATGCGCGCAGCTGCTCCTCCCCTCATTCCACAGCAGTGGGCGGGGCTTAGGCGCGAGCTGCTCCGTGGGCTGCAGGGGGACAACACTGCGAGCTGGCGGGGAGAGGGAGCGCATCTCCGCCGTTGTTGGTCGGTTTCCAGCAGCGAGTGGACACCGACGTGCCGTCTGTCGCTCCGAGGATGTCAGCGGACACTTTTAATTCAGACGACCACCAGAGTGGAGGTCCGGCCTGAGTCCTGAGTATGTCCGGAGATGGTGTTACCGCTCGGGTGAAAAGTTTAACCGAAGTGAGGGCACTGCTGCGGCGGCAGCCAGCGGCTGGAAAATGGTAAATACGCTTTTTTGGTCCAAGCTAATATCTTTCACCTTTTCTGGCTTTGAATTGACACCCATCCTCTTGAATGGGTAAATTTATTTCATTGCCACGTCGATGGCTCGTTCCAGTGTTTGTAAATGAAAAATGAAAAGTTTAGCTAGTCTCTGAAGCGCGCGCGCCTTTCTTTGTTTTGGTCTTCGCTTTTTGAAATGGTCTTTCACGTTTTCCATACGGAAGATTGTTGATGGCAGCCTCCCCGTGGCGAGTGGAGACACGTTTCGGGGTGAGGTCAAAAACTCACGCGGGTTCCTGTCTGCGGGCCAGCATAATGCTTTCTTTATTGTTCTTATGGCTTTGCAGTTCACCAGGATAATCTCTGCAGACAATTTCACCATTTTCTCGAGGCATTCTCTTGATGATGGAGGACGTATGTAAAGTTGTAAAATGTTTTTAAATGTTTGTAAAAGAGCTTATTTGTGACGTAGAAAATACGATGTACTGGCCACAAGCTCGCTCTCCAAAGGGAAGAGGAAGGGGGCGGAGTTCCTCCACGCCCCGCCCACAACTCACACTGAGATGTGACATATGTTTAAGAACATGTGACCTAGCGCATGTAACTCACAGTATGAAAAGGCTTGGTGTGAAATGTCATAGTGGTGCCAATCTTGCTCCAGGGTTTTTCTTCCTATTCCAAAATATAAGACTGTCATATAATTACAATTATTAATTCTAAACCATTCTTTCGTCACTACCAAATCCAAGTCCGTGATAGATAATTGATAGTAAATTTCAACTTTGTTTATTGTTTTCTATGCATTTTGTTCATAAGGCCCAAACATGATCACAGAAACTTGTGTAGCAACATGATAGTTTTGAATGCGAAAGCCCAAATTGCAGATATGTGTTTACAGACTTTTCATTGGAAGTGGCTGCTTGAACGTGGGTTCCTCTGTGCGAACATGGCTTTAGGGATGCCACAATTCTTGATCGAAATCGAATGTATGTATGGTATGTATGTTACATCATTGAGGGGAAAGTGAAATGTTGAAAGTGTCAAACAATTGTGCTAAATTTAACAAGGGTTTGTTATTTATTGTTGTATTACATTAAACCAGGCTTAGTAAAAGCCAACTGAAAGGTTTTTCTCTTAATTCTTACTTTCTTAGTAGCAAATGTAAAGGATTTTTAAAAATATTTTGTTTTTTGTTGTTGTTTTATAACACATCATGTTTTCAACCAAAATTGTGACCAAAAATCGAGGTTTCAGCTCTAAAACCTATGTCATAGAAAATGACGTTTTCTTTTAGCTAGGGTAAAAACAGCATAAATATAAATAAAAATCACTTGGGAATGCTTTTACAATAGATCAAAAGATGATTAGAGAGGGTCTTTTAACAGTCTTTCTCACAATGCACTAAAGCTGCACGTTATCATGAAGATCTGGGGTTTTTTCTTGACGTTGCACCATGTAGGCAGGTAGGCACCATGAAGCATATTTTTAAATAAGATTTGAGTCTTTTTTTTTTTTTTTTTTTTTCTTTTTCTATTATTTTTGGAGAAATGTGGTCATGAAAAGATAGCTGGCGAAAGGGTTCAAGTTCCCATGACACAGAGCTTCTTGTTGGAGGCTGTCCAGACACTTTAGCGCTTCCTCTTGCGACTTGCTTGAATTTCACTCCTGTTATGCTCGTGTCAGTGTGTTATTCCCCCTCAGAGATGGTGGGGGAAACATGATGTTCCCTGACAGAAAACCAGAATCTCTTGCAACCCAGCTTGTGTAATTATGTGCAGGAGATTTGAGTTGACTGAAGCGAGGAGTTGTGCAGAGTGGGGTCTTAATGGAGACAAACTGCATCAGCTTTTGTGCTGCTCTGTAATTTTAAGATGGTCATATTTTCCTGTTCTTTTCAATTTGCCTTCATTTGAATAAAATTGCTCAAACAGCTGTAGTCTTTTGAGAAATATGAGTCGCACTTTTATTGGCTTACACTCACATACACAACAGTGAGCTCAGGAGCACGGGAAAAGCCGCAGTGGCTTTTTTTTAAGGGGATGACATGTTTTTATGAGCAGTTTGCTGTCTGGAAGCAGGCTGTCCCATCCTCCCTCGTTAAGCATCATATGACAACACTTGGCTGACTCAGCATCTTCCCAGTTTTACTGTCTTAAACTGGAAGCAGTTTGCTGCTGTTAGATATAACCTTTCTCAAAGGTAGGACATTGCATAAGGCTCTGGCTTTCCTCAAAAGCTCATTTCAGTCAGAGGAAACAAGAGACTTCAAAACAGCTAACCTCATATTTGAGCTTTTTTAAAGTCCTGCTCCAATCATCTTTTGAAATATTTTAAAAACGTTCCCAGTGGTCTTTAGTTATGATTATGCTGCTTTTAGCCAAAATAAAAAAGAAAAATCTGTCGTTTTCTTTGACATATTTTGAAGAGTGGCAATAGTTTTGTAGAAGTTCACCTTTGGGTTGTGTGCAGGTCCATTGGTGCAGAGCAACCCTGTCCCCCATTCCCCCTCTCCGTTGCTGAGAGCTTTCTGTTTACATGCTTTTCTGCTTGTTTACAACATCTTACACCCCCAACTTAACATTACCGATGCAATCTAAGCTATCCAGTTGCAGTTTTGAGCCAGACTGGACGAGGAAAACAAAGGCAAACATGAATGTAGTCGTCAACAAGTGAATGCATCATAATGGAGTGGAGCAGGGAACATGTGGCTCGTCTAGAATATTTTCTACGTCACAAATACGATCTTTTTCAAACTTAATGTTTTCGTCTGCTCTTGACTCACAACAATTTGAATCAAGAAATATTCAAAAACACTAATGTGAGCTTCATTTCTTTAAATAAATCCTCCATCACAAGAAAAATGCCACAAGAACATGTTAAAAACACAATTTTCATTGGAGTGGGTCTCTAAAACCTTTATTTAAGAAGAATCAATCACTTTAAGAGCATCTTTAGCATCCCTGGTAGTTGTGGTCTCCTGCAGGATCCATATCCATCATGCACGTATTGTGCCCAGTTTCTCCCACACACTCACCTCCACCGGTTTTCTTTCAGCAAGATACAAAGAGGATCTGATATCAGCAGCTTTAATTAATTTGTTCAGTCAGGTACAGAGACCGCTGTTGATTTGATTAATTCTGATATCAATACAGGAGTTTTTAAAGGTCAGCAGTGTGTCCATGTTTGTGTGTGTGTAAGCAGTACATCCATGCATGCAGAGGGTGCATAAGTCATTCATCAAGCAGCCTTTAGTATCCTCTTTCAGTGTATTCCTCAGTAGATGGGCTGTACTGACAGTTGTTTTCGGTTTGGTCTTTCTAATTCCACTCTCATGAAGGATTAATCTGGGGAAAAAATTGCAGTTACTAAAAAAAAGCACTCATCTTTACCTTATCACATCAAGTTATCTTTTGTGTTTGCTTACATTGGATTAAAAAGTGCATAATTCCCAGGCTTTTGTGAGCTTCTTAAGCTGCAGATTATAAAACTCCAAAGAAAAGCAAACATTTTGATACTTTTGAGTCATTTTTATCCACAGTTAATCATTAGTAGGGTTGTGGATTGTTGCTTAAGCCTTAGTAACAACTGGCCTTACAGGTGGATACTGACTGTCTGTGGGTAAAAGATGGGCAAACCTATACAGGGAACGCGAGAAATATAAAAATTGTAGACTTCTCAATAACCCTGTGAATTGAAATTGTTCCTGTACATTTTTTCTAAGGGCATGCTGCGAGCGACAGGTCGTAGTGAATACTCAAACAACACATAAGGATGAATAATGGTGAAGTAGGTGAGATGCAGGTGTGGCGTACGGAGCGCAGGGAGCCCAATAGTTCTGATAAGTTTGCTGTCCTACAACGTGACTGTTAGAAATGAGGAAATTAGAACATCAGATTGTAGTTTGTGTGGCTGTCCTACTGGCATTGTATGGGCACTTGCATATCATGTGCACACCCCACTGGCATCTTAGTAATGACAACAATGTGGCGTTTGGGCACTGTATGACACCATGTGTCAACCCCCATGTGGGTACATGTAACTAAGGCTTAAATCTGAACTGACAACAGTTTCCAACAGACATGTTTTATAAACTGATTTTTTTAGTGTAAGAAACAAGAAACTCCCACACTTTAGATGAACATTTTACAGACTGCATGCCAACAGACAGTCATATGACGTCACATAATATATCACAAGATTTTTGTAAGATTCTTAATTTCATATTTATTAAATATTTTTATTCCAACTGTTTATTTAAAACAAACATGTTTTTTTAGAACTCATTTTACTAAACTAATCTTCAGTCTCTTTTTTTCTCATCCACAAAAAACTCTTGACAGTTTTCTTTGAAAATGAGAACCTTTGCCGACAACCTTCACTTTATTTTGAAGACTTGGGTGTTAGATATACTTAAAATCCAACATTATTCTGCAATTTTAGAACAGCAAGATTGTAAATTAGCATTCTTGGACATCACAAATATTCGTACTGGATTTTTTTTTTTTTAGACCAGATTGCAGAAATCCAAGTATTCTTATACTCACTACACTCCTACTCAATGCAACTATCAGGATCTAAATTTGCTGTTTTTCTTGCAGTTAAATAATAACTAATAAAATAAATAGTAAATAATACCAAAACTAAATAATAAATAATAAGCAAAGCCTTCTTCTTTGCGAAGACATGTTTTCCGTATATATATATTTTAATTGTTTTCCTAAAAATCCTAAAAATGTCTCTTTTTTTCTGAGGCTCACAGTGAGCCTGTTTTGCAGCAGGGTTGGTTTCATCGTGGAAACACTCACACAGACACTCTCCATCCTGGCGTTGCCGCCGCTATGAGCTGTACTCCGGCCATTGTCTGGTCATTCACACAGAAGAAAGTGGGAGGAGAGATGAATGCTGAATGGAAGCTGACTGATGCTTTTCGCCTTCAACTCGCTTCACTGATGATTACAGCCAGGCCGGCTCTACTCAATCGCGTCTGTTGTCACGGCAACCAGTGGAATCTGCTTCTCTGGATCTGCTGTAGCCCCGGAGTAAATTATGCCTTAACCTATTAAATGTATATGAGCTGTAGTTGGTCTGTCAGTTTATGTAAGCAGTTTACATGTAGGCACACAGATTTAGACCTCCACCTTCCTTTGCTCAGTTCATCTCTCCTTTTTTTCATGCTTCTGGATTACAGATTGAATGGTCTAAGCTGACAGTGAATAGATGCACACCAGCAGTGATGCCATGTGTTTGAGTAACGTAGTGCGGATTAACAAGCACACAAATGCTGCACCAATCAAAGAAATCCAGTGTTGGGTTAACACACACACACATGCACACGCACACACAGTCTTAGTCATATGGTCTAAAGCTGATTCATCGCCTGCTTTTGCACTCTGTGAGGACATTTATGAAGCTCGTCGTCTGAATTTGGTTCAATGTTTTTATTATTTTATGTTCCAGTTGATTGAGCAGATTGTCTCCTGCTTAATCATTATCTCATGGCATATTGTCATTAATGTGCAGATTCATTCACAGGTTTCTGTTCATTTCAACATTGATTCCTATAACCAAAATTCATCTAATTTTTTGTTAAAACTGCAAATATTCTTGCTTATAAATTGTCTATGTTTACTTTTATTCAAGGTGATGTGGATTTGCTTGTAAATCATTGTTTTGTTTTTAGCATGCTCTTGTAGTATTTTTATCGTGTTGGAGGACATACCTCAAGAAAACTAAGACTCAAACTGTGCTTCTGAGTATTTAGTTTGATTGCAGAATGAAATCAAACTATTGTTCTTCTGTTTTATTATTTTTCTTCTTCTTCTTCTTCCGTACGTTTTTCGGTCGTCCATATCTCCTGCATACTTTATGCGATTTTCGCCATTCAAGCATAAAAATGTTCAGCATGTTGAGGACATAGGTGGTCTTTTTTAAAATCTCTTCTGCAACTTATGGTTTTTATGCAATTCAACAAAATTGCCGCAATCTTTGCCATAGGAATACATAGGAAAGGCTCTTTTGCAGCTTCAAACTTTCTGCATTCCTAACTTCTGCATACATTATGCTATTTTAAAAATTCAAACATGCATTTGTTCTGCATTTTTTGGACTTTTCTGCAGTATTCAAACAATTCTGCAAATATTTATAGTTTTTGAAATTTTTTAAAGTTTTTGAATTTCAAAATATAATGGAAGTCAATGGGGAGTCCGTTTTTGCACTGTTTTTGAAATGTATCTCCTCCTACAATTTTTCAGCTAGACACCATTTAAACTTTAGAATGTAGTGAAAGGTTTGGACTTTACAGGCATTACTTTTTTATTTTAGATATGTCTTGTAGTTTTTGAACTACAGCTGTTTGAAATTAGGCAATTTGGTACTTTTTGCCTGATTTCAGGAGCAGCTAGAGTGGATGTCATCGCCTAGAGTGGGGAGACCAGGTTTTTTAAGAAAAAGAAAATCCTGATAAATTGCTGTAACTCGGCCACAGTGACACAATTTTTTCATAAAAACGTAGGAAAATCCCTCTAGATGCATAAAATCTAACTCTCAAAGCTGTAGGGCAAATACCTTTGCCCCCACAGGCCCTAGACTGACACTAAGTACCCCCATTTCTCCTATACCTGCCAATGTTAAATTTTCCAGGTGGTTCGAACATCAACTCTGTTTTTAACTTGCCATTATGAGAACATGCTTGAACTTCCAGACATGAAACTTGCACAGATTGTAGCCCAAAGCCTTGTGATTCTTACAAGGGTTCAACATTTCTGATAAGTAAAAGACTTTTGAAGATATGGACATTTGTTTGGAGGTAGTCAAAAAGCCGCTTTGCCATAGGATAACATGGGGCTTTTAGCTCATCATAAGATCAATTTTTTAGTGCCACTTCTGATTAAATTCACATAAATACTTTAAACTTGACATAAATAATATATGTATATCAATGGATTCCTGAACTCTTGTGCTTTGTAAAACTGAAAGAATTATTCTGTTCAGACGTATGGTTGACAAATGGCGGTCATTTGTTTGGAGCAAGTGTTGAAATGTTGATTCTGTCAAGTCATGCTCCCAAGGTGCATCTGCACCCCTCTGCTCCCAGGCTGCAGCTGCAGCTGCTTGTTTTGTGTTTTCTTTCACTGCTGACAAAATTTTGAGCTGCAAAGACAAGCAATGCCAGTTTGCTCAGTTCCACTTAATCAATAGTCACAATATATGTTGAAATCTGTTAAAAGCAGGACCATATATTGTGAATTTGGAAGCTTCTGGCAACATTTAATTAGAGAAAACTACCAGACGGCTCTTGAGCAGCACAGGAAGTAGGAATTTAAGATGACCTAACTGGAAGGAAGTTTAGTGTGCTTTTATGCATACTTAAAAACAGAGAAAAGTAAATAGTTGCAATTGTTACTTAGTAATGTTAATGTTTTTCATGTGAATGATTTTATTGTTTTATTATTTTTG
Source organism: Adrianichthys oophorus (assembly GCA_036245035.1). Classification (NCBI taxonomy): domain Eukaryota; kingdom Metazoa; phylum Chordata; class Actinopteri; order Beloniformes; family Adrianichthyidae; genus Adrianichthys; species Adrianichthys oophorus. Next base: position 10,394,531 of record BSAI01000030.1, read on the forward strand.
TGTTTTTTTTATCACAGTTGTTCTCCTGTTGCTTTCACTTTTAAACAGGGACGTGCTGGATTTTTTTTGGGGGGGGGGGTGAAGTCCATTGATCCCAACACTACGGCTGTTTTTAATTTCCCTGTTAGAAAAATGAAATAAAATCAGACCATTTAAACAAGGATGAGAAAAAACATTAACAACTGTTTCTTATAAAAAGAATGAAAAAAAACACATTTTCCATCATTTCTTTATTTAAATAGTCCACTGGATTTTATGTTTATTTTTAGTGAGACTGAAATGTGGTTTGATAACAGTAGACGCAGTGGTGGCCTCACATATGAAACACAGAGCTGGAAGAATGTACTGGAAGTTTTCTCCACTTCTCCTGGATATATAAAGGTATTTATTGTACTTCAGTTGAAGAGCCACTGACCCACACACCTGCTAGTTAGTTATGCAATGCTTTTGGGGGATCGGGGTGGTGGTGTGTGAGATGCATCCACACAGTCTGAGTGAGGCTTCGTGTATGAATGGATCATTGTTATTTAAGCTTCTGACTACCATTTTATTTCAGTTTTGGCATGTTTGTTGTGTAAACTTTGAGTGTTAAGCTGTGAGTTGTTCAACTGGAAACAGTTTATGGAGATCTATTTTAGCCTTTGTCACAACTGCCCTTATGGGGGATATGGGCTGTCTGCGGGTAAGAAAAATCAGCAAACTTGAACATGGTTTGCACAACATATCATGGTTATAGACTGCTTGGTGAGCCCATTAACACACACCCTGTGTGTGCAGCATTTGTGCCCGGTCAATAAGGAGCCAGTCTTCGTATCTTACCTATGAATAGATTGAGACGTAAAGACACCGTATGACAGCATCACTCGTATGTCATAAGTGCGTGCAACTTACATCATCCCATCCAATACTTCACAAAACACTTACCACACGCACAACAATGTTATGATCCATTTTAATGATGTCCCTTGAGGTGGCCATGTGAGTCTCAAAGGAACTCCAAGACACTTGCGCTCCCTTTGAGATGTGGCCACTCCCATCTAACGACTTCTACAACCCTCCATGCGCCAGAACAACCCAAAAACCTGCAGCTGTACAAGTGCATGTGAACAAAGCTTTAGTCTGTGGAGATCTTTTCTTTGTGTAGTTTGTTAAATACAGACTGGACTGTGCCGAGGGTCTTCTTACCTTTCTTGTAGGTTTCAAACCTTTTTTTTAAACGAAAGAAATGATGGTTGAACTTTGTTGTAAATGTTCTCATGAGCAGATAAAGTCCTGCTTTTCTCTTCCGTTTCCTTCTGGATTTAGTGCGGCCATGTTCTGCTCTCATTTTCTCTCTTTTGTGGTTTTATGAGAATCTAATTTTAAACTTAATCTTTTGTTGACACACCACGAGAGGTGTTTATGCTCTAAGATAAAGTGAGCGTTACGTCAAGAGAGTCAAGTCCTAAAATAGTCAAGTTGTCATTCAATGACCCATTTTAATGCCAAAACGGTTACTGATAGGTCAGTTAAGTGTTTGGTAAGAAAAGGTTTAGCATGTTTTGATTTGGTTTAATGAAAAGTTACAGTTTTGATTCTTTTTCTTTGTCTTTGACGTCAACATAAAAAAACAGATTGTATGAAAAACATTCCTCCTTATAAAAGATCACCTACTGATTTAATTTTCAGGGTTTAATCGGGACTTGTACTTGTTTTTTTTACGTCTGCAGGTCTTTGGTTCATAACTTTATGACAGGTTTCTATTTTGAACTCCAACAAACCCTATAAAGAGAGTTTATTTTTTAGACAGAGGTTTTACTGAGTGGTATTAGGAGTTACACCATATGGATCTATAGTGAGACGGTTGGTCCTCTACCCCCTTCTGAATCAATCTGGAAGCTTCTCCTATCCAGAGTGTTTGGGCTGAATGGAGACGCAGCATGAAAGATTCATTAGTAAGCTGACAGGCTGTGATCGGCTAAAATAAAACTGCTGCCTCACTGCCCTAATGTTGGATACTGTGGTTAAATTATGTCACAATTATCATTTGGGTCACTTTGGAGGCAGATTCTGTCCCTGATTTAGACTGAACTGGTCCAATTTCGTTCATGTTCAGAATGGCTATGTTTTGTAAATCATTGATGTACATAAAACTCTGATTCGTGTCCATAATTTGATTTAAGATTGATGATATTGTAAAAAATAATAGTTTCAGAGTATTTTAAAATTAGCCCAAAAAATGAGAGGGACCTGGCTGCAGACAAGATGGCGCTTGACAACATCGACCGGAAGCGGAAATTATACAATGTACCCTAACTTGAGTGTTCGAAATTGTTAAAAAAAAAAAAAAAATTAAACTTAAACACAGGAAAAAGTGTAACTCTTTGGGTTGCCAGTTGAAAAAAGTTTGTTCTAAGTGATGTGGGGGGACTTCCAGCTTAATACTTCCAGTTCTGGACGTTATCTGCAGCCAGGTCTTCTTGAAAAAATGAATTTTACTCAAAACCTTTTTCTTTCACAGTATCATTCTGTGAGATTTCAATATGTTATGAAAAATGCATGTTATGAATATTTTTTTTGTTTTTTAATTAACTGTTGTGTTTTTAGTACAAAGCTTGTATATGTGCATATTTAACATCTGTTCACGATGCTTGTTTTAATCCTTTAACGCCAGAGCAAAGCTTTAGCTCTTCTTTGAACTCTTCAACCTTTTATGCAATAAATGTAAACCAGCTGACTCTGGTATGGAGAAAAGCAACTTTAAGTCACTTTGAATTTTGAAAACAAAAAAATATGCAACACTACCTAAGGAGCAAGGTTGCTTTTCTCAGCGACAGAATCAGATGATTCAAGTTGAATGGGTAAACGGTTGAAGAGTTAACAAAAGGTCGAAGAGTGTGTGTTATTTAGCCACCAGTGGTGCCCCCTCTGGTATTGAAGGGTAAAACCCAACTCTAACCAACTTTAAAGGGCTGGGTTGAAAGAATCGGTCTTAGCTTCATATTTTTGTTCAAATCTTTTGGAATAAAGTGTAATTGATTAGAAAGGCTGGTTCTGTAATCAGATGCAAAACGGACACTTTTAAAGCAGTGATGGAGAGGAGGACTGAATAACTCCGATCTGTCGTGGATAATCCTGAGCATCCTCTACATCCTGTACTTGACGGACAGCGGAAAGCTTTTTGCAAGAAGCTATGGTAGCTTCGCTGTCACACCAGCCGGTGCAGGAGATCATTCCTACCTCACTACCTGCCTCCATTGGACGATACAATTCATCATCCTTTTGCTAGCTTTTTCTAAAAGCTGTTATCTGACTCGAGTTTTGTCACTCATTGTTTTTTTGTTATTTAAACCTGTACAGAATCGCTGCAACAACTGAAATTGCCAAGCTGGGATCAATAAAGTATCTTTATCGTATCTCGTCCCGTCATAGTGCAAGCTCCACCTAGTGGCCATACTGAAACACCCTCCAGGAGAGGCAGATCAATGTTTCCTATGTTAATGATCTGCACATTTTTATTGGAGCTTCTCCGTTTCAGAAACCATGTATCATTGTATGGTGTTAACAGTCTCATTATTATTTCACTATTAAGTGTTACAGTATGTGAACTGTATCAGATTAAAATGAATATCTTCAAAACATAAATAGGTTATTAATATATTTCTGTAAAAATATGTCTAAATGTGTCAACTCAAAATTGAATTGAATTGAGTGGATTGAAAGAATCAAATAAATAAAGAAATACAATGAATTGAATCGATCCAGGCTCTTGTGAATCAAATCAAATAGATTCTGGAAATTATTGGCGATACCCAGCCCTACAACTTTATACTGGTGTAAGCTTTTACACTAATAATGTTTTCATCGTTATTTATTTATTTTTATATACGTGAAGGAAACAAACTTCAAAGTCGATGATGTTTCTGAATGTTTCCAGTTATGAAGTTGGTACTGTAAACAGGGAAAAACATTTGCTGGATGACTAGTTGTAGATTTTTTTTCAGTATCTTCCTTCTGCAGATTTAAAAGTTACGATTTGTTTCAGACTTGGGGGGTTAAAATAAACACAGTTTCTTCCATTTTGCATTATTTATTTCCCAGTATTATTCTGTAGAGCTATGAAAAAATTATGAATGCCCAAAATCTGAGAAATACAAGGATTTTGCTGTTACAAATTTCAAGCCCAAAGCTTTAAACAATGTTGTTCTAGTTGAGCTTTTTGCCTTTTTTTCAAAGTCAAAGTGCTGTTTGTTTTGCAGAGTAAATCTGGGTTTTTGTTTCTCTTTGCAAATTCAGTTACTGCTGTTTCTGAATGTTGTTTTCAACAGGACAAGCTATCACTTAAAGGCCACAACATAAACTCTGACCTCAGCTTGGTTTAATTTAAAGATGTAATCCTTTTCTGCTCCACCTGTAGAGTCCAAACACTGACCTTCACTCGTTTAAGAAGGTTGGGTCTTCTCTCTTCCTCACTGCCATTCCAGGTCTTCATCACCTCCTCTTCCATGACTTTTAAGTTTTCTTTTTCTGAGGTTTACAGCCTCTCACATCTGTGTGAACAGACACAAAAGATGGTGGATAATCTTTCCTCTCAGCAGAAGAGATTAAAATCTGAGATTACTAGAGTCTTTGTAAACAAAGAGGCAGGATCGCAACTTTTTTTTTTTTTCATCTAAATAAAGTCCCATGAAAGCAGGTCATGTAGAGAGTTTGTGACATGTTGAGATTGTGTAGTTGCTCAGTGTTTTGCTCTTTGTTCCCAAACCCATCAGTTCATGCAGAGATCCAGTGGTAGTAAATGGTGTGTGTTAGAGATTTTATGATTCTTATTATTCTGTTTTCTTACTCTTGCTTCTTGTTTTGACATACCAGAGTTGCACACTATCAAACCTCAAGGTCTTGTTGACCCTTATCTAAGTGTCATGCTGCAAACTGTTTCAGCCTGCTCTTCCTTCCCCTCCCTTAGTGGCTGAACCAGCATGTAACTAGGGCGCTCCCTTTAATAAATAGCAGGGGGAGACTAAGGTCGGGCAGAGTGTTTTAGGAGCTTGTAACTGAGCGATCTTTGACACTCTCCCTGCAGGTATAAGCTTACTCAACTCTCTTGTGTTTCTTTTCAGTGTGGTGTTGTTGAAATGCTTGGGGCACAGACCCAACAGTGTGCCAACAGTCATTGATTTTTTTTAACTCGATATCTGTCCACAAGCCTGTTTCTCTGTGGTTGTGTGATCCATCGATCCTCTGGTTTTCCTCCTATGTCGTTCACAGACCATTATGATTAAACACTTTGTAACACACATGACCTCTTACTGCTGCTCTTTCTTCAGCCTCACTCTGGGCAAAAACATGCATTAAAGGTTTTTTTTTTTGTTTTCTTAAAGAATTCAGTGTTCAAAACTAACTTATTGTGTTGTAAAAACCCCCAATAAGCAAAATCTGTTGTTGTCCTTTATTTATTTTTTATTTTTTACAATTCTAGATGTTTTAAGGTTGCAAAACTCATCATTACACACTTTCTACACTTTTCTCAGACAGACACGGACATTTTCACACTTTTCTCTCTCGTTTAAACTCTTAAAATCCAAACCTTCATGTGTCTGTGTCCTTGGGCAAGACACTGGTGATTATGGGTTGGCACTAGTGTTTGGCAGCAGAGCTGCCATTAATGTGAATTGGACTGTGACTGTAAAGCATTTTAGCCCCTTTAATCAAGGTAGAAAAGCATCATATATGTGTCTACCCTCCAGAAGTTTGTGCAAAATGTGATTTGAACGCTGAGATTTTCATTTAATGCACATTTTTAAAGCACCATTGATTCATCTCTAAAATTACAACTACACCTATTCTGCATTTATCACTCATTTACTTTTCCATAAACGTGTGGAATATATTGCAGAAATGCTTTAACTGTAATGTTTCTTCTTTGCAGTAATTAGACAAGCTCTGCAGGAGAAACTGAATGCATCGCTCAACATTCAAAAAGAACTCTGAAGAGTTGCAGTCCTTTCTGAATAATACATGCATGTTATAAAAATCCTTTGCTGCTCAAAGGTTTAAGGTTTTTGATTCTGTGGAAGAAAATCCTGTATCTTGCTTTTCAACTTGTGACGTTTTACAGCGTTAAATTAAAAATAATGTTTGGAGAGACGCTCATGCTGGGCTGACAATTGACAGCGTGAGCTTTTTCCTGTTTACCCTTTCAGAGTTTGCATATTTATGAGGTTTGTTCATCACACAAACAACTGTCTTTTCCTCCTCAGAATACAAAACAGACATCTTTCCCTTGAGAAGATTTGAAGTAATGGCAGCTTAAATTTACTGTGAGTGTTAAGGGAGATGAGTGAGGAGAGCGGGGTGTCTCAGTCAGCCTCTGACTCCCCCTTGCCCCCCACCCCATCTCCATCTGTGGTTTGTTAATCAGGCTCAGGGGGCTTTTTCAGGACGATGACACTGTGGCACTCATGCTGTTTAATGCACAACCTGGAATGAAACACATTCAGCACATTTGCTGACTTTATTGATCGCAGCAGTGCTGCTGTTTGGATCAGCTGTGTGCTGGAGGTGGGCGTGGAACAGCAGTCATTATGGAAACACGGTTAAACTCCAGGTTTATAATCTATAATGCTGCAAATTCTTATCAAATTTTTGAATATTTACACTTTTCATGAAAATTGTTTTTTATACAAGAGGAAACCTTTATTAGTGCACGTTACGTAGTGATGTGAAGTTCCATATCGATGCTGCGATGCAGAGGAGTGGAGGGGGCGTTTCTGAGATGTGCATATTGAGGAGCAAAAATGATGACCTCTAAAGCTTTGCTGTCCGGCTGTACCACATGACTGATTCTGGAAGTGGTTGGGAGTTTTGACAATGATATGAATCCTTCAGGCTCCAATCAAAACGTGGGTGTTTGATGGAGAGTTACGGTCAGTGAGGGTTTGGAGATTTAGGATAAACTGTTGTTTTAAATAAAAAAACAATGAACCAAATTTTTTTTTTTTTTTTACCAGACCGCAGAGTAAAAAAAAAAACGCAGACTACTTTTTTTCTCCACATTTATTTATTTTTAATTATGAAGAAATTTTTATTTTGAAAAACTACTGGATTCTCCCCACCAGATCCAACTCATTCTTGGCAGAATCGGAATTTCCTTTAGTTTCAATGTATACACAACAAACATTTTGATGCTCTCCATGTGTTTCAAATAATATAAATAAGTAAGGGTTGAGATAAAAATATACTTTCAAAGAAAAATTTAAAATATAAACAATCTAAAAATATGTAAATTCAAGAATGTATGCATCAATTTGCACTTTTCGAACTAGATATTGCACATGTTGGTAATGTTACAGTATTTATTTACACAGTGTGTACAGTGTATGAGTTCCTAACGCATGTCAAGTTGCTCAGTCACATATCAAAAATACTTATGCTACCTTCTTAAAGTGGCTGCATTGACCGCTAATTTGAAACCCTCTGATATTTTTTGCATCCAGTAAATGTCCTGCTAGAACAAATGAAGCTTTAAGAAGTTTTGCACTGGAGTGAACCATTGAGATGAAAGAGTTCAGTGCTTCATGAAGCTAAATCTGCCCATCACTAATAATGGAAAAAAACAATTAAACTCCATGTTTATTCCCTATAATGCTACAAATTCTCATGCTCATTGAATAAGTACACTTTATATATATAACTTTATATATATATATATATAGCCTCAAAAAACAATAAAAAACTGGAGACACATTATATTGTAGATTTATTGATCAGCAGAAAACAAGCAAAACCAGGAATATCATTGGTGCATTGTAACATCAAAGAACGCCAACAAACGAAACACCTGTAATATAAGAAGAAAAAGAACACAGATTTCCCTTAAAACCAACACAATAAAAGTCACAAACTTACAGCTACATCCTGCCTGAACTCTGAAATAAACAGTAGGAAATGGCTGCAAAGAAAATGGCAGCTCTCCCCTACAAGCTCCAACAGAAATAACCATTGAACACAGCAGTAAGCCACTGAGCACAACTTGGTGTTACCCATTGACTGTATATAAGAAATGGAACGAGTGAGTCAGTCACTGCAAAATTAAGTTGATTCAGTCGCCATTTTTTGTGATACAGAAGTCGCCATTTGGAACCAGAAATCGTCAGTAAGCAGATTTCTTTTTGACTAAGTCATTCTGAGTCAATATTTCTATGGCAACCACTCTTTCCAATCAGGAGTGAGTTTGTTAGAAGGCCACACCCCAACCACTTGAAAGCATTTTAAACATTGGAAGTGGGGGTCAGCAGGCTCCACTTATTTATTTATTTTTTAAGGAATCTGATTGGTCATTTTATAACTTGTTATGATGATGCTGGTCCAACTCTTCTTTTATGCTGGTCACAAGTCGTCATTCTTTCTACCAGCGCAGGGTCGTGTAAAACTGGGGAGCACAAACTCAAATGGAACAGTGCCTCAAAACCCTGATGGAACATGAATGCCACACCTGGAATAGCTTCAGTTTTATCAAAAGAGGCAGTCAAAACTTTTTCAGGCATCAGTATTTACCTGTTCTAACACGTATGATCTTATTCTGCTCTGACTTTTAACTCTAGATTGTCATCAAAATGCTCATTACTCTTATAAAACTTTTTTTGCATTTAGTAAAAAGTGCATGAATACGAAGAAAGGATGAAAAATGTTCTTTTCAAAGCAAAGAAAATGGGTCCTATTGACAGCCAACCATTTCAGTGTGTTTGTGCAGTTAATAAAACACGCTTTACTTAGTCTGAACCCAGCCCTAAGCCTGACCTCATTACGAGTGTGGGCGTGTGTCTGTGTGGATTCAGTGTCTGAACAAAGAGCAAATCTGAAGGTTTGTCTCAAACCGAGAGCATGTGGAGCTCTTTTGTCTGCTAAAGTCCACCAACGGCTCTTTTGCACGGACTTTGAACTCCAAAATATTCCCTTGTATTTATTGTAATGAAAGTGGTAAATTATTGACTTGATGTTTTAAGCCTAACTTTGAATGAAGAAACTGTGTCGGCCTCTCTTACATGAGCTGGGAGCTTATTCCATAAAACAGGAGCTTGGTGGCTAAAGGCTCTACCTCCAACTGTGCTTTTAGAAATTCTAGGAACCGCAATCAGTCCATCCATAACTGAGACAAATTTCTGGGGCACTCTTGCCGCTCTGCAGAAACTTTGTCCTAGAAGACAACACAGGGTTTTTTCTTTTTTGGCTAAAAACATAATCATAATTAAAGACCACTGTGAACACTTTTACAATAGATTAAAAAAAGGATCGGAGTGGGACTAGGACTTCTGTTTTATCTCATGCGAAGAGATGTTTTAACCACAAATTATTTCATTTTATCACTTTCGTATTATTATGTCACTAAAACAAACCAGATTTTTCTCACAAAACTGGGTTTAGCTCAGCCACTGGACATGTCAATAAAACTTGGTAAGCAGATTTGTCACTAGATACTACTTTTAGCGAAAAGCCAAGTCAGATGATGAGATGACAGAGCAAAAGTGTTTTGGAGCTGAAGTCTCTTTTTATCTTTGTGTAAAAATGACATTGGGTAAAAAAATTGCTGGCAAAAATTCAGGGGTTGGTTTATAATTCATACAATACAAACAGTATTTGTGTCCATTTCTGATCCTTTTCCTGCTTCAGAGTATTTGAAGTCACTGGGAGGATGAATGGATGTAAGCACAGGTGTAGGTGCAGCGCTTCACCTCCTCTTTCTGTGGCTCCATGATTCATTGGGCTTGCAGTGCACGTTTTCTCTGAGCCTCTGGGAAGCACGCTCATAAATAACCAGGGATCTGTTGGAGTCTGTTCTGCTGGAACACAAATCTAACGCAGTTTGCTGGATTAAGCCTCTCAAAGGTATCTGAACAATGTCCATATTATGTCCACATCTCCATATTTGTCCGTGGAGCTGCTCCATGTTATGAGCTGATTGGTGAAAAAACAGGAATGTAGGTGAAGGCTGACACGGCAGAGAAACCTGCAAAATACTGAAAATGTATTTGAATTTACAATTTCCGTGAAGCAGTGAGGCTTAGCATCAGTGAAACCCTCTGGTGTGTTTTATCACTGCACTTTAATGTAATGATGACCTCTGCCAAAGGCACCAATGGATTTACATTTGAGTTCATGATTTGATTAATGATTTAATCTGATTCAACGAAATAAAAGACAAACAATTACTTAAAAGAAAATGAATCCTCATAGTCGAGATAGCATCCTATAAGCAGGGATGCATAATCATCTTCACTATATCTGTATCAAGACAATAATGGAATAAAAATAATGTGTTTTATTAGGTAATACAAGAATTTCTGATCATAAGTCTTTAAAAAAACATAATTCTTGTTTTTTTTAAAGTAAGAATTCACAATTTTATTCATAGTTGTTGCCGTTGTTCAATTTAAATAAATAATTATGGAAAACTGTTCTGCATATTTAAATAAGTCTTTTTCAAAATGAAAATGCATTTTCTATATTTCTATAAAAGTGCATCAAATATTAAATTTAATTAATTCATTAATTTGTCAGGAATTCTCAACCTCACTTATCTAAAAATAATATTAGCTTAAAATGAAACTATGCTCTTATTTTGCTAAGTGCTCATTTCTAATCATAGTGGTGTAACTTCACTTTTTTTTTTTTTTTTTTTTACTTGGTGTTACATTGTGTTCATTCACAAACCCCTTTATGAGAATAAACATCACAGATCAGTTTTGTCGCCCAGATTGGCGTTACCGGGGCCTCACCCTGGAGCCAGGCCTG
>BSAI01000030.1:10405700-10459232 GCA_036245035.1 Adrianichthys oophorus
GTTCTCGACCAGAGAAAGGTAGTTTGCCCTCTCTGGGTGGGTGGAGTACTCCTTCCCCAAGTGGAGGAGTTTAAGTATCTTGGGGTCTTGTTCACGAGTGAGGTAAGATCGGAGCGTGAGATTGACAGGCGGATTGGTGCTGCATCCACCGTTATGTGGTCGCTGTACCGGTCCGTCGAGGTGAAGAGAGAGCTAAGCCAGAAAGCAAAGCTCTCAATTTACCGGTCGATCTACGCCCCAATACTCACCTATGGTCATGAGCTCTGGGTCATGACTGAAAGAACGAGGTCCCGGATCCAAATGAGCTTCCTCCGTAGGGTGGCTGGGCGCTCACTTAGAGATAGGGTGAGAAGCTCGGTTACCCGGGAGGAGCTCGGAGTAGAGCCGCTTCTCCTCCAAATTGAGAGGAGCCAGTTGAGGTGGCTCGGGCATTTAGTTTGGATGCCCCCTGGACTCCCAGTGGGACATGCCCGGAACACCTCCGCGTTCCGGGCATGTCCCACTGGGAGGAGGCCCCGGGGAAGACCCAGGACACGCTGGAGAGACTACGTCTCTCGGCTGGCCTGGGAACGACTCGGCGTCCCCCAGAGGAGCTGGAGGAATTGGCCGGGGAGCGGGAAGTCTGGGCATCTTTACTTAGACTGCTGCCCCCGCAACCCGGTCCCGGATAAGCGGAAGAAAATGGATGGATGGATGGATGGATGGTTACATTGTCATAAAAAAGGGTGAAATATTGTTATAACAAGGGCTGGGTGATAGTGAATTTTTTATATCACAATAGTGTTTTTTTTCAAATCAAACTTTATATAGTTTTTTATATATATATATATATATATATATATTACTATATCTGTCACTAAACTGAATACTATATATATCTATACTATATCTATATTTATACTACTATCTATACACTATATATCAGAACACTAAACTGCTTCATCGGTTCTATTTAAAAACAAAGCATTAATTCTACAATTAAATTCTAATGTTCTCAAGTTTTACCGAACAAACATAAGATTGATAAACATTTTTGGCAACATCCTATGACTAAGCTTGGAACTAAAAGAAAATTCTCTGAATTTCTTCTCACATTTTACTGTTGCTGCTGTGAAGGTTTTAACTTTGTTGTTTTTGCTGGAGAATTATTGTTTATTTCAGTTTGAGATTGAACATGTTTGGTAACACTGCTTCAGGTGATGGTGATAAAAAGGTTGATGGTATTTCAGTTTTAGAAGGAACATGCCTTCTGCACAATTTGCAGTGCACGTTACTCTGTTTGTTGTGGGATTTTAAATAACTAAAATACCTCCCCACGGGGTCGAAATTTTTGAAACACTGGCCAAGTTGGCCAGTAGATTTTTAAAAACCTAAACTTATATTTATCAGCCAAATTCTAAAACTATTTTACACAGAAATGCCCTAGGCATTTTACTTTTTTGAAAATGTTTTGATTTTTTTCTTTATTTTAGGAAAAAGAAATTGCATAAATGTAATTTATAAATGGTATGAACTCGTCTTTACTGTCATCTAACTGTAAACTCAGATTCAGACATACAGAGAAAACAAGAACAAATTTATTAAAGATTTCCAATTTCTTCCTCCAGCTGATCACATTTTATATTAAATTATAACAAAAAATGCCTGAAAACAGTATTATGTTTTGGGTTATTGTCATTATGTATTATTATTGAATTTAAAGCTGCAGCTTTAAGGAGGAGGGAGGATTGAGCACAACATCTGACGGGACACCGTTTTCAATGTAATACAGACTCTGTTATGCTACACAGACGCTGTTAAAACAGTGGGTTCAATTCTGTTATTATTTAAAAAGTACAGTTTTTATGAATGTCCTATGAATGAATCTTGTTGTATTTATCTGACGCATCTTAAAGGCCGGTCTATGAAAACACTGTCCGACTTTAAACTGGTCTGTGATCACACAGTACAGCTAGAACAGCTAGTTAGCACCATAGCACAAGCTATCATCATAGCATTAGTGTCTAACAACAGCGCTGCCTCCAAATCAACACATTTTTATTAATGTGTCTATTGCTGCTTTAAGTGACGCAGCTTTATCCTCCAGTTTTGACTGGATCCTGTTATAAATCGCCACATATCCCGCTGTTTCATCAGCCAAACTAAACGCTGCACAGGTGAAGTGAACGCAGGGAGTGTGGAGTTTGTCCCCCGTTGCGTTTGTTAGTTTACATCGCGTGCGGATGTTAGAGAAAAAGAGGACAAAAGAAATTCACCAGAAGAAGAGCTAATAAACATGAAACAAGTTTACACACACACGCGGAGAGTAAGTACACACTGTAAAAGTAAAAGTGAGAGGATTAGTCACTAATCCTCTCACTTTTACTGGTCAAAGAGGAGAAAATGATCGGGACTGGCAAGTGTTAATTTCGGGCCCTTCAAAGTAAAAGTCTATCATGATAGGCTCATTTTACTATCGAGAAAAAGTACTATTGTGATATCGATAGCTATCGTTTTATCGTCCAGCCCTAGTTACAACATATATTTAATAAAAATTCCAACATTATACATCATAAGGATTTAGTTCCTGTGTCATGCACTTTTTGTATGTATTTATTACTGCCACTAAACTCAGATATTTTTTATAATTTTTTTCTGGAAATAATATGGAAAAAATACAATTATAGCTGAATATGAGATGCTTGTTTGGACAGCTTGACTGAGATGCTCGTGTACTAGATTGTGTAAATATTAGCTTTGAAACCAAAATTTGTAGCCAAGTAGCTTCCCAATGATGATTGAGGAGTTATGAGACAATAGATAAAAATCCCTTGGAAAAGTTTTTAAAAAAGTTTCAAAACAGTTTGAAACATTCAAGATGGCTGGTTCTTCCTGAGGTCACAGGTCAACATAACTGTGGTTGTGGTTGTATACTTAATTTGATGGCGTATGTGAAATTTTGTGAAGATCAATCGAACAAAAGTTTTCACATATTGTGCAAAAATGCAAAATGTGATATCCAAATTTCACACTTTGCAACAAAATTGCAACGGCAATTTTGGTCCTGTGGCCATCCCATAATAATTTCAAAGCTTCATTTAAATATCCCTGACTGTTTTGGTTTCATTACTTGATTTTAAAGTATGTTTCTTTTTGAGCCCAGTTAGAAATTTTATCCCCATTCTCTTTTTTATTATTATTATTTTTTAGGGAGGGGTGTTGTTCAATATTTGGTTGCAAATTTGTTGTTTTTGAGTATGTGACGTGGAGTAAGAAAGAATTGCAAAAACAATCTTCCTTGCTGTCCAGGACAGCAGAACAGAGCAATCACTCGATGGGAAGCTGGTCAGAGTATATTGCAGACACGAGTCCTGTAGAGGTTATCTCTTCAAAGCTGCGCCTCCATCCACATACAAACAGTTTATTCACATGACTCTAAAGTGGAACTGCTTCCCATGATTGGCTTTAGCAGCCAGCTTAAACCTGTCTTCTCCATTTAAATCTCTTGATCTCGATTCTCCCAATCCCATTATTGTCTTCTAGCACTTCAACGCGCACTAATTTCAATGTGCCAGCCTTCATCTGGCACGCCGGTTCAGGCAGCGTTCGGTTAGAACGACTAATGGATGACTAACGCAGTGTTGTCTGTAACACTCACTGCTTTAAGCACTCATTTGTAGGAGAGGACCAATATAGACTGAAGAGGGCCAAACAAATTAATTCAGCTAATGTTTTCTGTCTTTCCACCACAAATGATCCGTTTTCTGCTCATGTTTGAGTCTTCTGTCTTTTATTCACTTTGATGATCAGTTAATGATTTGTTCTATTTGTTAAAAAACAAGCACGAATCTTGTTCTTTCTTTCATTTTAATCTGATCAAAGGAAATGAAATGCTTTTTTGTTGCACTTTATTTTGTGTCTAAAATTTCAGGAAACTGTAGTTCTGAAAGCGGATTTCTCCTTTAAGAAGCTGGGAGCAGCTTTTTCCTGGGTATATTGATGTTTTCTCACAGCCTTTTTTAATTATCTGCACCCCTGGAAGTCAGAGCAGTGACGTGCCACTGCACATTACTGCTGATTGGTCAAAATTCAAATAGTTAAACCTTCATAATGCGTGCAAGGCCCGTTTTGTACATAGAGCCCGAAAACAGACCTTAAAAACTTAAATAAACGTAAGAGTTTTGAATGCGGAAGCCATACATGTGCATAAACACATAATTGACACTGTTCTTACCTTTACTTATTAATGAGGTCAATACGTCAATACTTATGGACAAAAATCTCACTGACTTTGATGTAAAAGTCCTATTTTAGTTTTAGAAACATTTTCAACTTTTTTTTTTTATTTTGAAGCTTAAAGTCCTTGAGCTCTAGCTGTGGTTTTCACATTTTGATTGAATTTCCAGCTTTAGTAAATTTTTTGAACTGAGAAATAAGATCTGCCATTTTAACAGTCAGTCTGTAATGATCCGCTATTTATTTTAGTGTTATTATGTTGTTTTGTATACTTAGATTATTTAAATTGATGTATTTACACCACAGATTTGACTCTTTATTTATGCAACTTATTTTATGTAAGAAAAAAACCAACCCACAAAAAACAAATCATACTTGCTCAAGCTTACATACATACTTCATACATGTTCATATCCTAGATTGGGGAATATAGACCACAATGCATTGCGTTTGAACAATTTCAGCAAAAAAAGGTATTTAAATGTATTTTTTTTGTAAGCCATCAACTTTTACATTTAGAGAAAACAGTGGACTCTTAAGTAGTCTTCGTAAAATGCTGGAATTTATTGAGTTTCATTTTGTGAAATCAGTGACGTTATATTTGCTATTTTAAAAAAAACAAACAAAAAAATTGAGTGAGTATGGTGTTCAAATTTCTTTTAAAATCACCACAGAAGAAGAAACGTGAGCTCACATGCACCCTCTACCTTTGAGGTAGAGCTACTGCCTGCCTCACTTATATCTTTTGTACATGGCTTTCTGCCAGATCTGATTACTAAATAAGAAATAGACATTAGTGAAACATATTAACTGTTATATGGAAAGTGAGGACATATACCATCATTTCAAAGTTGCTCCAGAGTATAAGTCACAGCAGCCAAAAATGCACAGTAAAAAGAGAAAATCATATTTAAGTTGCTCTAGAGTATAATTTGCACTCTTGGGAGACAATCGTGACGCTTCTGAACAACTCTGAAAAGCCTGTAATAATGTTACATTCACACCGAACACGATTCGTGCATCGAATTCACGCCTGCTGCCTCTTTTTCGATGCGTTTCAAATTTTCTGCTCAATGCTTGTTCATAAACTTGACGCTCTAATTGAGTGTGTGTGAGGAGCTACTGTCAAAAATTTTTATCTTTGTCGATTGTTTCAAATGTTGATTTAAAAAGGGATTAAAAATTATTTTAAATTGCTTTTTTTTTTTTTTTTTTTTTTCAAAATTTGGTGGACATATTTATCATTAGTATATATCTTACAATGGCAGGTGAGGCAGGGCCTGAGTCAGGTATGTTTCCATCCCCACACATTCATTGCCACAATGAGCTGTCACTGTGCTTAAAAACCTGTGTAACTATTAGTGAGGGTGGAAACACAATTTTCCCAAATGGCCCTGAGTGGATGGGAAAATGCTGAGGATTGATCTTTTTTTTTTTCAGTATCTGCCACCGCTCGCTGTTGGTTTTTGATAAAACGCTTTTACACTCATTAGCCAAAGGGGAAAGATTATGTTGTAGAGAACAACATGTTTACATTCTCCTTATGTATCTGCAGCCCTGGATCAAGTTTGCAGAAATAGATGATGGTTTGGAGGAAGGCAGAAATAGCTGCTGGTTTTTGAATGACTAGCAACAAAAGGAGAGATTTCCCGGGGCAATTTCCTGTGTGCTCGTTTCTGTCTCCCCATGGCACGCACGCACACACACACACACACACAAACACGTACACACACACATCCCAGATGAGCTGGTCAGTGGGAGTGGAGGAGCACTCGGCTGGCACTCTTCCTTTTTTCAGCTGCACGAGATCAGCCTAGTTTCTCATATTTGAATACAAAGGCCTAATGCAAATAAGTCCTTAGCACTATTGCAAAGCTTCCAGTGTTCATTTCAATTTCAAATGTTTTTTTTTTTCAAGAAAGGTGAAACTTTATTGGTTGGAGACCGGCACAGGGAGACTTGGGTCCTCTTGTGGGCTACGTAGTTAGGCAATAGCACAAAGGGTCTAACTTCTAAGGACCCACACTGGATGAAGACCATTGCACACCCTGGAAATTGAACCCTGATTTCCCGTGTGCTAGTCCCAGACTTAACCAACTGAACTTTCCAGCCTAGTTTAGGATTTTAATCTTCCAATTAAACAATTTGATAGCTGAAGGCTTCTTGTGGGGCAGAAGTTTTCTCTCAGGTAAGGGGTGTTACGATTGAGGCGGTGGTTTATTCTTTTTTTAATTTGCCTTTGGATGCGTCTGTCACAGACACTGTCACAGTGCAGGCCCTCTGTCATCTTTTCTCTCTTGCCATTTTTGTTTGCTAATTTTCCTTAATCATCCTGAGCACCTTCTTTGGGCGAGGATTTCGGACGAGTCCCAAATAATGTAATGCCTCAGTTCAGAGGATTTTAAAAGGACATAACATAAAGAACAAATTATCATCTCAAACTTTCAAACCACATATCATAACATGAAGAAAACTAGCCACTAAACATTGTTCATAAACAGAATAAATCCCGGATAAGCCTTATTTATGCTATGGCCCCGTCTAGGGGATTGTACTGTAGGAAACACGAACAAATAAAGCGTCTCAATGACTCAAAAACCCTTTTAATAAAACTACCAACCAAATCATACAAAGAAGTCCAACAAACAAATTAGCAAACGTCCAAGCCATGCATCACAAAATGAAGAAAACTACCCACTAAACCCATTTCATAAGCAAAACAAATCCTGGGAAAAGACCCCAAATGTACAGTAACCTAGACTGGGCTCAACATCGTCACTAACAGCTGGGTTTTTGCTACAAAACCCCCGCAGATTAGATGTTGTTTGCTGTGCTCTTTGGTCAGATATCTGAAGGACTTCTCCTCTA
The DNA here is from genome assembly GCA_036245035.1 of Adrianichthys oophorus. NCBI lineage: Eukaryota > Metazoa > Chordata > Actinopteri > Beloniformes > Adrianichthyidae > Adrianichthys > Adrianichthys oophorus. The sequence goes on from BSAI01000030.1 coordinate 10,412,784, forward strand.
ACTAACTCTGTGTCACACGAAATGGGTTTATTTCATTTGATTAAATTAAAACCTCTTTTAAGCTTTTTAATTTTCGTTGATAAATTTGGTCTTTCTGTTAAAGATTGTTTTTGCAGCTTTTTAACGGAAAAATCATTTTTGGTGATGGAGTTAAGATGGAGCAGTCGAGCTGTGACATTCTGGACTTAGATTGATGGTGTTTGCACACACGAACGCTTTTACATTTAAACACAGAAAACTGTTGATGTTGATTCATTACCCGACTAATTCTGCAGGGCTTTGCTGTATTTTCATGCCGGGTTTACCTGCTGGGAAAAATATCATTTGCTTCAAAGTTAAAGTCACTATCAGTCGGTTTTCTCAGACGAGATTGACTGAAGCTTTAACAGCACCGTTGTCGTGAAACTTCAGAGCTTGAATGTAAATTCCTTCAAGCTGAGGTCTGGAAACTGTTTGTCCTTCATTTCTTTGTGAAGACCTAGGTCTTAGGGAGGTTTGACCTGATGTCTCTTCTGCTAAAAATCCTCCCAGACACACGGGTTCTGGACTTTATCAAAGTTCTCCTCATTTTCAGATTCATTTCACTGTGGGAATCCAGATAATATGTATGTTTCTAAGTATTTATGTACTTCCACTCCTACATTCCGACAGACTCAGTTTGACAGGGTCAGAAATGATAAAAACATCTTGATTTAGTTTGTTTTACACTTGGGAAAATCAAACGTCCTGGAAATTCCATGCAGTTACAGCAGCAGCACAGAGGGGACCGTATCTAGACCTTCAGCTATCACGAGCGTCGTTGCTTCCTCCTACAGCACATTAGCCAGACATTTTCCAGCCTTTTTGTTCTTCTTGTTTTTGTTTTTATTTTGTTTGCTTGTTTGATTGACCAGAGTGAGCTTTTGCTCCTCCCACAGTAAGCAGAAGCTTGTCCGCGACGGGCCATAAACACATCGATTTGTTGAGGCGACCTTTATCTTTGCTTGGATCCTTTCATTTAGTGTGGTGTAACTTCAGCAGGCTCATAAAATGTCACAGATTTTTTAATCAGTCCAGTTATATTCTCCTGTCAGTTCTGTCACTGATGATGGAAAACTGGAGTTCACATTTTGCAGCTCAATAAGCTTTGAACTCCTCTAGTCAGACAGATCCAGAATCCAAGAAAGATCCAGAATCCGCTCCTTTAACCCACACTTCTTCTCCTGGTTCTACATAGGAGGCAGGAAAAGTCAAATGTATTTCAATGACCTCTCGTTTCTATTGTTTCGGGCTTAAATCTACTCAGTTTTAAATATTTTTTTCTTAATTGTTATGAAAGTATTTCCTGAAGCAACGCCTTTACAAATAAGATGTACTTCTGACTTCCTTCAACTGTTATTTGAGGTATTTTCCAGACTTGAGCAGAAAATGTTGGAGGAAAACTTAAGGACTTTTTTTTTAGTGAGACTCATTTATTAGATTTGGTCATTGAACATTTAAGAAGTTATCTGGAAATAAACAAAAATTATTATTAAACATCTATTCTGGAATGAAATGCACAAATACTTAAATGGAATTCTCTTGAATTTACTGCAAGGAACAATTCACCAACCACATTGCACAACTTTATCTTGGTTTGATGCTATTTTGAAAGACCTAGAAATGAAATCATTCACATGCTGTTGTTTTTAGTCTTATTTTACTGTTGTCATCCAATGGTTCCAACTTTTTACGGGCCATGGACTGACAGAGACAATATGTTCATGGACTGGGCTGTACAAGGCTGAGGTGGACAAGTTATTTTTTAAGCTTCTAGTTTCCCTTAATTTTTTAGGGTAAAGTTTACCTGCATCCTCTGTAAAATATCAGCAGCTGCTTTAATCTGTATGCCTTCTAGATTTAGTGTAGGAACAATTCAAATGTGACAGAGATTTTCCCTTAACCCATAACTGTCAAAAATTTGAGTCAAACTTACCCCTAAAACTGGTATTTTCTAAATATAATAATAAATATGAATCCATTGTTTGAAAAACTTTATTAGCAACATCTTTGTAACATAAGTCAACCGATTGCTGAATATTCTGCATTATAATTATGGTCTGTGGGAAGTACTGTTGCAATAAATCCATATTTGGAGTAAAGACTCCTGGATTTTCTGTTATATGCAGATTTCTTTTATTTTGAAGTTGAAGGCTCTTCTGTTTTCTTCAATCGATCTGAAGATTCTTTCCAAATATGTTTTTTTTTTAAATCTTTGCTATCTTGAGGGGTTTAAATGTAGCGGTGGGCTCAGCCGCTTTAAGAAAAAAAGGATGGATTTTCCACACGTGACCGAGTGACTTGACACGCGTCAAGAAGAATGAGTCGGATGTGGTGGAAAGGGACCAAGTAGTTTTCCAAAATAAAACTTCCTTCAGAATCAGGTTAGAAACCAATTGAAATAAATGTAGGTTGTTGTTTTTTGGGGGTTTTTTCTCTGCGGCCCGGTACCAGCTGTCTCACGGGCCGGTACTGTTCCATGGCAGTGTTGGGCACCACTGTTGTAATCTGCCTCTTGGCTGTGACTCCCTTGAAAAAGAGATCTGTGTGCCTCAATAGGAATTTCCTTGTTAAATAATGCTTAAATAAATAAATGTATTTTCCTCCTGGATGGGATTTTGGTTTATGTGAAGGTTGTAATTCAAACCGCTTCATTTGAATAAATCTTGATTTGACCTTGATAGCTTAAAGAAGCTTTATTTCTGATTTTCCTATCTGACTTAAAGTTCAGCAGCTTGATTATCATTTATTTATGAGTATGGTTTTTTTCCACGTCCATGAGTGTTATTAACTATTTAGGTTGCAGCCTGCTGAGTTTTTGCAAAGTAAACCAAATCAGTTTCTTTACAAACAAACCAACAAACAAACAATAAACATACTCCCATGCTGGTTAGATTTAGACCAATATTGATAGTTTCATGTTATAGTTAAGTGAAATTGTAGATTTTAAAAGTGAAAAAAAAACACTAGTTTGTCTTTTATTTTTTAAATAGTAAGGGTTTCATTTGCTGAAGATCCAAACAAGTGCGGATTTGTGATTGATGTTCTGGTAGATCCTCTGGAGTCAGAAGATGAGCATCTTCATTCAGAGCAGTGACTTCATGGCTTCATGATGACTTCCTGCGTGTATGATCGCTGACTCTGCAAGATTCTTTGAACCTAAAACAAAAGAACACAGCTGACGTGAGAAACAAAAGCAACCAAAGTACATAACCGCAGCCTCTGGGTTTGTCAGCAGCTCCATTGGTGTGCTTTGCTGCCGTGGCAACTACTGTTTTCTAATGTTTTACATAATTGTGTTCTTTTGTTGGCGGAGGGCTCTGCGGGCTGTTGTGGCCCTGGGACCCCAGCTGCTCCTCTGAAACTGTCAGATCTTCAAGAATTACATTTCCAGCTATTGCTTTTCTCCAAATCCTCTGGAGGTTCCACAATCGTTTTTTAGTTTTGATTTCCTGTAGCTATTGTCTTCATGGTGGAGTCAGTCGTAGGACAGAAATAGGTTTTCTCTGCAGAGACGTAAACATACAGTTCCTTTAACATCAGCAGCTCTGTCTCACAGCAGATTCTAAAGCAGGATTTAGTCTGACTTTTCTGCTTCATTTTTCTGTGTTGCATGGACCTCTATTTATTTGGTGCAGCAGAGTAAATATCTGTTATGATGATGAACTTTCAGGCAACCCATGAAGTTTGAGTCATAGCGCTTACTGCAACTGAAATGGCGGTTAAATCAGCAGACGCGCATTTGCTTTGTCAGCATGCAGATAAGCCCTTTTCTGCAGTGTTTTGCTTTTTGCTTCATTTGTTTTGGTATTCTGTGATGACCTGGCTCCACAGAATCAGCCAGAGCAGCTAATTGACTGTCCACAGATGCAGGCAGTCAAGAAAAATGAGCCCACGCATCACCAAAGTCCTGAGGAGCACAACACTGCAGAGCCTCTCCATGTTTTCTGCTGCAGCTTTGTGAACGTAGAAAATATCCCAGAATTCTCCAGTGTCAGGTTCATCCCCTTTGCCGGTTTCATGACAGCTAAGCACTTTGATGTTGCTGCGGTCACACCATGTAAAACCACGACTCCTGTGTCCTCAGGCAGACCACATCAACGATGTCAACATCCTCAGCATCCCGGTGCCAATGCGGCGAGGCGGCTCCGACTCCAACTTGGACGTGGTTAACAGTATCGGTAATAACGGAGTGGGTCTGGACTTCAAGAAGGGAGCGCTTGGCATCGACAGCCTGCAGCAGAAGATCCTTAAGGTCAGCAGAGACGCTCCCACAAACCTCTGTCTTTTTACACAAAGTTTTGGGTTTTCCTAAAACAAAAAATCATTTTTTTCTCAACATTATACTTTGCTTTTCTTTTGCACACATTAATTTGCCTTTTAATTATGCTTTTGAAGGAAAATTAAAGTTTTTAAGGAAGTTTTCAGACTGCTGCTGATTCAGCAAACATTTGCACCATTTAACTTTTATTCAAATCCAATAAAAGAGTTCTCTTTAATCAGCTTTGTTGCTGTTTGAGCTTCTACTTTTTTATATTTTAAAGGCAGTTTTTTTCCTCTGGTTGGTGCACCACAAAAAGAGGTATCCTACAAACAAGAAAAGAACACTAATCCAGAAAGAAAATCACTGCCACAGCAACCCAAACCTGTGTCGGAGCCAGAAAGCAAAGCTCTCAATTTCCCGGTCGATCTTCATTCCAGTGCTCACCTATGATCATGAGCTCTGGTTCATGACCGAAAGAATGAGTCTCCATGTTTGGGTTCATGAAAACATTTAGAGCAGGAGTGCTCATGTGACTGTAGATCACAGTCCATTAAAAAAACTGTTTTTACAAAGCCTCTGGAGCTTATATCAATTTAGTAAAAATAAAAAAAATGCTGTTTGATGATCCTGTGCAGAATTTAGATTGTGGGCTTTTTATTTAAGCAAAATACTTACTTTTCTTTTGTTCAAATCTTAGGTGACAGAGCAGATTAAGGTGGAGCAAACTGCTCGCGACCAGAATGTTGCAGAGTACCTGAAGCTGGTGAACAACGCCGACAAGCAGCAGGTTTCCCGAATCCGTCAAGTCTTTGAAAAGAAGAACCAGAAGTCTGCGCACAGTATCGCCCGGCTGCAGAGGAAGTTGGAGCAGTACCACCGCCGCATGAAGGACAGCGAGACCAATGGGAGGCACACTCACAAAGACGGTGGCAGCAAAGATGGCTCACACAGTAAGGAGGGCAGCCTGCGAGACGTGAGTGCCACCGGGCGGCACCAAGGACTCGAAAAAGTGAAGACTCTCGGGCCTGGAGTGATGCTCTCGCCGCCGTTCTTCCTGAACAAACCTCGAGAGTTTGCCAATCTGATCAGGAATAAGTTTGGCAGTGCCGACAACATCGCCCACCTGAAGAACTCCATGGAAACAGGGGCAGGCCTGCAGGTGGAGGGCGGGGCCCGGGGCCTGAGTGGTAGTGCCACCACTGTGGCCAAACCCACAAAATACCAGAGCGACGATGAGTGCTCCACCGGCACTTCCGCCTCTGCGGACTCAAACGGGAACCCTGCAGGGGGTTCCGGGGCCGGCTCCGGGGGGCCCGGCAGGTCAGACTCCACCCTGGTGGAGGTGCTGGACATGCTGCGTGAGATCAGGGAGGCTCAGACGCAGCTGGAGGGTGAGATGGAAACGCTGAACACACAGTTCAAGAGGGACTGCAGCTACTTCACACAGATGATGCAGGAGGAGCGCTACAGGTGAGCGGCGCCACCCACCTGAGGAGCCCCCACCTAACCTGCAGAATGAACCTGTCTGACCATTTGTGAGCAGCTCAAAGCCTCTGATGTGACACATTTTCACTGAAGCAGTTGAAAAAATAGAGCTTTCAGATGAAGCACCGAACTGTTGCTAAGTCAACCTAGGCCAGGAGGTTCCTGCAGTTTAGAAGCATCAGAGTCTGTTCCATCTGCACACAAACACTCAATTATGCATCTGCACTCTTATCCCTTCACTGCCACCCACTCTGTGTGGGCGTGTTTTTCTGCCAGGTACGAGCGCCTGGAGGACCAGCTGAACGACCTGACGGAGCTGCACCAACATGAGACCAGCAACCTGAAGCAAGAGCTGGCCAGCATCGAGGAGAAGGTAGCCTACCAGGCCTATGAGAGAGCCAGGGACATACAGGTGAGACACGGACTTGATGTCCCCAACCTTTGTAGATCATGGACCAGTCTGCACGAGGCTGAAGTTGGCAAGTGATTTTTTTTCCGTTTTTCAGTTTCCCTAAATTTTAGCTTCATCCCCAGTAAAATATCTCCAGCTTTTTTCAACTTTATTAGGACTCTGGATTTCATGTAAGAACCATTGAAATGCAATCTAGATTTACTCTTAACCCACAACTGTTACAGTGGAAGCAAAAAAATCAGACGCCAACTTCAGCCTCATCTAACTTCTAAGGTGTGATGGATAAATTCCAATAAATACAAAAGAAAAAAACATATAATAATAAACATGAGTTTGAGCAACATTATTAGCAGATTCCTCAAAACATTAGACAGCTGGTTGCTGAATATTTTGCATTATTCTTATTAGGGATGTCCCAATCCAATCACCTGATTGGAAATCGGGCCCGTTCACGTAGTTTCAGACTCTATCGGAATCGGACACAGTATTCCGTTCAGGGTTCGGATATTTATTTTACTCTCGTTACTATGATCAGTGGTGTTTATTTCATGGTTTACTTGTTATTAAAGGATCACAATATTTTATTGGCACAAAAACACAGCAGGATACATCGCTAGTTTTAGCAGGATGCACACAAAAACAGTTTGATAAAGTTTTTTTTTTTCCCCACAACTTTTTATTATAGATTAAGTCATGAAAACACAGCGATCTCAGTAATACTAGTTAAATTTTTATGTAAAAGTAAGAGGCTGTATCGCATAACATTTTTCTCAAAACACACATCTACACAGAAGAAAAAACTTAACAAAGAACGTTGCTTCTCTTATCCGAAGTGACTTAGCAATCTTTAACTAAGAGCTTGTTAACTGAAGTCACAAAATTCCGAGCAGTTGAAATCAAAGCTGTTGTATCATCTGTTTAGTCTAGATTTTTAATAAAGTTATTAATGGGTTCTTAAATGTCTTCAAATAGGTGTTATGTTTTACAGATATACAATATTTTTTCCAAAAGGAGGCAATGTAACATTTATTTTAGCAACTGTATCACGCTAGGTCTGTCTTTTTTTCCAAGCCTGAATACATGTTTTTGCTGTTAACAAGCTGATATCAACAAACGTACTCTCTTTAATGAGATTTAAACATTGAAACAGCTGCCAAGGGACCGTCTATTCAAGTGCAAAAAACAAAAACAAAAAAATCATTCGTTTCTTGAAAACAACAAAACAAATGAATGGTTCAATTGATACGAGCTAGTCATAAATACTTATCGTCATACCCAGGCTACAACAACAATTTAGGAATAAAAAAAGTTGTTTTTAACTTTTAGGGATAGAGAGATGAATCCCATTTGTTCAAAAATGTGACTGTGAATTTCTAGCATTTTAAATTTTAAATAAAAAAAAAAACAATTCAGAAATGACTGTGGATCAAAATCAAAGCATCTAATAATAATCGATCCATCCCGAGTTTATAACAAAAATTATCTTTACTAGGGCAGTTGATTTAAATTTAGAGGATTTTAGGACATTTTTTTCAATGGAAATAAATAATCAAATGAATGTGGGCAGACGGTTCACACAAACTAGAAAAGTGTGAAATTTAGTTGTAAACTGTAACATAATCATGTCTATTACAGGAAAAAAAACAATTCTGCTTTATTCATTCTCAAGAAAAGGATAATATTTTCACATTTTTTTTATTAAACAGACAAAACTATAATCACAGAACTAAAAAAGGGCTATAGATAGATATAGTTGGATGTTTGGTTCTGATCCAGTTAGACATTGTGTGTGAGAGGACAGTGGGGTCCTTCTGGAGCTCCAGCGTTTTCCTTTCTAATGAGATGAACTCATTTCTGATGCGGCTTATTTCCGCTATGATTCAGCTCTTTCTCTCCAGTGGTTGTCAGGTCTCATAACCCTGCTGTCTGTGTGTTTGTACGTGTGTGTGTTCAGGAGGTCCTGGAGTCGTGTCAGACGCGCGTCTCCAAGCTGGAGCTGCAACAGCAGCAGCAGCAGCAGACGGTTCAGCTGGAAAACACAGACGCCAAAGTGCTGCTGGGGAAGTGCATCAACATCATGCTGGCCATCGTCACTGTCATCCTGGTCTGCGTTTCCACGGCGGCCAAGTTTACCGCACCGCTGCTACGCAGCCGCCTCCACCTGGCGCTCACCTGTGTGGGCGTGTCCGTGCTGGCGCTGCTGTGGAAGAACTGGGAACATCTGCAATGCGCTTTGGAGCGACTGCTCCTCCCACACTGACCCGGGAACCGACCATGGAACTTAGCCTGAACATGAAATGCCCACCGTGAGTTGCCATGGTGACAAGGACAAGGGAAGAGTTCACATGTAGCCTTACACCTGTCCCCTCCCCAACTGTGCTCCAGAGCCTTTGAGATGTATTCTGTGACCCAGGCACTAGGGGATGCTGTTTGCTCCAAAAACTGAGCTCGTGCTGGAGGTTTGTTGGTGTCCAGTGGATGCTCCTCCCAGCAGAGACGCTGCTCCACCTGAAAGTTGACTTCTGCTGCGTCTCACGACTGCTCTCTAACATTGTTGGTGTGTGAGACACGCGTGCACTTCATCTGTCCGAACGTGTGCTCTCCTGTTCTGTGTGTGTCTCTACAAGCTCATGAAAAGTCAAACTTTCTTTGACATTTTGGGGAATTTTTCAAGCCCGAGCAGAAGGGGAGCGACGTCAGGAGAACTGAAGATTTGCAGATTCAGCATTTTTGTCAGGGATTCTTGTTAAAATCTATGATTCTGCAAAACTTCCCGACCTCCTGATTTTTAGCTTATAATATCTCAAAGATCCAAACTGCCACGTCTGTCAAAACGCTACTCTGTGTACTTATAACTAGATTATCTTCTCCAGAACTTTGCTGCCTGGCTCAGCAGTTTACATGGCAGACGTCCAGGTTTCTTAGAATACCATAAAAGTTCTCTGTAGAACTTACTGGCGTTCTAGTTTCCTGAGAAGGTCAAAGGGTGTTTGCGAAGAACGTGCTGATCTCTGGCTTCTGGATTTGCAGCTTGATACTGGATTGTTTCCCAAAATGTCAAATCCTAGATGAGCTTCTGAAGGTCCGTGTGTGCTGTTCACTAAATGTATTGTTTCTGTTTTAAAGAAAGAGAAAAAGATGATCCTCATATAACAGGAAATGTTTTTAGTTGTCATGCAAAATAAAAGCAAAAAAAGATTTTTCTAATTTGAAGAAAAAGAGAAAAAAATCCTCTTTGGGATCACATTTAATTAAAAAAACATTTTTACCTGAGCCTGTAGTGTGCTGCATTCAGGTTCAGTGGGAAAAACAAGATTACAAAGATTTACTCCTCGCTGAAGCCAGGAAACACTAATGATAAACTGTGATTTTATTTCCTTTCGGCATTGAATGGGCTCCTGTCCAGCTAGAATGACTGATTTATGAGACGGTATCACCCACAGGTTGAAGATATTGCTTTTTACGAGCAGAATTTTCTCCCTGGAAATCACCTAAAACGTAAAATATTCTCCCCACGGGACTGAACCCCAGAGTGGTTTTGATGATAAAAGGGGTGAGTGGCACTGATGCCTTTTCAACGTATCTGTTTTCTTCTGCTGTGATGTTTGTCCTCTTTTAAAGAACAAAAATCTTTATGAAAAAGGAAACTCAAATTTCCCATATTAGTTTGTCATTAAACTGGTTGAAATGTTTATTTTTGCGTTTATTCCTTTATCTTATTTCTATTTTTCTCTTTTTAAAATAAAAAAAATAAACATTTTTATTTCAGAAACGCTGTATTTCCTACCTTCATGCATTATAAAGTGCCCTTTACACTGGGATGACACATGAAGTTCAATCCGCTCTGCAGACATCACAGAGAATTTATGCATAGAACCTCTATTACTCTGACAGCAGCGGCATGAAGCTCTGCTGCAGACCCCCCGTAAATCTGATTTTTAAAAAATTGATTAAAAAAATTTATTTTGATTTGATTTGATTTAAATTGATTCAGTTAGAATCCAAATTTAAAATAAGTTATTTGCTACTAAATCAAGTTTTCTCCCACATATTCCAGCAAAAATGTCTCTGCATGCATTTACACAAATTAATTCTGAAAAAAAACGTTTTTTTTGTTTCTGTAACTCGAGCTTGATGCATTAAGAACTGAATCTGTTTTTGTTTTAAGGAGCAGATAATCAAACGTGGGAAACATTGACACCTAGCGATCAAATGTGAGTACTTCGGATTCCTTTAGAGGTCATGAAATAAAAAAAAAATCCTAATACATGTACTTTTAACAAAGTTACAAAGTAAATACACACTGGTGTCACTAAGATTTTAAATAAAAACCATTAAATAAACTCTACAGATGTACACAGCCTATTTCTATACAAATGTACGTATTCAAAGTGTTGGCAGTAACTTTACAAAAGTAATGCATCACAGTAACATTACTTTTTATTGCTATGAAGTAGTTTAATGTCATTTCTAATAAAAAAAAATTGGTTATATTTTACTCATTACATGCTGAGTAACTGATGCAATTCAATAAATTGACTGCCAATTATTCAATTATTTAAAGTAGTGAGATAAAGAGGTATTTAGAGAAGAAATAGTGCCAGAAGAATTCACTTTTCATCCATCCATTTTTCTTCTAAATCAGTTTCATCCCTTTTTGGAGTCACAGGGCTGCTGGAGCCTATCCCAGCCACTTGTGGGCAAAGGTAAGGTAATGTTCACAAAATCTGTTGGTCTTATTGTCGGCAGTATAGTCTTGTTTATCTTGTTTCTTTTAGGGATAATTTGTTTTAGACACACAGGCTACAGTCTCCTAGGGAAAAAAAGTCGATTTTTTACTTTTTGTGGACCAAACTAACTGAGACTTGTGATCACGCTGTAATTGCACTGATGCACTTTTTTATTATTAGGTCTTTGTTCGTTCCAAAAATTACTTTTTAAATGGTAAAAGCACATTCTTAATTCAGTTGGTTAAAGGATAGAAAAAGTATCCCAATTAAGTCATACTTTTATGATAGAATTATTTTTGTACACGGCCATCTAATACATAATATTTTATGGATATTTATACAGGATTACGGGACTCCCAAGGAATCATTTAGAGTCATGGTCAGTTTGGTTTTGGATGGTATTTTGCCAGGAAAAAAAAACGTGTGCAGAGGAACATGCAAAATTATTGATATTATTATTTTACATTTTTATTATTGGCATGTTTCAGTCCAAAATTCGAAGCAGACGTGTAGTTCTAGTGTTGTATACATATATTTAAAGACATTGTTCTCAAATCAAGAAAAGAACAGTTTTCAGTTGTTTTTCTTTTTTAAAAGAACAATGTCTTACAACAGAATAACCAACACGACATAAAACATTGAAAAAATAGGGGTCTGCTAGTAATAAATTTAACAGTATATTTTGTTCATACTTCCTAGTCATTTATTTCAATTTTTTTCAAAGCATTCAAACACATTTTAAGTCTTTTTTTTTTTTTTTTTTTTTTTTAGTAAGGGGACTTTTCCTGACCATTTGTTCTCACCTATATAATATTTTGTCAAAATTATGATTAAGCTTACTACATATTTTTCACTTTAATACAAAAAAAATCATAAAAGATGAAAAAATATCTTGTTTGAATTAGAGCACACTGGTGAAAATTAAAATTAAATCACTTCCTCTTCCACTACGCTAGGAGGCAACAACGAGCCCACTTTTTTTGTTTGTTTTGGCGCAAAGCGGAAGTGGTCATAACTGTTGGGTTGCATGTGTCGAAGAAAAGGATTGATATTGCGGCGGATATTTTAAAACAGATTTTTCTTGTAGCTTTAGAGCTACAGAATTGTGCTTTTCCTATTTAACATAAACAGCGCTAGTGATTTAAGTCAGTTCCTTCAGACGTCGAAAAGGTTCATGTAAGACCTATATATAAGAGAGTTAGCTGATGTTAGCGTGTGCGGCTATTCGAAACGTTTTCTGTATTTGTCTTTTACGATTTTGGTCTTTTTGATGTTTTGTTATTTTAGGTAAACGTTTTTGTTTTGTTTTTTTGTTTTTGTTTTTAATGGAGGAACACAAGGAGAACATTCTCACTAAAGACCTCAACGTGCAGATGTCGAACGCGAAGGAGGACGAAAAGGTCTGTGAAAGCAGCCTCGAAAACGCTTTCTTGACTTTCCAGACAAGAAATATAACATGACACAGCATTTTTGAAACCTTGAAAATACAATTTTTGTTTGTTACACACTTTTTATGCTTAAGAATAAACACAAGAACTTGGCCAAGAAGTATTTTGTTTACAAATCACAAACGATGGAACTGCCTCTGCGTCTTCAGCATCTTGAGCCTTAAAGTCGCTACTGTCATAGTAAAGTTAAAGCTGAATGGTTATGACAAGAATACGACTCCTGCTGCTTTTAGAAAATATATTTTTAAGGAACAAGATAAACAACAGACATTAAATTCAACCAATGTTCTGCATAAAGAGTTTAGCTAAAGGCCAATTTTAAAATCTTAGCCCTAAATGAGAGTTTTAAAATCTCATCTTTTTGAATATTTGTGTTTTTTCTATGTATGTTCCTACTCTCAGCTATAGTTAGGAGCTTTGGGTCTTGACTGATAGAGTGAGATCCCAGATACAAGCAGTATTTTGGCCCTGTCCCACCAGGAGGCATCAGGGGAAGACGCCACGAAGGGATTTTGCCTACCAGCTGACCTTGGAGTGCATAATAATGAATACATTCAAAGTAAAAGCATGCTTCATAGTGGCCTTGTGGTAGATTGACGTCGTTTTATGGAAATAAATAGAAATTGATTTTTTTTATTAATTACTTAATTTTTAAAGTAATAAACTGACCAACTAGATGCTTCAATAAAGTAGGCGGTGGCTGCTGGCCCCTTCACTTCCAATGTTCAAAACCTTTTGACAGATTTTGTATAGCCAATGACAAGCCCACTTTCAAGTGGTAGGGGTGTAGACTTCCAACAAGCTCACTCCTGATTGGTGAAAGTGGTTGCTTCAAACTTGGACCAATCACCAACATTGTTTGGCTTCAACATGGTGGCGTCTGTATCACTAAAAAATTGTGACTGAATTTACTTCAGTTGACTTTGCACATCCAGGAATGTGACAGCTAACTTTGTCTTCATTTACACAAAACAAACACAATATATTTTTTAACTGTTTTAACAATATTGTAAATTTATTTTTTCTAGAGCTTTATTGTGTCATGTGTGATGTTTTCTTCTCAGGAGAATCCCAGCAGCAGAAAAGGTCCTGACGGGGAGTCTGATCCTCCAGTGTCGCCCGCACAGCCCAACAGTGACTTCAGTCATCCGGTGTACAAAGAGATAGCTTTGGCAAATGGACACATCAACCGCATGTCCAGGAGGGAGCTGCAGGTCAAACTGGCTGAGCTGAAGCTTGACAGCAGGTGGAGAATCACAGATTTTATCTGTATTAGTTTCAAACTGGAGGAAAAATCCAAGCTTAAGGTTATTTCTCTAAATAAAAATGTTCTGTTTGTGTGAAGAGGCGTGAAGAACGTGATGAAGAAGAGGCTGAAGAGCCACTACAGGAAGCAGAAGTTGATGCAGTCTGCAGCAGAGGGAGGCCCCACCGACACCTACTATGATTACATCTGTGTAGTGGACTTTGAGGCCACATGTGAGGAGGATAATCCTTCAGACTTCCTCCATGAAATCATTGAGTTCCCCATGGTTCTCATCAACACGCACACCCTACAGATCGTAAGCGTGTTTTCACTTTGAGTCGATTGTTTTATTTATTTTTTCTAGCACAGAGAATTTCTGACTCGGTTCTGTTCTGTGTGCAGGTGGACACATTTCAGTCATACGTGAAACCTGAGTTAAACCCCAAACTTTCTGACTTTTGCATCACGTTAACGGGAATCACTCAGGTTAGAAAGGACCTCCTTGTTTGAATCCCTTCTCCCTCTGACCAGTTTACTGCAGCTGTTTGTTGATCATCTTTAGAAAACGGTGGATGAAGCGGATCCGTTCCCAGAAGTCCTTCAGCGAGTCGTGAGTTGGCTTCAGGAGAGAGAACTGGGAACAAAACATAAATACGCCATTCTGACAGACGGGTGCGTTCAGGTCGGTGACGCTGCCACATTTCGGCCTTTATCCTTTTGTGATGTGAGAATTCTCCTGCAGGTCGTGGGACATGAGCAAGTTCCTCAACATCCAGTGTCGGGTGAGCTGCATCAATTATCCTCAGTTTGCAAAGAAATGGATAAACATCAGAAAATCGTACGGCAACTTTTACAAGGTACAGAGTTTATGAACAACCTTCTTTACATTTAATTGCTTAATTGTTGTGAATGCTATGAAAGGCTGTTGTACTGAAAAAAGGGATATTTTTCGAAAAAGAAAAAAAAGTTTCAAACGTCTTTTCTGTTTGTTTTTCAAGATATTTTTACCTTCAGAATTTTATTTATTTATTTAAAGATAATTAATTTGTTTTTGTGAAAAACACAAAACTTATGAAAAACCAAAAACATATATATTGGAAAAAACAAAAAAAATGTGCAGAAATTGCAAAAAAGAAATATGAACATCTCCTTTTTATTTATTTATTTATTTTAATTACATTTGTGATTTTGTGATTTTTAAAATGATTTTGAGTTGTGTGAATTGAACTGCAGGGCCACCGTATCAACAAATGTCTGATCTAGTTTTGATTATTTATTGTGAGTTGTTGATAATTTCAAACTGATTGGGATGTTTTGTTTGTACTTCACATGCAGGAGGCAGAGCCTATTGAACTAACAATTGAGATTGTCATTCATTTTCTACATCAGTACATATCAAAATGAGCTGTTCATCCTGAACATGGGCACGTTGGTTCTTTTTAGCCAGTTTTTAATTGCCAATTTGAATTTTTCCTGCGTTTGTAGTTATTTAAGTACCTCTGGAAAAATTATCTATAATTATCTTTTTTTTTATTTTTTATTGTATTCTATAGAATGCAATACACTTCCATAATGCTGCACAGCAGAATGCTCGCTCTTATTTTGAAAAAGATTGTTAGCCATTTTCTGTCCAGGAATTTTTTTTTCTCAAAAAGCAAAATCTAAAATTAATACCTAACCAGCAGGAGGCGACAAAATTTAGAAAAGACCTTAAAGTTGCTCTTTTACTTATTTATGCAACATATTCATACATTTTGTGCCCTAAAAAAATAATCTTTTTATGTCAGATTGAGTCCACGTTCAGAAGGAAGTAAAAAGTGATTCTGGTTATGTTTCTGGTTTATACTTATATGTCTACTTTTTGTGATCTTTGATTGTTTAGTATTAGTGTTTGCTGGCATGATTTGGTGAAGCTTTAAAAAATTCAGTGAAACATGGAAATTATTTTAGATTTTACAAACTTTTAAATCCATGTCACTCCTTACATTACTCAAGAAAAAAAAACTTTGTGACAGCATGAACAAAACTTGACTCACATAAGAACTGATGTCCTCTTGTTTGCTGGTATTTTAATGGGTAACATCTCAAAATGCTACAAGGTGGAATGTTTGGCCGTTTGCAAATACCTGCACTTCCTACACATTTATTTATTGTTTTATAACCGTTTTTAGAAAAAATTGAGACAATTAATGTGCCTTCATTTTCATTATTAGAACATAAAACAATTAGAACAAAAAAATATTTTTACGTTGTTTTAAGAACTTTTTATTGGTGCATGTTGTTAAAAAGGATCATATTACCAATTATGGATATTTTGCTTGATACTAGGGATTTCACGATTCCCCGTTTTAAAAACTAATATATTAAACCAAATCACAGGGAAAGTAAATCATTGCATCTCTACTTTGTACTAAGGATAATTTAAACTTCAATTTTTGGATCATGGTTTTGTTTTGGTTTGATATATGATGTATGCATTACAAGACAAAACAAAACAGTCGGAATATTTTCTTTTTGTTGAAGCTGGTGTAATGAAGTAAAACAAGAAGTAATAAATCCTTCTAAAATTTGGCACCATATGGGTTTGACTCTTTAAATTTAAATCTAATGGTATACAGTAGGCATGCAACAATACATTTTCCTCCCACGATTCAGTTAAATGGTGTAACATATGCTTTGGTTTTAAACTGAAATTTGTGGCATCCTTACTTTGTACCTGTTGATTGAAAAATGGCATATATGCACAAAATACGCTGGGCAGGGCACAAGCTCCCTGCTGCACTCCACTCTGATGCATCCCCTTGCAGACAAATAGATCCATGTATGTCTTTGTTTTCCTCTGAGTGGGAATCTGGATCAAAACTGTACAGGTGGATAGCTGTCACAGAAAGCTCTCAGCAACGTGGAGGAGAAGGGGGGTGGGCTTGCTTAAAGCCTAGGACAGGTTTGTGAGACTTTGAACCATTCAGTGATGCAAAGCGTTCAGGTGCACAGTACAGCTTGGTTAACTTTGACAGCAAAGCGAAAGTGTTTTATTTTGATGCTGATTCTCTTGTTTCTTCTGCTACAGCTGCCCCGCTCACAGACGAAGTTGAGCACCATGCTGGAGAAGCTGGAGATGGAGTACGAGGGCCGTCCTCACTGCGGCCTGGACGACTCCCGCAACATCGCTCGGATCGCCATTCGCATGCTGCAGGACGGATGCCAGCTGCGCGTGAACGAGCGCATGCACGCCGGCCAGCTGCTGTCGGTACCCAGCTCGGCACCAGTAGAAGGAGCCCCCCCGCCCCGCAACCCTGGCAGCAGAAATTAGAATCACAGCGGGCTTAAGGTCGACCCGCAGCAGAGAAGCGCACTTTACCAGAAGTCCAAAGCGCCGGGTTCCCTGGACTTCAGATGGAGCAGGTTTCCTGCCTCATTCAATGAGGTTTAACAGCGTCCTCCTGCCTTATGAAGCTGCGTCTTCTGTCTAGAAGCCTCAGTGAAAGTTGGCTAAAACGCTGCTTCACTCAAACATATCAGTTTACCGTTCTCACATGAGCAAAAGGATGCTGCCATATTCTGTCAGCGGTCATAAGAAAGTAAAAATAATTTGGTGGATTTGGAGCACAGATTTAAAAACTATCTTCATAAGTGCGGGTCAAACTGGCGAAAGATGGATTGTTTAGTCCTAGAATGGGTGCTTGTACCATCTTAAAGAAAATGTCAAACAAAAATACATTAAAAATGGTATAAAGGATGACTTTCTGCTTTGATTTCATGCTCTTTTGATTCACAGTCTAAAGTTTAAAGGTTTTTTCAGTCTGGAGGAAATCTGTGCAGACTTGACCTTTTCGACATTTTTGAAAGTAGCGGCATTTAAAGCAGCAGAGAATTGAATGTCTCCCGAGGCGCATTCAGGGACTTGAATAAAAAAACTGAATTTCCATTTTTTTCTATTTAAAGCTGACCAAACGCTTTTAATTCAAGCATTCAAAAAAAGAAGAGTGTGACAAAAATGTTTATTTAAAATAAATCTACTTTCAGTCCAGATGTTTCAGTGACTTTTTTTCTTATAAAACATGAATATCTGTGATAATTTCCATATTTGGAAATATAGCAAACACAAATTTAAGTCATAAAATGGGCTAAAAAGAAATCTAGATTGTGTAAATGTTTGAAGGTCACATCAGCTTCTTTTGGGGGAAAATCCTGTTTTGATTTGAAAGCTCGTTTCTGTTAGAAAACTGCATATTCCATTTAAAATCAGTGTTCAAATCCACAGGAGCAGCGGGACGTCTCCTCACAGGCAGGTGCTGTACAGCGTCACCTTTTGGCTGATTTCGTCCAGGATGCGGCGAGCTGTCCGCTCCATCTGTTCTAGCTCTACAGCTTTCTCTTCCAGGATGCGTTGGTTGGCCTCGTAGGAGCTTTCCAACTCTAAACACAAGAAGATCTATCAGGTTTTTGTTTTCTCTTTTTGTTTAGAAGATTTACAAAAAAGAACTACTACTAATTTTTCATTGTGTTACAAAAGAAGGAACTCTGTATCGGCAGATAGTATAATTTCTATGTATTTATCATAAAAGTAACAAACACAAATTAGTGTCTTATTTTTCTAAAGGGTGAATTCAGACTTTGGGGTCCTAAGTGTTAAAGGTTGCAGACCGCTGCTTTAGTGGAGGAATGATTACTCTTGTGAAGGAGGGGATGCTGCTCACCTCCAAGCCTCTGCAACTTGCTGCTGCTCTGCTCCAGCAGTTCTCGAGCTTCCTGCTGCAGCTCATCCGCCCTCCTCCTGGCCTGCAGCACTGCTTCCCCTCTATCCTCCACCTGTACCTGCACCTTCTCAAAACTGTCTCTCACCTTCTCTTCGAACTCCTGTAGGCGCATAGACAGCAGGAGTGTGTTGTTATCACTGAAAGATGTAAAAGTCCACAAGGAGAAACTGACCTGCTCTGCAAGCTCCGCCTCCTGCTTGGCCTGATGGGTCTTCTGCTCGGCTGTGTCCGCTAGCGAGTTCATCTTCAGGCCGTTCTTCCTGAGCAGGCTCACATCTTGCTCCAGCTGGACCAGGCGGTGGGTGGTGTTGCTGAGCTGCACCTTGGACTCGGCGGTCTCCTGCTCCACCTGTTTGGGGGTGCAGATGTCAGCTTCCTCTTTGTGACACCATAAAAAACCTAATGCGGCACTCACCGCTTTCAGCAGGACATTCGTGTCTTTGGTGTTGTTCTGAGCCAGCAGGATGGCATCCATGGCAGTGTTCTGAGCATGCTCAGTCTCCTCCAGAGCTTTCTTCACCTGCTCAGCTTCCTCAATGTTTAAAGCTTTCGCACTGATCAACAGAAACAAGTTTTCGTTCTTTCTCTTCACGAGAGCTTCGTTTTATGTTCCAGCTGAGGTGTTACCTCGCCTCTTTGGCCCGGCTCAGGAGCGACTCAGCAGTTCTGATGTCCTCTGCGCTCTGACGAAGGATGGTCTCCACGCTGGTCAGACTGCCGACCTTCTCCCGGATCTCCCTCGTCAGCTCCTGCAACTTCTCTGCGGAGGCCGGCATCTCCAGAGCCAACACCTCGTTGGCGACCGCCTCAATCACGGACACGTCTGCTTTGTCGTCTGCATCAACAGAAGCATTGGTCTTCTGTAGGAGACCACTGTGAAGCCGAAACGCCTGTGATCCACTCACTGATGAGCAGGTCTCGGATCTCCGTGATCAGGTTACGAAGCTGCTGGTTGCTCTGCTCTACCCTCTCTTTGCTGCGGTTTGAGTTCTGCTGTGCCTCCACCGCCCTTTCCTTGGCTTCTTTAGCACGAATATTAGCTTCCCACACCTAAACACAAGGAAAACCTGAAACATAGCTACAGATCCACCAGAGGTGTGTGTTTGTGCCCACCTACCATCCTGGACAGCTCGTCCACTTCCTGCATCGCTGCTCGGATCTGCTGGTCCAGTTTCTCGGCTGATGTCAAAGCGGTTTGAGAGGCGGAGAGGAGACCGTCGCACCCTTCTCCTCCACAGCGGGGCTGTCCGTCATTCCCACTGCAGCCTAACCCGCCGCAGGGGGGACATTCCTCATCTTTAGTCGCACCGCTGCAAATCTACGCAAACACCAAACCTTCAGAACAAACTTGGGGATGTTCCCCAACAAGAAAGAAGAACATTTTTTACCTTCTCGCTGAGTTGAGTCAAGTTAAACTTATCCATCTCTTTGGACAGTTTTTCCAGCTTCTGAGTGTTTCTTTGGTGCTTCCGATCAAATTCTTTCTGGCTTCTGCTAAGTTTGTCTTCAGCGGTTTTCCGTACCGTAGTGGACTCCTGCACTGGGCTTCCGGGGCCGCTGGTAAAGGCCTTGGAGTGCCACTCTGCTGTGGTCGACTCCATGTGTGCAGCGGAGATGGTGCTCATTGCACCTGGAAGGATTGATTCATGACAGGTAAGGAGTTCCGATTTTACTTCACAGAGACGGACTTGACGGGAGAAACCACTTTTCCAAAGGAGATACTAAAATGATTTAAAATGTTTGAAGTTTAAAAGTGATCAAACTTTTTCATACTAAAAAATCTAAATAAAAAATTAAATATATAAAATCTTAAAGATTGATTCAATATTCGCTTTAGGATATATCAAACATATTCTGATTTCTGGACATTTTTCAAAATAACTTTTTACATCTGACGATAGATTTATATCAGAAATGTTTTAGAAGAAATTTAATAGAATTGCAAAAAGAAAACATAAGATGTATCAGCCTGGAAACACATCTATATTTATCAAAAATAATTATTCAGTCTTGTTAAAAATAGATAGTAAAATTGATAAAATATTATACTATGTATGCAATAGATTTTAATATAGACCCACCGTCCACTTCATTAGGCACACCTGTCCAACTGCTCGTTAAGGCAAATTTCTAATCAACCAATCACATGGCAGCAACTCAATGTAGACATGATCAAGATGATCTGCTGCAGTTCAAACCGAGCATCAGGATGAGGAAGAAAGATGACTGAAGTGACTTTGAACATGGTGGGGTTGTTGGTGCCAGACAGGCTGATCTGTGTATTTTAGAAACTGCTGATCTACTGGAATTTTAACTCGCAACTATCTTTAGAATTTAGAGAGAATGGTCCAAAAAAAGAAAATATCCAGTGAACACCAGTTCTCTGGGCAAAAAGGACTTTTTGATGCCAGAGGTCAGAGGAGAATGACCAGACTGGTTCCAGCTGATAGAAAGGCAACAGTAACTCAAATAACCACTTGTTACAACCGAGCATCTCTGAACCCACGACACGTCCAAGCAGATGAACTACAGCAGCAGAAGAACACACCAGGTGTTACTCCTGTCATCCAAGAACAGGAAACTGAGTCTACAATTCACACAGGATCACCAAATTTACTCCAAAACAAAATGCTTTCATGTCATTTAGAAATTAACTTTTTTTTGCCAAATATTTTTGTTACTTGAGTAATTTCTCACCTTGGATGTTGGCGTTCTTGATGTTGTGCACGAGCTGTCTCAGCTCCTGAACGTTTGCCTCCAGCTGGTTGGCCTCGTCAGTCAGAGCGTTCAGGTTTGCCTCGGTCATATTTGCATTGTTTTGGAGAAAAGTCAAAGTCTCCTCGGTTGAATTCATCACTCCACTTAGATGGGACAGCAATCCACTTAGAACAAACACAAGAGATAAACATTTGTCCGCCAAACCCTCCTTCACATGCCTGCTTTATACATACATGATCTCATGGGAATCCTCTGTGATCGTCTCAATCTTCGCTGAAGCAGTTTTGTTCTCCAGTATTTCTCGGACCGCCTTGATGTTTCTCTCCAGGCTGCTGATCAGTTCCTTGCACGGCGCCGTGACCCTGATGGTGTGGAGCTCCGTCACTTGGGCTTGGAGACGCCGGGTTTGATTGGCCAGCTCCAAAACCACAGTGTCCCACACGGAAAAGCAGCGGTGGCAGGGCTGGCAGGCTGGGAACTCTCCCCAGTAACCCCTGGCACACTTGTCGCAGCGTGGACCGGACACACTCTCCACGCAGGTGCACTGTCCGGTTGTGCGATGACACTGCCCGCTGGAGATCCCCCGGGTGTCGCAGTCACAAGCTAAGAAGCAGCCGAGAAGTAGAATTAAAATTTTATTAACTGCAACCTCTCCTTAAGCAACAACTAAAGGGCAAAAAGTACACAATACGTTGAGGATATTATTAATATTTACATGAGGGATTTTCCTAATTGGACTGAAATAATGATTTTTTCCAGTTTTCTTGTGTTGGTGAGACTGAGTTTTTCCCTTTTCTTTTGGTAACGGCTAAAAGTGCCTGCAGCAGCCTTGTATCTGTCCTTTGTTCCAGAGGACCACAGCCTTGGTAAAGACTGACAAAATCAAAGGTATCTGTGTCCTTAACACTAAATTTAGTGTTCTGTGAATATCTTTCCAAAATTGATTAAGTCTTTGACATTCCCAAAACACGTGGTAATGGTTTGCCCTCATTGAACCACACTGCCTCCAACATCCACAATTCACATTTCTATTTTTGTTTTGTGGTGGACTTTTAAAATAGTTTTCAGCCAACAGTGCTCTCTCTATTATGTTCTGAATTTTAATGAAATGCATAAAAGTTCTGCTCATATAATTAACAAGAAAAACGTGGTTATCATTTGTTTGGTATTAATTACCCCCAAAATTACAATGGTTATAAAGATGGCCCCAAATAACAAAACAATTGACTTTCCACGTTCCCTCCCTCTTCCCTAACTAATAAAAATGATATAGTCTTGTGCACTCTGGTTTTTCGCAGAGACTTCTGGGAAATTTCAAAGGTACTAAATTGTGGACTTGGGAGAGCTTTACTAAATGGCGAACATACAATTTAATGCCCTATGTAGTGAGTAGGGAAGGAATTCGGACACAATCCATGTACAATCCAGTTACTGATACTGATTACTGGTCACTTCTTATTGGTGATTTTTTTTTCATCAAGTGTATTATTTACGCTCATCCTAAAAACAAAAATTGACCAGGTAACAACTTTAATGTGTAGGTTCAAAATACAAAATCATTCTTCCTGAAATCACCTATTTCTGCCATGCTTTGTTGTTACTAAAGTTAACACAGACAACTCACGGCTCCTCTGGTCACATGGCTGATAGAGCAGTTCAAAATGCGTTGGTTTGGGGTGTGGGTTGGCACAAAACTCACCTAATAACCAAAAATATTTAGAAATGACCCATGCACTTTAATTTTCTCATTTATTAATTAGTTATTGATACTTTTTCAGAGTAGTCGATACCAAAATTGGTAATGTACGGGAATCTATATGTGAATACCTTGGTATAAAAACTCCTATCATTGGTATACGACATCCACTGAGTTTTTCACAATATTAAAAACTCACAGCAATAAAAAATTGTGTTTTTGGGGTTGTGAGGGACGGGAAAGATTGTAAACGTAGGGCAGCCTTACTCTGCACCAACAGTCCTACCCACAACTAATGAACTACTGTTCTAGAAAACAATATATATATATATATATATATTTTTTTTTTTGACTAAATCGTCTTATTCGTAAACAAAAGTCACTGGGAACGCTTTGAAAATAACTTTAAAAGATGATTGGTTTGGGACTTTAACTTATTGTGAGTCTTTGAAAGTTTTCCACCTTGAATAAAAAAACTCAGACCTTGAATGTGACTCTGAAGGTTCTGCTGATCCCTCGAGTTTGGGTCACAGCACCAAAAAACAAACAACCTCACTTCCTTTCCTCCCTCAACTCAAAGAAGAGATCATGAGTCAGGCAGAAGGAATGCTGGGAGCTTCCTCCAACAGAAACGCACTTATTTGTGCCATAAAAAAGGCCCACTTAGAAACTGAAAGCAGCTAATAAGACAAGCATCTGTCATGTAACTCTGCCCAAAAGAAGCCTAAAAGCTGATAAGAATGTCTCCGGTACAGTTCTCACTGGCTACAGAATCACAGTAAACACATGTGCAGAGCCCCAACAGCTGGAGAAAGAACAGCTGGAGGGATTTAGGAGCACCGGGACCTCTGGGTGACGCTCCATGACAAAAACTGAAATTGTTTGGAAGTCTTGGAGAACATCTGGTTCTCATGACTGTGGTATTTGGAGGTCATTCTCATATCCCCTCCCTGCTCTTTTTTTCCCCGTAGCTCTTCATCTGCGAGGGAGATCCGGCTACTGTGAGGCACATTTTTCTGCAGCAGTTTGTTCGCTGTCAAAACAACTTTTGGGGCATTTTATAAAGCACAAATGTTGCTTTTAATAAAGCAAAACCTGTTCTAAAAAATACTTCTAAGATTAAGATTTTGCTTCAGAGAGAGCTTTAGACTTCCTGTTTTTTTTTTTTGTTCTAATGAAATCCCTCTAAATCTTTTTAAATTTCAGAATTTACGTGGGGCTGCACGGTGGCGCAGTGGTTAGCGCCACACAGTAAGAAGGTTCCCGGTTCAAGTCCTGGCTGGGGGACCTTTCTGTGTGGAGTTTGCATGTTCTCCCCGTGCATGCGTGGGTTTTCTCCGGGTACTCCGGCTTCCTCCCACCGTCCAAAAACATGCTTCATAGGTTAATTGATTGCTCTAAATTGTCCCCAGGTGTGGATGTGAGTGTGCATGGGTGTGTGTTTGTGGCCCCTGCGACAGACTGCCGACCAGTCCAGGGGTGTACCCTGCCTTCGCCCATGAGTAGCCGGGCTAGGCTCCGGCAGCCCCGTGACCCCGAAAGGGATAAAGCGGATCGGAAAATGAATGAACGAATTTACGTGAAAACCAGTAAAAAAAAAAATGCAACAAGAAAATCCTTCAAAACCCTGGAAAACTCTTGCACCTTTAGAAAAACAAGAAAGTCTGACTCATTGGGAGCAAATATAAAAAGGCGTGGCTACAGAGGTTTTCCCCTTACACACAAAAATCCCAGAAACCACAAAAACTCAATCAGAGTTCAGGAAACAAACATCAACTTAAAATATAACAGTCAAAAAGCTAAAATTAAAGTGATTTCAATTTTGCCACAAGAACATGTTAAAAACACAATTTTCATCAAAGTGGGTCTTTAAAATGAATCTTTGATTGACCTCCTGCTTTTCAGTTGTGCATCTGACTCAACAAATGCTTTAAATCAAGTATATTTTCTCCAAAATCCACTAAAAATGACAAATAAATTTAAAATAAAAACTAGGCACTTCAATAAAACTAAGTTTCTATAATGAAACTTTAGTTTTCTGAGAATTTCTATAAAAACTGAGCTTCAGTTCTTTAACACATTAGGAGCATCATGGTGTGAGAGAAGTGTTTAGGAAGAGATGTTTCATTGATTGCTCAAGGAATTTTTGTGAATAATGGAGCCGTACCGTGACATTTGACCTTAGGATCCCCCCAGAAAAGCTCTTTGCACTCCCGACATGTCCTCCCACCAAAGCCTGGCTTGCAAACACACTGTCCTGTGACCTACAACAACACAATCCAGGTCAGTTTGATAACATATCATGCACCCATTGTGCTGTGAGCGGAAATTTCAGGGCAGACACAATGGAAGTTTGTGGCTGTTTTAGGCGCTTGGTTGTTCCACTGTGTTTCTCTGATTCTTCCTTCCTCTGGTGGACTGTAGCCAGGAAACTCTTTATTCAGCTGCTTTACATGATGCACATGTGAGTGATGTAAAACAGAGCTTTACTTCCAAACAGATGGAGTCCATATATCAAAAGAGTTTTACAAACAAAGGCTTCTGGGATGGTTTACAGCCCTGCTGTTTGGGAATATCTCCCAGCTATTTCCCAAACAGTGGAGGAAAACCACCAGTGGAGGTACAGCAGTGCCCAAGACTGAACAAATATGGATATAAAATTACTTAAGCAGTTTCTGGGTTTTACTTTTTAGACCATATTTTAAGTTGTTAAGATCTAAAAACGCTGTCCAGCTGCGTAGAAAGAGAATGAAAACTAACAAAACAGGCTTCAGGAAATCCTTGTTGTTTTCTTTGCAGAAGGGCCACACTTCCTGTTTGAAGTTGGTTTCAAAACAAAAAGTAACTGGAGCCAGGTCAGTTTAGCAAATAAGTTGGCTTGTTACGGAAAGCAGCCAATATTTCATTGTAAATGAGCCAACTTTACAACAAAAAGAAACATACGATTTATTTCCAAAACATTTTCCAAATCTGTGGCTGTATTTGTAAAACTTGTTTATTGACACCTTGAGCTACGTTCACATCAAATGCGATTGGTGCGTCAAATTCGTGTCCACTGCCTCTCTTTTGGCATTTGTCAAGTTTGCTGCTCGTTGCTTATCCAAAATGCGTTCACAAACTGTTAAACGTTTAAAGCCTCATCGCTGCATGGAAGCATTGATCGCATAAGCCGAATCCAAATTCTTCCCATACCCCTACGGCTTCTCCCTACCCCTACGTTTAGCTTTTCAAACAGAGAAATATGGAAAAATAGTGTCTTCAAATTCAGACATTACTAACCCTCAATGACATCAATAGTCGCCGTTCATCTACGTTAGCGTGTAGGTGCCAGTGCTCAGAAAATACATAACAACATTGGATTTATAACTTTAAAAAGCCATGCTAAAACAGAAAGTCACTACTTACATTTAAATGTAAACTTTTGTGCTTCAGGGCACACCCACATGAAAAAATGCGTTTCTCCTCTGTGGCACAGCACGAAGTGGATCACCCTCCCGGCAGAGTGATAGCCAGCTATAAGTCCCAATGTCTTACCTTAAAAAAAAAACACTTCAGGACAGCACTAAAGCTCCAAATGCCCCTAAAATTGGATGTGTAGGGAGAAGCCATAGGGGAAGAATTCAGATTCCGCTAGCTCACTTTCCATGCGTGGAAGTCATGGATGATGTTGAGAGATCAGAGTTATTTATTTTGAAGAGTTCTCCAAAAGCATCGGTAATAATGTTTCCCTATTTGGGTTCATGAGATCATTCAGATACTCTCCAGTACTGTGAGCTACACCATCTACTGCAGAAGCAGCGTCTGAATGACGCTCGCTTTTAGCTCTATGTCTGTCTCTTTGTGACCCAGTTTGATGACTTGCTGTTGTCAAACTGCTCAAACATAAGTCTAAGAAGGGAAAAAATAAGAATTAAATTGAATAACTTTTTTATTATTGTCTTGGTGCAAACAAAATAAATATAATGTTCCCTCCATGTTGGTTTTTGACTCCACCCGCTGATTACATCATCGACACGTCACGAGCCAAAACTGAGTTCCTGATTGGTTGATTTGACATAAATTTGACACCAAAGTTAAGATATTTGAACTTTGCAAACATCGCAATGCCTGAATTGCACGGCTGCTAGACTGACGTGCCTGAGGTTCAAAATGCCCCGCAGGACCTCTTATGGCGTCTGTACCCACCTCATCACAAGAAGACCCAAAAGAGTGGATGGGGTCACAGTCGCAGCGCTGGCAACCCTTCCTGCTGCTGAGGCCCCATGTGTCCGGAGCACAGCGATCACAATTCTGACCCACCACATTGGGCTGGCAGGGGCACTGGCCACTGAGCCGGTCACACTGGCAGTCCTCCGTGGATGAACACACCTCTGGTACAGTCCCAAAGGGCGAACATGTGCACTCTACACAAAGGAGGGACACATCTCTGGTCTGCCACGGTCCCAATCAGGACAGGTTAGACTCCCAGTACTCACTTGTGCAGCTCTGCGTGCCGGCGTTGCCATAATAACCCAGTTTGCAGTGCTGGCAGGCGTGGCCCTGAGTGTGGTAAAGGCATTTCAGGCAGGCGCCCGTTCGTGAGTCGCAGGACTTGGGGTCATGCATGTCAATGTTGTTGTTGCACTGACAGGCCGTGCAGCGGCCTCCAGGAACCAGAGGGTTTCCATAGTAACCGGGAGCGCACTCGTCACAGTGGCTGCCTGGACAGGACAAACACGTTCATCTGTCATCAATCTTTAAGAGAATAGGATAGGATGAAGAGTCTCTCGCACGAATCCCACACCTTTGTACCCGCTGCTGCACACACACACCAGGTGGTTGGGGTCAGCCAGGAAGTAGCAGCTGTCTGAGAACTGCCTGCCGCTGCGCGGCCCGTCCGGACACATGCAGGGGCGGCAGCGCTCCCCTGAACCCAGCTCGGGGTTACCATAGTAACCATTCATGCATCTGGAGGCAAAAGCAGGAGTCCGTGAAGAAGGAGAGGTAACAGCTCGATAAAAACAGAATCGTCACCTCCCCCTTACCTCTCACAGTGGTGTCCCGTAGTGAAGTCTCGGCAGCCTTGGCACTCCCCGGTCTCGGGATGGCAGTAGTCGCTGTGGCCGTTACACTGGCACATTCGGCACTGAGGGAAGCCCCAGAAGCCCGGTAGACACTGGGAGCAGTGGAGGCCGGTGGCGCCTTGGACACACTCACACGTGCCGGTGAACTCGTGGCAGAAAGCTCTAACGGAGCCCAGAGGATCACAGCTACAAGCTGCAGGGGGGATGGGAAATATTTTTGTTTTTAAGTCAGAGCATCAGACCTGAACGTGTAGCCACAGCACACACTCACGCCTGCAGCCGGCGGGGCTGAACAGAAAGGTCCCTGGAGCACAGTGGTCACAGTTCCTGCCAACAACGTTGGGTCTGCACCGGCACTGACCTCCACTGGACTCACACACGCTGCTGAGGGAACCCTGAGGATCACACTGGCATGCTGGGGGACAGGGGGAGACCTTTCATTTGTATTCATATTATTATTCATAAATGTTAATAAAATATTATAATATACAGTGCCTCACTTCTTCCACATCTTATTATTCCACACAGACTTGTATCAAAATTGATTCAATCCGTTTTCTTCCTGAAAAACTCTTTAAAAACAACCATAATGACAATTTTAAAAAAGGTATTTTGAAATTGTTGCAAATTTATCGTTTACAATGCCCAAAATTCTTTATTCCCGGGTACTGTGTGTGCAAATTTTGGTGAGTTTTTGAAGTTGTTGTGAGGGCAAATTTTTCAGTCAAATGTTCAGTAGGAAAGTAGATTGCAAAAACAATCTGGTCCTTGGAGTCCAGCACTGCTGTGGGACATAACTACACAAATGGTTAGAACACTACACAAAAAATGACACACTGACTGTAATTACAAGAATCTACATGTCCAGGAAGCATTACAGTCACACAATCAATGCCAAACTAATATAAAATAAAGAATACAAAATCTAAAAGGCTGAATTAAAAAGTGCATAGCAGACGAAGAATAAATTAAAAAGGAAACTAAAATCACACTAAGTATAAAAAAAAATAAACCTCAACAAACCTGTCAAAAAAAAAACTAAAAACAAAAATCAGGGCACATTTAAGAGTCCAAAAAATAAGTATGAAACTTGCCAAATAAAGTTAGAATAAGCTTAAGTGGTGTTCATTTATGTTCATTTAGCTTTCCACTAAGATCCACAAAACATCTCAAGGAGAATGTCAATCAAGATGAAAGAAAAAATCACTATATTTCTTTGTTTTTTTCCGTATTCATTTTGTTTAAATTAAAGACATAATAATGGCGACTTGCATTGTATTTGCTTTACAACAATCACACAGAAACGTACCCATTGCTCCTTTGTGCAGCAGAGCAGAAACACTAAAGATGTAATCTTTACAGATGTCCGTCATGGGGCTTTTGATAACGCTCCTGCTGCTCTCCAGACATCGGTACCTTTGGAAAGTATCCCACTCTGCTTCACCCTTTGTTCCATTAAACATTTCAAGCTCCTTGACTCGAGGCATCAGGACCAGCTAGAAAAGATTTAAAAAATCAATCAACTTAATAGATTCTTTAGTTTGTCCACAAAGAATGAGCTCTCATAGGACAGTCATACTTTCAGATAGTCATACTCGTATAACATACAGAGTCGATGAGCATGTATGGATTTTGGAGGTGGCTGTTTGTCGAGTACAGCGGCAGCGTGAGGCGGATGGTGTAGTTCAGGCCCTTCTCAAAGCACACAGGCCTCACCAGCAGCACGTGTCTGGAACGCAGCAGACAGGGTCAGGTCTCACACTGTGGGTTTTGGTTCACATAGCATCCATAAAGTGTACCTGGATCCAGGAGACAGAGAGGTGTACTGCTCGTCTCCACTCTGGATGGAGTTGCTGCAGTGACCAGAGCGGTTTGGGGGATTGAAAACAGGACGCTCCACCCGGAGGATGACCTGCTCCCACTGCTGTGGCAGCTGTTGGCACACACGAGCATGTCATTACTGAGGTGTGCTTGCGAACCCTCTAAAACACTTTTAAATAATCTCCTTGTTATTAGAATTATTCTTATTAAACCTCTTGCAGAATTAAATGAATGCATTTCTTTTACTTGAACAAACTCCTTATTTAAATGCTTCGAGGCTTGACGTATTATAAAGCTGTTATAACTTTCTAGGTGGTTTACAGAATATCTTCATCCTAACTCGGTGGCCTAGTGGAAGAATGTCTGCCTTGAGGCTGACCAATGACTCAAAAAATGAGCCTCCAAGCCTCCCTACTTGACATTCAGCATTAACGCATTTAAACGGGGGATTTGACCACCAAATGGTCCAGGGGGTGGGTCAAATTTCATACACCCAGGTATGTGACAACTAATAGGACTTTAACTTTATGATAACTTTATGGTCATGTCTGCAACCACTATCCAACATATGAGGCTCCCCAGAGATTTGTGTTGAACCTCTTTTATCCATTTGTCTGTTTTTATCACCAAGCTGGCTTCAGTGCCAGCCCAAAGCCTCTAAAAACAGGTCAAAAAAATACCAACTCTTTGCCAATTCAAAGGTTCACATTGGCCACATTGACAATTGGGTCCATTAACCTACCATAAACGGACTTTAAGTTATTTATCTTTCTCAGTAGTCATTTTTCTACTTACTTTAGAGTAAAACTTTGCAAGAGACTATTTTTGTAGAAAAAGAGGATTGGATTTTTCTAAGACTGGACATTGAATACCAGGTGATTCTGTAACATCTATTCCTTTATGCAGATGATAATAAACTGTTTGTTTCCCAAAAATGTGATGGGATTTCAGCATTGATTTTTAAGTTCCACTATTCTTTCTGAAAACTTAGACACTTTTTGGGTTATTTTATAATAACTTCAAAACTTAGCTAATTAGAGTATCAACGCACAAAGTTTAGTCACACAAACAGGACTATGGTTGGCTTGGTAAAGTGCAGTTCTCTGAATTATATGTTACCTGTGGCTCGTAGCGGATTAGGATGTCATAGTCCATGGATTCTGGAATGTTGCTGACGTTGAACTCTAGATATTCTCCTTCTGGCACGTTAACAAAGCCCATCCCAGTCCATGTTGGGCTTCGGTTGAGAGGATAAGGTCTTGGAACCACTTCCACACCCTGAAAGAAACGTCCACAATAAAGAAGCCTCTATATCTGAGTACGACACAGTACAACAAACACTCACAGGCCCAAGCTTGGCGTCTTCAGCTTCATAAGTGTAGTGATCCAGATCAATGAAGTAGAAGCCGGACTCAACCTGGTCGCAGCGGCGTCCAAACATGTGCTCCCTGCATACACACTGTCCAGAGTTGGGGTCACAGCTGAGGAGACATACAGACAGGCTCAATGTCCTCTTTTTGTGTCGCACATGTTGTCCCTGGCCTGTACCATATAGTATTTAATAACAAGTCAGAAAGAATGAGTAAACAGTAGTCAGTGACTGTACTCTTTCAAACTAGACATTCAGTCCTGCTATGCTTAACTTTGTCAAATCTCAGCAAAGTGGTGGTATACAAGCCCTCAAACTTCACTCTAATTAATACAAAAAAAAAACAAAATTTGCAAAAGCCACTGTTTTACTGAGATATCACACCTAAAAGGACAACCACTAGATCATTATGGCAGTAAAACCCACAAACTTTTGAACAAGCCTCAGCCTATGGCTCATGGAAACCAGGGCTCAACTCCATCCAAAAATAGAGTCCCATTATATGATGTGAGTCTCATAAATGACACCCATTGTTTGGAAATCGTCGAACTATTCCCTAAAAGCCCTCCAGTCTCTATAAATTCTGATGCTTACCACTTAGTCATGTGAAAAAATTAAGACACCCAATTAAATAATCCGCTCTGTCTTAAAAACTGTTCACTTATCAATGTCCAACCTTATTTTGAAACAAAATCTAAAAAGGAAAGTGATTTAATAAAAATCAAACAAAAACAGACTATTATTCCACTCATAGAAAAAAAATATCTGAACACAAATTCATATTTTAATAGAGTTCAAAGTTTAGACCTCAGAGCCTCTTATTAGCTGTTTTTGCTCCTTATGTTGAAATCGTGTCATTGAGACACTTTTTTGTGGCATCTATCTCTCCCTTAAGTGTGAAGAGTGTCTAGATTTAAACATTAGCAGGAAATTACATTCGTTTGAAATTACATTTCACAGAAAGTTTTAAATGGGATAAAAATGTTTTAATGTCAAGTTAAATCACTTTGATCACTCAGTGATATTCAAATTGATATTAAATGTGTTTGCATACCAATATGTGGGAAAAATATACAGGCTTTCATAGGAAACAAGATCTGTAATTCCACCACCAGCTGTCCAATGAGCCCATGTGTAGGGTTCATTTTATCTATAACCCCTTCCAACAATCTTCTAAAGACCCTCTGATGACCTGCATTTCTGAGACGCTTTCACATTAACGGCTTTCAAAAGTAAGATGGACCGCAATGATTAGGAAGTGCTAACATTTTCTTACAGCTGCCCTCTTTTGTTCCTCAGGTATCTCTTTAGAAAAGAATGACTTCTTGATCATGGTGGCAGTCGTACCCATGGGGAGCAAACCTAGGCCTAAGACCCATGAAAAACCACAACCAGCAAACCAAAAAGAACCAATCCAAATGACGGCAAACATCCAGAAAACCCCCAGGCTAGGAGAGTCATTTCTCAACACTGATCTCCAACTCTTACATCAACAGTCATTGAGTTAGTCCATATGTGTAACATTCCCCTCTTGAGATTTCATTCTTAAAAAAAAGATATCATTGAAAAATCCTGCAACAATATGTTACTGTAGCTTTGGTAAAAAACATTTTGTGATTTTTTTTTAGAAAATACTTAGAGTTGCATCTGAGACCTGAACTCAGTGGAAGATAGATGTTAACTTCTTTGAAAGACAGAAACTGAAGCAAAGTTTCATCAAAGGATTTTTGTGGAGAATGTATTATCAAACAGACTTTATAGATTAGATTTACTAAACTGTTCCTGAACAAGACAGTAGACTGTCATATTTAATGAAAACACCTCATAATCACTCTGAAGCACATTGATGATAGACTGATGGCTTTCTCATTACTTTCGTTTTATATGCACAATACTGTATATCTGCCTTTAGTAGCCCCGGCGTTTATTCCAAAAATGTGCCAGCTGGTCCGACGCTTATAAGAGACAGGCTTTTATTCCATCACAGACAGAATGGTGATGTGGGTTCATTTTGCTGTGAAATTAGGTCACAAAATCCGGACAACAGATGAACATTTCAGGGTTTATTGAATTGCTGAGACCATTGTATTCTGTTCTGATTAGCACTGGTTGTGAACGTTTCATTTCTCTTTGAATCATCATTAATCTCCGTATCAAAAATCATCTTTGCTTTCATGTGAATCATTTATCTGGCGACGCGCACCTTACTTCTTTGCTCAGTATTTCATGTTCAGACCAGTTTGTCTAATTTGTCTTTTGGTTTCTTTGCATCTCCACCAGGCAATTGTTTGCTTGTTGCTCCTTTTTCTCCTTCTCATACATTTTGGATCCACCCCAGAATGTGGTGCAGATTCCTTACCAGAATTTTCTTTGCTGAAGATGAATGTATTTGTATTAATGCTAAGTTAAATATTTTATTTTTAGGACCCTCAGTAAACATGTAGACACAAAGAAAACAATGTCAAGATGTGAAGTTAACACTGTTATTACATTGACGCTAATGTAGAGATTTGAAAGTCTCTGTATTCTTCCTTAACTGTTTCATCTGAATATATTTATCCTTTACTGCAGATACTCTTACTTGTTGTGGACGGCCCCACCGTGATCGCAGTCACATGGTCTGCATCCATCCATGTCATTTGACAGACCCCAGTGCTCTGGCTGATGGGAAAGAAAGTAAAACAGAGCTTCATTTTTACAGTACCTTTTGAAACTTTCTAACAATCATTTTGAAAGAACAGATAGAAGACCATGACAGTAGTACAGCTTGTAAGAGCTGAAGTCTTGAATATACTATTCTGTCTGGAATATAAGATATTTGCGTCTCATTAATAAAGATAGTAAAGAGCTAGTTTAGTTGTGGCCTTCATGAGAGCTCTAAAAGTCAGTTCTGAGACTAGTCCTCCAGAAATCAACTCATTTTTACTTTTCTCTTTTTGTTTTAATATCAATAACTTCTTTTCTTTTTGATAAACTGAAGGAACTTTGTCTGGGAGTCTAATAAACCGTGGTGGTTTGGTTGAACTCCTACAAGAAAATGAGTGTCATCTGCATAAAACCTAAAACTGGAATTTGGAATTGGTTTATTTTAAGCAATCAAACAAAAACATAAGAACACAAACCAAAAAAAACATATAAACAGTGCTCCCTCGCTATATTGGGGTTCACCTTACGCAGTTTTACTGGGTTTTTTTGGCGTTTTTTTTCCCCCAAGGCATTGTGTTGTGCATCCTGATTGGCTGTTGACCATTGTCAATCAATCTCCTCTGTCCTGTGTCACCTATACAAAACTGTTTCCATAAATCTGATCACGATCAGTTCTTTGTTTTCATCCTATAATGCTGATTTTATTTTCTAAGAAGGTTTGAACCTTGAGTTTAAACAAGAGATAAGTGTGAAAATGTTCATATATGTCTGAGAAAACACCCTAAAGACATCTATAATCCTACTTTGCAGATTTGTTCTATCACGGGTTATTTTTAGAAGGTAACGCCCGCAATAAATGAGGAAATGCTGTATACATAAATGTATTAAACCTAGTTAATATATTTCAACATAAATTGACTGGAAAATAAAAGACGATATATAATTTAATTTGTGGTTATCCTCTAAACCAGAGTCAAAAGCAAGGTCTAAGGATCAAACCCTGAGGAACTCCTCAAGACATGGATACTCTCAGATTTGTTAGTTTCTAGGAAAACAACAAAAGCCTCTGCCCCCACTTTTAAACCCCACCCATATTTCCTGCCTGTCAAGGAGGTGGACAGCATCAAAAGGCTCCATTCAGATCAAGCAGCACTAGAGCTGAGGTTTGAGGTGCAGCAGCTGTGTTTGGAGTCGTACCAGACACTGATCACAGTTGTGTCCATCAACGAGCCTTTTGCAGATACATTTCCCCGTCTCTGAGTCACAGTGGGCTCCTCCGGGCATCGTTCCCAGCTGGTTGCAGGTACACGCTACCAAGTCGCACAAAAAAAACAAAGTCAAGAGGTGTTTAACCTACGCTATGCATACTTTTCTAGATGTTGTTTGTTTGATGTTGATAGGTGTTGTTTAAATTTTTTTTGATCATATATTTTCCACCTAAACACATTTAGTCCTTCACTATGATCAAAGTTTATTAATAAATCAATTATTCGATTCTTCCAAGAAAACAAAGCAAGATAAAAACTTTGATAATCCAGATGAGTAAAAAAAATCATGAAAGAAATTATCTTTAATGGAGAATTGAACATAGGCCACTCTGTCCAGCTTCAATTCTGAGCTGAATCAAAAAGGACATTTCAGCTTTCCTCCAAAAAGCCACACAAACATTAAAATTTAAACCAGAAACAAAAAACCTCTCTTGTCCTTGTTTGTTTGTTTGTTCTTGTTCTCTAGTTCATAGCTTATAACCATTGACTGTGTACGGGGATTGGACCGAGTGTGACATCATCCATAAAAATCCCTTACTTCCAGCTCCAACCAAAGGAAATTAATTCAGTCGCCATTTTTTTTCGTGACATAGGCACCACCTTGTAAGCAGTGATTAGTCCAAGCTGGTCTGAGTCATCATTTCTATGGAAACCACTCTCACCAATCGGGAGTGAGCTTGTTGGATGTCCACACCCCTTCCACTTGAACGTGGGCTCCACAAAAGGTTTTAAATGTTGGACGTGGGGGCCAGCAGGCACTACCTACTTTTATTGAGGCATCTGATTGGTCAGTTTATAATAACTTTTACTACAGAAACAAATATCGTGAAATAAATAGGATTAGCATGAATATGTTATAAAAGCTAGCAGAGAAAGAATGGTTACCCTATAGGATTTGGCTTCTTGGATCCAACAGGTAGCCTAATTCCTGCTTGGAACGCCAGGTAGGAGAGATCACTAAGTCCAGTTTTCATATACAGTCAATGCTTAAAACAGGTGTTCCAATTTTTTTTGTTTCTTTCCTGTCCTTTAATCCAATCCGATTACCAGAGATGGTCACTGTCTCTGAATTGGTTTCTGCTGCAGTTGTCCTTCTCTTCCTCCCTCTTGCTCAGTATGGTTGTTTCACTGAAGGCTCTTTGACTTAATGTGCAGGTTACTTATATAAATGTTTTGATCTGGTCTTACTGGAAGAATCTGAACTTAATCAGATTATAATTTTAACTTTTGGTTTTACTAGCTTTGAATTGTCTCTTTTGAAATGAATCAGTGAGAACTCACGTAAGCAGCCCTCAGGGTGTTGTCCTAGACCGTAGTAGCCCCGCCTACAGTTGTCGCAGCGCTCTCCCTCCACTTTGGCCTTGCAGCGACACTGACCTGAGATCAGCCCCGCCACCACATCAGTTCGAGGGTCACAAATCCCACCCTCTATTGATCCGTCTGGGTCACAGTCGCATGCTATTGACAGGAAAAGAAAACCTTCAGACTGTTTGGCTTTTCAAAATAAAAAAATATATATTTAAAGGTTTATTGAAATGGAAGAAATTCCAGTTATCTGGATGTAAAAGAGTGAGAAAAGAATAAATAACAGTAACTTATCTAATTACAGCCTGGGTCATGGTTCTGTATGCTAGTTGTCAGATTGATACAAGAACAAATCTAGAACCAAGTTATTTTAGTTCAGGGTAAAACAGACAGGAAGATGACACGGGGGTCTTTAATTTTAAAGCAGTATTTCTATTTGCACCCAGTACTTTGCAGGTAATTACAGTCATCCTGCAACAACAATGACTTTCAGCTCTTTCACCACACGGCTCCAGGTGGTGTTTGTCTGAATTAGTGAGGAGTTAAGGATGCTGGGAGACAACAGGCGAAGTTCAGATGAGTTCTATGTCTGAGACCTACGCTCGCAGATGTTTGGGTCTTTCAGGTCTCTGTTGGGGTGCTGGTAGAAGAAACGTGCACACTGCTCACACTGCCGGCCCATGGTGTTGTGCTGGCAGTTGTCGCACACCCCTCCGCTCACGTTGCCCGTCATCATGAACACGGCGAGGTCAAAGTGGCATGATGTGGCATGAAGGTTACAATCACACACTGAGAAGCAAAATAATATTTTACAACTTTCGTTCTTTTTCCTCACTATAACCTTTAAAACAGTCATTAATATCAAGATACATTAATTATTGAAGTTTTTTTTTATCACAAAGTATAAACAATCCTTACAAATTAGTTAATAAGTGAAAGCAGTTCTTATCCAAGAAAATCAGTTCTTTGGCAATTTTTGATTAACTGGATCTACTCTTTAAATTAAAATGTTTTCATTTCTTTTTAGAATTTTTATTAAAGTAAAAAACTCAGTTTTTACTCTTGCAGGAGTGTGTGTTTTTTCCTTCTGCAGGCCTCCAAGGTAAATCCTGATAGAAGTCTTTGCAGCGCTCACAGTTCAGCCCCTCGGTGTTGTGGTTGCACACACAGTGACCATGAACCTGCACACACAAAAGCTTACTGGAGTGCAACCAACAGTAAAGCGAAATTCTCATTTTTGAACAGTGTTTTGGTTTTTCATGACCAGTCAGCCATACAGTATTCATCAAAACAAAAGGAAATTAATATTTCATTGTTTGTGATGGGTGTAAAAGAACAGCAATTTCACTTTTTGAATTGATTAATAAAAATATGAAAAAAATGTTTGCTATTCTAATTTTTCCAAAAATTTAGAAGAGAGTTCATCAGATTAAAAAGAAAGATTTTCTTTATAGTCCCACTCCAATCTTTTTTTGAGTTTTTTTTTAAATCGTTCCCAGTGGTCTTTTAATTATGATTATGCCATTTTTAGCCAAAATAAAAAAAAAAAGTAGTTTTCTAGGACATATTTCTATATATTTTATATTTCTATAGGTAGTTCATTCGAATTTTGCCTCTAAATTGTGGGCAAGACTGAGAGTTCTTTGTTTACATGCTGTTCTGCAAGTTTACAGCCCCTCACACCCCCAATTTA
Source organism: Adrianichthys oophorus (assembly GCA_036245035.1). NCBI lineage: Eukaryota > Metazoa > Chordata > Actinopteri > Beloniformes > Adrianichthyidae > Adrianichthys > Adrianichthys oophorus. Next base: position 10,450,726 of record BSAI01000030.1, read on the forward strand.
ACCTTACTGGTTCAACAAAAATGGCAATCAAAATTGGAGCAATTCAGCCAGATTCCAGCTCAGACGAAGTAAACAAAGACGTACAAGACGTTTGTCTACAAATGGATGAATCAGAATGAAGTAGAGCAGATAGCTTGTCTTCCATGTCACAGATACGATCTTATTCAAAAAGCAGTTTTTTTTGTCTGCTCCTGATTCACAAAAAAATACTCAAAAATGCAATTTTGAGCTAAATGTTCTTCTCCATCATCAGAAGAATGCCACCTGAACATGTTGAAAACACAATTTTCATCGGAGGGGGTCATTAAATGATGCAAACAAATCAGTTTATCATCTGATGCTTTGAATATTGTAAATAATCCGTAAAATGTAAAGTGAATGTGTGTTGGATGTACCATCCCCTCAGCTCCAGTTGGCTCTCCGTCAATGGGGGCACACTCTGAAGCGTGACCGTAGCAGAAGCAGTTTCCACGGACGACCATGTCGTAGAGAGCGTAGTAGTACTTCTCTGTCACCTCGTCACGGAAGTCCAGCAGATTATCGCCCAGCGTGTGGAGTTTAATGAACTTCACTCTCAGGTTTGTGATCTTCAGCATGTCTGCACACACACAAGAAACTGTAGTTCAAACTGAAGAAGTATTTGGCTTTACAAGTTTGTATTTTTATCAGTTACAAGTTGATTTGTAAATAAAAATACTTTAGTTGAGTTAATTTGATCAATCAAATACTGAATAGTTGTTTTCCATCTCTTTTATTTTATTTTGAAAAACAATTTTTTAAAGCTTAATTTAAAAAATAAACACTGATGTCAATATTTATTTTTTCTAACATGAAACTTTTTGGTGGCACATTTTTTGAAAATTGTATTAAAATTTATGACAAAAAAGATAAAATCATGAAGTTTCTTTCAGTTTAACCACACAACTGCAGTTAAGTTCATCAAGCTGAACCATATTTCCATCATTTTGTTCCAACTTAGAGTCTTAAATTTCATTTGCTTTTTTTGTTGACAAAGAAACATTTTCGAATTTAGTTCAGCAGGATGTTGCTGCTGCTGTTCTCACCCTTGGCGTTTACCACATACTTCACACAAATCCCCTGTGGGTTCATGTCAGGAAGAAGGCAGAGTGAGTGTTTCTGCCCAGCTAAAGGGGATTGCACACAGTCCACGTCACCTCCACATGTGAAATTCTTTGCTGTGCTCTTCCTGTCTGACCTCTGACCCCTGCATTTATGGTTGCTGTCTGCAAGAAGGTTTTAACAAACCATTCAAAAAAACTCAAAGGCAATGTCATGCCTTTGATATTTTGTTTTCTTCTAGTTAAAAAATGTTAAATAAAATATTTTAATATTGAGAGCATCATAATTATAAGTTATAAATATTTTACTGGATATACTGTAATATATATTTTATTCATGTATTTATACTTATTTATAATTTATTAATATTTTTTGAATATGATTTTAAGCAATGAATAATCAGTGCGCAGATTCAGTTAAATTTTGACAAATGCATACCTTAAATATATATACCGGTATATATAAAACAAACATCCATCCCAGAGTTAGTTTTCAACATTTAATTCTGACTTTATTGCGCAGATTTGATCCTCATTCAGGGTCATGGAATTTCCACTTTTACCCACTCATTAAGAGCTCGCCATTGCTGCATTCAGGTGCTGGTAAAATTTTTAGCATTTGCTCACACTGATCTCAGTCAACACAAACATACACTCACTTGTTGCTCCAGGTAAATGGTTTTTTTTTTTGTAATGACAAAGACTGACAACTACAACACATTGATTTGTAAAAACACACACAATAAGTTAAAATGTTGCAAATTTTTCAATATATGCATGTTTTTCTTTGCATTACATTTTTGACAAAAAAACTTTAAAGTAGCCTATTTATTTTATTGTTTATCATTAGTTTTAATCTTTAAGGAAGCATATTTTATTCAATAAAAAGGGTGGTATTCTTTTCTTTTAATTGAATGAAAAACGTTTTCACAAAAACTATATTAAAAACAAATTTTAAAAAATATCTCAAAAAACTCCGACTGTGATCGACAAAGTTGACCACACCCTCAATGTGAGCGTCCAGCAGGTCACACATGGACTTTACTGCCTTGAGTCCAATATTGTCGTTAGGATTCACGCTCAAACAAAAGAATAAACACTTCATACTGATCAATATTTAATACTTCCCCACTGTTTTGTCGTGTTTGTAGATAGAAGTCGATGCCTTTAAGAAAGGTTTGTGTTCATAAAAAAGTTCAGAGATCAGAAGTGTCTTTTATTAAAATAACATTACATTTCTGTAATGTTATAAAACCCGACATAAGACAACACTTTCAATTATTGTTATTGCTTTGTTTTTGCAAGAGAATAATCATTAATGTTTGGCTAGTAGAGTCCAGATTCAGCTGGTAGACGGAAAGCCTACATGGAGCGCCACAACCAAGTGTCTGGAATAGTATACAGGAACATGTGTGCAGAATATGGACTGAAAACCCCAAAGTCAAAATGGAAACACCTCAGAAAGTGGTAGAGAATGAGAGAGCAAAGATCCTGTGGGACTTCCAGATACAGACTGATGGTGATGGTGAACCAACAAGACATTGTAGTGGTGCATAAAGACCAGAGGAAAGCTGTTGTGGTGGATGTGGCAGTACCAAGCGATGGTAACATCAAGAAGAAGGAACATGAGAAACTGAAATTACAGGACGGTACAGCAACCAACAAAACGACCGGACCCCTGATTTAACTGGAACAGCCAGTGCGTCAAAAACAACAAGTTGGGGACACCCAACACATCAAAAGTGATACAGAGGGGTCCTTAACCATGTGTCATATATTTTACTTATCATATGATGAGTCAGGAGTGATAATGTGTGGTAATTGGAGCACTCGAGGCTGTAAGCCCTCCCCAAACTGGAGGAGTGGCTACAGCAGATCCCTGGACAAACCTCAGACATCTCAGTCCAGAAAAGCACAGTGCTAGGAACAGCTAAGATACTGCACAGCTATCTATTATTACTATTATTACTTGTAACAAAACATAGATCTAAACATATTTTTCAGTTCATTTAAAAATCAGGGCAGCTGTGGATATAAGGTAGGACAATTGCCATTTAACCAAAGGGTTTATGGTCTGATTCCCAACTCTGGACTTGGTGGTAAATGGGAAACGTTTCACTACATGGAAAAGCACTGTACAACCACCAAAGCAATTCAGAATTTGTTTTGCTGTCTACTGTTCTGTCTGATTACTAGCTAAATGTAGAGGGAAAAAAAAGCAATTTAAGATCTTAAGTATGAAAATAAATCAGAAGATCCAACTTTTTAATGTAAAATCAGAACTAGCTTACTCTGTATCCTCAAGCTGTAAGGGTCTTCAATCTCAAACGCGGGGTCCAGCACTCTGAATATCACCTAAAACGTAAGAAAGTAGCGTAAAAAAAAATCAAAATAACAGTTTTGCTATTTTAAAAAGGTCAGTTGGTGAACTCACTTCTCCCTCTGTGGATGGTTCGATATCTGAGTAGCGGGTGTCACAGATTATGTCGTCCACTTTGATCATGGGCCCAGTGGAAATACCCGGGAAGGACGTCTCGCAGTTGGAGGCAAAGTAACGGTAGATCTGCCAGGATTTCCCAAAGTCCATGGACCGTTCAATCATCATAGCAGCGGGACGAAAGGTCTATGAAAGGAAAAACACCTCAAAACCTTACAGTTTACCTCCTCAAAGCTGCGATGATGCTTATATTTCATTGTCTCATAGTTTTTGGTTTGTTCAGTGGCTTTTACTGATTTATTTAGAGAAACAAAAAAACTAGTTAAGCAAAATCAAACTAAAACCAGGACATATGGCTGAACTAAAATGATACAAAAGTTAAAGGATAAATTACAAATTAGATGTGACAAGTTGAGACAATAAAAAAGCAAAACAGGAAACATCAGAAACCACAGCGCTATCTACACTCATTGACAACAGAAAAAGGATAACACTTTCCTTTTTGCTTTCGAACACCAAAAAAACATGCCATTACTTTAGACAATGTTAAGGCTTTACAAATACATTAACTTACATGTATTTAATGCATGTATGATGCTAAGCAATTGTATTAGGCGATTTTTATTGATGCTTTGTAATGCATTAAGTAAAGTTGAATAATAAACATTAGTAGCTGGTTACTAATGCATTAAGTAATACACCTTATAATGCAAAATAATGCTTAAAAGGGGCTGTTTACACTTTAATAGTTAATTAATTCCTAATTATAAATTAACTAACATAAACAAAAGGGATACTTTTTGTAAGCATTACCAAATAAAGAAGCAGCTGTGATACTAGTAAACTAAAACTAAATGGGACCATAATAAAAGAGCAAAATCCAAAGATGAATGATTAAACATATCTAAAAAGCAGAACATAAATGTAAGCATAAATACAACACTAGGTCTGAAAACAGTCAATAAAACCAGAAAAGCTTTTTCTGTACAGTACACCACCTTAAAGAGAGAGATCCCAGATGCCCCTCAAATGGCAAACTTAACCGGTTGGGAGACAGAGGCCAAGAGGGAAGCCCCGAAAAACCAAACAAACCAGAAGCAGAAGTTCTAACACTCTCTCGTTTTTTTCTCCTTATTTTTTCTCTTTCTTGAACGTGATTATCTGACTGCAATGGGAAAGAAAGTTTGTCCAAAAAAGAGTCCTCTTTGCAGCCCTGATGTTGCAGGCGTATTCCAGGATGACATTGTTTGAATTGTTTACATTTAGAAATGCACTCTCGGAGAAAGACGCTTTGAGTCAGAGAGGAAGAGGACTGCTGAAGCTTCTCCCAGCACGATGTGATTCTAGTTAAAGACTTAGAAGGATGATTTTAATTGGGTTAAATCAAGATTTTTTTAACATAGCTTTTTCATCTTTGAATAAAAATATGATCTGCAACATAAAACGCAACAAGCTCTGGGTGTCTCTTTTTGGAGTAGGAAACGCTGAAAGCTAAATAAGTCCATGTTGGGTTATTGTCTGCTGATGTTTCCGGTCATGGACCAGAAAGGATGCATATCCTTCAGTTTGTTTGGACTTTGGATGAGAGGCATAACTTCATGCAGCTGGTCACCATCACAGTGGATCACGTGATGAATTTTTTCCCAATGTTACCTTCCCAACGGAAGGATTTTATAAAACTGTCCAAGGCTCTGCTGATTTTGTGGGAATATTTATTAGACTGTTGTGGAGAAGGGTACCCACCTTGAAGGTCATGATGAGGTGTGTGAAATGAAATTCAGCCTCCAGGTCCAGCTGGATGGTAACGTCCTCCACACCTGCAGGGAAAAAGAGCCAAACAGATCGAAAACTCAATCTTTTCATTTGACAGACTTTAGCGTGACCTTTTCAAACATCAAAACAGACTCTTTTGTAACACCTCACGATCTTCATTTTATTTCAGTTTTTATTACTTTATTGGCTTCAGTTTAAAACAGATTGGAAAGAGAACTAAGCTTTGATAGAAGATGGCTGTGAAGGAGTCAGGAAATCCCATGTGAGGCCATTGTGTGTCTGCAGCTTCCTGCCATTTCTCAGCCATCTGCCCTGCTGGCTGCAGTGCTGACCGTGACTCACTCATCTCACAGGTTCCCACCACTCTGCAGGAACAGCGAGTGCATGTCTAAATGTGCAAGTTAATCAGCAGAGACTGCTTATTCTGCGTGGAAACCTGCTGTAATGTTATGATATTATACGGAGGATTCCTGATTTTCTGTTGTTTCTGGGGGTTTTATCTGGAACAGTCACTGGGAAAGACGCTCAAACAACACAGCTTGTGCATGTTTACACAAGAGAAGGGTCTGGCTGCAGGTTGCACGTATCAGTTGACTGATGTTTACTTTTATCTTATAGTTTTGAAGGTTGGAGATTCAGTTTCATGACCTTAGACAGGTATTTATGTCAGTCCTCTATTTTATTTTTAATTCTAAGCATTTTACAAAGAAGTGTGAAACAAAATATCTCCACAGACTTGACAAACCTTTACAGAACATCATCATAAATACTCGACTGTGGCTGTTGACAGGACCAGTTACTGGATTTTAAGGGGATTTTTTCACATCAAGTAACTTAACAAAGAAAATAATTGTTAAAAAAACAAATTTCTTTCATTTGCATTGAATAAATAGTTTTTATTAAATAATTCTTATTACCGGTAGTTTGATAAATTAATGCTATACTTAAAATAATAAACAACCGGAACAGGGAAAAAATGTTCCTACACTTTATTCATCCAGCATAATTTTTTCATTTTGAAATTGTTTTTTTATGTATAAATATCCTAAAAATTTCCCAAAATTTCAAATTCAGAATAAAAAGTAAAATGCAAACTACATCTTTAATTTGTGTAGCACATCATTAGTTTATATAACAATCTGAAAAAACTGGAACTTAAGTACTTTGTGTTAAAAGTCAGTTTGAATTAAATTGGTTTAAAGTAGAAATAACAAATTTTCAATTTACTCTTGGAAATACAAAGTTCTATGTTAAACTATATAAATTATTTGGGTAAACTTACTGAAAATTCCTTGATTGTGAATTTCTTTTGACTCTAAAACTCCTCTTAAGGCTCCTTGTATATTTACTGTTCCTGCTTTCAGGGCCGTTGGGTGTTCAGGTGATGACATACGTGTCTGCACACCTGTTCTCCTCAGCACACCTGTGAGCCCGGGCCCCTGTCCTGCTCTGATTGGCTCAGCTGAGGGACTCTGTGATCTCCTGTCTTGTCATTACTGAGCTCGGTTCCCATGAGAACTGGCACCGGAACACGCTTTTGGTTGGTTTTTCATCCCGACTCACCGTTCTCAGACTGCCACCAGGTCTTCAGGCGGTTGGGGGCGAAGGTTGTGACCACATTCTCTATGGTGTGGCTGATGTTGTTGATCTCCTCGTCGTACATCTGCCTCGAGTCGCACTGAAAGCATTTATTCTCCTCCTGATGAACAAAAAGGAGTAAAGAGTGAAGAAGACCCACGAAAAGGTGTAAAAAACTTTTGATTTTTTTTTACTGATTTTTGTCAAACATGGAATCAGAAACCAGTCTGACAGATTTTTAGTGGTGGTGAACTGCAGGTTTCTTAATCTATCTGGTACAGTTAATTTTTTTTATCACTCCATCATGATTCTTCTGCTTTTTAATGGAATATGTAAGATATTACTTTTACTTTTGTTTTCTGCAGAAGTTTAAAAAAAATTAAAAACAACTTGAAAAATACAGAATGTAAAATGTTTTTCTCTTGGTATGAATAAAATAATCTGCCAGTGGAACTGGTAGAATTGATTTATTTGCACTGTTTTTTTCACTCCACCCTTTTTTGGAAAGACATATCACCTTCAGAGGACTGAAAGTCATGTATTAGATAATATTACAACAATTATTATTAAATAAATATCAAAATAATTAAAACGAGACATTAGGATAAATGAAACAGTTTGATTTCAAAGTAAAATATTTGTAGAAAACAAAAATGTTGATTTGAAAAAAACAGGTTGGAGCTTCATTAGAAAATGAGCTGCAGTCATCTGCCTGATAAAGTTTTGGTTTTATACTTTTTTAAACAGGTGTGCATTCATTGAAAGAACTGATGATGAAGAGGGAAAATTGTGGAAGAAAGACTGTAATTCTCTCCTGATTTACAGTCAGACGCTTTTGCAACTAAATAGCTGGAATTGATTATTTCAAATCACTCATGGTTAAATACAACTTTGTGGTTTCTGCAGATTTCTCCATCTCAATGAACTCCATTCCAACTGTGTCTGAGTTTACATGTGACACAACTCTGGATAATCGGCTCCACTCCTCTCTGAAAAAAAATGTCTGTCACATAACTTCCTCCCTTCCCTGATGTGCAACTCATACTTGAGGACTGTGCTCATCCCCAGAGTTCAGACAAGCCCCACAGTGACTGCGCTTCATAAAAACTGCCTTTCACTCACACAGCTAACCAAAGGAGGGCTGATAAGAAAAGAATATCCTCCTGCCTCACCCCCAGCCCACATCCGAACAGGGCCGGGATTGTGAGGGGACACAGTGCTTTTATTGTGAAGGGGGAATGGCTGAGCTCCCACTTGACAAGACAGTGAGCAGACCATGGACATGTGCACACTCCCACACATCAGAAAAGTCTTGTCTTACCCTTTGCAGCCAAAGAAGCCGACTTTTAATTGAGCTAGCTTCATTTAACCCTGGAGAACAAAGGAACTATTTTCTTTTGGACTTTTAAAGTTAATTTGACTTTTTTTTTTGGTTTGTTCCTTTTTGGGGGGCAGCATAAAAAAAAGGAAAAAAATAATAACTATTTAAACATTCATTGTATCCATTATAGGTGCATGTGGTTCTTTAAACGTTACATTTTACTACTTTTCAATGATAATCAAGATACATTTTAAAGCCGCGAGGAGCGTTGTATGCCCACAGGTGCAAACTCTCACCCTCCACCCCCTCCACACACACA
>BSAI01000030.1:10459242-10502276 GCA_036245035.1 Adrianichthys oophorus
ACACACACACACACACACACACACACACCCAACCTCTTTTACCTGCCCTGACCAGCTGGGCAGCTACATGCCCCTCACTTGCCCATTCTGCCCCTGCCACCCTGGTTAGAACTGCTTGTGACATATTCATAAAAAAACTACTTTTTTTCAAGATGATGGCTCTCTTTAGATTTTATCTCCATAGCAACCATTCTGTTTTTTGGTCGCCTGGGGGTGTCTATATAAATTTTCAGAAGAATTGGCAAAAAACGTTTTTGGATTTCCTTGGCAACTGAGGTTTTTTGTAAACCATGCCCAAATTCTTTATATATATATATATATATATATATATATATATTTCAATGTGATATTGTTTCATTTAGCTTGAGCCACAATTTCATGTAGTAAATTTTCACAAAATTTAGTAAAATGTGCGAGAAACAGGGGAACGCCACTTTTGCGAGCTTGCTACACTCACGTTTAAATCCAAACATTAAATCCAACATTTTTTTCTTGATGCACGAGGAGTTTTAGATTAAAATCTAAGCCCAAAATGTGTTTAACTAACAAATTTTGGTGAGTTTTTGAGTATGTTTGTGGGGTTTAAATTTTTTGCTCAAATACGCAGTAAGAAAGAAGAATTGTGAAAACAATTCTCCAGTCCAGAACTTCCAGTCCAGAACCGCTCCGAAACAGAATAAATGAATTTAAAAGCAAAAGAAAGAGTTTAGGACTCTGAGAAGTTTTGTCCCCTAAATGCTTTCTGCAGAAGCACATCTGTCTCATTTATAAAGTACTGAGCGGAGAACTAAAGCTTTCATCAGACAGTGATGAGCAGCTCCTCAGAAATATCAAGTCTGATGAAATTGATCTGTTCAAATTCTTGAAAAAGATGCTTCAGATTTGCTGAAGATGAAGATTTGACTGGCATTTGCTTTCTACCGATGGGTTTCTGCTCTACCAATTGAGTCTTTTTATTTTTTGCACTAAAATTAGACTAAAATAAAAACAAGTTGGTTATTTTTCTTCAAAACATTACATTACAAGTCCCAAAAACTTTAAGTGTTGTGATTTCTTTTCCTCCAAATTATTTTCAGAATCTGCTCCAGCTCCCCGGGGATTAATGCAATCTGCAGGCAAAAACAACAGCAAACATCTGGAAGGTTTTCTCACGCTTTCTAGATGTTCTTGCAGGAGTTTTCTCAGTGAAGTGTAACTCTAAAAATTAGGTCAACTTTTGGATTGTAATGGCATAAATGTAATGGAATTCTTCATGTTTAAAAGTTATCTTTTACTTAATTTCCTGCAGGAACTGTTTTCCCACAAGCCTCAGAAGGGCAGATTCTCCCTGGCAACAGTGGGCTTCTCACCTCCAGGTGACCAACGATGCAGAAGGGAGTTGGCCCAATCAGGCCGCAGGTGGAGGAGGCGCTGAGTTTGTGCGCCCGACCGATCAGCAGGTCACCTGTGGCCGGGTAGCAGCTGCCCTCCGTGCACAGATCTGGAAACTCTGGCTCCTGAGTCCACACGGGGGACCACAGAGCTGCAGAGAGGAAAAGCAATGAAGCCTCAATGCGAACACTATCTCACAAAGTCCAGAAGCAGAACTGTGCTGTCACTTCCCTCACACAGGAATCTTTACAGCAAACAAAAGCTGCAAATGTAAAAGCTACACGGACCGTATTTGTTTTTACAGACAAACAGTTCTCATAAAAAAGAAAAACACTGAATAATAGTTTTCATATGGTTTTCATTACATGTGCTGATGCCAGAAAACTTTGGCCACTGCAGTTCCTGCAGTAAACAATCAACAAAACTGCTGCACAACTTTACAAAAAGCAACATTTCAACTCACCCAAAGATGTGAAAGTGAAAATTAGAAGCAACATCTCAGAGAGCAGATCGGTTACAACTGCTGCAAGATGTTGGTGGGTCAGCCAGCAACTGTTGATGAGCGTAACGTCAGAAGCAGGAGGGAGTTGTCTTCCAGAAACTCTGCATCCCACCAACAATCAACTCCACCTCTCTGGCAGGGCGGCAAGATCCAGAAAACAAGCTCACCATCTGCTGGGGGAGTCTGAGAAAATCCACCAACAGGAAGGTTTTTTAGAATGTTTTCATTGGGATGAAAAGAAAAGGGCCATTTTATACTAAACCTGTGGGAATTTATCTTTATTTAAAGATCGTCCTATAATATATACTGTTAAGAACTCTGAGGAATGCAAACGAAAAATAATTTAATAATGCACAGTAAAATAATAATCATAAATTATCCATCCATTTTCTAAACCCACTTTGTCCCTTTCGGGGTCACAGGGCTGCTGGAGCCTAACCTGGCCACTTGTGGGCAAAGGCAGGGTAAACCCTAGACATATTGCCAGTCTGTCACAGGTCCACAATCACACACCCATACACACTTAGGGACAATTTAAAGTAACCAATTAACAAATGAAACATGTTTTTGGATGGTGGGAGGAAACCGGAGTCCCTGGAGAAAACCCATGCATGCACGGGGAGAACATGCAAACTCCACACAGAAAGGTTCCCCATTGGTTATGCTCTTTCAAGCCCCGTTTTGGGATTTGAAGTGGGGGCCTTCTTGCTGTGAAGCAAGAGCACTAACCATTAATAATAATAAATAAAAATAATAAATTATTAGGGCTGCACGGTGGCGCAGTGGTTAGCGCTCCTGCCCTACAGCAAGAAGGTTCCCGGTTCAAGTCCTGGCTGGGGGACCTTTCTGTGTGGAGTTTGCATGTTCTCCCTGTGCATGAGTGGGTTTTCTCTGGGTACTCCGGCTTCCTCCCACCGTCCAAAAACATGTTTCACAGGTTAATTGGTTACTCTACATTGTCCCTAAGTGTGAATGTGAATGTGAGTGTGTATGGGTGTGTGATTGTGGCCCCTGCGACAGACTGGCGACCAGTCCAGGGGTGTACCCTGCCTTCGCCCATGAGTAGCCGGGTTAGGCTCCAGCAACCCTGTGACCCCGAAAGGGATAAAGCGGATTGGAAAATGAATGAATGAATAAATTATTAATTGTATTATTAATTAACAATTAATAATATAATAATTACACATTCAAATTGATAATTAATTATTACAATAAAAAATAATTATTAAAATTCACAATTGATCGTTATTATTAAAATAGTTTATATGTTTACTTTGAAACCGGAAATATAATCTGCTGCAGTACGCTGGTCGGACTTGTTTCACAGACGGACCGGAAGCAACGAGGTTACCCGAGTCTTCGCTGCATCTGCTAACTTTTCGATCAGCTCGTGTTCCTTGTGAGTTTTTAATTAAAAGAAAATAAATCTATAAAATATTATCTTAATATTTTTTCATACAAAAAGTGTACTTGAAACTATTATTAAACGTTAACATTTAAGAGTTTAAAGAGCCAGCTTATCCGTTGGCGGGAGACTCCCGGAGGTTTCCATCAGCAGCGTGAACGCTTTGACTTTGAGTTCAAGTTTGTCCTTTTTTGCTTTAAATTTAACAGATTGTATTTATTGCTAATTATTAAAACTAACGATATGTCATCAAATCACTCCACATGAGTAAAATCGTTTTAAATGGCATTTGTTCTTGCGCCTCGGAAAAGTCTGACCTCGTGTCAGGAGTGGTAAACAAACATAACGGCAGTCTGCAAGTCAATATTAATTTATTTAAAATGTATGTACATACATGAATAGACACATCATGATGCTGTCATAAATCAGTTTAATGTTTTAGGTTCAGTAAAAGAGTTACATGTATAAAGCTCTACATAAAACATTAAAACTTTATTAACAAAACTTCATGTACAACAGAAGTTAAGGTGGCTTTATTTAAGGCGTTCAGTCCTCGTAGCTCATTTTACGGAAACTTTAAAAGTGTCAGAATGAGAAAGTTGCAGGTGGAATATAATGATGCTTTAAGAGTTCACACATAAAATCTACATGCTTCCCTAATATTCAATTTTACCTGTAGGTTAAATACATCAGAAAACACTCATATCTCATCCATAGGTAATGTGGTGTTTGGTGCCAAACGTTTTCAATCACATATGTAGAAACACTGGAAGAGTTGTGTGTTATCTGCCCTTATGTGTTTTTGATGAACAGATGGAGAATTACTCATGCAAAACTAATTGGACGGTCGTTAAACTAAATGTTAGTCAGCAGCGTTCTCTAAATCAGTGATGATTCAGAGATTTGGTGGCTGGATTGCTCAGTTGGTTAAGTGGAGGACTGGCAAATGGAAAATCAGGATTCATTTCCCAGGGTGCACGATTAGCTTCATCCAGTGTGGGTCCTTAGGCAAGACCCTTCACGCTGCTGCCTCACTTTGTAGTCACAAGTGGGGCCAAGTCTGGGTCTCCCTGTGCTCGTTCCCAGCCCACATAAAATGCTAGGTTGTGTCAGCAAGGGCATCCAGCGTAAAACTCCGCCAAACCAAATGCATGTTTTGGTCACAGCTGATTGGCATATATGAAGGGCATATATCAAAAAGTGAACAAGTGATAATTCAATGATTTAACAACATTTTAAAAATGTCCTCTTTTCTGTCATTTTTGAAAAGTAATTCAAATGATTTTTGGATGGTGGACTGATTAACTAATGAAGATATTATTAGGATAGATGATCAGATTAAGGAGAATTTGTAGTTTTGGAGAAACAATTACAAAGCTTTGTTCTTTTGCCAGGAAAATCTTAATTTTTCTGTTTTTGTTTTGTTCTGAAGTTTAAAGAAAGCTTTCGATTGTTTTACTTCCTTTCTTCCTTCCTACTTTCAGATCTAAACTGGTAATTTCAGACTCGACTGGGTTCTGTTTGCTGCACAAAGGATGTTCAGAAGTGCATCTGCACAGGTCCGCTTCACAGAAATACAAGAATAAAACCTGACAGTTGTTTTTTTTTTTTTTTATCAAAAAGCAGCTGCAGGTTTACATTTTACTGTTTGCCCTCTTCCAGATCTTCAGACAGGTGGTGAGATGCAGGAGCACAGACACCAGCCTCATCCTGGAGAGGTGTAAGTTTGGGCCTGAATCAAACAGGAAGTGTTCACCTCTAATCCTACCTGTGTTATGGATGTTTTCATTCATCTGTAAATTTAAAAAAAAAGAAAGAAGTCCCCCCTTTTTTAAAAAATTATTGTTTTTCTTTCTTTTTAATCCAAAACTATAAATGTGTTTGATCTAAAATGTTGGAGTTCAAAGAGAATCTGTGTTTTCTCAATAATCTGTGTCATTTTTTGCTGCTTTCAAAGCTTCAAAAATCTTTGTCTTAAGTTTTGTTTCCTGCTGTCTTCTAGCAATAAACCGCGTTCAGTTGCTGGGGCGAGTTGGTCAGGATCCGGTGATGAGACAAGTGGAGGGACGAAACCCCGTCACCATCTTCTCTTTAGCAACCAATGAGATGTGGCGCTCCGGAGAAGGAGAGATGAGCTCTATGGGTGAGATTTCATGTTGAATCTTTGCGCTATTTTTTTCTAACTTTGATTCACTTTCAAATGTATTTGATCTTTCATATCTACAGCTATCAATAAATTTAACTTACCTGGGTTTATAATTTAGGTGATATAACTCAGTGTCTGTTAAATTTTAATATTTTCTTATTTTTAATTTAAATACTTCTATTTTGAGTAACTAAAACATGTATAATGGTTAAAGTTAGCGCTATCTTGATTTTTTTGGGGCAAACGTTTTTTTTTCTGTTGTTGCGCCAGTGGAAGTAAGGAGATGTTTTATTTTAAGTGCTGCAATTGAAATTTTTTGAGAAAATTGAAGTTTTCTTTTTTAATATTTGAAATAAGTCTTTAAAACACTAGTTGGTGTGCAGATGCATTCTTTCCTGTGAAAATACCGCAAATAAAAAACAATTTAAAACCAAAAACTAATTATGAATAAATGATTGTTCATTTTTTTTATAATAAACTAGTTGTAATTTTGTGCCAACAAAGTGAGATAAAGGACAGTCAATGTTAATTCGCTGATATAAATTTTTTCTGAACTAAAACCTGCAGATTTACACCGGCAGGTTTTAACGTTTGCCACTAGAGGGAGCCAAAGTAAAAAGAAGTGGCAACATTGAAAGACGCATTCCAATGAGAATTGTGTTTTTAACATGTTTTTGTGGCATTTTTCTGATAATGGAGGACATGTGTAAAGAAAGTTGGGAGTAAAATTAGATTTCTGAGTATTTCTTTATTTAAATCTTGGTGAATCAAGAGCAGATAAAAAAAATACTGCTTGACAAAGAGCTTGTTTGTGAAAATAATCTCCCTGCTCTGCTCCATTGTGATGCATCCACTCGCAGATACGTAGATCCATGTACGTATTTGTTTTCCTCTTCCGAGAAGGCATCTGGATCAAAAATGTACTGCTGGATAGCTCTGATATTGCTCACTTTTTTGTTGCACCACTTTACAGACACCATGTCCTAAGAAAATGGCACAGGTTTCTGTTTTTGTCTGAAAACAGCATAATCAAAATTAAAAGATCACTGGGAACGCTTTGAAAGTAGATCAAAAGATGGTCGAAGTGAGTCTTGAAACTATACATTCAGGTTTATGATTTATTCTACATTAAAGTATTTATATGTAGCACATAAACTCCTGCATACAACTGTTATGTGGGTTAAAACATTCCTCAATGTTCTTTCTGCTGGTTTCTAAATCCAGGAGATGTCAGTCAGAAGACGACGTGGCATCGAGTGTCCGTGTTCAAACCTGGTCTGCGAGACGTGGCCTACCAATACGTCAAGAAAGGGTATGAAGAGCACAAGCAGATGTTTGAGCTTTCTTATTTAACTTTTTTAAAAGTATTCATACGAAAAGTGTAGACAGAAAACAAAAAGAAATGGTTTTGAAAACAGTTTTTTTTTTGATGACACATTATTACTATAACCACACCACAAATTCTAAAGAGGGTTTAGGTTTCAAGACATAAAAATGTAGCATAGTAAGTCCTTAATTTGGTTTTACTTTTTGTGTGTTTTACTTCCTGTGTTTTTATTGTGAAGCACTTTGTGATGTTTATCTTGAAAGGTGCTATACAAATAAAATGTATTATTATTATTATTATAAGTCAGAAAATTGATGTCCTAAAAGACTTTCTTCTGTCAGGTTACGCGAAAAGCTATTTCTTAAAAATACCTTCAGATTTGCTATAAAATTGACAAAATTAAGCTTTAATTTAACTATTTTTAAAAATACTTTGTGTGTTAAGTTAGACGAGCCTTCAAGCAGATGGCGCTGTGACCTGACTGTTTGAATTATTTCACAGTGACCAGAAACTCCCCTAAAAGCTGAGTTTTATTTTGCTGAGTGAGGAAGAAAATCAAAATACGAGGAAAAAGACGTTCAGCTGATTCTAAGAGCGTTTATTTACCTGAACCTTGACGGCTGCTGTGGGTGGAGCTTACCTGCAGTCTGCTGATAATTTGTTTGCTGATGGCAGCAGAAATCTATGTGCAGTAAGGTAAAGCTCAGCTTGATGATCCAAGTCACAGATTAAAAAGAAAATTGCAAAAATAAACATTTTTCAACACTTTATAGCAGCATTAGTGGCTGACTTGTTCTGCTTTTATTGTGCTATGGTTGTCTTCAGAAAAAGAAAAGACAAATGTTTGTGTATACTTTTGTTTGGAGTTTTCTAGAGAAACTTGTGATCCAGCATTTCTGAAATGTTTGTGTTTATTCTATAGATTTAAGGCATAAATGTCTAGTTTTCTTCATTTTTGTGTTCTGAGCTGCAACCAAAAGTAATTATTTGGCCATTTCGAAAAGAAAAATATAAAATTTCAGACCAAAGTGATGATTGAAATGTCTGATTTCTTTCTAGATTGTATGAAATAAATGTGCCACTTTAAAAGAAAACGATTTTATTCTTTATTTTTGTAATGTATTTTATTTTTTAAATGTTGTCACTGGGCTCAGATTGTAGGTCATAAATGTCTTGTTCCTGGTCTTTGTCGTAAATCCATCTTTTCAGGTATCAGTTTTTTTATCCTTCCGTGGCGTATAAATCCCTGTGTTCTTTCAGGTCAAGGATTCTTGTGGAGGGAAAGTTGGATTATGGCGAGTATGTGGACAAAAACCAAGTGAGGCGTCAGGCCACCACCATCATTGCAGGTCAGATGAAATGCTTGCCTCCTGTTCCGCTGAAATCGACCTCACGTTACGTTTTTCTCCTCAGACAACATTGTCTTTCTGAGCGACAACGTGAGGGACAGAACCTGAAGGACCTTCCACTCCATCCATCTGCAGAACGTTGTGTTTTTGTGTTTCCCCGATGACAAAATCAAGCAGTAGAAGAATAATGTTTGACTCTACGGCTGCACATGAAGACTGAGGCTTCAGGGGAAACCAGGAATCCTGGCATGTAGCAAAAACTCACCGCTGGTGACCTGGATTGGGCTTCTTTTTTTTTTTTTTTTGGTAAATAGGAGTTGAAAGCCCCTTTGAACTTCCTTTGGGGATTTGAGTAACATTTTTGTTAAGAGTATCAGAGATCCTGTTTTTCTGTTAAAAAGCTATTGCTTTAAGACACCATCAAAGGTTTGATTCCTCTCTGCCAATTCCAACAAACTTGTGTTAAAAACAATTAAAAATAAAAAGTAAAACTTTCACAGAATTATGGCTTTGCCAAAGAAATTGTTTGTTACAACAATCTCTTCAAGAATGATTAGAATAAATGAAAAATGTGATATTTTAGTTCTGTTTGTGTTGTGTCCTTCAAGACCAGGCAGTATAATGGTTTGTGAGGCTATGTCACTGAAATCGGTCCCAGAAAGTAAATTAGTGTTGGACTTAAAGCCTGTATTTGTCAAAAATGCTTTGATAGCCAATGCTAATGAATATTCTGTTTTAGAAATTGATAAAATCTTTATACAGCATGGTTTATGGCAGCTTTTCTTCAATTTATGGGGATAAGCATAAAGAAAACTCAAGTTTACAATTGATAAAATTGTTTTTTACTTTTTAAACAAATAATTTGAGCTCCTAATGTCTTTTTTGAACTTGTTTTTCTACTTAAGGCTCCTCAACTTAAAAGAAATTAAACTTACAGTTAAAAACTGCTCATAAATTAAAGTTCTTAATCAGTTTTTTATTTCTTTTGTGGCCTTTTTTTACACAGATGTTGAAGAGGAAGTTGGTACTTTTCAGTTTTTTATTTACCTTTCTTATTTTATTGTTTAGGGCAGTGTTGTTCATTCTCTTTGATTTTTTACCAGCAGCTAGTCACGTTTTTAAAAGCATTTATACTAAAACAATTTGATAGTTACATCATGATTTTTACTTCTATTTACATTGTTCATATTTGGAATTCCTTTTTATAAATCGATGAAAAGCTGTTGTCTTGTCCAAAAGTGATTGGTAACGCAGACTCCGCGCGGTGTTGCCGATTGGCGAAGGCGCTGTCAATCAAAAATGTATTAAGACTTCCAGGGGTAAGACATTTCTGATTGGAAGAGATGTTCAACGTGGGCGGAGCTTCTAAGTAATTGCAAACCTGTAACTTCAGTGAAACGACAGAAAAAGCTCCTGCTAGACCGGAAGTTCTCAAAAGCGCTTAAAAAATAAAACCTGTGCTACGTTTAACATTTGCACGTGTTCTTAAACATATTTAAATGTTAGCCACGAAATAAAAGCTTTATATATTTATTTTAACTGTTTTCTATTATTTTCTAAAACTTGCAACAATGACATGGATTCAGTAGTGATAAAAAAAATTGAAGAATTTTAGGAAAAATATAAAGACATGTATGAAACCATTCCAATTATTTCTCAGCTCAAAGTGTGGTAAACTGAGTAAAACATTTTTTATAGAATTATTTAAAAACAATGATGGTCCAAACATAAAAAAGAAAATGTAGCATGGTGTATAGCTTTGCTAGCTTTGTTAACTTGATTTTCAAAATTATTAAATTGACAGGTTTAAATTTATTACAAATTTCTGCCTTTGTAATGGGGCTATACAAACAACAATGTAAAACAATGAATCAAAACCATACAATTCCTGAAACATGTAATTTTAAATGTCAGCACCATTTGTATGTATGGAGCTTGGATTAAAAACATAAATGAATAAAAAAAAGTTACAAGTCACTTACTTTGAAATCTATTGCCGGAAATTGAACTTTGGGAAAGCTAGCTTTCCATTCTGGAGAGTCTGGAAAATGTAATTCACCGCACCGCAGATTCTTAGCGCAGTGCTTAAGTGTTTTACTTTTTTTGAAGTTAAGAAATATGTTTGGTTTCCAAACGTCTCCATCACACTGGGACTAAATTGCGCAAATTTCAAAGTTTTATTTTTATTTTTGGTCGTGCTTTGCCGTAGCCCTGCCCACACATTCCTCCGTCTCGGGGCATTGAGGAGGAGGAGGAGGCAAAAAAAACCAAAAAGGAGGCCCTAGAAAACTGTCTGAGGACTCCGAACCAGAGAGGAGATGCCCCAAAACATCAAGAAGAATATTTTAGTCTGAATCCGACCTGTCGTAGTCTCCGGTCGCCTGCTTCCGAGCGAGTTTTTGTGTCTTTTCTTTACTTGTTAGGAACTTTTTTTTTTTTGCCGACTTTGCGAAATTTGCGTAGCAGCAAAGTTTTTCTGAGGAGGTAAATATAAATAAATACAACTAGAGTAAAAGCGACTGAGAGGACGGAAGAAGACATGGAGATCCTGGACAGCAGTGAACCGTATCTAAACTGGGACAGGAACCTGAGCGAGCTGTCTGAGAGCGGGGAGATCGACTCGGTCCTCTACAACAATGTAAGTGATCCACTCTAGATGGGGGTGGGGTGTAGGACCAGTGATCGATCAGGACCTGTTGATCAGTTTTGGGGTGGTCACCAAATTACCTCTTTGATAAGAAATTAATACAAATTCTAGGTGGGGGAGGGCGGCACCCTGCTCTCCAGGTGAGCCTTGGGGTCCAGGATACAAGAGGACAAAGAGTTTATGCATTAACGATGAGCTATAAGTGTGACAAATAAAGGTTTTTACCACTTTTGTAAAAATAAAAGTGACACCTGAAGAAGCATAAAAATTATTTATTGCCTTTTTCTTTCTAAAATGTAAAAATATTTAAACATTTTATGCGTTTTTAACCCTTTGATGATATTGTGACCCATTCTTGAAATCACTTTTGCCACAATCTTTCATCTAAGTTAAATAAATAAGTACATTCTGCTCCTGATTATGATAAACAGTAAGTGACAGCCATGCATAGGAAGGGTCCTTTCATCATTAATCCGTTAGTCATTTGGCGCTTACGCAAACAGCAACCCTGAGAGGTTTATTTTGTCTGAAGAACATCAAGGACAGTTACGGAAATGAATCCTTGAATATAATTAAAGAAGAAAAAGGACAAATTGGTTATTATCTTTGTTTATTTATGTTAAAAAATATGATTATTTTGCTATTTATTTATATTTATTCTGCATGTTTCTCATAACAGAAAATATAGTGTGTGAAATGTCTTTTCCTGAAGTTTGCACGAGTTACTTATTTATATTTTTAACTAAGCCATGATGCATAATATAAAAAACATGTAGGATTAAACTATTACATTATTAAATGTTTAACAGTTCAGTTTTTATAAACTGTAGATGTGAAAATCAGAAGCGATTCAGTGAATCAGAAATGACCCAAATGTGCCATTCATTGCAACTTTTAGCTTCTTTCTGGATTTCTAACTTCAAAATCATTGCAGAAACTTGAACTTGAAGGTTAAGTTTTTACATTTTTATCTCTGAACGTGGAGGACTTTGATGCCTTCTTGTACATAAACATCCTATCTGTTAACATCATTAGACAGCTGATAGAATAGACTGGAACTGCAGAGTCTGCTGTCAGTAACTTGAATTTAAAGCACTGCTGTTACATAAGTGGGTCTCAGAGTCTTGCAGGCATTTGTGAGCTTCAGTTTCACTGCGAGCCAGGAGGATTGTGGGATAGAGAATGTGTTGTGTGTGCATGTGCACACGTGTGTACACAAGGACTGAGTTTCCAGAGTGAAATAAACGGCTGGATCCCAGACACCGCACACACTGCAGAAGCCAGATCCCACACAGGTGGTTGTTTCCACGGCTTCTCCAGGCTCTCCCTGACTTTAAACCTCCACAGTGTGCCTGGAGGAGCATGTCTGTGCCTCCACGGTAGGCGTGAAAGGACCTGTTGCTCCTGAGGAGCAAATTCAGTTGTTTGACTCAAAGATGAAGGCCTGAGCTCCAGTTTAAATCCAGCTCTCACATCAGAGAAAGATCTGCATCCTCTGCACAATAAGGCAACACTTTTTCCCAGTTTAACTACACATTTACAGCATTTAAAGACCCACTCTGGTGAAAATTGTGTTTTGGGTTCTTTTAACATGCTCTTGTGGCATTTTTATGATTATGGAGTGCAATTGTAAAAAAAAAAAAAAAAAAAAAAATTAAGCATAAGGTAGTATTTCTGAGCAGACAAAAAATGCAATTTGAAAAAGATCCTATTTGTGATGAGGAAAATACTCTGGGCGGGGCCACAAGCTCCCTGCTCCACTCTATTCTGATGCATCCACTTGTAGACAAATAGATCCATGTATGTCTTTGTTTTCCTGGCAGCAGACTCAAAACTGGATAGCGGCAATATCGCTTGCAATTTTTGTTGCATTGGTAATTTTAGCTTGGGGGTGTGAGGAGCTGTAAGATAGCAGGAGATCATGTTAACAAATGGATGATGGGAAGTGGGGGAGGGTTACTTCTCATCGATAGTACTGCCCACAACTCAAAGGTGAATTTCTAATGAACTTCTGCCTCTCTGCAGAAACTATGTCCTAGAAAACAACATTTAAAAAAAAACTTTGTCTAAAACAGCATAATCATAATTATAAGACCACTTGGAACACTTAGAAATAGATCAAAAGGTGATTGGAGTGTGACTTTAAGAAGCTGAAGAACCAGAAAACAGTTTAAGCAATCAAGACAAGGGTTAGGGTTCCTGGTCCTAGACCAGAGTCCAGTTGGGTGTTATCAGACTGAAAATTTGTTCCGGATTATTGAGGGAAACTACTGTAACTCTGGTTCACTTTAAGTGAAACAATACACCCTTAGTAAGCAGGTGGAGTTAGCATTCATGTGGGTCACTGCTCTCCATCTTTAAAGTCAGATGTTTGTCTGAAGTGGACAAAAACAGACCAATGTGATTCTTCGCTTCAACCCTCAGAAGTCAGCGGTGGAGGTTCTTTGAAGGTTAAACCAGGAACCGAGGCATTGTGGGGGATGTGTTGAGCCAACAAGAGAGTAGTGTTTTGAGTGTGGAGCAGCTTCAGAGACAGACTGGAGTCTTTATTCAGCTCCTGCCCCATTCTGAGAGGGGGGGTTCTCATTCCTCACAGCGGCGTGAACCTGAAGCGTCCGTCGGCAGGATGCCTGGGGATCCGCAGCCCCGCCCACCTCTGGAAGCCTTCAGGTTCCTCAGGTTGGATTTAAAGCGGCTTTTATGTCGCCTCTGAACAGAAACAATGAATTTTTTTTGTAGGCGTGCCTGATTGTTGAGCCACAGTTTTTTCTGCCGATGAAAACAAAAGTGTCTTTACTGATAAATCTAGATCAGCTAAGACAAGACAATCTTGCTGCTCCAAACCAGACATTAAATGATTTTTATTGGAATAAAAAGTTTATTGCCTTTATAGGAAAGCCTGTCAGAAGACATTTTTGTGCATTTTAACCCTGTCAATTCAATATAAAGCAAGAATTTCCTGTTCTGTGAGCTCCGGGTTGGACCTCTTGCTTTTTTAGCGAGCTTGGATTTCCAGTTTAGCTGTATCAGGATATTTCCTCATTGACTGCTAAATATTTGTTTCTGAGCTGCCTTACAAGGATCTGCTCTCGCCTTCGTTTTCATACCTAAATGAAGGTTTTTTGTTCTTCCAGTCTTGGCTTTTTCTTTTCAGTGCCTTTAACTTAACTTTTAAAGTTTATCCTCATCCTCTGTAAAATATCTGTATATGATTGAAAGTTTATTTGTACACTAGATTTCATGTAGAAACCATTAAAATGTGACAAATTTTCCATTAAGTCATAACTGTCAAAGTGGAATTTAAAAGATTCAGTCGCCAACTTCAGCCTCGTCTAACTTTTAAGGCGAGAGGACTAAAATACAAACAAAATAAACTGCCACTAAAACTGGTATTTTTTAAATATAATAAACATGAATCCACCATTTGAACAACTTTATTAGCTGCATCCTTGTAACATTAAACAGCCAATTATATTCAGCATTTTTATCATGGTCTGTGTGGAAAAACTGTCACATAAATCCATCTTTGGAGTGAACAAAAACCAAAACCAAAATCGAAAACCTGCAGAGTGACTAAACTCAACATTGAAAATGGTTAAAAGACAACCTGAAATGACCAAAATAAAACCTTTGGACGCAACAGAAGCGGAGAACTCATGGAAGAGTTTGTTTAACTTGCTGCACATGGAGGGGAAAATGGCTGCATTTGTTCTAGGACTTTTCTGCAGCTGATGGAACACAGCGGTCCTCTGTGTGCAGCTCTGATCCAGAACCTCCGCCTCAGTGTTCTGTCGATGGCTGCTTTCACAGCTCGTCACACACTCAGGACAGACTACTTTCATTCAGGCGCACGCCCAGAGCGCAAACAGCCTGTTGACAGTGCAGAGCCTGTTCTCCGTCCGGGCAGGGCATCCCACTCCTCCGCTGACCTTGTGCTGTCTCTGTCTGAAAGGCCCGTGTGTGCTGTTGTGTGACAGTCGGTCATCCACGTGTGCACACATTCCCTTTTCTTTTCATTACTCGACAACAGTTGTGTTTTTGCAGACATTGTTTTAGCAGTTTCATGTGTGAAAATCAAACTGGCATCTCCAGACCGTGCTGTTGCTAATGGAACACACCTTGAGGGTTTGAGGAACATGCAGCTAGAGTAAAAGATGTTTGGAGTTTTATTTAAAGGTATTTAAAAAATATTGTCTTGTTAGATGATGTTAAAGTTCACAGGTTTTCACTAGTTTAAAATTCCAGACTGGAAATGCAACCCAGAGGCTGTTTGCAGCACATAACAGAGCGGCCGGTGTTTAGCCAGAAAGCATGTCCTGTTTGCATCCATTCCCTAACTTGTTCAATTTGAGGTACTTTGTCATGAATTTACCAAATTGTTGATGGTTCTCAGTCATTCAGTGAGGGTTAAAAATAAGCTTTAAAAACAGCAAACAAACTACAAAAAAGCTGTAAAAAAATATTAAAAATGTAAAATTATGTCAAAAAGGAGGTGTTTTATAATAAGAAAATGGGCAATGCTAACACCCAACAATTGTAGCGTGTAGTGAATCATATATTGTCTGAATTTTTCAGTGTGGGACCTTTTTTTTTTTTTTATGAGTTACTAACAAGGTTGGGAATTAGCATAGTAGCATTAACGTTTGTTTCAGAGGTATCAGTTTGTTTATTTACATGTAGCAAACAAAGTTGGGAGTTACAAGTTTTAGGGAATATGCTAACGAGTAGCTTGTCAGACTGCGTTTTTTTGTTTTACAAGTGACTAACAAGATTGGAAATTAGTGTGGTAAAAGTAAAGTTTGTTTTCGAGGTATCAGTCCATTTTTTTTACATGTCCCAAACAAAGTTGGGAGATTCAGGCTCTGTGAACACACAAATGTGCCTATTGTGTAGCAGTGTCGAACTGTTTTTTTTTTTTTTTTACGCGTCACTAACAAGTTTGGGAGTCAACATACCCACAATAACTTTGGTTTTAGCAATATCAGTCTTTTTTATTTAAATGTGGCAAACAAGGTTGGGAGTTACAGGTATTATGATTACTCTTATGCGGTTAACTGGTTGCTGTGTCGGACAATGTTTTTTTCATTTTTTTTTACATGATAGTATCAAGTTTGAGAGTTAGCGTAGTGACGATAACTTTTATTTTTAGCTGTATCAGTCTGTTTTATTATGTGTTACAAAGTTGAGAATAACTGTGAACGTAGTTAATTAAATCTGACTGATCGACTTAACTCTGACTCTTTTGTTTTGCCTAATGGTCCTTATATATGACATACATTTAAAAATAGCTGTTCCTTGACAATGTGCTTTATTATCCGGTGCGCCCTATGTCAGGAAATAGGGTAATCTTCTTAACCTTTTCTTTATAGATGGTTCCTCTGAAGCTATAGCTGAAAAAGACAACGCAGAAGGAGATCAGTGATCCATAATCAATCGTGTTACCTGAAGAAAAAAAAAGGAACGTCCTCCAAAAGTTTCTAGTACTTAGAAAAAGAAGCACCCTCCAGTGTTGGAGCATCAAGACAGATGGATCCTTCGTCAATACTAAATGATGCGTTTTCAGACCCAACTTCCCTTATGGGTAGATACGGGTTGTCAGCGCGTAAAAATGTTACCTTTTAAAAATCTCCAACGATGCAGGTGTTTTAAATAATTGTTTGGTTTCTTTAGGATTTATGGTTAAGTGTTGTCCCCAAGAACACAATAGTTGGGATTTGAACCCCTGACCAACCAAGTAATAGACTGCTGCATTTCTTTAACTGCTTTATGGTTTATCAGCAGCAAGTCTTGAGTTGACTGTAAATAAGAAATGGAGCGAATGAGTGTGACATCACCCATAGGAAACGGTTTACTTCGGCTTCAACCAAATTAAGTCAATTCATTCGCCATTTTTTTGCAATGCAGATGTCGCCACGTTGGAGCCGGAAGCAGTGATTGATCCACATTGGTCTGAGTAATCTTTTCTATGGCAACCACTTGAAAGCAGGTCACACAAAATCAAACATTCAAGTCAAGTCAAACATTTTTAACGTTGGATGTATGAGATTTTGGCTTCTTGGAGCCAGTGGGTACTTTAAGTTTGGAATTTGGGGGGTGGGGGTGGGGGGGTGTCGCTCAATCTAGTTCTCATATACAGTCAATGGTCGGTAACTTTCCACGTTTTGGTGCATCTTGGAGAAACTCCTCAGCAGTTTTTTGGGACTTATGTAATTGTAAAGAATCAAGTTTTCCCCTCTTGGCTAACAGTCCACCAAAGCAGCAAAGAGCCTTTTTTGGCATTTAGGCGTGACAGCTGGAGCCCACATGGACTCCAGGAACCCAGTCCGTCAAATCTGATGCAACTTTTCCCTCAACTTTGAGAGTGGGCTCTGTGTAGCTGCAGGCGGCTGGTTGAACGCTAAAAGCTGTATTTAAGTGCAAAGCAAAGGCATCAATCAGGGCACAGGGGGTGATTATGGGAAATCCAGAGGAGCCTTCATTCTCTGCAGCAAAGATAAATTTAACCCTGGGTGTTTTTTTCTGCATTTTCTGCCCTTTTTTTATGTGTGCATCCCCTGTCATTTGCTTCAACCCCCATAAATGTGAAAAAATTGTGTGGTTTGCAGAGTGTGTGCTTAATGACACACCCACCCCACGACCTTTAAAGCTGCTTCTGCAAGCGCAGACGCTTGCAGTCGTTCAGCCATATTTCCTCTTCATCTCTTTTGTTTCTTCTTTTTTTTCCAGTGAAAAGTTGCAAAAACAGGAATTTCACACATTTCTTCTTGGTTTGGTTTGAATCACAGCGTTTAAAGGAATAGAAAACTCTCCATCTGCTGCCTGGATATCCCGTAACCCTGCTTTCCAGCCCTCTCTCATCGGTAAACCCCCCCCCCTCGGGGTGAGGAGGGACGAGTTATCTTCTGCTCTAAATGTCTTAAAACCTCTGCGTGCCTCAAATCCTTTCCTTGACTTGTCATTTTCGTCTGCTTAATTTTTCCTGGTAATTTTTCTCTCAGAACTCTGCAGATGTGAAAGAAATTCATCAGGATTTTCTCTTAAGGACACATTTGGACTTTTGTTAGTGGTTTGGCAGAAGTAAAAACCTAACAAATATGAATCTTTTACAAAGACGTATTTATGAATCCACTGTGTTCTGATGATGAAATTGTGGACAATTCACAAAAAAATAAATGTAAATACATTTTTGGCAAATCTTTCAAACAGTGCATTGTGGTCTATATTCACCAATCAAGTGAGCATCAATGCACACTAGTTTTTTGCAGAGACTTCTTGGAAATCTATCTGTTTCTTTATGAAAGCAGCAGTGGTGACCACTAAATTGAAACCCCCAAGCTAGCAAAGTGGACAAAAACCAAACGTATTTGGAAAGTTTCTTCAGGTAGTGAAGAGTCAGAGAGGAAACGGAAGAAGAACCTTCATCTTCAAAATAAAATAAATCTGTATGTAACGTAAAAAAACAGGCATCTTTACTCCAAAGATGGATTTATTGGACCGTTGTTTCCACAGACCTTAATAATAATGTAAAATATTCAGCTACCGGCCGTCTAATGTTACGAGGATGTTACTAATAAAGTTACTCAAACAGTGGATTCATGTTTATGAATCTAATATTTAGAAAATACCACTTTTAGTTTTTTTTGTATTATTCATTGCACCTTAAATTCACATGAGGCTAAAGTTGGAATCTGATTTCACTTTGACAGTTGTGGATTAATGGTTCCTACACAAAATCTAGAGTAAAAATAAAGTTTAAAGCAGCAGCAGATATTTTACAATGGATGAAAATGAACTTTATCCTCAAAAGTTAAAAGAAAACTGGAGGCTAAAAGAAAAAAAAAATGACTTCAGTCTCGCGCAGGCCAGTCTGCAAAAATATTGTCTGAGATTAAACCGGTCCGTGGCCTGAAAAGGTTGGAGATCACTGCCTTATGTAATAGTGAGGAAATTCTGACATAATGTCCGGGAACTTCTGCCACTGCAGGAGTTCACCATCTGCTTTCCTCCCGATTCTTCTGCTCTCTTTCAACCTTCAGCAAATGCTTCCTCAGGTTAGCGTAAGAAGTGTTTGGATGCCAGATGTGGTGTTGATGTTAGGGGGGCGTTTACATACAACATTTTGCATTCTGAAAGGGAGCAGGACAGGGTTTGTGGGCACGTTCATCTGCTTGCTCAAGGACTGGCAATCCGTCTCTCGGTGACCATTGTAGCAGCTGCTTCACACCTGCTCTCCTTCAGTTCTTATCTAAACGCATGACAGATGCAGCGTCGCGCTCAAATGAGTCCTGGTTACCCTGGCAACGGCTTTGTCATGTTCTTCTCAGGTGAAAATGTGCACATTCTGGGATTCAGGTCAAAATAGAAGCAGGTGAAGCAGGCTGTTGTTAGACGCTTGCGATGCAGATTTCTGCGTGCTCGTCCTTGCTTTTGACGCATGCATTTACATCACATGAAAATGCATCAGGATACTTTGGCGTCCAGAAGCTCACTGCTACCACTGCAACTCATTTAGAGAGAAAAACCGATTATAAAACCCTGGTTTGGCTTCTTTTCTGAAATTCCTTTAAGAAGAGCTTTCCCATCTCTCATTACTTTGCAATCTGACTTTTTTTCTTTTAAACAGACACAAACAATTTCATTCATCCATGCAAAGTTCAGCGAGTGTGCAAAGATGTGAGTCAGTCAGTGTGACTTCTCATCCACCAGCAACGCAGGAATTCAGACCAGCGGCGCGCCCCAACAAGTTTCCCTTTAAATGCTGGCCTGCAGTCAGGGCTAAGAAAGCTTTTATTCTGAAAAATCCAGAAGAGAACAGTAAAGTGGCTGGAAAGAGAGATGCAGGAGGGGTGAAGGAGTTCGTCCGGTGCAGAGATTGAAAAAAGCTGTGCATTGTTTAGACTCCGCCCAGTTTTTCAGCAGAAACAGCTGTTGGTGTTTAAATGTCAGAAAGTGAACTTCAGCGTCTCCAGGTTTTTATGGAATCTTCTAAACTGCCAAACTGCTGCTGTTTTTAACCTCCTGATGTCATTTTAACCTCTGCAGGGTTCGAAAGGGGGGTGTTAGTCAGAGTGACACACTAAGACTGGAAAGTTTGTGTGTTTTTGGTTGAACTTGGAGATTCTTGGAAGCTTTTAGAAGTCTAAAGTGAGGCATAAAGCACTGTTTTGTAACATTTTTGGTTACTGAAGAACACACATGCATTAAAAGGAGTCATGGGGGGCAGTTTTTCTCCTCCTGAACTTCCCGTCTCCATTTCCTGTGACAGTGAAGCTTTTTTTATTGAAAAGGTTGAAGTCCCCAGGGCTCTGCTGAAAGCTAACGCCTGCATCTGGAAGCCTCGTTACAGAAGATTTGCTGAGGTTTTGGTCATTTTCAGACGTTTTGCATGTTCCTGTCCTTTAACCATGTGTGTGTGTGGGGGTGTGTGTGTGTGTGTGTGTGTGTGCGCGCGCGCGTGTGCGCGTGTGTGTGTGTGTGCGTGGAGGAGGAGGGGTGGAAATGTTCTGCTGGACATCAACCCTGCAGTTCTTCCCCCTCACATCCTGTTTGTTAGCCATCGCTCCACCCACACAACCACATCACCACTGCACAGACACAACTTTAGCAACATGCATATTTTTTAACATAAATTCTGTTCTTTTATTTAAAAAGAAAAAAGTTCAGATTTGTTTTTGTGAACTTAGATGAAGTTTTGGGGGAAAATACTCATCCTGGAGTTAGTTTTGAAGCCCTGTTTGGAGACATTTTTGGTCCTTAGGAACATCTTTGTATCTTCGTAGGCCTTTTAACATACTGACAGGATGTTAAAAACGGTGGGAGCACATCACTCCTATATTATGCTTGGTTCACTGGCTGCCTGTCTCTTTTAGAAACGTTTTTAAGATTTGCTTCTAGTTTTTAAATGTTTGAATGGACTGGGACCCCATTATCTTTCAGAACTCCTACATTTTTGTTGTCCATGTCGATCTCTGAGGTCTGAAGATCTATTGCGTTTACTGTTGCCAGGAATTGGCTTGTGACTCGGGGAGACAGAACCTGGAAGATCTAGCTGGCCAGGTTGTTAACTTTTATTGTTCCATCCATCCATTTTCTTCCGCTTATCCGGGACCGGGTCGCGGGGGCAGCAGTCTAAGTAAAGGTGCCCAGACTTCCCGCTCCCCGGCCACTTCCTCCAGCTCCTCTGGGGGGGCCCCAAGTCGTTCCCAAGCCAGCCGAGAGACATAGTCTCTCCAGCGTGTCCTGGGTCTTCCCTGGGGCCTCCTCCCAGTGGGACATGCCCGGAACACCTCCCTAGGGAGGCGTCCAGGCGAACCAAATGCCCGAGCCACCTCAACTGGCTCCTCTCGATTTGGAGGAGAAGCGGCTCTATTCCGGGCTCCTCCCGGGTGACCGAGCTTCTCACCCTATCTCTAAGTGAGCGCCCAGCCACCCTACGGAGGAAGCTCATTTCGGCCGCCTGAATCCGGGACCTCGTTCTTTCGGTCATGACCCAGAGCTCATGACCATAGGTGAGTATTGGGGCGTAGATCGACCGGTAAATTAAGAGCTTTGCTTTTCTGGCTTAGCTCTCTCTTTACCATGACGGACCGGTACAGCGACCACATGACGGTGGACGCAGCACCAATTCGCCTGTCGATCTCACGCTCCGATCTTCCCTCACTCGTGAACAAGACCCCAAGATACTTAAATTCCTCCACTTGGGGAAGGAGCACTCCACCCACCCAGAGAGGACAAACTTTTATTGTTTCTATTGTCAAATTGATTTTATTGGTTAATTGCTTTCAATTGTTTAATTGCTTTTATTATGGCCCACAGCAGTCACTCACTGCAAGGACCATGTTGTTTTCGCTTACGAAAACATTTCTGCACTTTTGAGCAAAAATGTGATCCCCGCCACATGCAAACAAAAGTTTACTTTGCAGATTCTTCTGAAACTTTTGACGATCTGTTCAGAATCACCAGGCAACCAAAACATTAAATGGTTTTGGGCACCATTTTGAAAAAAAGTGCTTTTTACATAAATTTTTCACAGACGGCTCAGACCAACCTTACAAGTAAAGGGGAGGAGTCAGGAGCCCGTAGTGGTTGCTCAGCAAGTAAGGTCAGGTCAAAGGTGGAATTCGTTGCTAAGGAAATCCAAAAGTTTACTTTTGCCAATTCTTCTGAAATTGATGTCAGTCTGTTTGGTAACAACAGGCAAACAAAACATTAAATGGTTGCTATGGAGATAAGACCAACAGAAAAGCAGCCATTTGGAAAAAAAAAGTGCTTTTTACATCAGTTTCTCACAAACAGCTGAGACCAGCCTGAGAGTACGGGTCAAAGGTGTGTGACGAGGGCAGCGGTGGTGTGTACAGGTGGGCAGCCAGGACGGCAGTAGGGCGTAGAGGCCAGGGCGGTGGGGCATAGAGGTGGGCGGCAAGGGTGAGGGCAGGGAACCCCAAACTGCTGCTGTCAATCACAAACTTTTTTATAGACCCACTCCGATGAAAATGGTGTTTATAAAACGTTCTTGTGACATTTTTCTGATGATATAGAATGTTAAGCTTAAATTTAAATATTTCTTTATTCAACTTGCTGTGAATCAGGAGCAGACAAAAATTGCAGAGATCGTATTTGTGATGTAGAAAGCATGCTAGGCAGGGCATAAGCTCCCTGCTCCACAACAATCTGGTGCAGCAACTTGTAGAGAACTAGATCCATGTTTTCCTCATCTGAGCTGGCAACTGGCTCCAAACTTCAGCTGGATAGCTCAGATATTGCTCACCATTTTCTTAGCACTGCTAATGTAACCCTGGATTTCCACTGGTCCATCTCCGTTGCATTGTGTGGGGAGTCTGTCTCACAACCATCAGTTAATTGACATAATTTCCGGTCCATCACCATCCCCGCTGGCTCCCGGAGTGGTTTTTCTTGGAGTGGAGTAGTTCGTCCCACTCTCTAAACTCAAGCACTCAGGGCCCATGTCCTCTCCTTCCTCGCCGAGTGCTTGTAAAATGCATTTTTTGTGTCATGATGCTGTTTTTGTACTTCATTCATTCATTCATTCATTTTCCTTCCTATCCCTTTCGGGGTCACGGGGTTGCCGGAGCCTAACCCGGCTACTCATGGGCGAAGGCAGGGTACACCCCTGGACTGGTCGCCAGTCTGTCACATTCACACCTAGGGACAATTTGGAGTAACCAATTAACCTGTGAAGCATGTTTTTGGACGGTGGGAGGAAGCCGGAGTACCCGGAGAAAACCCACGCATGCACGGGGAGAACATGCAAACTCCACACAGAAAGGTCCCCCAGCCAGGACTTGAACCGGGAACCTTCTTCCTGTGAGGCAGGAGCGCTGACCACTGCGCCACCGTGCAGCCCTGTTTTTGTACTTCCAAAATTAAATCATGTCTGTGTTATCTGGAGTTTTAAAATGCTCTATCACATCACCTTAAATATAACATTTTATAAAGTTTATTTTGAAAATACAACAGAATTTTTTATTGTGAAACCCCAACTTGATTCCTGGTTCTCCGGCTTTTTACTGTGACATAGACACATCGATGTCTTATTTCTTATTTGATTGTATCAGTTCTTTTCAGGTTGTAGTTAATTCACAGCCCTTATGACCCATCAGGGAATTCTCAAATGTGTTCCTACAAAATAAAACAAAGCTTTTATTTTTACTCATTATTATTACTGAAATGAATAAGAACAAAATAACATGATAGTGCTGGTAATAAAAAATGTTTTTATTTATTTATCTAAAATAAGGAGTTTATTTTTGTTTCAGATCATTTGAAAAATATTTTAAAATTGTATTTATTTAGTAGTTGATAGTTTTATTAAGGAAATTCTTCATGATTAATTTTAAGATAAAAGTTTTTGATACAATTTAGGGTTATTTATATATATTTTTATCTTGCTTTGTCCAGCAGCTGAGCAAATAGACAGAAGCTGAAGGCCTTTCTGTGTTGAAAAGATAAAAAAAATATATTTTTTTTTTCAAAGATTTTTCTGCTTAAAAAATTCTCTTTGCGTAGAAACCTTTTGTGAAAATCCCACTTTGCCTCACTGTCTCAGTTTTAAGTCCCAGTATGCGATTATATCTTTTTATAGAGGAGTAATTTGAAGATTGTGATGGCGCAGAACAGTTTTGACAGTTAATACCACTAAGGTGCAAACAATAATAAATAAAGGCGCAGAAACTTTATACAACGTAGGTGTGGTACTGTCGCTGATCTTCATTTGTCTTCCATTATCCATCCTTTCTCTGTATCCAGGCCGGGATGGATGTCAGGAATGCGGGTCACAGAACTTTTTTCAGTTCCCGTGTGGGAAGCGGATCATGTTTCATTGGGAAGGTTTTTGTTCATTCGGCTTGTTTTGGCTGAGATCAGACCCATATGTGTTTGCGCACCAAGATAAGGCGGGACACCCAAACATTATTACTGTCTTTATGACTGCATAACGCACACGGCTGCATCCTGTTAGAGGGCCCCCCCCCACACACACACACACCTTCATCTGTGCAGCCCATCGTCTGCAACTTCTGCAGATAAAACCCAGACGACAGAAGCCCTACATGGTCAAAATGCCAGTATTTTGGTGTTTTGCCGGTGAAGCGGAGTCTGGAGCTCAGGGCCGTTACTGTGGGTGATAAGTCGCTTGTGGCGCTGCTCACCATCACGCTTATCTGAAGGCTGGCAAGCATTCAGTGTTCCCAGAGTTGCTTTGGAAAGCTGTTTTCTTAGCATTGAGATGTCAGATCCAGAGGAAACTAGAACATTTTCTATGCACCGAGATATGAATATTAAACTTTGACTTTTTATTCAAAAATGTTCAAAGAAATTTAGTTTGATATGTTCTCTTAAAAGCGCTTCATTCATGTGCTAGGTCTTTAAGCCTCTAAAGACGGTCGTTGTGCAAATCCCAAAGCTCATTCTTCAACCACAGGACTTCTAAATAGAAGTTTTTACCGGAAAAGAATTGGTCAGATCAACCCCAAGTCACTGCTTTCTGTGAATATTAATACTTTTCATCAAACTGCAAAGCTAATTTTCACAAAGCAGAATAAGCATTTTTGTTTATTCTAATGGCATCTTGAAGAAATCAGATCCCATGTTTCTTATCAGTCCATGTTTGCTAAAACAAACTCAGTTATCAGTCTACTCTAGACTAATGCTTAATTTAAGAAGGGCCTACAAATAAACTTGTGCGTGGAAAGTCTCAGTTCTTCTGATTTTTCTGAAAATTTGTATCTTTATTGAATGTTTGTGGCATCACAGATAAATTATTTGTAATGGTCGCATGTACAATGAATACATTTAAAAAGTGCTTTTTAATGTATCGGTCTTTAAAAACAATTTACAGCATTGTTTAAATGATTTAATATTAAAAATGAAATACTTTCCAACTAATCAACAAAAATAGCATAATTTAGTTATTTAAAGCAACAAATTATTATTATAACTAATTAATAAGACCTATTTCATAACATGACACAACATGATGGTTGTCATTTCTGATGAAAGCTGTGTTTTTGGTGTTTTTAACATGTTCTTGTGGCATTTTTATTTTCATTTTTTTTCGATAGTGGAAGACCAATATTGAGCTTAAAGTTACATTTCTGAGTATGTCTTTATTTATCTCGTTGTAAATCAAGAGCAGAAAAAAAACAAGGGCTACAAGCTCCCTACTCTGCCTAAACAGAAAGCTCTGGGCAATGGGGAAGGAAAATGGGGGCGGAGTTGCTCAATGCTAACGTTCCCCCCACAACTTATTGGTGAATTTGTAATGAACTCATGCCACTCTGCTAAAAGATGTCCAAGAAAACGACACAGGTTTTTTTTTAATTTTGGCTAAAAACTTCATAATTATAATTAAAAGACCACTTTAAAAAATAGATCAAAAGATGATCGGAGTGGGACTTTAACTGTGTGAATTCCAGGATTAGACTTGTTTTATTTACATAGTGATTGCCCTACTTTTCCAGGACTCCCCTGACCCAGACAGTCTAGCTTTAGTATAGACATTTTTGCAAATCTTTTTCTTATTTTTCAGTAAATAATTAAATATTCAGGTTTTATCTAACAGAAGTCTGTAAATGTGTGTACTCTGGCTTCTCTGCAACTTCTACTGATACCAAAGCAGCTGCAGGGCGGAAAGTCTCGCTGTCAGATAACGCCTCAAATGCTCAGTAAGGCTTCCATGCCGTGCGTCCAGCGATAAGTGGACACGTGCCACTGATCTGTGACACTGCTGTTGCAGTATAAGGTAAAGACCTGGATCCAAATCCAGCCCATGACTCCTAGTGTTGGTCCAGATAGGAATTCACGTGTGTGTTTACTTTATTAATGTGTACTGTTTTGTCATAAAAAAAAGTACACATGGAGGATTTCAGGGCAAGGTACACACACACACACACACACACACACTATCCAGGGAATTGACTTTGGAACCTACAGTATTGATTTTTTTAAACATCTGGTTTAGATTTTAGGGAGAGGAAAGTATCATCATACTTTCTTCAGTCTGCTGAAGTTTGGCTGCTAAGGGTTAAAACAGATGCAGCATCTGTGCTCCAGGAGGATAATTCCTGAGACTCACTTACTCACCGTCCTTTTTCAACT
This sequence comes from Adrianichthys oophorus, assembly GCA_036245035.1. Lineage (NCBI taxonomy): Eukaryota > Metazoa > Chordata > Actinopteri > Beloniformes > Adrianichthyidae > Adrianichthys > Adrianichthys oophorus. The sequence goes on from BSAI01000030.1 coordinate 10,485,605, forward strand.
GTTGCTGAGGCTTTTATTTTGAAGGTTATATTAGTTTATTATGGTCTTTAATTTCTTTTTCTTCTTCATATGTTCTCAACTTTAATCTGTGGTATCTGGTGAATTTTAAAAAAGGTGGTGTGTTTAGAAAACTTCCAGCTGTTTTGGTGCTATGAAAACAGTAGATATACATTTTCTAATGTCACCTTTAGAGTTTATGAATGGCAGAATACACTCCACCCACCTCCACCTTTGTCAACAAAATGTGCAAGTGGACGGGAGAAAGTAAAGTGAGAGTTTTTCTGACTCCACCTGCAAATCAAAAGAACCCAATCCCCTAAAAATACATGTTTGAGCTCTAATAAAATCAAAATGTCAAATATTATTTCAGTTAGAGCTTCAGTTGGAGCTTCTGGAACCTTCAAGTTTCTTCATAAAACCACCAATGAACCTGCAATTATTTAGCCTCTTTGATAACAAGCTGCAGACATAAAACATCTTTTTTTATGCCATGTCACAGCGAGCCTTCGCTGTTCCTCCTTCAGCAGAACACAGTGTGTGCGGCCTCACACAGACCAGTAATGACAGTGTGTGTTCAAACCTGCAGACTCATTCTCTCACACACTTGTTGAACGTCTGCTTGTTGAACTGCTGTCACATCAGAGTAACAACTTTGTTTTCAGTTTCCTCTTTTGTTCTTCCGAAAGCAACAAGAGTGGATGATAGAAATGGGCTTCTGATAGAAAAGAAAAGCAGATCTCCCTGCTGCATTCATGCATTTATATTACTGCAGAATTTAGGATTAAATGTCAATATTTTCTATTTTTATCTGTTAATCCTCAAAACTAAAATATGACAAGGAACATTTTTACAAAAACCCCAACAGCCTGCCTTCTTTTGTAGAATTATAGTTAGGACATTTTGGACATTTAACATAAACGGGCTCCATTTCATTGGTCATCAACTTAAAGGGTCAGTCTGATTGGTCAATGACACAAAGGAGTCTATCTGATTGAACAAATGCATAGAGGGCTCGATTTGATCAATTAAATTTACACTTTATGCTGCCATAAGATTGTTTTAGCACGTGTGTAAACTTTTATGGTAACAATTTTTTGCAGTTTACACTTTTGCGTATTGCACAAGCTGATATTGCGATGACAATACATTTTCAATTTTCTTGTGCATGCCTACTCAGAAGTTCACATTCGTCAGGATGAATCTTTGTCAAACATGAACTCTTTAGACGTGTGTTTTTTAAATCCAGAGTTCCTGTTCCACCGTGGTTTTGTTAAAATCTGACATCTTTAAAGAACTTCTCCTTTGAATGGGATTGAGTAATAAACCCTCTGGTTCCTTCTCTGCCTGCAGGTTTCATTTCAAACCTTTGGATCTCCGGTGTCTGCGTTGGGTCTGTGCGACACTTAGAGGAGTTTGAGAATAGACTGTTTGTTCTACTGGCTCCTTGCCGTTTTTGGTTCTGTTTTCCAGCTGGAGGGTGTGGGTTACAGCTGAACCCAAATGTCACCACCCTCTCATGGTCTGTGGGGACAAAGGGGTTCCTGTGAGAAACGTGTTTGGCGAGGAACGCCCATCATTACTCCCATGCAGCCTCGGACTCACAGGGAATTTGTTAGCTCAATGTGGTTAATTGATTGATTTTTTTCCTCTTTATGCTTTCAAATTGATTTTTTTTTTTACTGAAACGGGTGTCGTCACCCCTCATATTTTGGACTAAAATTTCCCATGACGCAATTGGTGCTTCGTCGTCCTAAACGTATCCTTTTTTCCTGTGTGAACCTCTGAAGGGGGCGGTTGTGGCTCTCTTAAATGCTGTTGCCAAGAGATGCCCCAGAAGGTAAAGAGTCATTACAGTGAATGTTTGCCCAGAGCTTGATGGGCTGTGGTTTTGTGTGCGTTCGCTTTCGGTCACACGTGTGCAACACCCTGAAATATTTACCAGGAGGAGCGTTAGATGACAACATCTTCATCCTGGAAGCAAAAAAACGGATCTTCTGGTTACTAAATGTGTAAATATTTGTCCTCTTCCTTCTTATTTGATGGGTGGTGCGCTCCTTGTGTTTATGTTGCGCACAAGCATACATGCCAGGGCCCCTGAAGGGCCACATGCAGTGGTAGGAGGGCAAAGGTCAGCAGTAAAGTGTTGTTTTTGTGAGCGCATAATCAGAGTCGCACGCTAAACATTCAGACGTCCATATTTCTTCATCTCACTTTCTCCTCGCCAGTTCATTCATGCACAGAATCATGGGAAAAAAAGAAACACTTAAGAAAACCAAGACATGTTCTTTCAATATTCAACTCTTTGACTTTTTCTGGTGATTGAGAGGAAACTGAAGGAAAGTTGAATTTAAAATCGTCCATCTGCTCTAGAGGAGTAAGAATTTAACGTCACTGCACGTTTTTGAACCTTTTTATAACAGTTTTTACAGACTTTTACAAAAAGAATACATCCATTAAGTGAAATCAGGTGCAACTAGTGTGTTTCAAAAATGCTAACAGATCTCTGTTGAAATCAGTTTAAAGACCCACTCAAATGAAAATAGTGTTTTTGGTGTTTTTGATATGTTCTTGTGGCATTTTTCTGATGATGAAGGACATGTAAAAAGAAAGTTAAACTTAAAATAACATTTCTGAGTATTTCTTTATTGAAATCATTGTGAATCAGGATTCGATGAAAAAAATGCAGATTGAAAAAAGATTGTATTTGTGATGTAGAAAATACGCAGGGTCGGGCCACAAGCTTCACTGCTTCGCTCTATTCTGATGCTACAGACAAATAGATCCATGTTTTCCTCATCTGAGCTGGATTCTGGATCAAAACTGTACAGCTGGATAGCTCTGATATTGCATGTCATTTTTGTTGCACCTGTAATAAGGGGATGTAAGCTAAGTATATACAGATGAATGACGGCAAGTGGGGGTGGGCTTACTCCAACAGTCCCGCCCACAACTCAGAGGTGCATTGCCAATGAACTCCTGCCTCTCTGCAGAAACTTTGTCCAAAAAAATTATACATTTTTTAAAAAATGTTGGCTAAAAATAGTATAATAATAATTAGAAGACCACCAGGAACGCTTTTAAAAAAGATCAAAAGATGACCAGAGTAGGACTTTAAAACAGTTTAAGTGACTCTTGACTTTTGCCCAAAATGTTTGTAATTTATTGCTCCTTTAACGTTTGCAAAAATGACCAAAATCTGTGGTTTTGGTCTTCTGGTGAACCCAAAAGAGTCTCAGATGTTCTTATGTGATCTGATGCGTCTGCAGTTACTGAAACTGATTCTAAATTTGTATTTTTTAAAAGTGTTTTACTGTCAGCTTCACTCAGGATTTTATTTCTTTACTAGTAATTTTTGTTCTGTTTGTCTTGTTTTCCTCCTGGCATACTCTTGTCTAAATTATTGTAGCGCTTTAAACCATTAAAATAGAAAAAAAACAATAATAAAAGCATTTTTTAAATTCTCAAACTCTGCAAAATGCCTCAGATTTAGTAGTTTCAAAAAGTTAATGCATTTAAGCCAATTTAAAAAACATTTTATAAGAGAAAACTACTATAGATTTACCACAGTTTTCTTAAAAATAATGTCTCAATTGTTAAACAGAAACAAAACAAATGTATTTTTACTTTTTTTGTCATGCTCCCCTGAAGGTCCCTTCGGGATCCACAAGGATTCATGTACTGCAGTAAAATTACTGAGAGTATTATTTTCTATTTCAAGGTAACATAAAGAAAACTCAAAATTTAAGTAAAAAGATTAATGAATCTATATGTTCGTTTGTGATTTATCTGTAAATAAATTACATTTCCTGTAAAAGCTTTTATGCTTTTGAGATTTTCAGTTATGTGATCTTGAAGATTCTGTAGTCTGCATGTTTTTGATGCTCCTAGAGATCAAAGAAAAAACACTTTTACTATTCTAATAGGAACAAAACACTAAAAGCTTTTCTTTGCAGACTTTTTTGTAAGAAGTTTCCTAAAGTTGAAGCCTAACTGGATTTTCAGGCCATGAACTCAAATACGTTTTGTTCTTGGATTCCTGTATTTCTTAGAGATAAAAGCTCCTCCTGAGAGGTCTGCCTCAGACAAGAGTTACCTGCATGAGCAGGAGGAGGTGCTTTTGTTTTTGAAGCACAGAAAAAAAACCCTGCTGTATGACCTGCTTCTACAGAGCTGCACCCTTTGACCTCCAACCTGTTCTCCTTTTTTTCTGCAGCACTTCTCTGAGCTCCTGGACGACCTCTCCCAGGATGCTTTGCTGGGTCAGCTCCTCAGCGACCCCTTCCTGTCCGGGGTCAGGGGTGGAGTCGAAGCCATGGATGGGGGAGACGGAGACGATCTGTCCCCCAGCTCCCCCCAGCCCCCCCACATCACTGCCGAGCACAGCTACTCGCTGTGTGGCGACAGCCGGCCTCAGTCGCCGCTGTCGCACCTGACCGGGGAACAAGGCAGCGATGCTGGTGAGACTCTGCCTGCAGAGGTCAAATCAGGAAGCTGTTGATGAACGAGCTTTATTTTGAAGAAAACCTGTCATTTTTCTCTCAAAACTAAATTAATAAGAAGCTTTTTCTGATTTTTCTTCTTAAAATTACATTAAAAACATTAGGAAGAATATTTAAAATTCACTATTTTACATCAAAATGTGTGTACATCAGTGAAAATATGTCATTTTTGATTTAAATGAAAAAATCAAAAGCATGAAGCTTCACTTGATAATTTATTGGCTTTCAATTTGAAAAGTCACTTAAAATGTAAAATGTATCTCACAAAATATGTAAAAGCTATTTTTTGTCAGAATTTGTTCAACTATTGAGGTAGAAACTCAAGAAATAGTCTTTAAATAGTGTTAAAAGTACAAATTAACATATTTTTATAATGGATACAGAACTTTTTCGCATTTTTAAGAATGATTATGAAGTTTCTCTGCTGCAGAATCAGATGGAGATCCGGCTGAATGGGCCATGGAGCAGGAAGAGGCCATTGAGAGCCTCCTGTGTGAGGCTCCTTCCCTACTCCCCACCCTCTCCCTCTCTCTGGCCTCCAGTGAGGGGCCCCCGCCCCCCGAGGGCGCCGCTGCTTCACCTGTCGCTGCCGCAGCACCTCAGAGACCAGTCGGCACCAACAGCCAGACCAAAGGCATCAAGGTAGGAGGGAGTTCAAGGAGACGTGGAGACTCCATGTGAAAAAGTTTGCTTCATAATTCCGTCTGTTTGCAGGTGAAGGAGGAGAACGTAATCCCTCAGATTAAGCTGCAACCTCATGAAGTGGATCAGTTCCTCAATCTGTCACACAAAGGTCTGTTCTGTCTTAGTTTTTTATTTTTGCTGCAGAACAGCATTTTTGGAACAACAAGGACCTCTGCTGGTCAAACAATGAAACAACTACGAGTTGTCTCAATACTTTTAATGAATCTAAGACAAATTAAATCCCATCTTTATGACTTATTTTAATTAATTCTGTCACATTCCATCATTTTTAATCCTCCATGTGTTGTTTTTCAGGCCTGGAGTCCCTGCAAATGCCTCCCACGCCCCCAAGCTCCCATGGCAGCGACTCCGAGGGCAGCCAGAGTCCCGTCCACGCCCCGCCCGGCCTGTCCTGCCCCACCTCCCCCAGCAGCCCTCCTTTGTGTCAGTCTGGCATGAAAGCATCACCTCGTGCCTCTTCCTCCCTGTCCAACTCCCCGCTCCTCACTGCTCCTCATGTAAGCGCTCACCATGACATTACCTCCGCTGTGCATTCCCAGAGAGGCTGTTTTATTGCTGCAGAATAAAACGCAGGAACAGAAAGATACAGATCTGTGCTTGAATTTTAATTTTTCTTCCCCCCCCTCCAAAAAATCCTAAAATCTGCATTTTTTACACACAGCATCACATGTTCTTAGAAAACCTAAAAAAAAAGAACAATTTAAGCAACAAATATTTAACAACTGCAATCTTCTGTTAATTTTATCCAGCATCGCAGCTTTAAACAGTTTCTTTCTCTTCTGCAGAAACTGCAGGGATCAGGACCGCTCATCCTGACTGAGGAGGAGCGCCGCACGCTCGTGGCAGAAGGGTACCCAGTTCCAACAAAACTGCCGCTGACCAAATCTGAGGAGAAAGCCCTGAAGAAGATTCGCAGAAAGATCAAGAACAAGGTTAGGAGCCTCACAGATGTGATGCCAGTTTCCCAAAAAGATTTAACTGGTCCAAAGTGTTTTCACAATTGTTCTTTCTTACGGCGTCTTTGAGTGAAAAATTTGCCCCCGCCTAATCCTCAAAAACTATCCAAAATTTACTTGCACCTAGTACCTGTTGAAAATGAATTTTCACCCGCCTCCTAAATAAAAGATGACATCACAGAAGGACAAGCCACCCAAAAAATGAATGGGGCCAAACATTTTTTTATGGGTCTTAAAGGCATAGTTTTATAATCCACTAACTAAACCAAAAAACACGTGTGAAATTTGGCAATTTTCACATTTTTGCACATTATGAGAAAAGGACATTTTTGTTTGTGTAATTTTTACAAAATGTTGTGTACATGCCACCAGCTTAAGTCTAAAACCACAACCAAAGTTTTATTGACTATTGAAGAGAACGCCATCTTGAATTTCCCCCCAAAAAAATCCTTTTTAACACCTGCAAATTTAAATTCCTCCAAGGCATTTCAGTCTATTGGCTCCTAAGTCCTTAAGCATCACTGCAAAGCTAGTTTTGAACAGCTCTAACGTGACAAGCTCGCAAAAGTGGTGTTACTCTGTTGCTCGCATATTTTTTTTCTAGAATATTGTGAACATTGTATACATGAATCGTTGGCTTCAGCTGAACAAAACAATGACATACAATATGAACATATTTGAAATGTGGACATGGTTAACAAAAAACTTCCGTTGCCAAGGAAATCTAAAAATTCACTTTTGCTGATTCTCTTCTAAAAATTACATAGATCTGGTCGTCACCCCCTGGCGACCAAAAACCAAGATGGTTGCTATGGAGATAAAACAACAGAAAAATATATTTATCAGGGGCAGAAGGGGAGAGTGAGAGGTGGTGTAGCAGCAGCTCAGCCAGTGAGGGCGGGAATGGGTAGTGCCTTCGGGCCATCCAACTCCTCCTGCGGCTTTGATTGAACTTATATTCATGGATGTTTGAATCCTATATAATTCTGGACTTAAATCTGGTTTGGGAAAAGTTTCCACCATGTGCTCTCAGCGGGATAAATTTAAACCTGTCTTTAATTTAGGTAAAAATATATTAAAATCTATGATTTAAATCTTACATTTAAAAGCAAATGTTTTACATTTTTTCTTTGTGATTCTCAGATTTCAGCTCAGGAGAGTCGCCGGAAGAAAAAGGAGTACATGGACACTCTTGAAAAAAAGTATGTCTACTTCCGTCTGCTTCTCTATGTCTCTTAATGATTCAAACAAAACCAAAATGTTTAAAAATAGAAAAGTTCTACCTAGAGCATTCTTTTCAATAATTATTTTGAATGTATCATTTGCTTTTTTTATTCTATAAAAAAAAATTAAAATTGAGTCAGAAAAGCATTAAAACACATGTAGCATGAAAGTAGCAGATTAAAAGGTCATAAAAAGAGACAACAACTTGCACTTTAATGTTAATAATATACAAAAACAATAAGGAAAAAGAGTTGTGTTAAAAAGAGGCAGGATTAACAGAACAGAAAGGTCTTGCTATGGATGAAGTGAAGGCGCTCATTCTGCAGTATCGCTGTTTGGCCACAGGGTGGAGACCTGCTCCAACGAAAACAGTGAGCTGCGCAGGAAAGTGGAGACTCTGGAGAGCACTAACAAGTAAGGACGCACGTGCACGTGGAACACACCCTCTTCTCACATCTGTTCTGAAGTCTTCAGAGGGAGAAGGCCTGAATGTTCATGTTTAAATCAAAACAATGCGACTTTTGAACATGACCGTTGCTTCAAGTGCTCTTTTCTTTTTATTGTTTTTCTAAAAATGTAGGTTTAAGACTAAAACCATTCAAGAGTCTGAGTTCCAAAGTTCATTTGGAGCTAAATTTATCAAACGGCACAGAGAAAATTGGAATTTGTTCTTTTCAAGCTATTAAAATAATATGGAAAGCCTAACATAAATATACTGAACCTAAATAAGATATTTAGTCATTAGTTTAAAAACCTTCAAAAATAAAAGTGTTTCACATAGAGTTTGAGCAAACAACACAAATACAGATACAATTCTATTTTTAATTTGATATTTGTGTGCTTTTCAACAATTTTTATTTCATTCATTGATTATAAATATAAACAACGTGCATTATTCTATTTCAAATTAGGACCATCTATTTTAATAACTAAATGTTTCAAGTCTTACATCCAAACTGGGATCATTTAAAGTTGAATGTTGTTTAAAAATATTTTCAGATATCTTTTTTTATGACCAATTAGCACAAAAGAGCACATTCAGGAGGCGGGCCTTAAAGAGCCATGCATTAAAGAGTAGCTTTCAGAATAAAAGTCTAGCATTGTAACAAAAACAAATGAGAAACCACTAATTTGAAAAACCTTTATTTACAATGAAAGCTGGAGAAGCATCTTTTAAAAGTCAGAAAAACTAAAATGTTTACATGCACAAAGAGCATGAACAAATAACTCATGCTGATTTAGTAAAGATGCTATATTAATATAAAAAAAATCAAAATCAAAGTATTTAAAGAATGTTTGTTCTCATGTGCAAAGTCTTTCTTTATCTTCCTCTGTCATTTCCACAATTCCAGCCTCTGTTTTTGCAACAATGACTGAAGAGAATCAGAAACCAGAGAAGTTTCCTTCAGTTTTTCTGCTGCGTCTCATTTCTGCTCTCCGTCGTCTCTGCAGGTCTCTACTGCAGCAGCTGCAGTCTCTGCAGGCCATGGTGACAGGAAAACTCCCAAAGTCCTGCCGAGTGGTTGGCACCCAGACCTCCTCCTGCCTGATGGTACGTTTGGAAACATCATGCGTCATGCAGTCATGGGTTTGATCAATAGTCCTGACCACGCCCTTGCTTCACTCTGCAGGTGGTGGTGCTGTGTTTTGCTCTGTTTCTGGGGAGTTTTTGTCCGAGTGGTCTGACTCCGTATTCGAGCATCACCGAAACAGGAATCACCTCCAAACAGATGGCGGCCAAAGAGTCCTACATTGCCACAGGTAAGTCTTTTCTCCTTCATGAAGCCCAGAAGATCCTGTTCTGAATTCTACATGTGACCTTGTTAGAAAATGTTTCATTTCGGATTCTTTGTTCTCCTCTTTTCTGCTTTATGCACCATTTTTATTTCAAGTTTATTCTTTAAGTAAATGTAACTTATCACTTGTCCCGAGGGGGTGTGTTTTGACGAGTGTTGTAACCTTTTTCATTAATTAGAAAGTTCTGTAACACCCAACGTTCTTCTGCTTGTTGTTTGAGGAGCTTCAGTCTCAGGAGAATCTGATGGTGAACAGAATAATAATGTCATATTTGATCTGTCATTTGATGCTGATGAATTCTGGACCAGCTCTTCACCCTGAAGGTGGAGAACATGCTTCCCTGGTGAACAAGTCATGCAGCTGCAGGATATCTTAAGGGCGGGTGTTTCTGTTAGTACGATGGTCTACAGTCAGAAGCTGTCTGAGGCCCCTGAAAACTGAGCAGGTTCCCTTATCCAATATCAAGTTGAACTGGTTCGCCTGTGATACCAGTTCCATTCAAAACGGATGGATGGATGGATGGATGGTTAGTTGGTTGGAAGGACCTTCTTAATAAAAGCTGTAAAAACTTTGTGGGTTTCTGTCGGAGGCCAAACTCCATCCCTCAGAAGAACTTTTTCAGGTTATTCAGCGTTCCGCCTCCAGCTGCTGCGTTCTGGATCCAGTGATTCATCACTTCCTGACGGAACACTGTGGAGGTCCATTAGAATCACAACACTAATCAGATTCCACCTCCAGCTCTGCAGCACCATCGACAGAGATTGTTTGAAGAGCAGACCTTCCTCCACCTTCTCCTTACCTCCCCCTCACTGTGGCCTCTGAGTGTAGACAATCAAACTGTTCCCTCGCCCTTCCTGCCTCCCCCTCTCCCCCGATCACAAGAGTTTAGCTCCTCCCCCGGCACAGTGCCCTAACAGAAACCCTTTTTATGGTTTTAGTGAAGTCTAGAAGCCTTCTGTCAACTTTTGAAGAGGAGCAGCCTCAGCTGCTCGGCCTTGGTGGGGAATATCCGGAGCAGTGGGAGGACACGTCCGCTGTTGTCATGGCAGCCTGGCGGCGCTCAGAGCAACAAAACATGGCGGTGGAGCAGAAGACACACCCCCCATTTAGGAACAACAACGCTACGCAGATGCAGAAAAACCTGCTGCTGGACCTGCACAGGTGAGACGTCTGAAACAAACCGCTGCAACCAATCAGCTCTGAGTTTGACTCCTGCCCCATCCTGTTTCCCACCAGGTCAAGGGTCAACGACAGCAGCCGCAAAGTGATCGAGCTGGAGCGCTTCGTCAACGAGACGTCCTGAGGATCCGGGGCCCAGCCAAGCGCCCCCGCTCCGCAGCACGCCGATGTCCCATGGCCGACGGGCCGAGGCCCGCTCCACCCGATACACTGGAACGACAGAACCGGGAGGCGCCGGCTGCTTCTCGGTTCTGAGCTGAAGTTGCACTGATCGTTTCACGAGTCTGCCGCGAGCCTGAAAACATAAACGTGGCAAATTTCCGGAGAAAAAGAACGACTGTGATGTGAGGACAACCTTTGTATTAATAGAACCCTTTAATTTGTTGTTAAATATTCTCATTTCATTCCAGTTGATTGATTTTTTGATATGGGCTTTTGTTTATATCTTGTGTTTTTATTATATCCAGCTCTCCTTTTTTTGTATTAGACTCTATGGCTCAGAATTATTTTAGGCGTAGATGGATGAAAGGTCATTTTCAAACAAACATCGATGGACGTTCACTCACAGCTTTTCTGTTCTCTTTGTTCACAAACTTGTTGGTTCTTTTTGCTCATTTTAGTTCTATTTATGTCAGAAAAGTCAGTGTTTAAATTGTATTGTCCTGAAAACTATTTATATCTTGGCTGATAAATGATTTTTTTGTAAGGGTTTAAGCAGAAAAACTTCCAAATTTGGTGGAAAAATGCATCTAAATGGAAGTTAAAGTTAAAATTTGTAATGTTTTTTCTTTTTTTTGTCAGCATTTACCAAAAATATTTATCCCATAAAAGTAAAAAACTGAAACATGTATTATTTTTATTTAATAAACAAATCTAAGCGTGTTTGGGACATGTAGATTATGAAGCTGCAGTTGAATTGAAAATCACAGCTTTAAAATTTGTTTTCACTCTTGTTGGATCTTTTTCATGTGTACAGTTTCCAGAAAAATCACCCTGTAAATAACTACAGACTCAAATGGTTTATTTTGCCATGGCGCTGGTAAAAGAATACTCCAGATCTGTGGATTCCTTCAAATGTTCCTTCTGGGGTCTCTAGAAAGAAGGATCATTACAAAATACACGCTCTAGCAGCTCCTGCAGCATTATCAGTCAGAAAAGTCGCTTGTCACGAATCCTGTTTGGTCTTTTGCTTGTTACTCCTGTGTAAAGCCGGGCTCACTTGTTTTTATTATTAATAAAGTATTTTCCGTAGTAAAAATACACAGTTTTTGTTTGTCTTTTATGCAGTTTGATTCAATTATTTATTTTTACATAAATATCTTGGATCACAAAGGTGATTTTCTGCCTTAAAAGGGAAAATAATGCAGTTTGATCAAAAAATTATCTTTTTTTATTTTATTTAAAAATAATTTTCAAGAATATCCAACCCATTTTTTTTTAAGCCAGACATGTGATCCAGTCATTTTAGAAACTCAGGCATTACCTCTGGTTGCTAAGGAGATCTTGAAATTTTACTGAAAGTTACAACCACAGAAATCGCAGCACATGTTGAGCAGCTCAAAACATTAAAAAAACTGTATGGTTGCTATGGTGATGTCATAGAGAAAGATAAGTAAGTTGAGTTTATGTCCTTGTTCTGGGACACTTTGCAGTGATGTCCTGTAATCTAATCCTGTCTTTTAACTGCTGCCTCACACTCTGAGCAATAAAAATGATTGCAGGCAAAAATGCTGAAAATATAATACTTTAAGAAAGAAAAGCCTGTTTTTCTGAACCACCTGATTTGAATTGGGTCACTAAAGAACATCTATTATTTGTTAACTTCAAAGAATTTCTTTTTTCACAAACTTCAATTGGATTAGATCTTAACTCTATTAGGCAGAGAAGAGTTTTATGGTAGAAACGTCAGCTAAAAGAGGGGCGTTTGTGTTTCTCCTCCTCAAGAGGAAGAATGAACCTAAAATAGATGGTAACGACAACCGCTCTGACAGTCTCGAGACCTAAAGCTTCGCAACAACTCGGAGTTAAACTGCAACAGCAAATGGCAGAACCTGAGCTGCCGTGAAGAAAAAGTCGAGACGCCCAAATGGAGACATCAAAGAGCTGAAATCTGAAAAAAGTCATCTTCTTTCTGCATGAGTGTATTCAAGTCCTCCAGATCTCATCAGATTTGAAGAGTCCTTTCATTCTAATTCACTCCTCACACACTTCAGAAGAAAGAGGCTCTGCTGTTTATCAAGATGGAAAAGGTTGGAGTCCAGAAGTTCTTCTACAGAACGTCTGAGCTCTTATGGAGGAATTCTGAGCACCGTTAAGGTATTTTTTTTACCCAACAAAGTTCTCCTTTGGTAAAAAGGTAAAAAGAGGACAAAAAACAATTAAGAACACAAAAGCAGCAACTTCGACCAGAGATTAGACTTGTGATTGAACTCCGGGGTGGAGATTAGAGCAGGGGTCTGCCACCTTTAACACAGTCCAGCATCTTATAGACCAAAACCCAGCGAAAGGCCGTTAAGTTCCACTTAACCTTTTAGAAAATACACTTTATTTATGCGGCCAATAAATGTTTTTATGCTTTTAAATATTCACAAGAATTAAATTCTAAATATATATTTTTCTTTAAATAAAAACTTCAACATCTTTGCTTTTAACAGAATCACATACTCCTTTCAAAATAAAATACACCCTCTGTCAAATAAGATTCTCCTGCTGCAACAGACTTACTAGAATTGTAAAAAAATCAAGTCAGACGTCTTATTTTCTGCCATAATGAGAATAACTGATGCTATTCTGCAGCACAGAAAATAGGTGCCCAACTTAACCAACAAATTTGATATTTTTTAAAATTGTTTTCTTTTTTTTCTCAAAGCCAAAGAGCCACTAAGGAGGATGGAAAAAAGCATGTGGCTCTGGAGCCTCAGGTTGCAGAGTGTTGAAGAGTGTCTGAGTTGGAGCTTTGGAACTAGCTAACAAAGTACATTTGTTTTTTTTTCTCCCAGAATTCTGTGCAAAATCTAGTAAAAGAGATTTTTTGGGCTTTTGTAACTCTACAAATAAAAATAAACAATGTTGCAAAAAAATGCTACAAAAAAAAAAGAAAATCTGTTGCTGCAAAAGCAAAAAAAAAACCACTGCAGATTAAAAACCCACAACGAAGTGGATTATTGGAGATTGTTTTTGCCGATGCACCGCTGTGAGAAGAAGGAGAAAAAAGAACAGAAGTACAAATTGAAAAACAAATGACAGACAGAGACGTATAACATAAACACACACATTATCACCATCAACACAACCGTGAGCACGAAGACAGCATGGTCATGGCAGAAGCACAGAAGAAGAGGCATACATTTTACTTTCTTCAGAAACTGTCTCATATTATTTTCAAATCCTTTGTATATTGTATCTGATCTAGAAGCAATCCTGATAATTCACTTCCGTCTTGGCATTTTTATTTGCAGCGGCATTTCTTTTTACTTGCGTCATAGCTTCTTTTCGTTGGCAGCAGTGTTGTTTGTTATTTAGAGCATTTTTTTTTATTTGCAGAGGATTTTTTTGTTTCTTTTTCAGTTACTTTTTTTTGCTGTGATAGTGGGTCTCGGCCACTGTAGTTGTTTCATTCAAGAGCTTGAATTTTTAAAAACACAACAAAAATGTTATTTTGTCTTTAAATGAAACCTAAGACTGAAAACAGGACCTTAAGACAAGCACAGTGGTAGAACATTCTCGTTGCACAGCACTATGACCTTTCTAGATTTGTAATAATTTACAGTTTAAAAAACAATTATAATAGGAAATTGAAGGAAGCTTGCTAATCAGAGATATTAAAGCTAGAACGAACAAAACAAAACAGAGAAATAGCATGAAAAACCATTGAAGTTATTCCTCCCTGTCTAAGAACACATACATGATGACAGTAGCTGGGATGAAGCCTGAGCAGTCATTACATCATTCAGGTCAAACTAATGTTTTGCCAGAATTAAATTTAGGAAACTAAAATTGAGCATTTAAGTATTTATTCAAAAATTAAGTCATCATATAATCCTAATATATGCTGTTTAATAAATCTTAATTAGACATGTGGAGCCAACTTTACAATTGGCATGTTTAACAGCATACCAGGCCTTAGCTCTGGTTGCTAAGGGGTTTTTGAAATTTTGCTTTGAGTTATAACCACAAAAATCGCAGCACATGCTGAGCATGTGCATTAAAACATTAAAAAAAAACTGTATGGTTGCTATGGTGCTGTCACTCAAATGAAGTCAGTCAATTTGACTCTTTAGCTACTGTTCGGAGTGGAGCGCAAACCATGTTTATTTTCGGCAAGACTGAATCCAAAAGTTCAGTTTGATTAAAAAAACAAAACAAATTTTATTAAGCTTTTAGAGAAAAGTTACGGAGTAAGTGGAGTTCATTCTTTGTTCTGGGACACTTTGCAGCGATGTTAAATTAATCTGATTCAGCGGTTGATGTGTTTCACCAGAATAGTTTCACACACAGATTTCAGAGGCAGTAATATTTTACGGGCAAACTGAAGAAATTCATGAAAATTTGTGACTTTGACTTTAACTGCTGAAACTGATTTCCTGCATTATGACCTCAAACATGTTTTAACAGAATCAGAAGCTTTCTGTCTGTAAGCTCGGGGGAGACATCATAATGAGGGATAGGTTAAAAACATTGACATCGAATTGATCGTTACTCAAAAAATGCAAATCAATTGATCAAATTCCTGAATCGATTTTCCTTCAAACTAATTATTGTACAATTTTGAGACAGAAACCTGATTTTAGTTTGTTCTTAAAGTAAGAAATTATGATATTTTTTATTATTAAAAGTTTAGCTTTTTTTTCAGTTTTCATCTCTAGTTATGCTGAGACAGTTTGTCCTTTCAAAACAAGTTTTGATTGGAAAAGTGGAAATAAATATCAAATTGAAATGAAAAGTGAATCTGTACATTTAAATTGAACTGTTTCAGTTTTTTATCAGTGATAGGCAGCTCTGATTAGAAATTTCTTTTATTATGTCAAGTTTTTTGTTTTATTTTTTTAGAGAGCATCAGCTCCAGATCTCTCTTTTGTCTTTTTCAAGGAAGTAGGTTAAGTTTACAAGTTTATTTTTATGGACCAAAGGGTCAGTAGTAGTTTTTCACCAGGTTTGCAGACACTGCAGGAGGGATTTTGGCCAACTCCTCCACACAGATATTTTCTAGATCATGCAGATTGATTGATGGTCAAAGATCTGACATCAATAAGAACATTTGAACCAGAACGGATGATGAAAGTTTCGAATGACAAAGGTTTACATTCAGACATTCAAAACATGCAGCATCATGTGAGCATCGGAAGCTCCGCCTTCATTTATAAACACAAATAAATGTTTGATAACAGATGGAGACATCATTCAAATTCTGTGATGATTCACTGAGTTTGAAAGCTAATAGAGAAGAAACCAAAACTGACAAATGTGATGTTTGACATGCA
This sequence comes from Adrianichthys oophorus, assembly GCA_036245035.1. Classification (NCBI taxonomy): domain Eukaryota; kingdom Metazoa; phylum Chordata; class Actinopteri; order Beloniformes; family Adrianichthyidae; genus Adrianichthys; species Adrianichthys oophorus. Next base: position 10,501,445 of record BSAI01000030.1, read on the forward strand.
AACCTGCAGCAAGGAAAGTGGTGACAGCGTATGTGTAGGTGTGTGCATGTGCCCGCGCAGAAGTGTGTGTTCAATCTCTGCCCTACTTTCTCACTGATGATAGTGCACAAAAAGATGAGAGGGAATATCCCACAATGCCACGCTGTTTGTCCCCTGAGACAGACGGTCGGACGGATGGATGGATAGAAAGATGGATAGATATTTGGACATTGGATATTTGGACAGTTAGATGGATGAATGGATGAATGGACACAGGGGTAAAAGAAAAATTAGCTGGATGCAATAATAAATTAAACTGGACGTGTCTTATCTGCATCTCACGCTGTGGCAGTTTTTAAACAAGTGTCACTCACAAAAAATAAGAACAAAAACTCAACCTCCGGATCCACATTTCAAAGTAAAGGTTTTCAGAGATTTAAAAAAATTAGAGTACTTATTTTTTGTGTGGATTAGCAAAAAACACTAGAACAATCGTGACAAAAAAAATCGTCTTTCATGCCTAAATGTAAAAGGAAATTATTCAATATTTTTCCCAGAAATAAGTATTAAAATAATTATGTTGTTTAAAAAAAGCTATTTTTTGATTATTTGTTCTCGTTATGTCATACTTGTTTCAGCTACTGAAATACAGTACACTTGATAGATTTTTTATTATTATTAATCAATAGATATTTATTTAATTTCTCCTATATTAAGAATTTTTTAAAAGGTTTTAGATGTTTGAGTTTTTGTTATTGAGGTTATTATTTGTTAGTAAGGTTGTGTTCTATAATATAATATAATATAATATAATATAATATAATATAATATAATATAATATAATATAATATAA
>BSAI01000030.1:10502286-10516457 GCA_036245035.1 Adrianichthys oophorus
AATATAATATAATATAATATAATATAATATAATATAATATAATATAACCTGAGAGATGTGCAGGAAAACTCTAAAACACGAAACTGATGGTTAGAATGTAGGGAAAAATAATTCTGGACTGAAAAGTTTGCTGGATTTTTTTGCCTCATCATGTTATTGTGATGCTTTTAAGTTTTTTTTCTCATCTGATTAATCCATTAGATTTTTGTGGTTTTGAGACTCCAGACACGACTTTTAGTTTAATTTTGAAAGGGGGATCATCCACTTCCTGCGTGACGTCGGCGGCTTGACGTCGTTTCGCTGTCACTGGTCCACAGCTCGTTGAGTGCGGTTGTGATGAGGCACAGAGAGACGCTTGGCGGTCAGAGTCTATCCCGGTCCCGCAGCCTTCAGCGTCGTGTCCTTCTCGCGTCTGTTCTTGGCTCCTTCACCCCCCCACTGCGTCCCGTCACGAGCCGGAGGGGAACCGGGGGGTCCGGCGCGGGGCATTTAAGCTAGCAGCGACCAGCATGGACCCCCAAGCGGCGACAAGCCCGGCGGCGGCTGCGGGTTTGAACGGCCGCCTGGCCTCTCTGGGAGCCGACGGGGGTGACTCGGAGTCCGGAGCCGGCTCGGACGACGCCGCCGTGGGCTGCTGCAGCGACACGTTCAGCAGCCTGCCCGACATGGAGCAGGAGAGCCTGGAGGAGAAGCTCCGAGGACTGGCGTTCAGAAAGCAGACGTCGTATCGGTGAGTGAGAGCCGCGGAGCTGGGGAAGGAGCCGGGACAGGATGTCGCTGCCTGCAGGATGTGTTGTTTTTGTGCGTTTGCGACAGGAAAATCCTCGGGAAAACCTCTCCATCATTCTGGGCTTTGAAAGTTGGAGCTGCTGGTAAAATAACATGAAGCACAAATGACATCTCTGAGCAAAAATGCCCTCAAACTGTAATTTTCGCCAACATTCTGGATCATATATTTTTTTCTTTTAGCATCATTTAAATAAAACAATAAGATGCATCCATGCAGCTGCAGGTTTAAGACTGTCTCGACCTTTACCTAACTGTCTTTTCAAGGAGTAAAGGAAGGCAAAGAAATGCAGGGGTCAACTTTGAATTCAGCACCTAATCCTAGTTTATAAGGGTTTATCCAGAAAATATGAGTCTAACTGCAAATAATAAAAATAATTTTAGAATTCATAAGGTCACAACTGCATTTCAATGAAACATCACATTTCTCTTTTAATTTTATTTTGAAGCAGATTTAGTTTTTTAATCACTTAATTGGGATTTTAAACAGAAAAAACGTAATGAATTAAATGAAGAAGAAACATTGTTTTTATTAATTAATATACTCATTCCTTTTTAAGGAAAATCGATTACTTGCAAAGTTATAAAAACGTGACGGGCATGGGACGCACGCTCAAGAAGGCACTAAACACAGGTTTTGGAATCCGAGTATAGCTCACAGTATTCACGCTGGACAAGCAGGGAGGGGTTACTTCCTCTTTTTCTATTATTTCTAGTGTTTACTATCACATGTACTGTTAAAAGAGGCTTGGAGCAAAATGTCTTTAATCTTGACTGGAGATTTTTCTTTGGCAACTCTATTCTGATATATGAAAGACTTGGTGTCGTATATTTCTGGCCGGGCAAAAACCGCAGTTATTAATTCCTCCTTCACGATCAGTTTCAAACAGTTTGTTTTGAAAAGGACTCACTATTAAATCCGAGTTCCTGATTGGTCAGAGTTTGACCTGGTTTAACCTTCAACGCATTTTCAGTGGTTGCGCATTTTGGACGTACAGGCTGATACGGTTGTAGAAACTTGCATAGCTATGTGTGAACGTGAGGGTTTTGAACGCAGAAGCCCAAAATGCACATATGCACGCATTTACATAGACTTTTCATCGGAAGTGGATGCTTGAACGAGCGTTTCCGAGGACGGTGTGAACGTAGCTGAACAAAGACGTGCGTGGATCTGGTTGTCCACAGGGAGACGCATCAGAATGGAGGGAAGAGGGAGCCAGTGGCTCGCCAAGCATATTTTCTACATCACAAATACGATCTTTTTCGAGCTCCATTTTTTCGCCTGCTCCTGATTCACATTTTTTTTTTCTTAATATATGTCCTCCATCATCAGAAAAATGCAAAAGAACATGTCAAAAACACCAAAATATTCACTGGAGTGAGTTGTTAAGTTTTCAAATGTAGGGTAAAAGGCTTTGGGGTGAAGTTGTGTTTTTTTTCCGTGGTGTTGTGTCTCTATTGTGTGGGAGCATGTGCAGAGGAGGGGAACAAACACTATTGATGTGTGTGTGTGCGTGCAGGCCAGCGGCAGCAGCCTGACACCCCAGCGCGACCCGTCAGCTGCTGTTGATGGTGAAAAGTGGCCAGAACACACAGTCGCTCAGCAGTTTTTGGCCGTCATATCTGAGAATCTATCTACGTATCGACCCATCTTTCTGACCGCCTGCAGCCGGTTGGGTATTTGGGGTGGGGTTTGGGTGTCTAATCAATTCTTTTAACTTGTTCCTATTTGACTTGTTTATGTGTAATTTGAGACTAAACAAAGCAGTCAAAGCTCTGAATCGGGGCCTAATAAAGGAATTAATTGAATGAAATATGACAATCACAAAAGCAGCAACTTTCATCGTGGTAATAATGACTCAATCAGACTGACTAAGCTTGACGGAAACATGTCAAAAAACCAGCTCGCTGAAGCGCTGAAATTAGTTTCAAAAAGGGATGATACATTATAATCCTATTACAATCCATTCTGCAGATATTAGTTTGCCCTCTTGAGTGTTTTCCAGCTTTCCTGGGCGTATCCCTTTTCACCCACATGTCAGTTTTTGGGAGCTTTTTTTTTCACCCAGGGAATCCTTTTCATGAGGCTTCCACTCAGGTAAACACGAGCATACAACAGAGGTAGAATCAGGTCATGGAGCCGTGCAGAATTTGTGAAATGTTTTGGTGCTGATGCAAGATTAAAGCCAAGAAATTATCAGGTTATAGCCACTCACAACTGAAAATAGTGTTTGTAACATGTTCTTGTGGCATTTTTCTGATGATGGAGGACATATAAAAAATCAAGCTCAAAATTGCATTTCTGAGTAATTCTTTATTCAAATGATTCAAGAACAGACGAAAAAATGCAGTTTGAAAAAGATGGCATTTGTGACGCAGAAAACACAGCGGGCTGCTGCTCTGCTGCATTCTGATGCATCCATTTGTAGACGACTAAATTCATGTATGTTCAAAAAACAAAGCTCTCGGTAATGAGGAGGGGAAGGGAGGTGGGGTTACTGTGAGGTAACAGTCCCACCCACAACTCAGAGGTGAATTTCTAATGAAGTCCTGCCGCTCTGCAGAAACAATGTTCTAGAAAGAGATACAGTTTATTACAATTTGCATAATCATGTTTAAAAGACCACTGGGAAGGCTTTGAAAATAGATCAAAAGATGACAGGAATGAGTTATTAAAGAAAAGGTCTATTTTGCTCAAAAATTGTATACAATATAGCAAAAGTGCCTTAAGTTTATTTCCATTCTCACTTCACAACATCAAAACCCTCTGAAGGAACATTACACCATCCAACAGCTCTTGCAACCATTGTTTTCCTCTGAGCAAGAAGCAGGAAACCACAGCTACGCATCCCACAATGTTGCATTTCCTTAAAGAAGCCGTTGTTCGCCTTGTTTCCTCTTCTTGGCCTCTGGCTAAGAAATAGAGGAACAGATAAATGCCGCTCTCTGGTCAGGTTGTGTTAATATTGAAAGGCAAGACAATGAAAGGTTTCAGACAAATATGACAATTTTTTATCACTCCCTGTTTGGTCAGTGGTTTTCAGTGGAAATCCTGTCAGGATTCATTTCATTTAGAAGGAAAACGATTGACTCGGGTCACTATGCAGACAAATTCGGTTACTCAATGGAGACAGGATGAAAAATAAGCAGCTATTTTGTGTTTCAGGCCTCCGTCATTCCTTGATTGTATGCTCCATCTTAATAAATTTAAATAATTCAGTCCGACACTTATCAACCCTGAATAAAACGCAGACTTAAGGAACCATTTCTTGATTTGATTTAACGTCAGCTCGATTATATGTTTTCCTCTTCAGATTCAGTGGAGGAAGGAAATGCTTTGCGTTTATTTGAAGTGCCACGAATGAAATTACCATATGTGGTGATATGAAGGAAGTCAGGAATGATGCTGTTGGACATCAAAAGACAAAGTGTGTTTTTTGTGGTATTCTGAGCTCACGGAGGTATGGGGTATTATTATTTAACAGCCCACAAATTTGTCAAACTTTTTCAGTGTGCGTTTCCTTTGGTAGGTCCTTCCTTTGATTGGTTTTCTCACCCGTCTGAGATTATGTTAGTCCTTCTTCTCTCTGGCTTTGGTAGTACACCTCTCAGTTAGCTGTTCAGTTAACCATTTAATGGTATGCACACACCTAGATCCGGTGTCCGGTGCTGTTGCCGGGGACACCTAAATAACATAGGCTCTTTGAATCATTGTAACTCTTCGACTGTTTATGTAATTAAAGTCATTTCAATGGATTCTGGCAGATTTGCTAATTTTCATCCACATCAGAATCAGCTGGTTTACATTAATCGTGTGTACATAATTGCGTAAGCACAAGTGATTAGGTAAACACTTCTCTTTTGTAAAGTGTTGCATATCGGTTCAAAGCGGCTTTTTTTAGCTTCAGAATCAGTTGGAACTACGTTAACTGCGTAAATGATGCAAGAGTTATGGCAATTCAAAGAATGTCAACACTCTGTTAAAGGAATTTCATCGTTGTGACAAGTCTACTCTGTGGTAACACACTAAATGGCCTTTCTCTCGTCAACCAGCTGGGGCTGGGGTCACTGTAGTTTGCGACAGAAAGTAGCTAAACGAAAACCAATACGAAGTTAAAGATAATGAAGTTTGGAGTAAAACTTGTTTACAACCAAGGTGGAAGTGTCTTCTGAACTGGAACATTTCCAGGTTTTTGTGTGCACCCTCTGGCCTCACTGTGTTCAGTAATACTTTTGCAAAAAAAGGGAAATAATCAACAATTGATCAATATTTTCCCAATAATAACACAAAAAAAATATTGAAAATCGAATCCCCACTAGTTTAAAATTAGACATTGTTAGTCATTATTTTTGGTAATTTAATGAAATGATTACATGAAAATACTTCCTTGGCTGTTTCTTTTGTGACGTTACTTAAGCATTCTTTAGAACAGGTTACATCTTCAATGTTGTGGTTCTTTGATTGGAGAAGTTTCCACATCTCTGGTTTGACTCAGAAAAGGAAGTGGAATTATGAAACAGCAGTGCTATTAATGTTCTTCACACTGACCACCCTGGTAATGTTTTTGTAGTTGCAGATCATAATTGAAGATACGTATGTTTGAAATCAAATGAAATTAAAGCCAGAAAAACAGTTTTTAGCAAAGTTTTAAACGTAAGAATTCTCAAATGTCTTCAGTAAAAGTTGCATTTTCTTTCAGTTTAAATTACAAGCACATCAAAAATTATTTTTTCAGAACAAAAACATTTAGTTTTTTTTGGGGGGGGGGGGGTCCAATTTCCTCATTATGAAAGTAAAATATGTTAAACTTTAAATTGATTTTAAAAAGCAAACATGTGAATTGATATTGGATTAATAAAAGTTTGACAGTGATGCTCAACTCTATCCTCCACATTAATTTAACTGATTGTTTTGCCAAAAATAAATGGAAAACTGTCAATATTTCTGCAGATTTGAGTTGCACCAAAAATAAATGGTAATCCAGTTCAATAGTGAAGTTCATTAGAAACTGAAAGTTGTTAGTTTCGGCTCTGGTTAAAGTTGTTTCGGCGAGTTGAAGTTCATGATCTTTCCTCTGCGTTTGCTGCGTTCTGGTTAACTACATGATTAGTTTGTCCAAAAGGAAAAACCCCAAAAATCCAAAGTTTGTTTTATTGCCCAGATTATCATGTTCTGTGATTTTAACTTTTGCTTCCAGGGAAAAGGAAACTAGCTGCCAGAGGGCATCGTTCCACTGTTTACAGCCCACCTCACAGAAAAAAAAACGAGATGGCAGCGAGTCCACTCAATCTACTCTGCTTTTACGTCTTCTGGGGTTGTGTGAGGCAGGATAGTGTAAGGATAAAAGACATGAAAAAATGGGGAGAGGAGTAACAAAAAGGGTTTGAATGTATGTGGAGCTGCTGCGCCTGCTCACCACCTGCAGGGGAAAGCACTGATCAAAGGCCTTTCATCATCTGATGCTGCAAAAATAAAACTCCTTTCAGCTTTCAATTAGAACGGACCGCTGATGATAGGACGAGGGATAAAAAGGATGACCAGCGACGAAGGGAAGGACAAAAAGGCTGAGCACAGCCAAAGGAGAGTCATTACTCAAAGAATATCAAAGAGCAAGCATAAGTGAAGAGTGATAACAAGCCTGGTAATGACATATTGTAAGGCAATGGCTTTATTACCCAGTGGATGCATTAAGAGAAGCATTAAAAGTTGACCTGCTCTAAAAATAAATCAAGTCTGGTGACTAAAGGCTTTGGAGGAGCAAGGCTGATGTTTTCAGCACAGCTGGAGCCTCCGCTACTGCTCATGATGCTGAACTTTGCAGCAGCAAACCCACGTCTCATTAGGAAAAACATTGAGAGGAAGACACCTTCACAAGCTACGCTCACACCGCCCTGGACAACCACTTCCAATGAAAAGTCTATGTAAACACGCGTTTCAGCTAGTTTTAACAACTGTTTTCCGGCCATTGAACGCACATTACCAGCTAAACAAGATTAAACTTTGACCAATCAGGGACTCTGAATTTGATGGTATCACGATGAAACTCGCCAAACTCAGAGCACAGCTGGTTTATCTGGTGAACCCAGACACAACAACGAGCCTGACGGCGTTTGCAGTTGTTTTTCAAATAAAGATAAACAAAGGCCACTCTCCTGACATAATGGTAATCCACATTCACCATTACAAGAATACTAGCAATAAACGTTTCTTTTTCGTGCTCAGATTGCAAGATTTGCACTGCTTCCAAGCCTCTTAGTAGGTAGTGGACATGCTCTAGTATAAACAGTAGAAAAAGAAGAATCCCCTCCCTGCTTGTCCTGTGTGAACACCCATTGGCTAAACATCAATGCCTGTACGTAGCTGTTAGCCTTAGTCACAACTGTCTAATCGTTCGTTATCTCCCTGTGTGCAACTTGACTGTTATAAATTAGTAAATTAAACAATCAAAGCATAGTTTGTGGGGGCATCCTACAGGTACTTACATATCACCTGCACACCCCACATGTGTCCATTCACACAGGGTCATTGAAGGGCCAGAGCTAGAGTGCGGCGTAAGGACACCGTACACCGGATAAGTGTGTGCAGCTTAAATTAGCCTTACGAATACTTCCTTATACATGTACCACTCACCCGACAATAGTACGTTCTTTAAGATGGCCGTATGAGCCTCAAGGAAACTTCATAACACACCTGTTCTCTCCTTAAAATGTACCTGTCGACAACCCTCCACGAGCACGGACAACACAAAAACTCACCGCACCTGTACAGGTGCATGTGAGTAAGTGTTTAGACTGAATCTTCTATACATTCTGAAAGATAAGCTCTTGTGACTTTTTAACTTTGAGTTGACTGTAGCTTTGGATGAACAATGTGCATGAGTCAACAACATGGAACAGGAGAAGGGAAAGAGAGATTTCAGATTTAGAAACCTCTGTAATGTCACGCTTTTTTACAGCAATTGTGTAACGCCAGCACACACTGAGCAGTACAATAGCTTTGGGCTTCCCTTGGGAAATTAAACCTGAAAGGCCACAGCAAAAAAATGTTCTGTATACAGTACAGGGCACAAAGACAAACCAGTTCACAACTCCAAACTGGGAAGGTTAGGACATAAAATTTGGTAAATACCCCAAAAAACTTATTAAAAAGCAGTTTTTGTTTGAAAACTTAAACTTTGGCTGTATTCAGACTGGACATATTTTTTTAGCTTACAGTGAACCAGAGTTTGTTACCCCCGATAATCTGGAACCCACATCTTTCAAGGTGATCTCAGTGAATTTCCAGTTGGACTGAGCTTTGGTTCACAATGTAGCGAATGTGTTAGAATGAAGCAACTAATGAACTGCAGACAAACGCAAAGCAATGATAAGAACAAGTAACTCACTGTCTCCTCAGTAACCACCTTGCAGCATGCCGTATTAAAGTAAGCTAAAAAGTGTTGCACCTGTCGTTGATACAGATGTTAAAACATTTTCAGCAAAATATAACGTTTGAATGAATAAGTGAGCTATCCTGACAAGGATTGTGAAGGGTAGAACTTTCATTATTCTTTCTCTTGTTGCTTTGCCCCACCCTCGTAATTCCTGGCCAATGACTGAAGAGATCTTTAGTCACATCGTTTTGTTTACAAGCTTTGGTTTGAAACAGAATTGTACGGTTGAAAGGCAGTCTGAATACAGACCAAACGCAAGGTTCAGGACTCGATCCGGACAAAATTAGATGTACTCGGTCCTGACTTTTCCAGTCGGAATACACCCTTACTAAAGGAGACAGGAAAATGTTAACTCAGTGTTCGGATGACCAAAACAGTTGGCAGAATATTTTCATTTTAGCCTTACATACAAATTCATACACATATTGTCTCTCTGCAAAGGCTGATTATTGCAGGTATATTATACAAAGAACACAGTTCACTAGAAAACCTTCCCATTAACCCTTTTGACTAATCACTGTCCTGGCCCCTCTAGGCCTTCTGGGTATTGTAGTCGTTTACATTATTTGGCTGTTCTTGGTTCCTTTTGTATGAAAATAGACTGCATTCTCAGTTTATTGATTATGCATGTTATGGTCTATAAATTACAGTTCTTCTAAATGAGTCAAAAAATGATTCGAAACATTAAGGTTTCTTTCTTGTGATCGACTGTATCAAGCTCTCAAGGTTTTGACTAAAGCTGTCTCAAAACCAATGCTTCAGTTTGGAAGTTCACTGTTTCTGCCTTTTCTGAGATTAATCTTACTTTACAGAATTTTATTTATTTTGTTTCATGCAATGTTTTTGAAGCCAAAGTTAAAAATATTTTATATTTACAGTTTTTTTTTCAAGTGGAACCAGCTAAAATGAATAATAGATGAAATCTTTCACCTGGACTCTCCAGTGAGCAGCAGAAAGAACTGCTCTGCTGAGTTTTCATTTGGAAACCTGCGTTTTTCTGTGCTACATTCACCAGCCTAATAGTCTGGGCAGCTTAAAGACACTCATGAATTTTTAAACAGATGATCAGAGCAGCAATTGTTGATGAAATACAAAGCTCACTGACACAATTTCTCTTTTCTCCACTCACCCTTTAGCAGATGAGCAGAGAAACATGCATATTCAGGGGATTTTTTTTAAAGAATTGACTCATTCAGTCCATAAATCTGTGTTTGTAAATAAAAGCAGTTTGTGAATTTTATGTGGAGCTACTCTTCTGTATTATTACCGGTTAATCTACAAGTTGTAAGTAAAAGTGAAGGAGACAGACTTCCGATAATACGACAAACGTCAGTGGTTAGGAAGCTTTGGTTAACAGTTTCTCCCCCTGGTTTGACATGTTTACCCTAATTGGACATAAATTAAGTGTTTTCTTTGCTTTTGGAACAGTGAGGCACAGATGGCTCCTAAGCTTAATCAATTAGGTTATTGATTTCCATTTGACAACCTTGACTATAGCTATAAAAGAAGCATTTTTCTGTAAAGCTGTTGGGGGAGAAAGGACAGGTTTTTTCAACATCTCCCCAGCATCACTGGAGCTTGTAATCTGTCACGTGATCACTTTCGTGGAGTGAGAACTCATACATGTAGCGTTCAAAGCCTTCTTGTCTCAGAACGGTTAAGTCTAAACTTACGCAGATGCAGTTTGGATTCTGTTTCGATTGTTCTGGGATGTATGGGCAATCTGAGCTGAGACGCGGAATGATAAAAGGCCCACAAATCCTGGTTAGGGCGTTGATTACCATGGCAACAGCTTCAAAGCATTCAGGTCAGCCTGAGTTTCTGTCAGATGGCTTATCCACCAACTAAATAATTAAGCTGTAAAAATCTATAAGTCTTGTCTTGAGATGGAAGGACTTTTGGTGTGAACATTTGTGATCCTCTTGGTTTTTTCCTAAAAAAAATATTTGCAGGAAATACATGTGAACTATTTTTGTTTATCCTAAAGGAGCATTTTCAGGACAGATGCTCGCTAAAGAGTTTTTTTTACCCTAACAGGGAGCAAGCATATGTCATAGTCATCATCTTTTGATCGATTTTTTAAAGCGTACCCAGGTCCTGTGGCATGGAAGTCTGGCAGCAGCGCGTTTCGGTGTTGCGGCACATCTAGAGTTCAAATATCCGAAATTTGGCGTAGAAGCTAGTTGCATCAACCAATTAAGAGCACCGCTTTGGTCCTTTCCTCTAATTGTATTCTCATTTTTATTTTCTCCTTCTTCCAACTAATGTGGTTTAGAAAATCATCAAATTGGGTCATAGAGAGACGGAAGTACTGCTGAAAGCGTCTGTCATTCAGATTCAGCTCTTGCAGTAGATGGTGAACCTCACCGTACCGGTAGAGCCTCTGAATGATCTCATGAACTCAGCCATGGAGACTGGATTACTCATGCTTTTTGTAGCGCTCTTCACAGTAAATAAATTTAATCATTCAACATCAACTGTTTTTGTCTTGTAGCGATGAGGCTAAAATCTTTTGACAGTTGCTCCCCCCACACGCATCCCAAGCATCAAGTTCATGAACACATTTTTGGACGAGCATCCAACAAATTTGGTGCACAAATTGATTTCTGTGTGAATGCAGCATCATAATGCAGCGGAGCTGGGAGCTTGTGACCTTCCCAGTGTATTTTCTATGTCACAGTTATGATCTTTTTTTAACTGCACTTTTTTTCATCTGCTCCTGATTTTCAACGATTTGAATAAAGGAATATTCAGAAATGCAATTTTGGGTTGATTTTTTTATATACATTTTCCATCATCAGAAAAATGCAACAAGAAAATGTTAAAAACACAATTTTCATTGGAGTGGGTCTTAAATTGTGTTGATGCAGCACGCTACTGACTTCTTTTTTGCTTCTCGTCTTTCTCTCACCCGTCCTAACCTGACGGCAGCATTCGTTTACCCCCTCCAGGCTCTCAACCGTTCTGCTGACTTATTTTCCATGCAACAGATGAATCTCTGACTTTTTCTCTTTTCCAAGCCATTTCAGGAGTGTTTAAGACTGTGCGAGTAAGTGCGCATTGGGGGTATTTTGCCCCATAATGCAGTGTGGTGAAGCATTAAAAGGGATTGGCTAACAGGAGCTGCTCCTTATTAGTCGTCTGGCTGGCTCTAAGAGGCTTTTCCCGCTTTGAAATGGGGCTGGAAAAAAAAAGAGGGCAAAACAGAAGAGAAAAGCGAAGTGGAGTCAGCACAGCTGAAGAGAAACGTAAAACAAGGCAGTCAGTGACTCCATTTACCCGTCAGACAATTATGTGATTGTGACGGAGGAACTGATTTCACACGCTCGGCCTGTTATTTTCAATGAAGCCGACGATCTGAAGTGTTTCCTCCGATCTGTCTTACAGCAAATGCTACAAAACTGAACACCACATTATTCACGATTGAATCAATTAACTATTATAAGTTTAATCAAAAACTAAAGTCTCACATGGGTGCCTCACACTGTATTTACCGTGGGCGTCTGTTTACATTCCTGGGATGTAAAGCAAAGAGGCGCAGGCTGTAAAACTGATCATGTTTTTGAAAATGACAGGCAGCCCCCTTGAGCTTTCCAGGATGGAAAAGAAAGGAATTTTATGAATCTAATTTTTAACTGCAGCTCTGCTTTAATACCTGCAACCCCTAAACGTTACTGTATTTGTTAAAACGACTTTTTAATGCAGAACAACAGAGCTAACCGTGACAGACAGAAATGTGTCTGGACGGGCAGCTGCTGTATTGATCAATGGATGGATTGATTGTGTGGCAAATAGATTCAGTAACTGGACTGGATTGTTGGCTCTAAGTGATCCCTGCATCTAATAAATAGTCTTCAAAAGCTGCATTAGATGCATTTTTGTTGTTTACTTTGAGGGTTTGAACAGATGCTGCTTTCTGGAGGAGGAGAAGGAAACCCGATTGGACTTGAAATGTGTCATTTTATTTATTCTGTATGAGTTTATTTACCTTTAATATTTACAGTACTTCAGAAAAATCGCAACAAAATTCAAGGGCAAGTGGGAAAAGAGCCCACAGGTGGTGTTAAATCAGAACAGTAAACAGAAGTGAGTTAAGTAAACAGACGATGATTCAACACTGGAAAAGAACGGAGTGTAAGAGAAAGCTGAGCAGTGTTTTCTTAGTGTGCTTTCATTTTGAGGATAGGACCTCATCTCTCTCCCAAGGAGCCCATCTGTCTCGATAATGAACCTGTGGCGCTGACCGCTGAGGTGACACTGACTCCATCACTGTGACTCTCAACTCTTGTCTGCTCTCACATGGATTTTTAGCAAAACACAAACTGCAATTTGTGTTGCAAGAAGTATAAATGTATAGAATTACATCAAAAATACAATGCAAATACAACATGATATACCTTTTCATTCATGGAAGGGCAGACTGTTTGAAAATTGATCACGGAGAAGAAACGTATAAAATACATACATTTTCAAATATTGGAATAGAAGGAAAAAGCCTGGAGCAAGATTTGCGAGATTTGCACTGCTTTGACATTTTGCATCAATAATTCTAACTTAAGGTAGCGGACATACGTTAGTATCGGGTAGCGACAGTTCAGTGTGAACACCAAAGACTAAATGCGTGTTCAAGAATGTGCATTTAGCACGTTCTTGAATGCATGTCACATGCCCTGTGCGAAAGTAACATTACACTGACGCCAACTTATAACCACCAGGAGCAATGAGGGGTTCCGTGTCTTGCCCAAGGACACTTTGAGACATGGACGGGCAAGGCAGGAATCAAACCTGTGATATTCCAATCTACCTCAGCACTATGACCAGTCGTCATAAACATAAACATAAAATAAATATAAAAAACGTATTCAACAAATCAAATTCAGCCTTCATATCACTGACCTATTAAACTGAGCCCTTCATAGAGTTATTATATAAGTTATGAGTTATTAGAGCATAATTTAACTTTTATTTAAAAAAAAAACGTACATGTATCACAAATCATATTGTCATCATCGCAGTTTTGATCACTAATATTTCACATTTGTTTTACTCATTGTAGAGCTCTAGAGGAGCATTTTACTTTTTAAATCTTTGTGTAATTTGAGTATATTTTATATTTATGCTGCATTTTTATGTTTATGGTTTTCCTTCCTCTCAACAGCCAAAATAATTGAACTTCCTGTGAGTGAGAGGAAAAGCGTTGTTTTAAAAGATTGTCCATGTTTACGTTTTCGACCTCTGACACAGTCTTCTGCCAGATGGATTCTGCAGACTATAAAAGGACGTTTGTTTTCTGACTTTTGTTCTCATCGCGTTCCAGTGTGGTCAAATCTTCTTTTAGAGGTTTTTCTGAGGTTTAAATGGATGAGAGGGATCTGTGACACTTGTCAAATGGTCGTACAGCCTAATTTGGGCAAGGCATAAATCAGCTGCTGCACTCAAACCCACTGGCAATCAAAAAGGATCTTTGGTCCTATAGTCAATGTGGTACCAGAAGGCAACTTGCTAGCGCTTCTTGTCATGTTTTTAGGTATCAGCTACCCTCTGTCACTTTGTGACATCTTTGTGCTACAGTCGGTCCAGGTACAAAGACTCATGCTGGTGACCACAACAGTTTGTGTGTCACAGACCTTTGCGATGGTCTCTTGCGATTGTGCGTGCACACGTGTTGTCGGTCTTTGCAGGTGGGATTACCCAGCTCTGATCATCTCTCAGCACTTAGAGAAATGAGTCTCCGCCTGAAGCTGGGCGTCGCGCTCAAACACACACATACATGCGGCGAATTAATGCGACTGTGCTTGAATAATAATGCGTCTGTTTTAACCTTTGCTCCTTGGCTGCTCGGTTAAATGCTTTTGTCGCTTTTGCTGGATTTCACTTTGCCTCCGAGTTGAGCTGGTGCACACACGTGCACTCCCACACTGCTCCAACAACACACTCATGACCCGGCAGACC
>BSAI01000030.1:10516467-10539687 GCA_036245035.1 Adrianichthys oophorus
GAGTGCACTAATTGCTCAGGTTTAATGAGAATCATTAGCAGAAGATTAATTTTATTAGCCAGCTGTAGCCTTAGGTTACACGGACAATACACTTAACTGTTAAAAAACATGGTTTCCAACCTCATTAAAAACTTTTTCCTTGTTTTTAATCCCTTTCCTTTGATGACTTTTGTTGACTTTTTAAATCCATTTTTCACCACCTCCATCCTTCCTTTCTGCCGCTCACAGCTTCCTATAATCTTTGCCGTCTTCTCTCTGTGTCTATTCTGAGCAGCAAAGGTCAGATCCAGATGCACGGCGTGAATCTGACGCCACCCCCACATTACATCGGTGCTCCTGCACACACATGCACACTGACAGGCTGTGTAATTATGTAGGAAGTTGTGAGGGGGTATGGGTTAGGAGAGGCTAGTATCATTCCTGTGTTCTGGCTCTGGTTCATGACATGTATTAAGTGATTGCAGAGTAAGCTGTACATGCACTGTCATCACTCCTGCAGCATGTGATTGCATAAATCTGTGTGTTTGGTCTGCCTCTGACTTGTACTGCTTTCCATTAATCTCATGGCGATTTAACATGTTTGTGTCGTATCTGAGAGAGCATGCTGGTTTCTCTTCCATTAATGGTGACAATCTGACTTGATTGCTCTGGCTGATATGGACGTCTCTGTCAAAATGGGACAACCGTAAACTGCTGCTCTACAATAGACTAGAATGTTCTAGGCCAGTATCTGTAGGGAACTTCATCTGCTAAGGGTGTAAAGATTAGCTTAAAAAGTATTTGATTCATCTCATAATTTGTGGTTGCTGATACGATTCATAGTCGATCTTGGTTCATTTTGAACAATCCAATTCACTCATGTAAAATAGTTCCAAGTGCTGCTATCACGGGTTGTCCGCTGTGATGGTCCTTGGTTGTTTTTAGGATAGATAGATAGATAGATCTTTATTCGTCTTTGTTGCAGGTACAACAAAATAAGTGCTTTCTTCATATTTATCTATTTTATTAAGACTGTTAAAGTAAAATAAACCTACCATACCTCAATCCAAATGGTATTTTCTAATATCGATATAACAAATTTGTTTTATTCTGAAACGATTTTATAATGGTATAGGTCAATTCGATTCACAGCTTGTCTCAGACAGATCGATCTGGTTGGATTGTAGGAAAATAAATAAATTAATTAATTAATCGTCACACCCCCATCATCTGCAGTAGGTACTGTAGATAAAAGTTCAGGGATTCACAGCAGCATCAACCATAGACAGTACATAGAAAGAACTGGAGTGATTATCCCCTCCCCCTTTACATTCCAAATAGGAAGTAGCCGTTGATCCCGAAAAGCCAAAATCCCATAGACTTCTATTGAAAAACAAGCAGCTGTTTCTCATTACTCAATATTTTTGTCAGAATAACCATTCGTGCTCTGCTACCTCTTTTTAACATGTTCTTTTTAAACCTATTTTTTTCATGACATATTTTCTTTATTGCAAGTCATTCAAGTAATAAACTAACCAATCAGATGCCTCAGTAAAAGCATGTGGCGCCCATTGGGTTCACCTCCAACATTCGAAATGTTTGATAAACAGATTCTCCAGAGCCCACTTTCAGTGGAAGGAGTGTGGCTTTCCAACAAGCTCACTCTTGATTTGCGAGAGTGGTTGCCATCAAAATGGTGACTCAGACAGGGTCGGACCAATCACTGCTTACTAACGTCACCTGGTTGTAAAATGGCGATGTCCGTACCGTGAAAAAATGGTGAGTGAATTGACTTGTTGGAACTGGGGGTAAGGCATTTTCTATGGGTGACGTCACCCCGATGTTTTAACCATATCTATGTATGTCAATGGTATCAACACAATACTGTTTTCATCTTATATTTCCATAAAGACCAGTTCAACTTTGACCTCAATTCAGATCTCTACCAATACGTTTCACAAATATATTTGGCAAGGACAGATAAGGATTTTGAAAGTGACAATACTAGATATATTCAAAAATGTTTAGAGTCAAGTTTTTGACATATGCAAACACAAAGACGACTTTAAAATGGTGTTCTATACTGAAAAGCTGTGAAAATTGGTGTTTGTCATTTAGTTTTTGTTTTTTGCTTTGAGTCAAGTTTTGGTCTCTTTCACTTATGTTTTTTTTTAGGTTTGTATTTTCCCCTACAGTCATTCACACCTATTTTAAGGAGTTATTCTTAGCAGTTAACTGCCTCTCAGTGTCCATCTGTTTCACAACTCCATTTGGTTTCCCCATGTTCATGTTTGCTTTTGTCATGTTTAAGTTCTGTGGTTCTCTTTAAGTTTATATTTGTTTCATAAAGTCCTTAAGTCTAAGTTGGGATATCCATCAACCACTTATAATTTAGGTCAAGGTCTTGATTCATGCAAATAAAGACACCAGTTATTCCTACCAAAGTTTCTCAATTTGATTTTAGTTGTCTTTTAAAGATCTTTTTAAAAAAAGCTTAGTTTCTCTTCTCTTTCACACACCTATTCTTTATTGTTTCTTTTTAAAATTTTGGGAACCATAAAGCTGATGAATTAACATTTATTTCAATTGCACACTGACATAAGCATAAGTTCATAAGCTTCACATAAACATCACACTTTATCTTAGTGTGTCCTTTCATTCCAAAATATAGTTAGTGAGCGCATCAGTAAAGCTGTCTACATATTTGCTCTTTTGTTTTGTGTTTCTGTTCCTCATGTACCAATTTTTCTGCCAAAACAAAACTAAAACTGATGAATAATCTGTGTAATGCTGGGGTCAATCCATGGATGGTATTAACAGATGAACATGGCAGGCAGTGGTGCCGTTCATGGTGCTTTGTAGGGCTTAAGTTGCAGCTATTTTGGTCAAAAGCATTAGCTCTATATGAGAACAAGACTGAATGAGTCCTCCCCCCTCGCATTCCAAACAGGAAGTTCTTGCATGGCTCCAAGACACCAAAATCCCATAGACTTCTATAGAGAAACATACAGCTATTATTCAGTCTTTCTATTTGTCAGAATAGCCATACTTGCTCTGATACCTTTTTTAACATATTTTTCATTATATGTTTTCTGTAGTTCGAGTTATTCATGTTATAAGTTGGCCAATCAGATGTCTCAAACATAGTAGGTGGTGTCACGTTGAGCGGTCAAAGCTTGTGATTGATAGATTCTCTTGAGCCCTCTTTCAATGGAAGCGGTGTGGTCTTCTAACATGCTTACTCCTGATTGGAAAGAGTAGTTGCCATTGAAATATAGACTCTGACCGACTCTGACCAATTACTGCTTACTGACGGCGTCTGGTTCCAACATAGAGACAGCCGTATTGCAGAAAACTGGCGACTGAATTGACTTAATTTCGTTGGAACCAGTAGAAAGTAATTTTTTATGGGTGACATCACACTTGCTCTGTCCAGTTCTCTTATACAGTCAACGGTCAGAATCCATACCCTTTCAAAAATAAAAGGGTTTAGAAAGTTTGACAAAGACACCTGACAGTTGTCGGAACACGTCCATCTATTCAATAAACAAACATACCTCTATTTTTAGTTTATTTGCCCTAAACACAGTGAAAAGGAATTATGTTCATTAGGATCAAAATGTTTCCTATAAAACATACAGGATTACTAATGCACTGAAAATAAAAAAAAATATCATCATGGGCCCTGGTTTGAATCCCGCCTGGGACCTTTCTGTGTGGAGTTTGCCTGTTCTTCTCGTGGTTTTCATGATAGGGTAATTGGTTCCTCCAAATTCTCGCTTAGGTGTGCATATGAATGTGTGTGTGATTGTGTTGCCCTGCAACAGAGTTGCGGCCTGTCCAAGGTATACCCCACTGTTTCTAGGATAGGCTCAGGCAACCTTGATACCCCAAAAGGGAAAAAAAAAACAGATTCAGGAAATGGATGGATCATAATATCTAAATTTTTGCCAATTTTTCCAAATGTCTTTGTATTTCATTGAAGCAAATTGTAACAGGACTGTAGTGGCCTTTACAGTGTCTATAAGGTTTGGTCACACTCTGCTTAACGGAACCCTATACTTTAAAAACCCTTTCTGGGGAGCAACAAAAGGTGCCCTCAGTTCAGTGTCCAGTAAAACTTGATGTAATCCTACAGTTTTCCACAGCTGAATTACACATTAGCTGCTAAAAAGCAAAAAAAAAAAAAAGACAAAAAAATGGCCTGGTTGTTCTCAGAGTAAAATCTTTTTCCAAGTATCTCGTTTCCATCATGAAATTAACTGGTACCAGTTTGTTGTTGGTTCCCGTGCTTAGCTAGTTCTGCTCATGTGGTTCCAAAGAAACTGTTTTCTACAGACACCAAGCTAAGTTAGGGCTTCTTCATACGGTCATCCATCATGTTTTCATGCAATGGAATATGTCTGTCCAAAGCTGATTCTGATGAGGAGAAAAGCTACTTTTTCATATCCGCTTTGCACCGATATGCAACACAAGGCTGTTTTTCTTCCTTTTAGAATCTGGTGGAATTACATTAGTTGCATAAACGGTTGAAGAGTCACAGTAGTCGAAAGATTGTCAACACTGGAGCTAAAACTCTGGGGTTAAAGCTCCAGTTTTTGGTCACACACCTGAGTGTCCAGCACTTTGTTCTCTGGATGAAGGAGTAATGAATTATAGTTCACTGCTCCTGTGAACCATTTTGATACATTTAACCTCTTAATCCAAACCCCACAGGATAAGAGTGGGACAAGGGGACAATTCAAAACAGAACATGACCAAAACTGTACAATAACTAACCAAAACCAAACCAAAGTACTCAATACTCAGAGTATCTCTCCAAACAAGGATAGATTCTAGATGCCCTGACACTTCGGGACCTGGAGGAGCAACAGAACAAACAGGAATTAGTTCAGGTTTCTGAAGCCTAACGTATGTTAGGAGTATCAGAGAACCCCTCAGGCAGAAGGAGGATCAGTCCCACGGATTTTCCTCAGGGACCAGAATCATCCACAGGAAAGGACGCATGAAGAGGAACAGCTCTGGTGACCCTCCTCAGGGACAGAACACATGGTGTGGCCCCAGTAATTCCCCTCCAGAACAGACCAAACAAACCAAAGTCCACAATCCTCATAAAACGATAATAGTTTCTGTTTTCTGACATTCCTCTAGTACCTGGGAAACCCCACCCACAAATAGTGTTGTAACCGAGTGGTTCTTCAGTGTTCAGGAGAGATTTAGTTCCTCTTAAAAACTGATGTGTTTGTGGTGGAAAGATGTAGAACAGGTACTATGTAGACCTGTCTTTAAAGTAGAACTGGAACCAGCTCAGTAAAAGTGGTGCTGTAGCTCTGAGGTGTTCTGATAAGACGTTTTTTCATATTTGCATTTCCATTTGCATGAATTTGTGTGTTTCTATTTACATGTTTCTCATTTTTTCTCCGTGGTGATTGTTTTGCATTCATCTCAGCGTTTTTGATGAGTGGTTTCACCTGCACAGTCACATGATGACCTCTTCCCACTGCAGTCAGCACAGAGCCCAGTGCGATTACAAACCCAGTGGGAACTTCCCGTCGTGGGGGATTATAGAAGTAAACAATGCCATCTGAACTCAGAATGTGGGTTAAGTGTTGTGCTGAACACTCAGTGTTTTTGCCCCCTTTGCCCTGTTTTCAGGGCACGCTTGGCATGAAGCGCTGCTTCTCACCTGCGGCGTGCGAGTATCAGGTGTTATTGACAGTTCCTGCAGAGAGTGCAGTTTGCTTTTCAGGCTCTGCTGTCTCCCACAGTGCTTACATTAACACACCAGCCTCTGGAAGCATGACATGCCCGTTTTTCTGCAGCCTTTAAACATTAAGTGCACTTAATGCAGCTTGTTTGATCAGTTTTAGCTCCGTTTGTGACAGCAGCTGCATGAAATTGGTGTGATTTGGACCACCTGTCTTTACAAAGTAAGTGTCATCCTTGGGAATCCTATAAGAGGCCTGGGTCTTCACAGCAGGTTTTATTAGGAAATTGAGACATCTTGGTTTTCTCACTTTTTTGGCTGTGTTTTAGCTGTAAACAGAGTTGCCACTCAAAAATTCTGCCTGTTAGCTGACGGTTCACAGACAATGTGGCGCCTTCTTAGTCTTTTCTGCCTTGGAAGAGTGGGTTTCTCTGAGTGGGAGTGTTGGGAAAGATAAGAGTGAGACTCTGATGATGAGGCTTCAGTTCATAGTTTAGTTTTTAAATTCAAACACTGCAGGAGAAAAGCTGGTGGATTTTTATGTTTTAGCACCCAAAAATTAAGAATATGAACTCTACTGTCTAAATGTAAAGATTTACTCTATTAAAAATAATGTTTTTGGTGTTTTAAACATGTTCTTGTAGCATTTTTCTCACAATGGAGGACATATCGAGAGAATAAAGCTTAAAATTGCATTTCTGAATATTTCTTTTTTCAAATAGTGGTGAATCAGTGACATAGGTGCTAGAATCGATGGACCACAAGCACTAAGTTTTGCTCCATTATGATGTAACATCTTGTAGACAAATAGATCCATGAACATCTTTGGATGTATTCAGACTGGACACATTTGGTTTGAATAAAATGAATCAGAGTTAGTTTGACCCAATAAACCTGGAATAAATTTTCAGTCTGAATGCACCCAGCGGCCCCTGGTCCGGTACCAGGAACCGACCCATCTTTCAAGAACTTTAAATATTTTTTTTCTATTTCGGCAATCCTGATGTGATGTAATGGATTATTTAATTCCTAGAAACAGCTGGGCAACCATATTTAGGATCCTCTCATAGAAATTGTTTTATCAGTAAAGTATTATTATTATTTTTTTTTTGGTTTGACAAAAGTCCAAAGATGTTAAAACAGATTTTTTGGAACCACGCAAAGATGAAGTTCAGGAGGGGAAGCGGAGAGAGCAGAGAAAGCGTGAAGGAGAGATGGTGGCGAGGAGGAGGAGAAGAAGAGAGAAGCCAAGGCCTTTGGGCAAAGCCAAGACCGCCCACAGATGCTCTCTCCTTCACTCCTGTCTTTGCTTCATCCCTGTCTCCTTTTTGTCTTCTCTTTTGTCTCCTTTCTTTCCTTTTTCACACTCGCTCCTACCTTTGCCTTTCTATCCTCCTCCTTCTTCGCCCACCAGGGAGAGGTAATGTAGGCCAGTAGAGGAGTGAATTTAAGGGCAGTCTTCACCTTCTGAAATGATCCACGTTCTCTGCCTTAAGTCCTTAAGAATCTGTGGAAATCATCTCCATCAAAGTCATAACTTATAGCTCCTCTTCTGATGTGCCGTGGAACTAAAATCTCAGAGGGAGGAGCCTCAAGGTAATGTAGAAATCATTGACTATACACAAGAACTGGACTGAGTGAGTGTGAAGGATATTTTTTGCAATACGGATGCCACCATGTTCGATCCAGGCGTAGTCAGTAAGCAGTGATTGGTCCAAGTCGGTCTGAGTTTCCATGGCAACCATTCTCGCCAATCAGAAGTAAGCTTGTAGGAAGGCCACACCCCTACCAATTCAATGCAGACAACACAATATCTGTCAATGAAATGCTTTAAACATTAGACATGGGGGCCAGCAGGCTTCGCCTACTTTTATTGAGGCATCTGATTGGTCAGTTTACAACTTGATTAACTTGCAATACAGTAAATATATATTTAAAAAAAAGATAATTATCGAGAACCTGTTGAGAAAAGGCATCAGAGCAAGAATGGTTATTCTGACAAATATATTGACTGAGTACTAGCTGTTTATTTCTCTATAAAAGTCTACAGGATTTTGGGTTCTTGGAGCCAGCGGATACTTCCTGTTTGGCGCTCCAGTGGGGAGGGGTCACTTAGTCCAGTTCTTTTATACAGCCAATGGTAGGAATGGATTATTTACACATCAACCCAAAAGTTTTTAGGTCAAAAGACAGACCTAAGTTACATGATTTTGTAGGATGCAGGTATCTGGCTTTTTAAATTAATGCAAAGCGAATTAAAGTGGCAGGCGTGGTGAGCCAAAGTGAACAAAAAAAATCTAAACTCGGGGACAATGATGCGTTTGATTTTCATGACGTCCCTTGAGGTGGCCGTACGCGCTTCAATAAAACTGTAAAACGTCCCTGCGCTCCCGTATATGACCCCCCCACAAACCTGGAAAAACCAAAAAACCCACAGAACCTAAATGGGTCAACCCCCTGTACGGGTGCATGTCACTAAGGCATTCGCTAGAAGTAAGAATGCATGTCCTCTTTCATAGACACTGGTTGGATTCCAGTTTTTATGTTTTTAAAAGTGTTTAGAAGCAAATATGAGACTTTTTATGTGAGAAAAGCTAGTCCAGTTTTTGAGGGAAGATGGTGCCAACTTTTCATGATGTAGCCGTTTCTTTCTGTTGCTGTCTAAAACTCTGCAGGCAAACAACAGGCCTGACAGAAGCAATTTCCTGTTTCCTGCAGTTTATTAGCAGTTATCATAGGTTTTCCAAATAAACATGGAGGTTTTGTCCGCACACTTACTGGTCGCAGATACTTTATTGATGCTGTTATGTAAGGGGGAAATAACTCTGTTTCTGTGAAGCTTTGTTTAGCCTGTAGGGCTTTTCTCCCAAACCTCAGTTTCAGTTTTATTTTCACCTGTCAGACATGCTGGTGCATATTAAGGTATGTTTGTGCTTTAACGGCATGGTGTTCATGTTCTTTTCACTGTTAAAATGAAACATTGCTGGAAGGGTTATTAACTGAAACAGCAAACGGTCCATAATGACATGTCAAACACAACAAGCCCAACTTTGGTCATTCACATTTCACATCATTCACAATTAATTGATCTTGTTTTTATTTGTCTCAGTTTCAAAATGTACTGCAGGTTTGAAGAAATATAGTCAAGTGAAAAATTGTTTTTTTTCACTTAGTTTTAGAAGTTATAGGTTGGTAACATTACCTCCCAGAAGATGAAGCTGACATCTGTCACAGAAAGCAGGAAAAAGGCAGACTTCCTGTAGCCATCATTATAAACACACACACATACAAACAAATATTTACAGGCAGAAGTAAAAAAACAGAAAATGGTTATGTACAGTGTCTTTGTTTTGGAGGATTTCATTGGCATTAGTTTGTCCTTATCTTTTCTTTTAAGAAGTGGCCTTCACCATCTTCTCAACACATATATTTCTGAACTAGTCAATGCAGCTGAAACAATTCCATCTTTGTGATTTTTGCAATCAACTTTACATAAAAGCACAGTCTTCTCACTGCTGAGATGTTTCCTTGTTCAGAAAGGTAAAGTGAGAATAAACACTGAAAAAAACTTGATCGGTTTGCAACTTTTGCTACAAATCAATGAAGTAAATTTAAAAGGATAAATGAAGCAGATTTACTTCCAGATGTGCTCAAAAACTCTGTTTACTTTTTCAACAGAGTAATGGCTTGCTAAAACACTTTGATTAAGAGGCAACTCAGTGGAAAAACGTACCGTATTTTTCTGACCATTAGGTGCACCACATTATTGGGCGCATTAAGCCAAGCAAAACAGTCAGATAATGTAGTTTTAGGTAGTTGTAGGTGATTGGTCAGAGTGGTTAAGTGGAAGTTTTTTGAGAGAACATGAAGAACTTTCAAGAGAAGTTCTTTGTGTCTAGTCATCAGTCTTTGCAGAGTTCCACATGATCAATAATTTAAACTATTAAAAATTATCAACATTGTTCAGTTGTAACACATAAAACACTAAATAATAATTTCACTTTTTCACTTCATGTTGAAGCACACTGCGTATCACTCCGCCTGCCTTCTAAGTTCCCATGATGCTCCAACAAGCCATAAAGTGGTGTGGCGTTGTAGTTTACCACAGTTGTACTAAAATGTTTGGACGTTTAGAAAGAAAATTGGTTCCAGGGAAGTAGGAACAACGTTAATGTACTGTTGATTTTTAAAAAATAAAGAATTTTAGGTGTACCTTATGGTCCAAAAAAGAGCACAAGTTTTTCACAAAGCTCTTCATGAAAAAGTACAAAATAGTTACACCTCAACATTGACTCTTTAAAATATAATTAAATAAACTGCATTCACTACTTTTTGAAATGAACATCCTTTCAAAATAAAAAAAAAACGGATTCAGGTGTCCTTGACTTTTGATAAACAGGTAATGTTACGCCCCCTCTATAAGTAGCATGGCAGATATACTTACAACTGTTATCCATAAATTCTGATGCAACCAACCCTACTGCATTTTTACCACCCTCATGTCACCCATCTGACTAATTACAGTCCCTTCATGTCCTCTAAAATGGATGTATCTAGTTAAAAAGAAGATATTAACCCTTTTAATTTCTGTAGTACTTTACTTCTGAAAAGTAGTAAAGTGTTGAATATCAGCCCAAAGCTGCTCATGTTAATTGGACAATTGCATGAAGAATTTTGGTAATGTAAAGAGCATCCTGTTGCCTAGGACAGCTCCAGTGTTAAAGGGTTAAGAGGGCAGGGGAAAGGAAAAGGTTAAACTCAAAAGCAAAGATTGTAACTTTTAAATCCTATTTATTGTCCGTATTTGACTTTATAGCAAGATATTTAGTTACCAAGAACATGAAAATATTTTCCTTCTCATAATTTCTGCACCCCTGCGACAGACTGGCGACCAGTCCAGGGGTGTACCCTGCCTTCGCCCATGAGTAGCCGGGTTAGGCTCCGGCAACCCCGTGACCCCGAAAGGGATAAAGCGGATTGGAAAATGAATGAATGAATAATTTCTGCAGTTAGAGACCAGTTCAATGTTATTTTACTGTCTTTGTCCTCAGAAATGTAGGGTTGTTTTTTTCTGTACATGAATATTTTTGGGAAGTGGGGATTGAACTGCCCCTGTAGTCCCTGCAGAAGTGCCAGCACACTAACTGTGTGTGAATCCAGTGATCTAATCGGAGCTGATGGTGTACCCAACTGCAGCTGATCTCACACTCCCACTCCTCTGTCAGAAACACAAAAAAAAAAGAAAAGCACCCTGTAATTAAATGTATTACAGATATTAAAGGGAAGGCGAAGCTTCGTGGAAACAAACTTGCATTTAGCTTCAGTACGAAGTGGCAGTATTGATAAATGGCTTTAATACTGGCTTGAGTTGTTACCTGTCTTCTTGTCGAGATGTTAGCATGCATGCCACGGGGCTCCTGTTTGTTTTCTCTGTTCAGGTGGATTATTTTCTTGGAATCTGTTACAGAGACCAGCATGGGTTGTTCATGTTTCTGTGAAAGGTCAACGATTGAGGGATCTTCTCCATGGAGAGGCTGGAATGCTGCAACCCCGGCTGGATGTTAGTGATTATGTGCTATTTGTCTAGAGAGCCTGAATGGATGAGCAGAGCCAGAGGACATGGCTGTAATTGTCTGTGGTGTTTAGAGTACGATGTGTTGATGTGTGGCCGTCTGACACAGGCATTTTGTGGGGGTTTCTGTTTAGAAAGATCAATTCTGGGTGGAACTTTATGTGGAACACTTTGGAAATTGGTGCAAAGAGCATCAAAACACTGCATCAAAAAGAGGTAGCCAAAAAATAGGAAAAGAAGACTGATCTCAAGAAAAAAATCATAACGAAGTAGTAAAGTTATTTATTCATGCAACAAGTCATTTTTACTTAACATGAAATCCTATGAAAAGAGATTAAAAGAGATTAAATCTATAAATTAGTTACACACAAACATTCGAAAAGGGAAAAAAATAAGATGAAAAACTATTAGTTAGAGTCACTTCAAACTGAATGTCATACAGCCCAATAATAAGTATTTTTTTGCTAGTTCTAAACAAACGCTTTGTATTTTTGAGTTTTTATGTACTTTTTATGTACTTGTACTTTTATGTATCTTATGTTGTATTAGTCTCATTTCATTGCATAGTTTGGCCAAGGATTCTCAGGAGTGATTCATATGTGACGATTAAAAAAAATATATAGTCTCATGCAAAGCTGGGTGATATGGCCAAAAAATAAACTCTCCAATTTTTTCACACCAAATTTGATTGTCAATACTAATTGATTTTTTTGTCCCTCCTTTTACTTTCTTCAAAAAAATGACATATATTTAATAAAAACTATTTTCTTTTTTTTTTTTTTTTAACTTGTGCTGTCCAACAGCTGAGCAAACAGATATGAGCTGAGAGCCTCTTGTATTAGACAGATTTTACTCTTACAATCGGGGGTTATAAATCATAGCGAACACAAAATGTATGTTGGTATAAGCCCCTTTTGTAATTTAAACGAAACTTTATTAATATTGATTTTTTTTGTGTGTGTGTTCTTTTTGTTGGACCGGACGGAAAAGGAAAGGGGGAAAAGGAGAGAGTTGGGGGGTGGAGGGGGGGAGGGGGGGGAAGAGATGGTGGATTATAGAAGTTAGAGAAGGACTACTGGGAAGGGAAGGTAGAGTTGTTAATCTACAGGCAACAAAATGCTGGAGCTTATACCCATTGCAATAGTGAGTGTTGGTCTAAAATGGGCGGGGCCTGTCCACACTCAGCTGTTACATACCTGCCGGTTCCAAGAGTGTTCACAAACTTGTCCACATCCAGTTCACACGCACACTTGTGCATACCAACCAACACATGTAAAGCACTACATTCTGTCATGCACACTATTTGAAGGTGCAAAGGTGAGCCGACGCCTGTACTCAGGTGAATGTTATGTTAAGCTGAAGTGGATGATGGAATGCACAAAAAAGGAGGGAGAACCTCCAGCCATCCCCACACCAAGACACCCGCCGAGGCGGCAGCGCTGACCAGGGCCCGCCCCCGCACCCATACTGTGGGGTCAATGGAGGAAATCCACCCGCCAGGCAGCCCGGCCAAGCACCCAGACCAGGGCCCGCAGGACAGCCACACGGGCCCCCAACACCCGAGCGCAGTGAGGTACGGAAGCGCAGAGCGCAAGGCCCAGCCCAGTCAGGAGAGCAGCCCTCCCACCACGCCAGGTGGCCCAGCGCGGGGCCCCACCCCTGAGAGCCCCACCACCCCAGACAAGCCGCCCACCACCACCCAGGAGTTCTGAGCATCCCCCCACCCCAGCCCCGGGTACGAGCCGGGGCCCCCCACGGGAGACCCGCTCCAAAGCTCCAGACAGCTGCGGAGATCCAGAAGAGAGCACGATGGGGGTCAGCGACCCCCATCTAGAGGAGGGATGACCAAGAGAAGTGGGGGTCCCCAAAGGTGTACATTGCCTGACCAGGCTCTCCTAATGTTGTGACCCAGAAGGGGCCCGGCACCCGAGGGTAAGGACCAGAACCTGCACCACAAGGACACAGACACCCTCCAGGCTCAGATGGAATATGATCCCCCGCTCATGGACTTGCCAGAGGACAAAGGGATCCCTCTCCCTGCGTGGGGAGGGGGCCGCCGGGCCCAGGAGGCCGACCCCCAGGAGACAAGGCCACCGCCGCTGAAGGCCCTGTTCCCTCCACCAGGGATGGGGTAGGGGACAGAAGATCAGTAGTCCCACCTTCCTTGTGTAATGTATTTGTGTGTGTTTCTTGTGGTTGAAGGGTGTGTGTAATAAAGGGTGCAGTTAAAATTGGTGAGCAGGGCACTGAGGACATCTCCTGATTGCTTACAGGGATGTCCAATCACCCTCTAACCAAGGAGCCCTAAATGTCTACGGTGCAGTTAAAATTGGAGGGTAGAGCACTGAGAGGACATCTCCTGCTTGCTGGCAGTGATGTCCTAGCACCCCCCACCAAGGATCCTACATGTCTAAGGTGCATTTAAAACCAAGAGAAGGGGGCGAAACTGTGCGGAGACCATGGGAGGGGGGGACCACTGCCAAGTGGCTCGGCCCCTCGAGGTATTCCGCAAGCACGCCCCCCCTTCCAACCTAATAAGTGGTCGTATGAGGAGGGAGGGAAGGTTGGGGACAGCTACCAAACTGGCCCCCGATGATGAAACAACCGTCCCCCCGCCCCCCCCAGCATTGGACCCAAGTCTCCCCAGGGCAGAGGCCCCACCGCCCGAAAGCCAACCCCCCAGGCCCCACACCCCCCACCCCACACAAAGAGAGAGGAGCCCAGAGGGGACCAGCCCCAGGGCAAGCCCCAGCCCCCCCCCCCAAGCACCGCCCCTGTAGCTACCTGGTCAGGTACCAGCGGGCCCGAGGAAACCCCTAGGGTCCCGTACTGGTAGTGGACCCCCCCTCTTGCCCACAGACATCCCCTCCCCTGGCCCGCTCCCCCCAGACCCCGCCATGGTAGGTAAGTGTTTTGTTTTCTATCACAAATGTGTTGTTTCTTCATTTCAAAGCTAAAAAGCCCCCCTGTACCCCCCATGAGGAGAGCTGTCAGTCACCTGTAGTCTAAAGCAGCTGAAGAGAATGCCTTTTGTTATTATTTAAGAAAATTAAATTGCATCAAAGTAATTTATAAATAGTATGAACACATCTTTAATGTTATCTAACTGTAAACTCAAATTAATACATGCTGAGAAAACAAGTACAGATTTACTACAAAGGAAAAGACTGACAGAAAATGTACTTAATTTCTAATTCTGGGTGATTCATTTTTATATGAAATCATAACAAAAGTAGGCTAAAAGCATTATAATGTTTTAGATTATTGTGTCATGGACAGTAAGGATGAAGCGCTCTCATGAGGAGGGTCTTTCATTAAGCTCAACACCGGCTGGATGTGGATTCACGTCTGTTATTGTATTTAGAAAATACAGTTTTTACGAATGTCCCATGAATTACGTTTGTTGTATTTATCTGTCACATCTTAAAGTTCGCTCCATGGAAATATTGCCTGACTTTAAACCAGTTTGTGGTCACAAACTGGCAACACGCGGAACAGCTCCTTAGCATAGCATTGGTCGTAGCATGATAGCATCAGTGTGTAACAATATCACTGTCTCCAAATCAAAACTTTTTACTAAACTCTCGCTAAGCAGTCTCAGGGCTGAGGATATTTGAGACAGCCCCTCCTTTCTACAGGGTTAAGTTTGTTATTATTTTCTGCAGATTGTACAGGGCACATAGCTCACCTGAGTGGTAAGAATATAGAAAATGTATCTAAGCGCTGCAGAAACATAAACAACAAGGAAATTTATCACATGAATCTTAAAAAAATGAAAAGCAAATTACCAAAAATTAAATTTCAGTTTTTTACAGAAACCAAACGTCGATGTGTATTTGCTTAGCTTAGCGTTTATCCAAATTAATGTTGTTTGTGCAAATCTAAAATTCATGATGGTTTATTAGCAATACATCATTTTACATTTTACAGCATATATAATATTGGATCTGCCCACCTTTTTTGTGTGCACATGTAATCATTTTCTTTTGTGTAATTCATTAAAATTGTCTCATTATAACCCAAATGTGGTTTATAACAAAACAGGAAAGCAAAATATTTACTGAGCAAAGCCAAATATGTATTGATACATATCTTACTATTTTGTAGTGTAATATACAAACTTCATGGATTGCTATGAAGATTAGATTAAACAGTGTGTTGAATGCTGCGGCAATCACCACTGCCCAACGAAAGCATTGCCAACAAACACAATTACTAAAGGTTCAAATATATCTTCCAAGACACTTCAACTTAAAACATTTTAAAAGGCAAATTTTACAAAATATTTCTAAAAGCAAAATATTTCTTTTAGTTAGCTAGAGGAATTTGACAGGAGGATTGATATAGAATTTAAAAAATACTCTCCAACCAGAATGTAATTTTTGATCTTGTGTTTAATTTGAAAACATGTACTAATATATTTTTCCTTTTCTTTTTACAGCTGTGATCCAATCATTTGTAGTTTAGATGTTGTGTAATTGGTGGAAGGTGTTCCCACAAATAACGCCGTAAGATTAGAAAACCACGCAAATACTTTTCAAATCAAGATTAGACCTTTAAGCTCCGGTTACAAAAATGGAATGTGATTTTTGTTGGTGTGTGTGTTTCTGACACCACACTTGAAGTGCCTTCGAAATTTTCTTACGAAATTCTAATGGAAAAACGGACTAGTTTGACAAGTTTGGGACATGTTAGATCCTGTTTTCATTAAGAACATGCACTCTGCTTACTTGTGCAAACATCTCAGTAAGATCTAGTTCAATTTAGGACCATCTAAAGGGATTTTTTTATGTTTAGTGCTGTCAATGGTTCCCAGGTTTGCATTTTATGTACAAATTCCCCCCAGTTCCCAATGTGGTTATGGTTATGCTGTCATAACCCATAATAATCCCACAAGCCTGTGGCTGGTGGCTTATCATTAAGTGGAAAATTCCTCCAGATCTAAATTGGCTGAATTCCTTTTCTTTTGAAAGCTCATAATTTACAGACTGACGACAGACATGGAGAGGAATGGTGTGCACTCAGATAAAATTAGGAAGGAAGTCTGAGTGAGTTTCCATGACAACAACAGACTTCATCACGCCCTGCTCCCTTTATGCATGTGTCCGTAAAGCAGGGTGATAGTGAAGCCATGAGATGATCAGAACTATGTGTAGATCACTGACTATTACTCAGGTTTTCTGAAAATGACTAAAAACTGGGAAATAAAGCAAGAAAAAAAAGGCAATTAGTGTATGTCTAGATTGCCTCACTAGAATAGAGACCAGCAGTTGAATTTAGCAATTTTGTAAAAAATACCCTATGGATTTTTGACCTTCATTTTTCTTTTGATGATTTGTGAAAGAAATATTTTGAGCATTAAATAATATTAATCAGTGCTGAGCTCATAATAATGAAAACAATCTTTGCTGAGATGACAGCAGAACTTGTTTGTGTTGCTAGAAAATTCAGGTTATAAGAGATGGAAAAAAAAGATTCAGAGAAGGAATTTCAACATACTTGTGAAAAATATGGTTTTGAAAAAGAATGTGCAGTTACTCTGTCTGCCAGAAGGTGGAGACAGATGTTTTAGGGCAAATTCCTGGAGTAAATCTTTTAGAATATTCTTTTTTGGGCATTTATTAATGGAATGTAGTAAAATTGCAATTTATGGGCCTAAAAGGTAGTTTTGGAGTCTTTCCTGTAATGGAAATAAATCGAAACTTTAAAACTCCCTTGGCGATGTTCCAAAAAGCCATTGCTTTTGTTTTTTACAACATGAGCTGAATCTTTACCTAAAGCCTGTGGACAGTTGTAGCCTCTGTCTCTGGTTTACATGTCAAACACATGAATATGCACATAGTCTGGGCTTGAACGAGGATTTGGCTTTGACCCACATAGAGACAGTGAGGCATGGGGAAATTAAAAGAAAAAAAAGGTGACCTTTGCATTGGGGTTTACCAAGTAAACCCCCTACTTTTGATGCATTGTCCTAAGCCACCATTTTTCTTTTTGACAAGTAAAAACCTCGATCCTTTGGGATCCTAACCACGATTCTGACCACCCCAACTTACAGGATTGAGTAAACAGGAAGTCACTGTGGCAGAGAAGAGAAAAGTAAGGGGTTGGGGGGAGAATCTAGTTCATTTTCAGAATAAAACTACAGCTGTGGACTCCACATGACTTTTGTTCAAACTCATACTCCTAGGAATACTCTCAAAGAAATCTCATAAGAGACTTGGAATGTTTCTTCAACGCAGTTGTTGGGTATACTTTTGGAGAATTACAAATGTTTTGGGGTATAATGGTTTCATTTTACCTAATTTATGTTTTTTCCCTAAGTTTTTTTTCCTGAGTTAAAACAAGCCAGAAAAAAGTTGGTCCCTCTTTAACACAGAGTTGGGTTGAAAACAATCCAACTTAAGTTATTTAGAACTATAGAGTTTTTAGTCTGAATGCTTGGACCAAAAACTGTAAAAAATAATAGAAAGTGGATTAGAGACTGTGTGAAATTGGTTTGGACTCATTTTAAAGCCAGCTTAAGCCATTAATGTTGACTTTGTCAAAATCCCTCCTACTTCAAAAATGGTTAAAAAAAAGGCGGAGCTAACAAGCCTGAGTGTATAACACTCAGTAAAGCTCTTTTAAAGATGTTTGATAACAAACTAAAGTGTTTAATTAAAGTTTAGGTAATTCCTCATAAATATGAAATCCAACAACAGAAAGAAAATAAAATTAGAACCAAACTGCAAGTATATTTAGTGAATCTGGCCTCCTTTGTGTGACACATGAGGAGCATCAAGTTCATGAGCACACTTGGACAAACTTTTACAGCAAATTTGACGCGCCTGAAAACAAAAGCGATGGACATGAATTTGATAAGTGAATTGCATTTGCTGTGAACGCAGCACAGGGACAGGGTATTGTTGTTAAACTATAAACTATTGTTAAACCCATCCTTACTGATGGGGCTTGAAGTTAAAGCCATATGCTGCGTTCACACTGAGCGCGATTTGCGTGTCGAATTTGCGTTGGACGTCTCTCTTTTGATGTGCATCAAGTCCGCTGCTTGGTACTTTTCCTAAAATGTTTTCATAAACTTGACGCTCCAGAAACGTGTGGGAGGAGCTTCATTAGGAGGAGTTGGTGTTTAGCTTTTAAATCTCCAATTAACACAGATGTGGTGAAGGTTTTGACTGAAAAACCCCCTCGTGACAATTTAGTTCCGCAGCCGCTGCAAACTGCAGATCTTTTATCTCTGTCAAGCACTTTGACATATTTCCACACAGCCGACATTTTAAAGTAGGCGTTAGATTGCCAAAGCGCGTTGATTCCATCATTGCATCAAGCACCACTATTCAGCCATTATTCGGCCTCACCTCCACCGAAGCCGAATTCTGTTTCTTTGCAGTTTTCAGCCAAATACATTCGGTGTTCGAACATTTGGTGCATCTCTAGTTGACATGTTGTGTCTTCTTTGACAAAGTTCAGATCTTTGAATTCTTGAAGCGCCTGACGCTCAAATCGCGCCACAGGGGCTTTGATCACATCTGTACATTGACTTAGCATTAAAACTGGACCCCCCGCTTTAGTCACCTGTACGTACCTGTACCGTGAAGTATCTGTAAGGATAATGGAAGTTACACACACTTATGACTTATGCTGTCATGCGGTGGTGTCCTATACAAAACTTGAGTCATTCGTAAGGTGCGAGTTCTGGCCCATTATGGACTGAGCAAATGCACGCCTATAGGATGTGATTAAAAATCCAAACAAGCTGCCTTTTTGTCATAAAAGAAAGTTGAGTCTACATTAGACGCTGGCCTTGAACAATGCTCACTACTTCAGTGGACAGACTCTTACTGTTGGTTAATTTGGAGATACTCCAAATGTGAGTAACTACTATTCATACTTACCTCATCTGTATTTCATCTGTGTTTCTTTTTCTCTATTTTTAGCCTCTCACAAAAAGTTTGAAATCCCTTGGAATGCAGCATTTGATCTTTTACAGTTCACTCTGGAAGGCTCTAACAACAGAAAAGGATTTTTTTTTTTTCAAAATATCTATTTTTGGTCTTTATGGCCTTTAAACCTCATGTCAGTCTGACCCTGTGCTCCTCAACAGCTGTAGTGTGTTCTTAGGTTGTGTGTCTGAGATCGTATTTGCCAGATTTTTGTTTATGTAATAATGTTAACATTAAGCAGATTCATCTGCATTGGAGACAGAGAAGAATTATTCAAAGAACAAAAAGAGGAGGAGAGAAAAGCAGAAAATATACTAGTTTGGAGAAAAATATTAATTCAGCAATTGTTTTAAACTTTTAACACTGGAGATGTCACTGATGACACCAAAATAACACACAGTCTTTGACATACCATAACTCTTTGACCGTTGACACGATTGACATGAGTCAGTTGGTGGGTGTTCGTATCGACTTGGCACTAATAATCAATACTTTACGTTAGCAATATGTTTTCACTTGCAGCATGTTACAATTATAAAGTATTGCATAGTGGTGCAAAGCTGCTTTTTTCATGGTAGAATCGGCTGATTTACGTAGAATGCTTAAGCACTTCGCT
Organism: Adrianichthys oophorus; assembly: GCA_036245035.1. Lineage (NCBI taxonomy): Eukaryota > Metazoa > Chordata > Actinopteri > Beloniformes > Adrianichthyidae > Adrianichthys > Adrianichthys oophorus. Next base: position 10,536,285 of record BSAI01000030.1, read on the forward strand.
ACTATAATGTGTTGCAGATCGGTGCAAAACCACTTTCTGAGCTTCAGAATCCGATGGAATCATTTAATTAAGTAAATGGTGTAAGAGTTACGGAAGTCGAAAAAATGTCAACACCGGAGCTAAAGCTCTATTAAACGGTTAAATGTTTTTGTGACAATGCAATATTTTTATGGAAGATATTAAACTACGCGCAGACCAGGTAAGTGTGGCACGTTCAAGAACAGTGGACGTCCTTGAATGTGCTCTTAGTATATTCTATTCACACAGGTCTGTCGCTGCTCGATACCAGTGCATGTATTTACAGTTGAAAGAGGCTTGGTGCGAATTGCCAAAGCAGTGCAAATCTTGCTTAGTGTGGCAGAATTCCAGCCAAGCACAAATCACCATTGTTTTAAGTTCTCCTTGGAGATTATTTTTCAACCAGTTGGTACTTCCGTGTTTTGAAAAAGACGCTACCCAAACGTCACTACCAAATCCTAGTCTCTGGTTAGTCAAAGTTCAACTGGTTTAACTTTCAACCCACGGTCAAATGCTGCGCCTTTTGTACGTAGAGCCCGAAAACTGACTCAAAAATTTGCTAAGCGACAAAACCCGAAATGTGCATTAGATGCGCATAGACTTTTAATTGGAAGTGTTTGCTTGACTGCCCCTATCTGAACGTAGCTTTAGACTAAAACTTGGTAAAAACTTTTTGGTTTTGGTTTTTCATGCTAATTTTAATTAGTTCAATTAAATTTAAAAAAAATTCTTTCTGCACAAAAGAAGAATTCATTGAAGGCCTGAAGTCAATCTTTCTAATTTCCAGCTAATTGTCACTCAAAATTCCTTTTTAACATTTTTTTTAATTACTTGCTGTTGTAGGTTAAAATAAAACTTCTATTTTCCTATAAATCCATTTACTTTTTTTGCTTTTGTAGTTTTTGTTTACATTTGACAGCAAATTTGATCCTTTTTGGATGTGTAAGTTTGGTTCTATGGATGTAGAATTTTTTTTCATATACCTGTGAGCAGAATCACCTTAGTTTATACCACAAAAGAAAAAAAGTTTGACATTCATTCTAAAAAGAAGACAAGGAAAAAAAACATAGTTTACGTATCCAGGTTTTATTGATTTAACATTTTGTTTGCAGGTTTTATTCTCTAAAAGTTAAGAATTTATTTATTTAGATTATATCATTGATGAGCATAAAACAACAATTCTTCACAAAGTTACATTTCATGACATTTTTCCTGTCATATTTTTATCACCCAACTTTTTCTCAATATTATATAATTAGGATGATATGATCTTCAAGAATCTCCAAAAATTCGGCACTAAAAACCTTATCATTGATCTCAGGAATGTTTGGCTCAATAATTAAAGGTTATATCGGTTTCATCACCTCACCATTACCAATCTACTTGTTTAATTTTGCACCCAGAAATGATCTAAGGTCTAATCATAGCTGGATGGGAAGAGACCCTAATCAAAAAGTGTGCTCAGCTTCCAGCAGGGAGCTCAGGTGTCTGGTGTCAGGTAGCCTTCGCTTTTCACCTTGATTATTTAAGCTGAGCTGTGAGCACGAAAGGAAGGAGCTGCTGGTTGGTTAAGTTCTACCCTGGAATGTGGACCTTTTTCTTACTTTGGAAAAAAAAATCACCAATGGGCTGAATGAGAACACCTTAAAAGAAGAATCATGATCAAAGTTCAGGCTGGTGAACATGCCAGGAGGAAAAGGAAGGGGAAAAAAGTCCGGTGGTTTCACCGTCTTTTTGGTTACCGGTGAGTAAAAAAGATGAGATTTTCTAAACAGCTTTAATTATATCAACTTAACAGAGAAAGAGCTATTTATATTATGTAAAATCTAACATGCAGGTAATGCTTATTACCTTAAAACATGTTTTTATTTTCTGATTTTGATGACTTGCAAAGTGCAGTAATACTCAAAAACCCTGAGACCGATACCTGATACTTGAACGTTATCTTTTACTAAATCAGGTCAAAAGAAGCAAAACATCTCAAAATGTTCCTCTAGAATTTAGCAAAAGCAAGCAAACCAATGTTGGAATGAAAAATGAAATACATTGAATGAAATAAATAATTGGAATGAAGTTGGAATAATTCTATCAGAGGTCAAAGTTCATCTCAACTCAGTTTGTAAAGGAAAATAAAGCTTGGTTCATGTGGTGTTTAAGTTGTTGTATCTTCATCCTTTTAGTCAGAATGTGTTAAATCACATCCCTCCCACCTGCAGCTGTCTTCTCGCTCTGCTGCTGTTGAACTAGTTCACCTGCGGTTCGGCAAGCACAAATTTGGAGAATTTGGTTTAAATAACTGGTTTCTGCTCAGAGGGAATCCATGTTAGTGCCTCGTTTCTTCCCACTTAAGTCAGCTAAATTGATTTTAAGAAAACAACACAAAGTGTTATCATAGCTTTTTTTGTGGGCTGCCTGATAAAGACGGTGTATGAACTGCATATGTGTGTGACTTTGTGTCCTCGTACACAATCATCCCACATAGCGCCATAGGTATAACTGCAGTGAGTGTAAAATTGCTCTAACGCACCATCCACAGAGCAGATTCTCTGACAATATAATTACTGGACGAGTTGCTGATGCTCCCACGGCGCCGTTGTCATGGCAACGCTGACAACCCACCTCTGCAGGAAGAGTGGGAGGAGGAGGAGGCTGAAAATAAGGAGAGGAGACGAGGGGGAGAATGAGTAAGACGATGGGTGGATGACAGGAGCGTGAGCGAGGAAGAGGAGGAGCGAAGCAGTAGGAGGAGGAAAGTGGAAGATCTGAGAGGAGTGAAACAGATGTACAACGTGGACAAGAAGATGTGCAGCGGAATGTTTATTTCTAGACAGAAAAAGGGGGTGAGGATTAACCTCCAGAGGACAAGAACAGAGGCATAGTTGTGCTGTGGAGATGAAGAGTAGGTGGTGTTAGAACTGGGAGCAGCTGGATCAACTCTACTTTCACATACTGGCTGCTTCTCACCTCTCTTCTTTCAACAGCCTGCATCCTGATTATTTATCAGTTCTTAGTTTTGCCCTAGATTCACTTTAAACAAAACTTTTCTCAGCTGTAAAGTTGAACACACTTTTACTGTAAAAACTTTTTTACAGTAAAAACACATTTACTTTGCATGAAAAAAATGTTTTTGCAGTAAAAACACACTTATTGCAGTGTAAACATATTTTGTTAAGTTAGTAAAAACAATCTTTCAATAAAAACTCACTTATTGCATTAAGCACATTTTTTGCAGTAAAACACGTTTTGCATTTTTTTTGTTTTGCAATGTTTTGCAAAAGCATTTATTTCTTGCCTTTTTAAATTTATTTTGCATTAACAACTAACCTATTCCAGTAAAACTATTTTTCTACAATAAAAACAGGTTTATGCACTGAAGCAAATTAAT
>BSAI01000030.1:10540087-10557091 GCA_036245035.1 Adrianichthys oophorus
TAAAATAACACATTGCATTAAAAACTGACTCATTGCAATAAAAACATTTTTTTACTGTATTTTTTGCATTAAAAGGCACACTAAAAATCCTAAACTTTTTTTCAAAAGTTGGCTGTGCGCCTAATAATCCAGGGCGCCTTCTGTGTGTACTGAGTTCCAAAATCTGTAAAAATGTTCTTGTGCAACTTTGGGATTCGCTTGATTGACACAGGAGCGTCAAGCGCATGGATGAGCGCTCTGTGCGCATTTTGATGGACACAGATGGGTCACAAACAGAGATTCTGGCAAGTCGTGTTCCTGGGAAACAATGTGTCTGCCAGTAAAGTTATACCACATCCCAAATTACTGCAGAAACCCACCTTAGTGAAACCAAAACATAAGTTCAACACAGCATTTCAGAGTGCAAGCTTTACCCGGACACAGCATTTCAGAGTGCAAGCTTTACCCGGCCTGCGCCATTACGTGCACCCGGTCCCGAAAACACGCTGATGATTTTAAAGCCTTTTCAACGGGAGACCAGCCAGAGCGACGTGCGCGCGCATCCAGCCAAACTTAGATTCAGCCCTGCTGAATTCCTGTTTGATCACATTCTGGGAGGTCCCCTTCAAGTCTTAAAAGAAAAATTTATTTGTGCCACCAGAGGAAAAACAAAATAAAGCATGCGTCTTTGTTCGTGGAAGTGATGGATAACAGACGGCACACACCCTTTTACTAAGACTGGGAGGCAGCCCCAGGTGAGTTACGCCTCCATAGGATCGATCCATACGCCTCCAATGGATAGCTGACGCCTGGCCTAAGGTCTCTTCTTTAACTGTTGTCCGAGCTTTCGCCAAAGCTGGCGGCATCATTTCTGAACAACCGCCTGGCAATGAGACCCACTCCGACAACGAGCCAGTGTTAACAGGGAAGCCGACATGTTTGATTACGCAGCTGTTTAATTCAAATACCGGAGTTGTTTTGCGGGAGAAAATTGATGAAAAAAAATGTGAGTGGATTGTTGAATAGTCGAATAAAGCTAATCTAAACATACTGCTTTGCTTCCACTATCTTGTTTTTTTTTTTTTTTGGTGCGGAATATACAGTATTTGCACTAAAAACGCAGGAATTGCAGTAAAAAAAAAACCATATTTCAATCAAAACACATTTTTTAGGCTAAAAATATTTGTTTTAAACTGTAAAATTACATTTACTGTTTTAGCAGAAAAACACACTTTGCATTAAAAACACATTTCTGCAATAAAACCCATTTTTTGCATTAAAAACTGTTGTAAATACAATACATTTTTAGCAGTGGAAACACATACATTATTCAAAATCACACTTTTCTATTAAAAACACACTTTTTGCAGTGTAAACACATTTATTTTGCTGCAAAACCTTTTTTTTGGCAGTAAAAACTGTTTTTGCAAGCCTCCAGAGTAGTGCACCGGCCTCTTATCATTTTAGCTTCTGTCTCATAAAAGGCTCGTGCTGCTCTGATTGGTCACCTGATTTACCAAAGATGGGAAACTGAGGCTGCTCTTTCTGACTGTTGAACTGTGTGGTGTCAAAACAAATGAAAACAGAAGACCATTTTTCTTAAACTAATGATGTTGAGCTTTTGGCTACAGATCAGATCCAGTCTGGGAAAAAAACATTTGAAAACTCTCCTTTCAGTTAACGGTTCTGAAGCTTTAATCAGAAATAAAATGAGGTTTAACAGCACTTGATTCTTACTGAGGACTGGAAGTGATTTCTGTATAGATCCTGAAGCATCATTAAACCGGTAAAATGTTGCTGTAACCATTTTGTAAAGTGATATTTGTGCTTTTTACAGATGCTTTCAGGCGAGATTATTTGTGGACTGATGCACTCTCACTACCCCTTTCTACAGAAACACTTGTTTACAGTAACTTAAAGTAGAGCGAGGTTCTTGCATGTTAAGTGTACCTATTTTGGGATATGCTGAATGCACAACACAGAAATGCACAAAACATGAATACACAACACAATGCTTCAGACTTTAATGTTCAGGTTTTAGAAAATAAGAATGCATAGTAGATGCACTTTCTGATCATTGTTTGCAAAACTGTAAATGTTTGAATATTTCCTGTAAAATTATTACTGCAGCAAAACTCAGATATATATATATTTAGATTTTTTAGTTTTCTTGTGTTATTCACTTCATATTTGTGCTGTTCTACTTTGTTTCCATTGAAAAAGAAGTCATTTACTTTTCTTGGTTTACTCTGCTGGATTGTTCCCAAAAAAACAGCAAAATTCACCTGCAAATGGACCAACCCCTTTATTTTTATGCAGACCAGAGTTTACTTGTTTGGTTTACAGCAGAGTTCAAGTGAGATTTCACACCTGCTGAGTAAAGCAGCCTATCCAAGGAAACAAACTCTGCTGTTGAGCAAATAAACCATTTAAATTTCAATTAAAGTGGTAGCATTTGAACTCTCAGCTGGACGTCCTCAACCAATCAGGTGGTCCGCACAATTTGGGCACCAATCTGCAAGCAAAGATAGGAGGAACACAAGGCAAGACAGAAAACCTCCCACTGCAACAGAAGACAAAAGAAAACAGACAAAAAAACACAGCAAAACTACGACCTCAGCTGTAACAATGACATCAAGTCTTTAATATATTGGAATAGAGCTGTGGAAGAAATAACCTGGTGCAAGATTTGCACAGTTTTGACATTTCGCACCAAGACTCTTCCAACTGGAGACAGACATGCGCTAGACACCAACAGAAAAAGAAATAGAAGAAGAATCCCATCCCTGCTTATCTAGTGTGAACACAATGGATGAAACATGCGTTCAAGAATGGCAGTTCCTGAATTTGCATCTCATTCCCGGTGTGTCCGTAGCTTCAGTCAGGGTTGACCCATATTTGTGCTGTGGGTTTTTGGGTTTCATGGCCCGTAGAGTGTCGTAGAGAGAAGCTGCTTCATCTTAAGGGGACAAATTAAGACAAATTAGTAAGAGAAGTAAATGCAACTTAAGCCTTATTCACATGCACCTGTTTGGGGGTTGACCTGTACGGTCAGGTTTTTGGGTTGTCCGGCCCATAGAGGGAAGCGGCCACATCTTAAAGGGAGCACAGGTGTGTCTTGCAGTTCTCTCAAGGCTCGTATGGCCACTTCCAGGGACGTCATGAAAATGGAATGTACTGTTGTCATTCATGTGTTAGGCTAATGAGAGTTGCATGCACTAGTCACACTCTAGTTGTTAGAAAGGTGGTGGGCCCTCACTGACACTCAAATTTGCATACTCAGAGTGTGCACATGATACGCAAGTTCCCGTAGGACGTCCACACAAACTACAGTCTTATTGTCTCAATTCTTCATTGTTACATCTGAGGCCGTAGTTTTGTTTTGTTTGTACTTTTGGAGTATTTCTCTCTTTTCTTTTTACCCCCTCCTATCTTTGTTTGCAAATTGGTGCCCAAATTGTCCGGAGCACCTGAATGGATGAGGACATCTAACTCTAAGTTTACACACTGCCACGTCATCTGTTGGACCCTGCCCCCGTCTGGCAGCAGCAGATTTGCTTTTGTTAAAAACTTTGGTCCTGGTATTTTGGTTGGTTCTGTGTAGTTTTGAATTTTTCTCTAAATAAATTCCCAGTTTATTTTCAGCCTGGGTTTGTCTCTGAGAGTTTTCGAGTTGTTTGAAGATTAATTTTTTTGTTTTTTTACCTTTATGTTACAACCTTTTGGGGGCTCGTCCGGGATTACTTGCTTTTTGTGACTTGTTTGGTAGCCAGTTTTCTTCATCTTATAATATACCGCTTTGGGGTTTGCCTATTTGTTTGTTGGGATTTTTTGAGTAGTTTGGTTGAGTTGAGTTTTACTGTGAGGGTAAATGATAATGGCTTTTGACTTTGATGGCTTTTTTGGCACCATGTTTGGAGAAATTAGATGAGTACACAAAAGCTGAGTTACTAACAGTTGCTCGTTACTATGATTTTTTACGTACCCGGTAATTGCCGTAAGCAGGAGATAAGGGACCTTTTGTCTAGGCAGTTGGTGAAGCAGGATGTGGTCCTGGCCTCTGTGCAAGTCCGCTGAAGGATGTGGCCGGAGGTGGTGTTCATGACAATGTGAGAGTGGAGGCTGCTACAGGCGCTGTGTGGACGTCACTGAACCTAAGCGAGGAGCGGAGGTGAGGGCGAAGGCTCGTGCTATTGTTCCTTATTCGAGTTCTGACCCGATCACAGGGGTGTAACACTCATTTCTAACAGTAAGGCTTCACACAAGGAGTGTGCATGTATCACTTGAACAGCCCTAACAAAAAAAGGAAAAAACTGTACGAAACACCTGCGTCTCACCTACTTCCCTTGAACTTACCCTTCTGTGTCGTATAAGTGAAGCATGTCTAACTTAGAATGTGTCTGGTTGTCTGCCTTTGGTTTCACCGCAAGCTCTTGGATTTCAATTCTGACTTCATCAACAAGGGGGTTGATTAACCATTCAGTTTAACTCCTGAACACGGTTTTGGTTTCCTTTGCTTAGACCTGTAGGTTTGAAATAAATTACACAACAAGAAATTAGTCTAAAAGAGTAAATGCACATTTTAAATGGATGGAACTTCCTCATAGAAAGCCAAATTCCTGTCAAACCCAATTCGGTGTGTGCCTTTGTGGCGCTCCCGGGTCAGTGTGGCATGTGTCCAGTCTCCATACGTCCTTGGGTTAGGGCTGCTGTCACCCACACAGAACTATTTTTGGTGCAGGAGTCGTGAGTGCATGCATATGCATGAGTGAGCGCTCAGGCCGTGTGTGTGACGCCGCATCCTCAGGTTTCACGCTCTGTAAAGGGACACCTCTTTGTCTTGGTGGATAAATTTAGACGGGCGACCACTGAAACTTTTAACAGCGAGAATTGGATCATTTGCGTCTTCTCGCTGTGGTTTTCAGTGTCAGAGTTACCTGTTTATTAACTCTTAAACACTTTTCTGATTTCTGGTGTTTCAAGATGGCAAGAGAAGGACTCAAAGTATGGCAATTCAGTTTTTAGGTTTCTATTTGTTTCAGCTGAACTCACTAAAAGTCTCTGAAGTGAGTCATTTGTAAATTTACAGAAAATCCTTTCATATCTTTGCGTTTAGGTTCTCTCTTGGTAACAAACAGCTTTTTTGGTGGAAATACGTAGTTTCACATTTATTACTTTTACAATTCTAGGCATTGTGGGGTAAAGTGTTTCGTCCAAGGGCTCAATGGCTGTTATAGTTGGGATTTGAACCACTGACAGTCCAATGGCCAGATGAAACCTATTTCTTACAGTCATCAGAAGATTTTGTTTTCATGTAAAAGACAAAACTAGTGTTGTTCTGAAAAACTGAAATAAGGTTCTGAAAAACTCATCTATTTTAAGGTTATATGACAATAAAATGCAACGATTATTTTAGTCGTCTTTTAGTTAATTATTTGACTCAGAAAATCCACAGTTTTTACATTTTTCCTGTTCTGATCATGAGGTTTGTGTTTGTGTCTGCAGATCTTTTTAATCATGTTGTAAAAACATAGAAATGACAGACTAATTGAGGAAGTTCTGATTTTATCCTGAATACTAACAATGGAATTTTGCCTCTGTAAAAACTCCTTTTAAATTGATTAATTGGAAAGTCAATTAGAAAAGCCATAACGGTTAATCTGTTTTGGTATAGATCTATTTCGGATGGGATCTATGCAGCTATTTGCGACCTGTACACTGCTGCGGGTCTGGTACAGCGGCCCAGAAGCGCAAATCACACCAACAAATTACTCAATGCAAAAACATGTTAAAGATCACAACGATGATTAAAAAAATATATTTATAAAAATGCAACATTACATTTTAGAAATTAAAAAAAATGAAACAAACTAAAAATGAATCATTTCAGAAAGCTAAAGTAATACCCATAATCACAATAAAATAGTAAAAAATTAAGCTTTTGTCTTTTAATCACGATTCTGCCATTTAACCAAAATCAAAGCCTTTGTCGTTTTCCCGAGATATAGTTTCTGCAGAGCAGCAGAAGTTCATCAGAAATTCACCATTTTGTAGCGAACAGGACCGTTGGCACAGAAGCTAGTCCATCAACTCCCATCAACCCTTTGTTTACTCTCTCCCACTAGCTTACAGCCCCTCATTCATTCATTCATTCATTTTCCAATCCGCTTTATCCCTTTCAGGGTCACGGGGTTGCCGGAGCCTAACCCGGCTACTCATGGGCGAAGGCAGGGTACACCCCTGGACTGGTCGCCAGTCTGTCGCAGGGGCCACAATCACACACCCATGCACACTCACATTCACACCTAGGGACAATTTAGAGTAACCAATTAACCTATGAAGCATGTTTTTGGATGGTGGGAGGAAGCCGGAGTACCCGGAGAAAACCCACGCATGCACGGGGAGAACATGCAAACTCCACACAGAAAGGTCCCCCATTGGTGACACTGTTTCAAGTCCCCCAGCCAGGACTTGAACCGGGAACCTTCTTGCTGTGAGGCAGGAGCGCTAACCACTGCACCACCGCGCAGCCCACAGCCCCTCATAACCAAAAAAAAGAAAAAAAAACGGTGATCAATATCAGAGCTATGCAGCCGTATAGTTTATAGAGCCAGATGCCAGCTCAGTTGAGGAAAATGAAGACATTAATGGATGTATTTGTCAGCAAATTGATCCATCAGAATGGAGCAGAGCAGAAAGACTTTGGCCCGCCCATATTTTTTGCTGTGTCACAAAAGAGAACTTTTTCCAACAGCATTTTTTCATCTGCTCCTAATTCATCCCAATTTGAATAAGGAAACACTCAGAAATGCACTCTTTGGAGTGGGTCTTTAACCACGACTAATGAGGAGAATTTCCATTTTATCTTCTAAAATCACACCTAATATGCAGAAACAAACTACCCAACTATGAAAAAAATCAAAGCAGGATAGTTTTTCTGTCACAAAGAAGGGTCTTTTAAAATGAAAGCGACATTGATAGAAGACATTGCAGTTCTGCATGTCATTTCTGAGCTTCATTCACTGTAATGCTTTAAAAACTGGAGAATCAAACATATTATTGAAGAAAATGAGGACAGGAAGTCAGAATGACAGTCAGACTGAAGGGAGGGATGTCTGCTGACTCATCCTCCAGCAGAACAGATCATCTCCAACTCCTTTTTTTCTGCAGCTGCTGTCAGTCTCTGCTTCAAGCTGTTCCCCGTCCTTCTCAAACAAATAACTCCAGCTGAGCCGGCTGAAATGTGGCCCCGTCATATGAATAATTAATCACCCAAATAAATCTCCAGTCTGTGGTGTTGGAGATGAAAGCGTGACTCTGCGGATTTTTGCACCACTGTCAGCTCAGTTTGTAACTGCTGATTTTCAAATGTCTTTTTTCTGGTTTGTTGTTTTGCAGGAAGGCGATCTCTCGTTCTGGCCTTCATTACCTCGGCCCCCCTCAGCCGTCACTCCCGCCAGCTTCCAATGGGCCATCAAAGGACCTGCGGACCTGCGTAGACTGGACGGTCAGATGTTTTCCTGAGCAGTCTTCTCTCTGTGATTTTTTTTTTTATGCAGACTGAATCTTTTCGGCCGCCTCGACGGAAACGAGGAGCTGTAATTTTCTCTTCCTCTGTCTGATTGCCACAAAGAGATTCCTCCTGTAAAATGAGGAGGAAAAGTTTTCTGTCACGACGTTTAACTTTTTTTTTCCCATTCTGCAAAGCTTAATGGATTTTATTTACCAAACCTGAGTCATTGAAATGACAAAGCATGTTTGAAATGTCTTCTGCTCATCTGAGAAATGTCACAGAGTTAAAGAAAATGTCAGGAGGAAATGGAAACACGGTAGCTGTGCATTAGACAGAGAAATGTACAGTGGGGATGCAAAATTTGGGCACCCCAGGTAAAATGTTATATTATTGTGCATAAAGAACCCAAGAAGAGATTGAAAAATCTCCTAAAGGCATCAGTTTACAGACGAGACATTATTTTCATATTTTTTTTAATTTGGCTTTATTTCCATCATTTACCCTTTCAAAATAACAGAAAACAAAATAATAGTGTGTGCTAAAGTTTGGGCACCCTCAGAGTTAGTACCTTGTACTGCCCCCTTTGGTAAGTATCAGTTTGTAAACTCTTCTTGTATCCAGCCAAGAGACTCTCATTTCTTGTTTGAGGTTTCTTCATCCATTCTTTTTTCCAAAAGTCTTCCAGTTCTTTGAGATTTCAGGGATGTCTGTTACTCACTGCTCTTTTCAGGTTTATCCATAGATTTCAATGACATTGAGGTCAGGTGACTGTGAAGGTCACTGCAAAACCTTCAGTTTCTGCCTCTTAATGTAGGACAGCGTGGATTCTGAGGTGTGTTTAGGATCATTATCCATTTGTAGAAATCATCCTCTCTTCAACTTCACCTTTTTCACAGATAGCATTAAGTTAATGTCCAAAATGTGCTGAAATTTTGTGGAATCCATTCTTCCTTTTACTCGTGAAATGTTTCCTGTGCCGCTGGCTGCAACAGAAGCCCAAAGCATGATTGATCCACCCCCATGCTTAACAGTTGGACAGAGGTTCTTTTCGTTAAACTCTGGACCCTTTCTTCTCTAAACGTACCTTTGGTCATTGCAGACAAAAAAGTTAAATGTGAACCTGGTTGGTCCACAGAACTTGTTTCCAAAATGCATCAGGCTTGTTATATGTTCATTTGTGAATTTCAATTTCTTCTGATGAATCTTCCATGAAGACCATATTTGTACAATATCTCTTGACAGTAGAACAGTGCAGCACAACTCCAGATTCTGCAGGTCTTTCTGGAGGGATGGTTCAGTCAAATGTGGGTTTTGATTTGCTTTTTTCACAATCCTGTGAGCTGCTCTGTCTGAGATTTTTCTTTCTTGCTTTAACTTCCACTGTTCCTGTTGACTGCAATTTCCCACAGAGGACATTGGCATCTGAAAATTCGTTGCTATCTTCTAATAGCCTCCTACTTTGTGCGCATCAACTATTTTCAGTTTCATTGTTCTGGAGAACTGATGCTGATTGTTGGGGTGAGGTCACATGACTCAGCGCGGGCTCTAGACAACGGCTGTTAAGATGGACCGGAGGCCCAGGGATGACCAGACATAAATTTGGTGATCCTGGCCACCGTGAGTCCAAATGAGGAGATGGCATTGATGCTGCAAAAAAGTCATCATGGCGTTGATAGCATCACACCAACTTTGAGACCTGCATATTGACGAATTGCAGTTGTTTTTGAAGAATACAAAAAAGACAGAACATTGCGTTTTCTTGGGAGGCATTCTGTGTTAAATTTTGTAAATTGACCAAAATTATCATTTGTGCTCAGAATCTGAAATGTGAATGACAAGTGGTGCAGAATGAACCATTTTTTATATACCCCTGGGCTACTGGGCGGCTGGCGGCCGGTGGCACTTGATATGGACGCCCGCCGTCGAGTGACATTTACACATCGTCCGGTCAGACCTGCTGCCGCTGGCCACCCAATTGCTACCACCCAGTTTTGTAATGAGGCATTAGGAGGGGTTTGCTAACAGCTTCCAAATACACAATTTTCATCATAGTGGATCTTCAAGGTTCTTTATACACAGAAAAAACAGAGGAAACCCTCTAAATATAACTATTGTGAAATAAGTCTCACTTTAAATGTTCTAAAACAAATATTTTATCCATATTTGAAAGGAAATCCGGCTATTTCCACTCAAATTTGTTTTAGATTTTGAAAAAAGTGACATCCAAAGAACGCCTTAAATACACTGGAGTCATGTAATAATAATGAACAGTAAATACAATCTGCTCTATTATTAATTGGAGGCTGGAGAAGAGTTTTCCCTTGAGCTTCTGTCTGCAGGAACACTTCCAGCACGTCATCGCTAACCTTTACATCTCTGTGAGACACAGCTCAAAGAAATCCATAGAAAACCAGAAGTCTTTATCAGTTTGAGCAGCTCTGAGTCTGCAAATTAGTAAATATGAGCCGCTTTATTAGCGTGCTTTAAGAATTCATCGTCATTGGTAAAGTGTTGTGCTATTTGGTAAAAACTATTACACATTTGATCAAATTTCAAACAGAAAGTTTTTCTTCCACTTGGATCATGCATGCAGCCAAACGTCATGCAGGATTTTGCATATTACCTCTCAATCTCGTAGTGTTTTGATTACCACATGTGAACTTTCCCTCCCACCCAGCGAGAGCAATTACCTGCTCGACACGCTCACTTTTGTTCGCAGAGGTCTTGTGAAAGAGAAGGAGCGCCAAGGCGACTCCTGCAACTCCTCCTAATTTTGGGTGTGATCTGCAGGAGAACGCGGTGAACGGCGATCACCTGTGGATGGAGACGAGCTGCTCTGGAGAGCTGTGTTATCTGGGGGAGGATGCCTGTCTGCTGAAGACAGCTGTGAGTGTCGCAGACTCCTGATTGCTTCTGCACAACACACAAAAAACTGAAATTTTTTTAATTTTAGAGACAAAAAAAACCCTAAAACATGAGAGGTAGTTCTGTTGATGAAGTTTTAAAATGAAGCGAATCAAACTGCAGCAATAGACAAACGCTTGATGCATTTTTACAAGTGAATCCCCCCCAAAAAAAGAGGTAAAAGTCCTGACACTTGTCAGTGTATCCACAATAAAATTTGTATGCTCTTAACGTTTTTCAAAAGAATATTTTAAACTCAGGATTACAAATTCAAAAAAGTCTTTTAAAAACATTCTAAAAAATAAATAAGTAAAATCTACAATATGTTCATTCTGTGTGGCCCAGGGATAATAGACTGCTGGTGACAATTGAGTGATATGCATTTGTAAATAACAAAATAATCTAGAGTTGCACTTATCAATTATGGTTAACCATATATATTAATATTACAATACTGTTTAGCTTTATGTTTTCATATGACATCAAACTATTGTAGTCAAAGAACACTTTCCCACATTTTTTGGGCATTTTTAAGTAAATTATGCAAAATGCGCAGCTCATCCTTTTATTTTTTGTTTTATTTTTTTTTTAATACCAAATAAGCTATTATGGATTAGAAAAGTGAATGAACCTTAAAAAAAATGTCCTATAATAAAATCTGTTTTTTTTCGCATACAAAACATTAAGAGACTGCACACAACTTCAAAAAAGTTTGCTAAAGTTGCTAAACTTTCTATCAAAACAGGACATCTGACTTAATAAACTAAACAGTCAATGAATATTATGTCTGTCTCCAGTACAGAGCAGAGAAACATTTTTAATTTGTTTCCAGGAATTTTTTGCTGATTAAACACAGATTGATCAGACATGTTTCTGTCAGTAAAAAATAAACTGCATCCACCGCTTCCTTCGTGAAATATCTTTTGGAAACAAAAATCCACAACAAACCCTGACAATCACAATAAATGTACAAAACCAGTACAAAGAACACATTTACGAGTTTCACAGATTGAAAGATATAATGGCCTTATGTGTGCTATACTGCCCCCTGTGGCCTGCTCAGGTCATTACAATTCTTAACTTATTGATGTCAGAGGTTGAGAATTTGTTCTGGAGTTAATTTACCAAAATAAGGTCATTTTAGCGAAGTGTGACTCTTGCAAAGTCGTCCTCATAAGCACACAAATTTAGATTTTACCTTTAGATTATGTTTATTGTAACATTATAACATTATTTTATTATTTTTAACTCAAAAAGCAGGAAAAGTTGATTAATTCTCTTTGGATTTGATCTAAAAGCTGAATGTTTGATTAAAGTTTACTTTCAAAATAAGACCAAAAAAAAAAGACCAGCATTACTTTGTTAGAGCTGTTAAAATAATGTACTGTGTTTTTGAATTGCAAAATTACATTTATTTCTCAATAGTTTGACTTATTTAATTTAAAAAATGAGGTCAAAACGGAAATGTATCCAACTATGTGGTAATAAATTATACCTTTTTAACGGGATAAACTTTGAGTCATTTATTGTTTCAGATTTCATGGAAAACATTTATGGATTAATTTGATTAATGAATAATTTAAATGAAGAAACTTGTACAGAAAAGCACAACAAACAATCAACAGAACTAGTGTGGCATATTTTATAAGTTTTTCAAACAAACAAACAAAATTCAATTTTTTAAAGACTTACTAAATGAAGCAGAATACATTTTCCCCACATTCTGGATTTCTGTTGCCTGTAATTTGAAATAAAATCAGTTTGAATTGGTTTGTTTTTGATGGGCAGGTGTAGAACAGAAAAACCAAAGGCAGACGTTACTTTAACTAAATAAAAAATTCTAAATCTGCAGGAAATGAACGCCAGGAAGGAAAACACAATAGTTCCTGATTTCTTCCCATTTGTTTTCCCCTTAGCACCCTGTGATCTCTATGTGTTCTACAGTGATTTTTAATCTTAAATAACATTCTTTTGCCATCATTTATATATTTTGACAACTGTAAAAGAACCAGCAACAGCGCTCACTCAGCAATAAAAATGTCCACTTTGTGATATCTGGAGCCTTTTGTCCACCCACATAGCCATATCAGGCAAAAAGTCTTCTGAAACCGGGCTGAGAAGTAACCTTTAGTTTTGACAAAAGTTTATTGATATGTCTAGACTTTGCCGCTGGCAGCAGGGAGTAGAAGTGACTGCAAAGCAACATGCTGAGCTCAGAACCGGTCAGAACACTCACAGTGAATGAGATAAAACGGCTGGAGCTGCAGGCTGGCGTGACCTCGACTGCATCGGTTTTGGTTTGCCAGGTCGTTGGGATGGAACACATTCCTGAAGTAGATGAAGCTTCCAAGGGAAAACAAAAGCGCCAGACTTTCTATGTTTTCATTCTGGCATGTTTGAAAATGTTTTTTAATTGAGTTTGTTGCTCTCAAATTTTTTAAAAGATGTTTTCCTTTTTTTTAAAAACACAAACACAATTTAATAAGCGTTTTGTTTCAACATCAACATTTGTACACTCTTCCCAGCCTCTTTAGCTAAAGTCACACTTATACTGCCAATAGAAATAATGGTCACATGTAACAATAGATAACGATAATGGTTAATTAATAAATAATTAGAAAAATAAATGAATAAATAAATAAACTCTAAATAAACCTATAAATAATGAAAAAAACAAACACATAGATAAACTAACTAACTAATGAATAAAGAATAAATAGCAAATAAAAATAACAAAAGCAAACAAACATCAATAAATAAATACATAAATAAAATTGCACACAAAAGTAATAAACTCAAACAATTAAATCAATGAAAAATTTTACAAAAATAAATAAGAACAATAATAAATAAAGATTAAACAAATAAAAATGACCAAAAACAAATGAAAAATTGTAGTAGATTTTTTTTAACTATTTGTAATAAAAGCTGAGCAGAAATCTTGAAACGTTTAAAAAAAAAAAAAGAAATATTATCTTCATTTAAAAAACATTACTATTTAAAAAATACTATTTATTAAACAGTTTTAGTTTAATAAATCTACAACATTTGTGTCAGTCGTTACATGAGGGAAATGTGGAACAAAAAAACATTTTTTTTCTTCTGAATAAAAAGAAAAACCCAATTGATGAAGCATACTTAAAATAAATGAGTAAAAAACACTTTTTAATTGTTTTTGCTTAAAAGTACTTGTCAAAGCCCATTTAGATGATGTGTGTTGTAAAAATAAAAAAATACCAGTTATACAGAGAAAAATCTGAATTGTAAAGATGAAAATACCTTTAGATATGGAGTTAAACTATAATCAGTGTATTAAATCTACATTTAATGTAAATTCTTGAATGATGCAAAATCAGAGCAGCTGAATTTAGATTCAGTCAAAATTCCTGTTTTTGTCATCAAATTTCAATTCTAAACATGAACACTAAAAAGGTTTTCATGCAGTTAATGGTTTACAGTTCACAAAGGTAGAACTGTCACTATAATAAAATGAGGAATTTACTTTAAAACTTTTTTCAAGCAAAAAAAAAAACTAAAAACAAAAATCTGTTGATCTACTTGATGAATCTATGTTGTGTTTTCTGTTTTTCTTAAAACTGATCGTTTACCATCAATCTGAGGTTAAACCTGTGAAACATGTTCATCTGAATGTTTTTGTGACTGAATCCTGCTTTTTTTTGTGTGTGTGTCGGTGTGTCTTGCTCCGTCCTGCATGACTTATATCTTCTTCAAGAAGTCGGCCCCCAGGAGGAAATGCGCCGCTTGCAAGATTGTGGTTCATTCCGGCTGCATGGAGCAGCTGGAGAAGGTGAGTTAGAAGCACGTCCGTGGAAATGTCCTTTTCCTACGTCACATTCAGGCCAACACATGAAGACCGTATCTCCCTGCAGATTAACTTCAGGTGTAAGCCGACCTTCAGAGAGGGGGGATCCCGTTGCCTCAGAGACGTGAGTTTCCTCCTCTTGTTTCTGTCAGCAAAAAGGACAGAATTATGGCTCTGAAATCTGTTGTTTTTCCTTGCAGAATGTGCTGAGGCATCACTGGGTTCACAGACGCAGACAGGAGGGCAAATGCAAACAGTGTGGGAAGGTGAGTCCTCAAACGAAGACGCACCGTTCCACCGTCTGCAGACGCTCATTCCAAGTCTCCGTTTCCTCAGAGTTTCCAGCAGAAGTTCTTCCACAGTAAAGAAATCATCGCCATAAGCTGCTCTTGGTGTAAACAGGCAGTGAGTAAACTTATCGCCACTTTTTAACATTGCGGACGAGAACCTCATACACCGGAGACATAACATTTAAACTTTCCAGCTTTCTGTTCTCTGTTGGTGTTTCATTAAAAACTAATTCAGATAAATAAGAAAACATTAAATTAAGTGAATTTATGCTAATGTTTCCATTAAAGTCCCACTTGATCTATTTTAAATTGTTCCCAGTGCTCCTTTAATTACGATTATGCTGTTTTTGGCTTAAATCAGTGAACCTGAGTTGTTTTCTAGGATGTCGTTTGTGTGTATGCATATGTGTCTTTTTTGTGTGTTTGACGAATGTTAACACACATTTTTACAGAGTTCATTGATGTTTAACTCATTTAACACATTGCATATACCATAGAAAGAACAATATAGAACATTTTAAGCAAATAAAGAGACAAAAACATTCATTCATTTTCCAATCCAATCCAATCCGCTTTATCCCTTTCGGGGTCACGGGGTTGCCGGAGCCTAACCCGGCTACTCATGGGCGAAGGCAGGGTACACCCCTGGACTGGTCGCCAGTCTGTCGCAGGGGCCACAATCACACACCCATACACACTCACATTCACACCTAGGGACAATTTAGAGCAATCAATTAACCTGTGAAGCATGTTTTTGGACGGTGGGAGGAAGCCGGAGTACCCGGAGAAAACCCACGCATGCACAGGGAGAACATGCAAACTCCACACAGAAAGGTCCCCCAGCCAGGACTTGAACCGGGAACCTTCTTGCTGTGAGGCAGGAGCGCTAACCACTGCACCACCGTGCAGCCCGAGACAAAAATAATAAATTTAACTGGGGTTGTAAGACTTTTCCTCTTAATGTTCCAAGAATCTCCTACTCCACAAATGTTTTAACTCAGATGTGGACTGTGTCCCGGTCAGAGCGGTCCACAAAGGTTCAGGTTCTGATCAAGCTGCTTTCCCAGCAGAGAACCTTAATCAATCAGATGAAAACAGCAGCAGGGAACCAGAAAAACATCTAACAAAAGTTTTTTTATTTATATATTTACAACTTCTTTTGTTGATTCAAACTTATCTTTATCAACAAAATGTTTTCTTTTACTCTCTATTTATGCCATTTTTTGTATTTCTGCTGTGAAAACACTTAAATAAATGATCTATATGGTTTTACAGTATCAGTTTGAAATAACATGAATGTTAAACATTCTTTATGACCAAACACATTCCATTTAATCAAAAAAATTTGATATTGAATTAAATCGGATCCTACTTTTAAGGGATTTGAATTGTAACGTAATGAATCTTGAGTTGAATGTTGGATGAAATAAACCCAGAAAAATATTTTGCAAGTTTTCTAAAATAAGCAGTTTGCACATTTGAGCGGCCACCAATGTAAACATTTTTAGTTTTAAATTTCCAAATCAGCATTAATATTTGAAAATAAAATGTCACGTATGGGATGACTTCTCTGCAGCTGTTTAATGTCACCATGGAACATCCCAATCTTTATTATTTTTAATTAACTTAACATTTTTTACATAACGAGCTTAAAAAAATATTTACACTGTATGGAGAGAAAAGGGATTCTGTCGGCTGAACCTACGGACATGTACCAATAAAAGCTGCAGGAAATTGGAACCCTTTCACTCAGCTACACTTTCATAGGAGATGCATCTACAGAAATATGGCAGTAATGCACAGAGGTTTGACAGCTGGATCAGATCTGTGGTAAGGTCCTGTTTCTGATGACCAAAGTGAGGGACTCTCTGTCACGACAGCAACAGGCTGTCCTTTGTCTCTGCGAGGCGGGATCGCTGTGGTTCACTGGAGTGAGTCAGTCCTCCATCTCTATCAGCTGGTACTCACACGAGTACATCACTGCTGTTTTGTCCTCCTTTTATTCACTAAGTAACAAAAATCCATCACATTTATCTATAGAAGCCCTAAAATAGCATTTTAAAACTCAGCTTTTTTTAACATTTTTATCTGAATTCAAAAGATTTTATTTTACTAATTAAATTTTTTTTCTGCAAGTTTTTCCACATAAAAAGCAGAGTTTGGTCTGTGATGTTCATCATAGAAACTCCTCAAATATGAGACAGAATGTTAAAAATCCAAGAATCCAATGATTACTTTGTTGATTTTTAAATCATTTATTTGTACAACGATTCAAAAGGCAAGTATTTATTCAAAAACAAAAGTTCACCTCAATACGTTATGTAACTCTGGTTGGTCAAATAATTCCTTTAAGTGTTCAGCTGTAGATCCTCCTCATTCATGGCTGCTTTTGTTCTCTTTTATCTTGTATTGTATTCTGTACAGAAATTTGTGTTTACATTTGCTTTTTAAATAATTTATTGACTGCAGACTCAGAAAAATGGCGGCTCTAAATA
>BSAI01000030.1:10557491-10576614 GCA_036245035.1 Adrianichthys oophorus
TCTGTTATCACACACAAACAGAAATGAGTCCCACAGTCACATCACATGCTTCCCTGCACTTTTAATCAGCATCATAACCGACATGGAGACACTGAACTAAGCACTGAACTTGTGTGTGCGTGTGTGTGTCTGTCTGTGTGTGTGTGTGTGTGTGCGTGTGTCTACCCCAGAGCTCGCTGAAGAACTCTGCCAGGAGAAAAAAAAGGACATCTTTCAAACGAAGGACGAGCAAAAAGGGATTGGATGTATGTAGAACAATGTTCCTGTTGTATTACAAAGCCCCGCCTGCTTTTTTAGTGGGTTCTCCATCACTTCTGAAATTAGTTCATAAAAATGTTTTATTTTCTTCAGCAAAGGGACAGAAGCAGAAGAATGCATGTTTGTGTCTGCAAAGACTCAAAGAATTCCTGCATTTTCTTAAACTTTTATTTGAAGTCAGGTGTTTTGCATTCGACTACACCTGACAAGCATACATTACACTTCATGAGTACATTTCCCAGATTCCAGCTATCCAGGAAATGACTGTGATGAAATGATGTTGCTTTTTTCTTTCTGCAACCTCATTTGTGCAAAATTACAACTTTTTTCTGATAATTTTACAACTTTATTCTGGTAAAATAATGACCGTATTCTTGTCAAATTGCAACTTTTTTCCTCATAATTTATTTATTTAATGTTGTAAAATATCAACCTTTTCTAATAAGTTTTTTGACCTAATTCTCATAAAATCCCTCCTTTTTTTTTTTTATAATGCCGCCACTTTATTCTTTTTTATATTGAGGTCCTAATACAAACTTACAGTTGTACTTATATTTACGGCTGCAACACAATCTGATGAATTGAAACAAAATATCCTTTTGTCTCGTAAATGTTTCAGCGTCAAAAGAAAATAAAATGTTCTAAACAAATATATGTTTCATATTAAATATTATTAATATAAAAGCCAGAAAAAGAGAATTAGAGAATAGAAAATAGCTATATTTTTTCAAGTTCTGTTCTTTAAAAATGTGTTAAAATTTAAAAAACATCTTTAAAACAATTACTTCCACTTAAATGTCCCTGTTTTTAAAATAAAAGCAAATGTGCAGCAACTATAACGTTTTGGAATTGAAATCTAATTTTTAGGGAATTAAGTTTAAGTTTTCATTTTAAGCCAAATTTGAGAAAGAAAAATTCTAATAATTTATTTAGGTTAAGTAATTTTGAGGTTGAGATTTTAAGGCATTCCTTAATAAAAAGAAAAACAAAAAAAGCCACATTTACAGCAAAACAAACATCCTTTATTTTAGAATGTATTTTATTTAACCCCTTCTTGACTGACTTTATTTTTTATCACATTAAAAAAGATATTTTAATTTAGTGGAATTTTTTAATAAGATGCAAATTAAGAAACGTTTAAAAAAAAGATGACAAAACCTTTTCTTAAAAAGCTCCCTGAAGACCTAAACAATCTAAATCCACACCGTTCACCTTAAATTTTATAATTTATTTACCAGTTTTTTGGGGTTTCAGGAATCTAAATGGCGTCCGTTCATGTTGAAGCCCCTCCCATCACCACTCATGAAACCCATCTTGGTTTTTGTCAATCCCAAAAGTGGCGGCAACCAGGTGAGCAAACCTTTAACCGCCTGCTCTTCAGGAAGTTTTCAATCCTGCAAGTCTCACAACATTTCCCAGCATGTCCATCACCTTCAGTGAGACCCGCCGTGTTGTTTTTGTTTCAGGGTGCCAAGCTCCTACAGATGTTCATGTGGATCCTGAACCCTCGACAAGTCTTTGACCTGTCCCAAGGAGGCCTGAGAGAGGCGTGAGTAAATATGGATGTGGTTTGGAGGGCGTGGCCACACTCTTCATCCTCTTTGGATGGGTTCGAAGAGCCACTCCCCTTTTGTTCAAATGCTGGTGAATCCAGACGTTTTCCTGGCACTTTGTGCTTTCAGGTTGGAGTTGTATCGCAAAGTGCCAAATCTGAGGATCCTTGCCTGTGGTGGCGATGGCACCGTAAGACTATTCGCTGGAATTTCATTCAAGATTAGTTTCTTGAGATTTTCCGGCAGCTCGTGTCTTTCCGTAGGTGGGGTGGATCCTGTCTGCTCTCGATGAGCTGCAGATGAATCCTCAGCCTCCGGTTGCTGTGCTTCCTCTGGGAACAGGAAATGACCTCGCCAGGACGCTCAACTGGGGTGGGGTGAGTTTCCATCCTTGACTTGTGCTGCAGAGTTCACAAACAGCAACAGGACATGACAGCCTTCCAGTCATTCACTGACAAGTGTCTAATGATAGCCAGTTTGGGTATTTTCTGCTCAAAAGAGGAGAAAATAAATCAGCTCTTTAGCTGGAAGCTGCCGTGGGATCTGCTGGAGAAACTCAGCCACATTCCAGGATGTCTGAGCTCTATTCCTGAAGGTTTTATCCTCTGAGCTCAACTTTGACCCCTTGAAGCTCAAGTCTCACAGAGAAAACACGAATGTCATTTATACCGTTTATCCTTGTCATTAAATCAACTAAATGGGATTAAAGATGCAAATATTTTTCTGTGGGTGAGACTTTTATTTTGACATTCATTTTGATATTTTGCTATATTAAAAGAGCCCAGAATGGAGCCTTGGGGAACTCCACAAGCATTTTTTTCCTGTAAAAATATTAACTGGTCTCACCTTAATTTGGGAATTATTTCATGAATGTTTCCAAAACATTTTTTTAAATAGTAAAAAAAAAAAAAAAAAAAGTAAACAGAAAATTGTAATTTGTGGTCATAAATTAACTTTGTACTTTATGTCTTCTCCGTCACTGCTTCTCCTCATCTCCCCTTTCTCCTGTCTTTTTGCAGCTGCATGACACCCCCCTCCCCCTTCAACGCAAGTGCAACTTGTCCCTGTGATTTGCTGTTTTAAGTGTGATTTCTTCTGCGATTGTTCCACACGACTTTTTAGGACACGAACATGTTTTCATTGAATGGGATCGAGGGAGAAAGAAAACTGACAATGATGGAGGTTTTTTTTTTTTATTTTGATGAAGAAAAAAATCATATTTTTGTCACTTATGTTTTAAAATACAAACCTAGTTTCTTTAGAAAAATATTAAATGTCCTCTCTAGAGAAAATTGAGATTTTAATGTAATTGGATTTTATTCTATACGATGCTCCAGATTACAAAGTGCTTTACAAGAACAAAACTAAAACCATGTTAGTACAGAAAGTTTATTATCCTGATATTACACAAATGCAAAAAAACTCACATAAATGGGATTTAAAGAAAAGATCTTGGAAAGAACCTAAAAAAAACCTCTGAATTTAAACTAATTAACTCAAAGTAAAATAAAAACATGAATTATGAAATAATAACAGTTTAAAAAATCTATTCTTTGTAAACATCTGCTCAGCAGATTAAGTCCTGGCTACTTCTCGGTGGTTTGAACCTTCTCCATCCCTGAGGACCTGGAGGTGTCAGACATTCATGAAATGATCAGAAGAACTGTATGAGGCGAGGAACTGCAGCTCCTGTGATGGCGATTTTCCTTATTTATTGACTCTTTCTCCTGGAAATATTTATTCAGATTCACACATGAACAGAAAGACACGATAGAGCAGAATATGTGTTCAACAAAAACTATATAAAATGATTACAATATAAAGAGTTCTGGGGGGATTTGGTGATAATTATTCATAACGTTTACCTGCGTTCCTTCCTGCTGCAGGGCTACACAGATGAACCCGTGTCCAAGGTTCTGTGTCATGTGGAGGACGGCTCAGTGGTGCAACTGGACAGGTGGAACCTGTCAGTGGAGAAGACCTCTCCTCAGCCTGAGGAGGGCACACAGAAGGTCAGTGGAGACGCTGCTTAAAAGATGTCTCCACACATTTCCAGCTACAAACATCTGTAATATTTAAGTCTGCTTGTGTTTGGAAGCCAGTTATTAAAAATTCATTCATGGCTGCTTAGAATACCTTTCAGAGAGATTGGGGCTCCAAGGCTCTTCCTGTTATCTGAAACTCTTAATAGCATTTCCTGCAACTTTTTTAATAATCAACAGAAGCAAAATGATTTTCCAAACCAGCCGCAGGACATTTTCACAGCAGCAGGTGGCTGCAAATTACAGCTCAGACTGAGTCATCAGTGCAGTCGGGGATGCGCCAGGAAATGACCTGTGAGTAAACGGAGCGGTTCTCCTGTAATGAAGCTCATTTTCTCTGTTTTTTTCTCTGAGTGTAGCTCCCCCTGAACGTGTTCAACAACTACTTCAGCCTGGGCTTCGATGCTCACGTCACCCTGGAGTTCCACGAGTCCAGAGGTCTGTCTCAGCCGCAATTATTTTCCCATTCCAGCCTGATTTCTTGGCTCTTTGACTCTTTGGAGCCACATGTGCCTGTTTTACCCCTCTATTAAGGCTCTCTGGTTAAAGAAAGAGAAAAGGGTTTTATTTTTAAAAAGTAGCTATAGGGAAGAGTAAGTAGCAGTAGAGTAAATTCAAATTTCTTTCACAAACAGTTCAAGTTAGAAAATTTTTTAAGATTTGTGTTGCACAGAAAATAAATTTGAGATCATTGAGCGCAGCAAAAATAAAGGCACTCTGGATTATATTGTGGTATTTTTTATGTTTAAGCAAATGAAATGATTTTAAGTGCACTTTATGGTTCAACCAATATAGTAAGGGTCACTCACTTGGCACTGATTTTATTTTGGGTTGTAAGATTTAAAACATTCTCACCAAGATGCACCACAAACGGCAGAAAAAGCAATTTTTTTAACTACTGCTGACATCACTCTACCTACTACATTTACTGCATTAAAATGATCCTATATGATGCACGGTGTCTTTTATTTTGAAAGGTTGCCAAGTGAATCTTTATCAAAAGTTATAAACTATTTCATGTTTTGAAAAAAAGCTATTTTCTCTTTATGTTTAATTTATTTTAAAAAAACAAGTTTATTTATATTTATTATAACAGTATCAGTGACAGAAACACAAATCAGTGTCTTATTTTTCTAAAGGATGAAATAAGACTTTATGGTTCCTACCAGGTCGTGGTCAATGAAAAGTCGACTCTGGGTGTTGAAGGTTGCAGATTCCTGGCTGATACCAAAGTCATAGTAAATCCTTGATTTTGATTAGCTTCAGGATGCCCATTTGAAAAGTGATAATGGACATCTAAAAAAGAAGTTCCAGTCACATAGCCGGAATCTTCTAAAAAATTAGATTGGCCTAAATAACAGTTGGTAACTGGAACAGCAGAAACTCAGAACACAGGTTGACATTAGGGGTGTTACGATTCATTTTAGCAACAGTTCGATTCATATCATATTTGTGATTGACGATCCCATTCCAAGTCGAAATTGGTTCATTTTGAATGATCTGATTTGATCCAATTCATTGACCTAAAATCGACCCAGGACATCTTTAGTCAAAGATTCAACCAGGGTGACTCAGAGATAATTGGACCTCGGGAATAGAGAGTGGAATGAGATTGTTGGACCTCAGTTGGTAGTTGTTATGAGAGCGATGCAGGAGACTGGAGAGGCATTGCAGCGTCTTCCCCAGGACAGATTTGTGAATGAGAAGAAACAAGGGATTAAGTCGTCAGGAGGGAGGACCAACCTATCAGTTTATACAGTTCCCATTGAAACGGATAGCTGAGTGATAGAGAACATCAAGCCTGTTGAGCACACACTTGGTAGCCATTTTATAGATGACATCACCATATTCAACCATGGGGAGTATGGTCATCTTCACCAGAGAGTTATTTGGCAGGATGTGTGAATGAAGCCCTGTTGGGATAGAGGAACAACGTAACTTTAGCCTGCAGGTAACTAATGTAAGAAAGGAAAGAGAGAGAGGAATCCAGCCAGAGACCAAAGTATTTGTTGGAGCTGACAAACTGCAGTTCTGAGCTGTCACCACTGGTGACCTTGTAGGGACAGGTGACACTATTCTTCCGGTTGAATAACATGCGTTTAGTCGTCTTGGAGTTTAGATGCAGATAAAGGCTGTGGGAAGACTTGGAGTTGGAAGGCGGATGCTGCAGAGGGAATTGAAGGGCCACATGAGTAAATGATGGTAGATTGTGGAGAACAAGGTCATGAAACCTTGAGGCATGCCCTGCGAGATGATGAAAGGGTCTGACATGAAGTTTTCTGACTTCACTCGCTGTGCATGGTTATTGAGACGGCTGGCAAACCATTCGATGCAACTTCTATTTCATTTTGGAACGGTTTCATAATGGTATAGGCTGATTCGATTAACAACTTGCCTCAGACATATCAATCTGGTTGGATTGTAGGAATAGAATCATCATTAAGTCGAGTCATTATTGCACCTCTTATTAAAACCAATATAGGAAAATACCTGTGAACTTTGTTTCTATGAAGTACACTTTTTCTTCATATCTGGACAAAAAAACGCTGGTTTTACTTCTTGTAAGAGGTGAATTTTCCCTTCGAAATGATGCTTTGGATCACGTAACATGACGTTAAGCAGAAATAACACTTTCCTCTGGTGTAGCGGAGTGAGGTGGGTGCAGGCTTTGCAGCCGTTACCGGTAACGCTTCAGACCTCGTATTAAATAGTCCACTTCTTGTGAAAAACAATTTAAACATATAAAAAAACAAGATCAACATACATATATTTGATTTAATATTTATTTTTTTCTTAAGCAGCCATGGTATTAGTGGGATAATGCCCTTCAAGATGTCCATTATCATAAATGAATGGACTTGGCAGACAGTTCATGCCTCCACATCTCCCAATAATTTCTGATAATGGACATTTTGTCAGGTATTATCCTTTACTTCTTCTCCATCATCTGCTTCTCCGCTCAGTTCCCTGAAAAACAGAGCATTAATCATTTGTTTATGCATATGTAAATGTTTCCCTGCTTCTCTATGCCCTTGTGTTTGCTTTTATTATATATTAATACCATTAATCTAAATTTTTTTCTCCTTTTGCTCTTCCAGAGGCAAACCCGGAGAAGTTCAACAGTCGCTTCCGCAACAAGATGTTTTATGCAGGAGTGAGTTTCCCACCCGACACAAAATCGTGTTCTCCTCCTCTTCTTTGTCCTTCTGTTGTGTGGGATGCATGATGAGTAAACGATGGGAATCTGAGGGAACAAAAAGGCAGGACGGGGTCTGTTTTCAGGACGGAGGAGGTTGTGGTAAAACAGAAGATCTGTGTGGCCCTCACGAAGGAGAAGTTTTCAAACTTGTGGGTTTTTTTAAACCTCCTTTATCCGTAAGTAGTGTCGTTATGGGTCCCTCAGCTCCAATTCAGCTATTTAATCATTTATTGAGCCCTTACTCCTAATTGAAGTCATTTCTTATTTCAATGGGGGTGAAAGGAAAAACGATGGGAAGCATCGGAGGTTATCCCTCTGTGACGAGGCTTTGGCGCTCAACTGGAACTCATTGATTAAGAGCCTCTTTGTCCGTCTGCGCTTGTGTTTGTGTGCAGGCCGCCTTCTCAGATTTCCTCCAGAGAAGCTCCAGGGATTTGTCCAAGCACGTCAGAGTGGTGGTGAGTGTCAACACGCGCTCTGTCTCCAGGCTCGTATCGTCTTCTATGTCAACATGTCTGAGCCGCCAGTCGGCCGGGTGGTTAAACACGCCATCATTCAGCTACTCTTCAGCGGCCGAGGTGTCTCATCCTCGGAGTTAAGTCTCACAGCGGCTGAAAGGGCACATTTAAAACTTCCAAAAAGGTCAGAAACCATTAAATAAAATGGCAGATTTCTGGAATTAACAGATTCTGACATCAACTAGGGGAACAACATGTCTCTAGTTAATGTAAACTGACACATTACGACTCATTATACTGGTTTTTTTTGGATTATGAGTCCCCTGTGGGCTTCAGACCACATTTATTAAAGTTTCATGTCATGGTTCCTTCTCCCGGCATGCCACCTCCCGGTACAGACAGAAATCTCTAACCAAGTGAGGCTACATCCAAAATAATCATTGTTTTCATGCAAATAAAAGCTCAGAAATATCAAAAACAGCAAAAGATAAACAGTTAATCAGCTTCTTTTCTGAATAATTTGTGCTTTTTCCCAAACAAACAACAGAAAATCTGCAGTTTTCATGTCAATTATTGTGTTGGATCTTACAGAACTCCAAGATTGGCATATTTTACCAGAAACATTGGATCAAACCAGTTTTTAAGTATCCATAAAAAAACTAATTTAGCAAAAAAATAATGCATCAGTTCATGGAACATGGAAGCCCCTAACGTGCATTTATAGTCTTTTTATTGGAAGTGATTGCTAGAACACACAGTGAACGTAGAATAAGAATTAGGTGTCAAGCAATCTGCTAGAAACAAGTGCAGCTTGATAAACACCCAGAAACCGCGGTAACTCTGCGATTGTTTTTGTCTAGTGTGACGGCACAGACCTGACACCCAAAATCCAGGAGCTGAAATTTCAGTGCATTGTGTTTCTGAACATTCCCAGGTGAGGAGATTGTTTGTTTGGAGAAAAAAAGTAGAATTTTTAAGATAAGTCCTTCAAAAGTCTAACCTGTGCAGGTACTGCGCCGGCACCATGCCATGGGGAAACACCGGCGACCATCGAGATTTTGAGCCGCAACGCCATGACGACGGCTGCATTGAGGTCATTGGATTCACCATGGCTTCATTGGTGAGGAAAACCACCAATCCAACGACTGAAACCAAAAAAAATGTTTTATTAATCTCACAGAGGAAATTTCACTTTTGTCCATCAGGCGGCGCTGCAGGTGGGCGGCCACGGAGAGAGACTTCACCAATGCAGAGAGGTCATCCTGACCACCTACAAGACTGTACCTGTTCAGGTGACCACACCCAATCAGCTGTAGAAAATTATCAGAGTTGTTTTGATTATAAACATAATTCTTTAATATTGCCAAAATGGAAGAGCTTAGAGGTAGACAATTACAAATTTGTCCTCCATGAAGTACTGCAACCAAACAAAAATTCCACAACTGTGTTTCTGTCAAGAAAAAATAAACTGCATCCACTGCTGCCTGATAAATATGAGCATCCGTTACAGCCCAAAACACACCTCCCAACCTTTTGCGTATAGCCCCAGTGCTGACATTCTTTGAATTATCGTGACTCTTCAACTCTTTATGCAATTAACATATGTCTAATGGATTCTGACACAGAGAAAAGCAGCTTTGCGCTGCTGCACAACACATTACAGTAATGAAGTGTTAACGCAATCAATGTAAATCAGCTGACTCTGACGTGGAGAAAAGTGTCTTTACATATTGGCTTGTTATCACTTCAGAATCCGTTGGAATTGTGTTATTTGAGTTATTGTAGTGTTGTGTTACTATGCTATCACCAGGGACAACTTCAGTGTTAAAGGTTTAATCACATCAGACACCTACAAATTTCACACAATTCTTTAAACTTCCAATACAGCTGCTTTACTTCCTCCCTGTGGCCTGTTTAGTGTATTACAGCCCCCCAAAAAATAGTTTTAAGATTTTGGAGGATATCAACTGTAAACAGACTATTATGAAAATTTGCCTCATTGGAAAAATTTGGAATAATTTGGATTATAAATCATTCTACCCAGTCTGATGTTTGTGTGGCATCTTTAGATGACTTTTGATTGTAAATTTGAGTTTTATAGTAAACTGATTTCAGTTTTATTTTAAAGTAACTATTCACAAACACTTTAGATCATATTAATTGTAAATATTTAATATTTTAGTCAAACATGTTAAACCTTTTTTTTTACTGCCTTTATGGGTGAATGCGGGCTGTCTGCGGGTAAGTAACGGGCAAACCAGGTGGCCCATAGTAAATATCGAGGTCATAGACTGCTAGGTGAACCCACAGTGCGAAAACGTTCATGCATTTTGTTTCTGTGGGCATTCTGCGAGTCACTGGCTGCTTCTCTCTATCATCGCTTCACTTGTGCACAACCAGGTGGACGGCGAGCCGTGCCGACTGGCTCCATCCACGCTGCGCATCTCCCTCCGAAATCAGGCCAACATGGTCCAGAAGAGCAAGCGGCGTACCTCTGTGCCCCTGCTCAACGAGTGAGTCAGACACAGACAGACACACATACACACACACACAGGCACGCAGATGGAGGACGAGGCCAGGAGGGTTGTAAAAACCCGAGTGACTCATCCAGTCTGTTGAGCATCTGACATTCACTCCTCTCAGAGTCCCACATCTCCATCCAGCTCCAGGTAGAGGAGGGAGAATGTAATAATGGACTTTCTGTACGGGGTGCGATCACTGTCAAAATGAAACGTGTTCAAAGAGAAAGTTGAGTACAGTTTTGAAAAAAAAAAATGGAATGCAACATTTAGTATTACATTAGATACATGTCTAATTTGGATAGGACTTTTCTTTGTTTTGAATAAAACTTTTCTCTATTTTGATTATAACTTTTCTCTGTTTTAATTATGACTTTTCCCTGTTTGGACTACGACTTTTTTGTGTTTTGAATACGACTTTTCTCTGTTTTGAATATGATGTTTTTTTGTTTTGACTTATTTTTGTTTTGATTTGGACTTGTTTGTGTTTTGAATACAACTTTTCTCTGTTTTGATTTTGACTCTTTTTTTGATTTTGACTTTTCTGTTTTGATTTAGATTTTTCTGTGGTTTGATTTTGACCTTCCTTTGTTTTTTTAATCATGAATTTTTTGTTTTGATTACAACTTTTTATTGCTTTGTATATAAAATTTTCCCTGTTAATTTACTGTCAAAAATATGTCACATAGTCACAAGCATTTATATTTTTCTTTTGAATCAAGAAAAATCAATTTAGCAAAGTGCACATGAGTACTGACTACAACTAAAGATAAAGTCCAGAATTAAAAAAAAACACTTCTGCAGTGGAGAAAATTACAGTTTAGGTGGCTAATAAATGACTGTAGTATTTTTCATTTTTTGGCATTACTTTACAAAGTTTTTGTGTAGCTCATAACCACAACAAATGTGACATTATAAACAAAGGACAGCGTTGTTTAATGAACAGAAATACAATACAGTAATACATTTATGGCTACTTAAAAAGATTTCAGGCTGTGTAAATAATTCTAAAACAAAACAGTCTTGCTATTTGTTAGCAAGAAATTTCAGAAAAGAAAGTTGGGTATTTTGTTGGTAGTGATGCAACTTTTTTTTTTTTTTTTGAACCGGCGCCGTGGTAGTTTGCCACTTACTTTCGCCCCAATTGAGCTTACCTGTTTTGGTGTTTTTGTTTCATTGTTTTTTCATCATCATCCTTACTATAAGCCTTTTATTTCTACACCTAATAAATGTAGTGGCATGTCTGCTGCTCCTTTTTGGACTATTTTCCACCACTTCTCCGTTTTAAATGGTTTGCGGGTGCATCGTTTACACAATCAGCTTTTGTCTCTTGGCATTAAAAAAAAAAGCATCTTGAAATGTGATGGGTTTTGCTCTTTTTACTTTCTGTTATTAATTTCAACAAAGTTATGGTAACAAATTAATTTCCCCATCAACAAAGTTAATTTCTATTCCTTTTTTAGTTAAATAAATGAGCTTCAGTATGCACATGTGTCATCGATACACATGCCTGTAACCCCATGGCGTGTTTTGAAGTTAATGGGAAATTTTCTATTCAAGGCAAAGAAAAGTCATATATAAAACAGACATTTAACTTAAATTTTGACAGTTATCTTACCCCATACTAGGACAAACCCTAAATCTGTGCAGTCACTAACCTCCCCCAGCACTGACAGCTCTTTTTGTATATATTGTCTCTATACCTGTGAGTCCACCCTCAGGTGTTTCAGTGTTCAAGAAGTAGTGCATGAAGAGGAGAACCGTAGTGATTTTCTTGCTGTAGCTGCAGTCTTTAGTGTTAGTGCTGCTGCTATGCTATCCATGTTTGTCCACTTACTTTCTCCGTCTGTCCCTCCTCTTCCCCACTTTCTCCCCTCTCCCTCTCCCCTTCGACACATCCTGAATTTTTTCTGGATTATCTCTTCTGTTTACCTTTTTATTCTCTTGCCTTCTCTCCGTCCTCCTCCTCCTCCTCCTCCTCATCCTCTCTTCTTGTGTGTGTCTGTGCACGTGTGTGCGGCCGTAGTATTCAGAAGGTGTGTGCAGCTGATCTGCGCCGCCTCTCTGCTCCCCCCGACTCCTTCTCTGTGTAAGTACCTCAGCCCTCTGTCACTTGGTGCACACGTGCGTGAAAGCCGTCTGCTCGGATCCACCTGGTTCCACCAATATTTGACTATTCACTCCAGACCCCTTTTTCCACCTCAGCGTAATGGCTGCACATCATCTTTTGTTCACTCATTTATTTTTTTATTTTTGATTATTTTTACAAATACAATCACTAAGATGATTTTAGGTTTGTCTAAAATTGTATTATGCTACGTTCACACCGGACTTGACGAGTGACCACATCCAAAGGAAAGTCTATGTAAACACTTGTATATGTTCATTTCAGGCTTTTGTGTTCAAAACTCTTGCTTTCATGCGTTGCTATGCATGTTTTTAGGTCCATTTCACATCATTCTTATGCCACATTCACGCTAGCCTCAGCTACTGGTGCTTAAGTGGCTATTTCCAATAAAATGTCTAGTTACATTTGCATATTATTATATATTGTATTATTATATATTATATTATATATTATTATATATTGCATATATTGAGCTTTTGCATTAAAAACTCACTTTCCCCCCGTTGCTACACGAGTTTTTAGGTCCATTTCACTTCTAGCAGATTACTTCATGCTTAATTCTTAAGCTACATTCACGCTGGCTTCGGCAACATGCGTTCTGGTGACCACTTCTAATGAAAGTAAATGCGTGTTTTGGGCTTCCACATTAAAAACTTGGGTTCCTGCGTCACTATATTTCAAGTTCATTTTTGAGCTCAACGTACAAAACACGCAGCCATTGAATGCACTTGAAAGTTGAACTTTGTACGTCCATCACATGTCCAGTGTGAACGCAGCTTTAGAGTTTAAACAATAACAACATTTTTTTTTACAAATTTTATATATTTTTTATCACATTTCTCTTTAAACATCTCTCACATTGATCTGAATTGATGGTTTAAAGCAAAAGATATTCAAATATTGGTCAAACGCAGCCGTTTTCTGTCGTCATGTTGAATGGAAGCGATGGCTCAAGTGGGTGAATGACAGCATTTTAAAGTCCTTTTGGTCTTCGACATGCTTCTGCATCTCGTCTCCATGTTTTTTCCCCCCCATGGTTCGTTTAAATCGAACGTTCCTGTTTGCTGTCCTGCACCAAAGCTTTGCTCTCCCCTGTCGTACCAAGAAAATCTGTGTTTACATCAAGCCTCTGGAATAAAGCTTGAGTTTTTTCACTCGTCTTTGATGTGAACTCTTTCAATTGATGTTCAGGTCTGAAGTCTTCCTGACAGTTAGTAAATCTGAAGCAATTTAAATGAAAAGTTTCCAACTAAATCAGAAAACACAAGAAAAAACATCTGTCTTAAAAATATAAAGAACACGAGATGTTTTTGTCTTGTTCTAAGTGAAAAAATTCTACCAATAGAACCAGTTTGGTCAGGTTTCTTAAAAGATGTTGTGATCCTGGAGAAGCCATGGGGTCTATATGGCAGCTTTTTGTTTGCTTTTTTATTAATGTATTGTACTTTTAAAAAATTTATTTATTTGCTGTTATCCAAAATGACAAAAGGGGGGTGGGGGTTGTCAAACTAACTTTAAAAGCCCAGAAGAAAAGTTGTTAATGGGTTTTCCAGGGTTAAAACAAAATTAGGTATAAACACTGATAATTAGATGTATTCCTCTGATAACTGAAAATATTATCTTTTTAAAAAGTAATGTTTTTATTTTAAAAAAGAGTCTTAGATCTTTAAAGTATATTTATACAGTGTTTCCCCCAAATATTACAGATTTAAGTGCTATAACAGCCCAACTATCCTCACTTCTAGACCAGAATCATATTTTAAGATACATTTAATATTAGGTGTAAATGTATATTTACTTTCTAACTTCTGACCTGCTTTTCTTAAAGACCCACTGAAAATTATGTTTTTAACATGTTCTTGTGGCATTTTCTGATGATGAAGGAAATACATAGAGAAAATAAACCTCAAATTTGCATTTCTGAGTATTTCTTTATTCAAATGTTACGCATCAGGGGCAGACGAAGAAATGTCGTTTGAAAAAGAGCTTTTTTGAAAATAGATCAAAAGTGATCAGAGTGGGACTTTAAATGCATTTATACTGTTAGGAGTCAAATCAAACATTCTAGTTTTTCTATATCAAGCAAATGTGTTCTCAAATATGACCCCTGACCTTTTAAAAATTAAAACTTTTGCCTTAAAATATGATGTAAAGTTAAAAACAGACTTATTTTATTAGAGATTTTGAATAAAACAAGATTTCTTTAATATCAAATTACTAATCAGTATATTTAAGATTATTGTCAAAGTTTTTTTTATTTGATTGAAAAGTTACTAGTTTTGTCTTCTATAAAGTGTAAAGATATATTTAAGCTAGATCATAAACGTGGTGATATTTTATGTTTTGGCAGCAAAATTTCAAAATTTGCGGCTGAAGTTTTCATCAAACTCCTAAAATCTGAGTGAAGAAACCTGTTGAACCCGATGTGTTCTGTGATCCATGCGTGAGTGTGTGTGTGCATGTGCCGTCGTGACGGTGTGAGCATGCGCGGGTGGTGCCTCCTTCACGCGCCTGCTTTTCATTTCCAGCCCTCACGCCGTCCCTGACCGCCTGCGTCTGCGCGTCAACCGCATCAGCCTGCAGGAGTACGACAGGCTGCAGTTTGACAAAGAACGCCTGCGAGACGTCTGTAAGCCAACTCGCCTCCGTGTGATTCTGCTGCCCCCTGCTGGCCATTGCTGTAAACGTGTTTGTGTTTTTTGCAGCCATTCCTGTGGGCATTGTGGTGGTGAGGGGAGACTGCGACCTGGAAACCTGCAGACTTTACATCGACAGGCTACAAGAGGCGAGTCCACGTCCCAGTCACTTGTCCGCTCTCCGTCCTTCATCGCTGCTTCCTCTTCATCATTATTTCATGCTTCTCTGTGGGTTATTTATAGCCGGGTTAAAGACCTGCGAATGCAGAGCTCCTGCTAAACCCGGGGTGGGGGGTGGGGTCGTTCACTAACTGCTTTAACCATATGTGGAAGTTTTCAGATGGAAGTGCTGTGGCTGCTTGTTAACCTTGAAAACTGTCTGCTGTGCTTGCTAGGATTTACACCAGGCGCCACCTACTGGCCACAGAGTGCACTATCAGGTACATAGAAATGCTCTGGAGGCAGTCAACTGGTTATAAATGTTACATGAAAAATTTAAGCTTCACAGAACACTACTCACAAAACAAATCCCGGGCAAACCCACACATTTGATCCTAAAGTAAGCTTTGGAAGCAGGACAACTTCAGGTCTTCATCTCGTTGTTTTCTGACGAGAACGTGGACCACAAACCCCACATGAATCCATGCAAATGTTCTGGTTCTGATGGGATTCTTCAGCACAGAGACTAATGTATATGAAAGTCCCTTTCTTGACAAATTTTTATTACTGTTGCATGAACTTTATGACTTTAAGTAATAATATTTATCATAAATATTCAAGAAAAATGGTCAGATTAGTGAGTTGAAACCTAAATGAAGCAGAAATGTGAAAAAATACTACATTTAAACCTAAAACAATCCAAATGAAAATTAGAGCAACATGTTATTTATTTAGATTCTGATTTACTGATGATTCAAATCAATATTTCTAACTTTTGTGAGGTGTGTGGAAATTTCATTAGAAGTTTTTGTTTTCTTCTTCTTTCAAAAATAATGGATTTTCTTAAACATTTTTTCTTTTTTTTGACTGACAGTCGTGTCGTGCTGTTGTGCTCACAGACATAAGCAGATTTGTGACCAAAATGCAGATATTTTATTACAATAATTCAGTTTTTAGCTTCATCAAGTAGTAAAATGGTTTTAATGCAAAGTTGGCTCAGCAGCACGGCCCCCCTCCTATTTGGAGTTACATCACTGTTTTGTGGGAGGGGTGGGTCAGGCATCTGCCATGCGCGCAGATGACGAGTGTCTGGGTTTTGTCTGCAGGATGAGAGCAGAGGCGTTCCCAGGACCAGTTCCAGCAGCAGACTGTCACCCAACTGGAGCTTCCTGGACTGTGAGTCCATCAAAATGTGGGGGGAAAAAAAACATTCTCAGAGGAACGTAGAGAAAAAATGTATCTTATTCTTACTTACTAACTAACTTATTCAATTTGATCATCTTTTGAGCAATTTTAAAAGCATTCTCGGATGGATGGATGGTTAGTTAGTTAGTTAGTTAGTGCCACCGGTACAATGAAAATCATAATTTACTGTTTGATCCGTTTAACACTCAGACATTAAAACAACAATTTTTCATGGTAACACTTACGATTACAAATAATAAATAATACATGAAAATACATAAAAAGTGCATCACTCCGTCACTAAAAACAGCAAATTCAAATTCAGTTATTGATAGATAAAAATGCATTACTCATTAAAAAAGTAGGATACACAATTAATAAGTGTTAAAATTGTTAAAACCAGAAAAAATATTGACCCTAAAGGAAAACCTCACGTCTGCAGGATGTGGATTTAAAAGAAGATATTGCAAAGTTAAAGCAGTCTAGAAGAAGTATATAATATATATTGCAGTGGAGTAAAAACTGTTCTGTCTTCTTGTCTTTACTTAACTTGATCAGTAGCGTTTTGTCTTTAATAATGATTTTGCAGTTTTTAGCCTAAATCAAAGCCACTTAATCCCCCCTCCCCTCCCCGTTGCTGAGAGCTCTCCATTTACATTCTCTCCCGCTAGCTTACAGCCCCTCACATCCCCAACTTAACATTACCGCTGGAACAAAAATGGCGAGCTTACATCAGATGTATCCAGCCGTACAGTTATGATCCAGATTTCAGCTCAGATGAGGAAAGATGTACGTGGATCTGATTGTCTGTAAGTGTTTACATCAGAATGGAGCGGAGCAGGAACACTGTGAATCCGTGTATCGTTCGTTCATTCATTTTTTCAATTTAAAATCAAAAACAATAAAACGAAAAACGAATCGTTTTTCGTTTTTTCGTCTTAAAACCAAAAATGAAAAAAACGAAAAAACGAACCGTTTTTTTGTTTTCCGATTTGTGTAATAAATCAAAAATGGAGCAAACGGAATAACGAGCGTTCAGTTTAGTTTTTCGCAATTTCGTCTGAATAGTCCGGGTCAACCGGAAGTAGTTTTTTAAAGTGCTTTATTGAGGACACGCAATGCGAGCTGCAGAGCTAATATGACTAATTTAGAAGAATGTTCAGGTTTAGTGACAGAGTTCTTTCAGTAAAGTCAAGCGCGTTCAGAGATTTCAGACATGTCGGAGAGAAGATTCTGGTTGAAGCTCCAGCTCCAGAGAAAAAGACACATGATGGACGGACAACTTGAAGTTGTACTTGTGTCAGCCATAGAGAAGGTAAGAACGACCCTTAAGAGTATATTTATTTTATGAATAATACACTACACAATGTAATACTGGGGGGTTTACCATATCCGCATTTACCTATGTAATATTTTATAATAAGCATAAGACTGGCCCAGTCGTGCAAAATAATATATATTGAAAATAAATAAATACAATGTTAATTAAATAGCAAATCAAAGAGTCATATACTTAGAACAGAACATTTTAGATTGTAGGCAGAGGAATACTATCATGTTTGACTGAAGGAATGCATTTTAATCAGGTTTTGGTGTTTTGACCCCTCTCTAATGCTTTCCTAGTACAGCCTGTTTTCTCCTCATTTTACTGAGCTTGATTTCTGAATAAAAGACCAACAGCAGCTGCTGGTTTTCCTCAGGGATTTCAGTGGAGCTGGAGTCCAGTGCCGAGGAAGCTGCAAGCATGTATGAGCAGGAGCTGGGGTCTGTTACTGAGGTTCCTTCATCTGCAGAGGATCCTTTCTCAGAGCATGACAGATGTGATGCTGAGCAGCAACGTGGACAGACTTTCCCTAACACGACTGTTTCTGATACAGAATTTAACCACAAACAGACTTGTTCTAGATGCATTTCTTCATCTAATAAATGTTACTGACAGACATGCTGATTATAAATGTAATATCTGAATGCATAAAGAAGCCACAAAACAAAACCCCTAACTGTCTCTGTGTTTCTGTTGTTGAAAAACATATTCATGTTAAGTTTGTAATAAATATACTGCTCTGCCATGAAACCATGTTGTTTATTTTTTATATCCGTTATAACACTCATGTCAGCATTCAGTTTTATCAGCAAGAAGAGACATTTCTAAACAGCTTTGAAAATGTCAACATTAACTGTGTTAATAAAGCTTTAAACTTAAAATGGTAAACATGGAGCCAGTAAACACCAACTCCTAAATAAAACAAGTCTGATATGATGCAGTCCTTTTGGATGTTGTTTTCCTGCTCATGAGCCTGACACTTTAGGCAGGAATCACGGCTCCTCTTCCCCAAGACGTCCTTAACAACCAACCAGACTCAACCAGCAGGTCAAGAAAAAAAGGCTTTTCCAAAGGACCTGCAATTTAAAAAAGATTGGAGTAAAAAAATTAATGATTGTATTGAACATAAATCAGTGAAATCCATCACAGAGATTTGTCTGTATGCTGTATACCATGGTGAAATGACTTTAGTCTTCTTTTTATTCCCTTGTAGAGCTGTCCTCTGTTCTTCTGGCTCTGCACAAACTTTTCTGGAACTTTGCTTCTAGAAACTTGACCTGCAGAAATCACACATTTTAACTCAACATCGTATTTGATGTTTTATTGGAGTTTACTGTTGGTGTCAGTTTACGTAGATGTTCAAATGTCGTTTTCAATGTATTTGAATGTTTTTTTCCACACATTAACTTGTCTACTGATTTAAATGTTAAATATATATTTAGCAACACTGATCCCATATAATTACTTTATGAATCACAGAATCATCCAGGCTGGCTGGGGCCGTTTCTAGTCTTGTGGGGGCTCTAGGGTAGATGCTGGTTAAGGGCCTTCATTTTGTAAACTGTAGTGAAGAGATTCCTAACCCCTTTGGTCTACTAAGACAGCTCTATGTAAGGAAAAAAAACCACTATAAATGACTACAAGGGGGGGGGGGGGGGGGGG
>BSAI01000030.1:10580221-10615200 GCA_036245035.1 Adrianichthys oophorus
CACTATAAAACAAACACTGGAACACACACACATTACACACATTTAGACAAGCACACACTCATCACTAAAACATGCACAGAATAACAAACACAATACACACTACACATGCACTACACAAACACTATAAAACAAACACTGGAACACACCCAATACACACATTTAGACAAACACACACACATCACTAAAACATGCACACAAGAACAAACACAATACACACATGGACCCTTCACACACTAAAGCATACACTGACAGTACACACATAGAAAGACACACGTGTACACACACACAATAACACAAAAATGAATACATACACAACCACACATTATGCACAGACTCACACATACAGACTAAAACGTGTGCACACTACACACAATAAAACACACACAAACACAGAGTCATACACTTACAGAATTACACAAGCACAGACACACATAAACAGATGGTTGTGGTTCTGTGAGTTTGTTTACATACACTTCTGCATCTCTTCATTGTTTTTGTTGGCGGATCTCCTCCTGCAGACGTGAAGCAGAACATCTCAGATGAGCTGCTCTGCAGCTCCTCAGTCACAGCCTGAGAGGATTTCCCAGGAGGAAGTTCTGTGTTTTGTTAACACGCAAACACTGGTCTGCACGGGGTTTTCTAGAGAGAGGAAGCTGGCATTCTTCACAAGTTCTGAAGAGAATTATCAGAACTCTCCTGACAGCAGAAAGCTGCTGTTACTCACTGGATTAGTCAACAATCAACACAGTTGTTGTCCCAAAAGAAACGATCGAATTGAGATCCGATCTGCTAAAGACTGTTTCCTTGTCAGCTAAAGCAGAACAGTTTGACACCTGAAGGGAAAATATCTCTTGTTTTCAGAGGAAGCAGGTCAGAAATCAAACCGGTTTTTCGTGGGAACTTCCCTTCACTGAACTCTCCATGACCTCATTCAGGTGTGTTTCTGTGTTTGTTTGCAGCCCTCCTGACTGCTGCCGTGTCTGGAGATCTTCCTACGGTACCGTTTCCATTTATTCACAACAACAACGCTATTTCTGAAATTGGTTTAACCAAAGAGAGGCAAACGAAGTCTTTAAGCTAAACAATAAACATTTCTGTGTCGATATTTATGAAAATTCAGCAGGAAACAACAGCTGCTGTTAAAAAAATAAAATAAACCACAAAAACGTGAGATAGAAAACCTGCTTTTGTGTTTCAAATTGTTAAAAACAGAAAAACTTTGATATTTTTATGTTTTTCCAAGTTGTCACTAAAATTCTCTGCATTTCTTTCACTTTTTTCTGTAAATTCAAACAAAATATTGGGGATTTGTTTTAAATAGAAACATTTTGGAAGTTTGTCATTTTAGTTTAGTTTACACAATAATGTTCAGATTTTGATTTACACTTTTGTTTTCTAGTTCATCAAGATTTTTCATCCACTTCCAGTTTTTTTCTTTAGTAAAATTAAAGACTTGTTTTTTTATAGTATTTACTCTAATAATCTTGAGACAAAATTCTCTATTTTCAGATTTTGTATGTAAAAGAAAATAAAAAAACAGAGAAAATCTTGTTTTTGTTTCTAAAGAGTCAAATTTAAATACACTTAGATGAAATTTTGTACTTAATTTATTAGGAGGATTTTTTTTAGATGAGAGATTTTCCTTTTCGAAATTCTGTCATTATAATTTAAATGATTAGGAGTTTTCTTTTTATGTTTCTATTAACTGTGCTTCATAAATTGGAATCTGGTTTGAGAATCTTTCTTTTTTGACAAAAGTTTTAAAAAAATCAGATTTAAGAATTTTTTTTTATAAAAATGTTATTTTAGCCCTAAAAGAAGCAAAAATCCTTTAGTATCAAATTATTTTTATAGTCTTTTTTGACGTGTCTTTCTTCACTCACTTGGGTTTTTTGCATTGACAGGTGCAAACATTAACCAGAAACAAAATAAACTAAAGCACTTACATCAGTACTTCCTGAAGGTGGTGATTTTGTGGCGAGATGTTGGTTGGGGAAGGACATGGGCCAAAAAAGTTTGTTTGTGGAGATTTCTATCTTTAGTTTCAGTTTCACAGACAATCTCGAGGTTCTGCTGCTGTTCTGGAACCTAATTGGGTTCTTTTGACGTTCAGTAAAGTAAACTTTTATTCTTGTGTTGGATTTCTCCTATGAAATCTGTTTTTAAACATGTTAGTGTCACATTTATTTTATAATTCTAATGATATAAAAACAGAATTAAGCTTAAAATTGCATTTCTGAGTATGTCTTTATTCAATGTGTGTGTAAACGGAGAGCTCTCAGCAACAATAAGGGAAGGGAGGGCGTTACTGCACACAAAACGTCCCAAGCACAACTCAGAGCTGAATTTTGAATGAACTCCTGCCGCTCTGCAGAAGCTATGTCCTTAAAAACGAGTAAAATTTTTAGTTTTTGGCTAAAAACAGCATAATCTTAATTAAAAAAAACCAATAGGAGCGCTTTGAAAATAGATCAAATTAAAATAATTGAAGTGGGTCTTTAAAGCTAACATAGGAACACGATATGTGCAGTTCCTCAAAATACCACTAGAGGCGAAAAAAAGAGCAATTTTCTGTGAAGTTTTGTGGTAAAAAGTTCAATTTACACCAAATATAAACAAACTTATCAAATATCTTTAATATTTATTGTTTTCATCTACTGTTTTCCAAAAGAATCTGTGTTTTTTTTAATTTATTTGAGCTGAAATTCTTGCGTTATTAGTGTTGTGTTGTTTTGATTTCTTTAGGTTTAAAATTTTAGGAAGTTTTTCCAAGTTTTTCACAAGCTATTAAGCGTTTTTTGTCTGCATTTCCTTGTGAGGTTGGAGCATTGCTCAGAATCTGTTTCCTGTCTGCAGCTGTTGGAGTGCGTGCAGCGAGGCGTCAGCCTGCTGGTTAGAGATGCCGAAGGCTGCTCGGCGTTGCACATAGCCGCTCAGAACGGACACACCGACCTGGTCAGATACATCCTACAACAAGGTGAGAAGATGCTGAAGGTTTTACTGAAGTCTATCTGCTCCTCTTCTGGAATATACCATTACGACTGATAATCTACTCACTAATTCAGATGCAAAGAAACTTAGGTCAAAGGTGAAGCCACGAGGGTGCTTATACTTTCTGTTTTGATTCTCCTCAGGCTCTAAAGTTCTCCTGGATCTGACGGACAGAGAGAAGTACGTCTGATTTCTTTGGTTTTTCCTATTTTTGAACCAAATCTGGTCTTGAAATCAAATGGAAATAACAAAAAACGCACACAGCATGGCTGTGATGACACAAACACAAAAACAGAAACAAACTGGACAAGCTGGAGTATTTTACTTCTGTTACCTGCTACACACTTTTTTTCTTGTAGTTCAAACAGGAAACCAAGACAAACGCATCTCACCCACCATAAACTAAAGTGTAAGAATAAAAAAATACAAAAACAAAACACACATTTTTATGAAATATTTTTAGTATTTTGTTGATTTTTTTAACAATATGCATCTAAACTGTCTTCAGAAAGTGATGCTAGACTTAAAGAACATCATTTACAACTGTTAGCGGTGCTTAAAACTTGAACTGAAATAAGATACTTTTACACTTCCTGTGTATATTTTATGAAGGAAATGAACAATCTGCAGGTCATT
The DNA here is from genome assembly GCA_036245035.1 of Adrianichthys oophorus. Lineage (NCBI taxonomy): Eukaryota > Metazoa > Chordata > Actinopteri > Beloniformes > Adrianichthyidae > Adrianichthys > Adrianichthys oophorus. The sequence continues at coordinate 10,583,849 of BSAI01000030.1, forward strand.
TTTTACATCAGCATGATCAGAATCATTTTAACAATTACACTTTTAACACAATTTTATCAGAATTAGATTTAAATCAATAGTTGTTAGTCAATAAATGAGCTCATGGGAATTTTCTAATCTTTTCTAATACATTTTTCTAATCTTCTAACCGCTTGATGCAACCTGAAGTTGCTAAAAATGTTATAAAAATTTTCAAAATTTCTGTTTCCAACTCTTTATTGTTGACTTTTCCTCCTAAATTTCAAGGTTTACTTCTTTATTTCCAATGACACTCTGAACCCCTGATCTCTGGAAATCTTATACTAACCACCAGCTCGCAGCAGGGCTGGCCTTTTTTTTTTTTAAGCATTCTTGTGGTGAAATTCATACAAGTGTCTGCTGTGCTGCTCAGAGGACCAACCCCCTGACGATGATCAAAAAGTGTGTTTATGGCTGTGAGGACATTCCTTGTAAGGCAGCAGTGGATGCAGTTTGTTTTTTTCTGGATAAAAGTGAAGCTGTAGAAGTTTGTGCTCCTTCATGAAGAATAGTAAAAGTTCTTCTGGTAGAAGATAGAAAGTCTTGCTTCTGAACCTTGTGCTAAAGAGTTTGGTTAGGGTCGTATACGCCCCCTTAACCAATCAGGAACGACCTGGCCTACATATGTGCGGGACATCACTATAATGCAACATACACACCGGGCAAGTGATACATGTTCAAAACCGTGCTAACGTGGGTTTTTAAAAACGATTTTAGCATATGGTGCTCACACCTGATTGCTACCTGATACTATGTACGTACATTTGGTCGAGGCTTAGTGTAAAATGTCGAAGCAGTTCAAATCTTGCAAATTTTCCTCAGGACTTTTTCTTTCACAGCTCTATTCCAATTGACAAAAGACTTGGTGTTGTATAATTGCGTCTGGGCACAAACCGCAAGTATTCATTTTTCCTTCATGATCAATTTTCAAATAGTTGGCACTTCCATTGGCACAACAAAGTCTAAGTCCCTGATTGATCAAAGTTTAACTGTTTTGATGTGAGAGCAAGACAGTGACTAACATGTAAGATGTCTGGAAATTCCCCTGGGTGTTTCCACCTGTTTAATTGGTTTGGAGATGAATTTTTATTTTATGTATCTAGAACATGAGAAATGAAGCCATTTGACTGTGTTGGTAGCAGCGAGTTTGACATTTCCTGTGGGTTCTCTGATTTCCTGTCGGTGTGACGCTTCTTTAAACTCTGCTGGTAACAGACTGCATCACGTTTGTGTGTCTGCAGAGGGGATACTGCCTTGCACAAAGCAGCCTCAGAAAAGCAGCATGCCGTCTGCAGATTACTGGTGGAAGCTGGAGCTTCGCTAGAAAAGACCAACTTCCAGGTAACAAAGACAGATCAAGGATTTCCAGAGAAGCAGGGGGCCAGTGGGTTTTAATGCCGGATCTGTCATCATTTAGGACTACTCAGAATTCTCTGGGGAAAAGCCCTTTTCAGAAAGAAATTCAACACAAAAGAGTTTTATTTTATGCAGATAAAAACAGAAAAGTGTTACTGAAGGGGAAAACAAAACAAAAACAAACAAATTCAAAAAGAACTATTTTTTTTAGGTGTTCAACAAAGGTTTTCCTCAACTTCTATGGCTTCACCCTTATATGTTGTCTCCATGGCAACATCTCACCGGCACTCAAAAATCCACAGTTTGGTACATTGACTGTATCTGAGAACTAGACAGTGTGATGACACCCATAGAAAATGATTTACTTCCAGTTACAACCACGTGAAGTCAATTCAATCGCCATTTTTCTGCAATGTGGACACCTCCATGTTGGGGTCAGACATCGTCAGAAAGACTACGGTCACATGGTCCCAAAATGCCACAGCACGGTGACCCAAATGCAAGGTTTTAGCAAATTCGGTAGGTGGCCTCACGGTGGCATTTGCAATTAGGAGGCGGCAGTCACACTTTGACACACCCGCACGGTGGCCGTGGAGTTGGTAAGAAAAAGTTCAAACTTGATGAAAACCGGAATATTTTTCTCTAAAAGTTGACATCAGTCAGAGGCCAGCCGGGTACATTTCGAGGTCGCGCGGTGGTAGTCCACTGACAGGCGGGGATGACGCCATAACGAAAACCAGCGACAGCTGATCAGCCACAGGGTGGATCACAGGCCGGCAGTAGCTCTGACTGGATGATGTGTAAATGTCTCCGGACGGCGGCTGTCCTTATCCAGTGCCACCAGCCTCCTGGTAACCCAGGGGTATATAAAAGTGAACCGTTCTGCACGCCTGATGATTGCCTGACTACAAACGTCTACATTCATAACCACGCCAATTGGTCGAAGTCGGTCTGATTCATCATTTCTTTGGCAATCGCTGTTGCAAATCAGGAGTGAGCTTGGTGGAAGGCCACACCCCTTCCAATTGAAAGCAGGCTACACAAAATCCGCCAAACATTTGAACATTTGACACGGATGCCAGAAGGCACTGCCTACTTTTAGTGAGGCATCTGATTGGTCACTTCATAACTTGAATTAAAACATATGAAAAAGGATTATCAAGAACATGTTAAAAAAGGATGTCAATGTGTCATACACGTCACATACAGTCAGTGGTTTGGAGTCAGTCATTACTGAGAATTTGAAAGGATTACGTCATCTCTGGGAGGATTATAAACTGTTGAGCTCTCAGGTCAACTAGAACCTGGTTTCACTTTCAAAACTGAACCTTGGACGAACACAAAACATCTGCAGTTTTTAGTGATCTAACAAGTTTGTCTCACAAACACTGAGCTGGGTTCGGTTTCTCCTGAAGAAATACTCAACATCTTTAAAAGAACATCAATATGTGGATTTCACGAATTGTTTTTGGGTTTCTAAATGATTTTTCTTTTGGTCAGCTTCTTTAAACCCTGAACCAAAAAGGGTTAAAACATGTCTAAATCAGTGTGTCTGTGTGTTTCGGTTCCTGAGATCCAAACCCTTGATTTCAACTTCTGATTGAACTTGTGGTGTCGTCTGTGTTGTTCAGGGGAAGACGCCCGCAGACCAAGCACAGGGAGACTCTGAACTCTCCACCTACCTGAGTTCCCAAAAGCAGCTGCCCCCTCCCAGCAACGAGGACCTGGAGACGGCCGTCTGAGGCGCACACATACACACACACAGCTGGACTCTGCACACTTGTAGCTGAGCATAAGTGGGAGTGAAACTGAGACAAACCCCCGGCTGCAGGGGAGTGCTGAACTGCCTCGCTGCGGCGGCGGAGATTTTACCGCTTTGATATTTATTTGTATTTATTTTTTCGTGTTCTATTTATTGATTGTGCTGATGGACAAACTGTCTTACTTTAGATAGTTCAGGATGCAAGTGCAATTTCACCGGCCACATTGAGCTCTGCAGCTCTGCTTACGTTTCACAAATCTTCAGTGCTTCAGCATGAAAAAATACTTTCAAAATAAAAGCGAGAGAAACTTTATTCATCCCATGAAACCCTTTGTGCCAAAGACATGACTCTGATGTGCTGTCACACCATCTTCACTTATGTTTCCAGTTTTTTTAACCTTGTTTTTCCATCTCCTTACCTTTTCTTTGTTTGAATTCTCCATTACCTGCTGTGGTTTTTTTTTTATCACATTTATGAAAAAAGTCCAAAAAAACCCACATTTTAAAGTTTCTTCTGTCAAATATGATGTAAAATCACCGCATTGGAAAAAAATCCAATTTAAATCCAATAAGCTTCTATTTTCTTATTTAATTAAACCAAACAAAAATATATTTTGATCTTCTATAGGCTTGTGTGTGTACAGAACAGTAGAGGCTTTTATTGTTGTTGTTCAAAACTTAAGGTTTAAAAAGCCAACAGTCGTCAACAAATATGAAAAAAGTTCTGAAAATGTAAAAGTTACGCTTGTTTTTGCTTTTCACTGTTTGACTAAGTAATCATCAACCTTTATTTATAACCAAAATGTGTTTAGATTAAAAGCAGCCTCTGTTACAAACATCCAAAAAAGTCTCCATCAAAGCTTGCTCGTCTACAAAATGAACAAACTGGGACGGAACCGCCATGTCGCTCGCTGTTGAATCAGAACGTGTTGGTACCATGAACTGTATGTGAGGACTTGACTGAATGAGTGTGACCTCACCCAAAGAAAATGGCTGCAAACAAATGAAGTAAATTCGGTCACCATTTTTGGAGCCAGACGACATCAGTGTGAGTTTCTATTGCAACCACTCTGGCCAATCAGAAGTGACTTTGTTGGAAGGCCACACCCCTACAAATTGAAAGAGAGCTACACAAAATCTTGGACATAGGACTGCCTACTTTCATTGAATCATGTGATTGGCTTGTTTAAAACAAAAACATTATGAAAAAATTAAGATTATCAAGAACATGTTAAAAAAAAAGGTCTAGAAGTCTTGGGGGGTTTGGCGTCTTGGAGCCAGCAGCTACTTCCTGTTTGGAACACCAGGGGGGAGGGGCCACACAGTCCAGTACTCAGAAACAGTCAGTGGTTTGAAGAAGGGCCAAACTACACCCAGATGTGAGGGGAGCAATTAAACAGACACAGCTTAAGCAGAGATATAAGATCGGAATGTTAAAAAAAAAAAAAAAGGTTTTGACCCTACAACTCGCAGCACCTTCATTCATTCGTGGTGTTTCTGATCCAAAGCGGTTTTTCCTGTGTCCGAGCTAATGACACCAAGTCCATATCAGATCTGAGATAAAGACTGCGTTCAAAGCAGATGTATTTCTTCTAAACGGGGAGGCGGAGCTGGTTATCAAAAACTGATCCAGTTCTGTTCATGAATGCCACCCACGTGTTGCTGTAAGACCTCTGGTGTTTCAAGCATATCTGACGTACGTTTGCTCCAGTTATCTAACAAAAAAAAAAAACATCTGAGCCATATTCAATGCAATATAAATTGATAACTTTTTTTGCATTTCTGTATGAAACGTTTACATTACATTAATGTTCTAACATAGTCGACCATTTAGCACAGAGGAGTATTGAATGTGCAATGTTACTTCAGTGCCGATTGAGGTTCTTATTGTTATTTTTTGGTTTTTAATTTTGTGTGCATGTATGTCAAAGGACAGTGACATCTCCGACAGTGTGAACTGTTGCTAACAAAAGTGATTTTTGTTGTAAAAAGTATAAATTTGTTGGAGTTTTGTTGGGATCTGGTTTAGCCGTTGTGGAAATTCTGCTTGAAAGTAAAGTTTTATGGTGCAGCGGTGGCCGCAGTGTTAGACAAATAAAGGCTTTTAAAACTGTTTTTTTTACTGTTTCAAAATGTAAAAAAATGGCTTTAATTTGAGGGATTTTTTTAACTTTGATTTTTTATGGATACCTTTTTTTTTGAGACTTCCACAGCGGCTGCTGAAATACCTGATTCAGAGAGCTTCCTTTGGAGATTTTGTGTGTTTAAAAGCAAAGTGTTCCTCTGAACTGTAAATGAGTGACGATGACGACAGCCAGAACCATTCTGGACAATATACACACTTTCTTTATCACACTAACTATTGAATAGAAACATACATTTGTAATAAACCGTGTCTTTCATCACAGTGGGTTATGCATGGCATTTTCTTACCTCGAGATATGTTTTCTGGTCAATTACAAAAAGAATGGCATTCTTGTTGTTCAAATTATTAAATTATTATAATTTTAAACGTTTGATAGCTGCTTTATTTCAATTGTTGGGCATGTGTTGTGTGTTTTCGTTTGTGTTTTGCTTTTGTATTTTACTTTTTTGCTGCTGATACCGATGGGATTACTTGAAGTTGTTGTTTTATGGATTTGTGATGCTGTTGTTTGTGTCTGATTTGACTTCCTGTTTGGGTGAATGTTGGTAAACTCCCTCTTTAAATACACAGCAGTTTCCTCAGTTATTCTTTCTTTTTGAAAATTTATTTTCAAAGCTAAGACTTTACATAGATATAAATTTAAACTTTTGAATTTTGTTACTGGTAAAAAATGATCTTGAAAAGGTTCACACTATGGTGTTTGTGTTTGTGTCACATTCTATATTTGTGTGACCATTGTTTAGGAACTGATGTAAATAAAAGAAAGTGTTATTATTTTACAATGTCCACATTTTTGTGAAATAGTCATATAAACCACATTTCAAACAGACTAATATATATTTATATATATTTAACAATAAGATATGCTAACAAAGTAATATAAGCAGATGTTCTATTAGCATGCAACAAACTCACTTTTTAGCATGCTAAAATTCTCATACGTGTCCTCGCTACTTGGTGCATTTGCCATTTTGTCAAGGTGTCAAACTCTACAATCCCAAAGCTTCCCAGCAGTCTGCAGAAAAGTGTCCATTGTTGCTTACTAGATTGGTGAATATAAACCACAATGTATTGTGTTTGTTCGCTTTGTCATTTGAAAAAGATTATGTCCATTTATTTGTTAATCTAAGTTTTTAGCATCAGGACACAGTGCATTCACAGTCTTTGTAAAGTGCTCATACTTAATAGGTTTTACTTAAGGTGAGCATGTGTTCGAATTGAATAAAAATCCAGGACACACTGGATACTTCCAGGACACTTGGATAGTCCTACACTATACAGACTTTTCAAGGGTTCGAGAGTAGAAAGGGAATTCCGACATATCCAAACATTTTTATATGTATCTGTTGTTAGCTTATAAACAACCTAAAGATTATATTTAGCATGATTTTTCTGATTAAGTTTTGATTTCAATATATTTTAAATATTTTAAAAAGGCATCCATAAAGATGATACATAGCATTTCTTAGTTGTCCCCACAGCTAAATGCTACATTTTACCACAATGTATCAACAAACCTCTTCCAATTTTTTTTTGGGATCTAAGTGTTACTCTATATTACATCTACATTTGTAAAACAAAAATCTTACAAATATGTCATTATATTTTGATTAAAATTCCTATTTTAGTGCTGTCCCCAGGTTTTATCTCATTGATGTTACCCCAACAAATTTCCCACTCTCAGGTACATCCCACTGGTGACATTTTCTGCAGGGAGTGAGGTCATTTGGGTCAAATGCAGATCATGGTAAGATCAAAGATCAAAGGTAAGTTATGTCCTTTATGTTTTTGTTCTATTTAAAGAAATATTAGCAAAGTCAGAGATCATCAATCTAAAATCTCAGTCCTGTAATTAAAAGTGTTTTTAAGAAAAAAATGACTTGATTGTAAAACTAAAATATTCATTTAAATCTCTCAAACGGGCTCTATGTGCTCACAGAAATGGAAATGTTTTTTTTCAAGCAATCAAAGCAAGAAATAGTGCTTTAACAGTACAATCAACAAAGTTTTAAATCCATACAAAGACATGTCAAACATAGGAAAACTGTAGTTGGTTTAAAAGAGAGAGGAAGGAAGCCAGTTTAAAAAATTCCATTACTAATTGGTATTAGTATTTTATTTTATGAAAAGGAAGTTCAATTTTAAAGAATTTTGAAAGGTAAATGTACCTCTTTTGGAATGTCCCAGTTTCAATATTTATCTTTGTTCTTATATCCGTCTGGATGCTTTCAGGACTTCAGGAAAACCCCAGCGGAGGTTGATCCATCAGATGTCCACATCGGATCATCTTCACATGACATGTAGAATTTTACATGACTCATGAAGCCCCAAAAGAACAACAACTCACACACATCAGTGCAGAAAACCGTCAAACCTTTAATTAAAGGAACACAATATAAACTCGCCTGTTGGGGTGTTTTCTCTTTGGATTCTTGGTGTTTTTGTACAATTTTGGGTGAATTATAAACAGTTTCTTTTTTCTTTTATAGGGTATATATATATTTTTTTATTCAATCGTTTTGTTCAGACATGACAGTGAAACCAGTTTTTAAAAACCTAAAGTATGACTGACACCGTCACAGCAGATGTTTGTTGCCTGACCTTGTTTCATTTGTGACAAAACACATCATCTCCAACCAGGACAAGTCCAGACATGTACAACAGAATGACATATTTCCATTTTCTGGTTCCTCTGCCTCTTTTTAGAGATAAATGTTATATTTTCAAAATAAAGGCCTCTGCCATACAAAAAAATTGTTTTTTTGAGTAAACTGTCAGAAACAAAGATAGTTCACATTCGGCGTTTATTTTTTTGTCTTATTTAGTTTCACTTTCAGTTTCCAATAAAAGTTTTTGTACAAATAAACTATCAGACTTCTTGATTAAATGAGTCAATGTCAGTTTGTGGAGAGTAGCAGCTTATGTCTTTTTAATATAAATACAAGTATAATATTTAATATAGTTTATTATTAATACAAGATGTTAGTAAATAAACATTATAATAAAAACAAACACCAACACGAGGAAATTAAAAAGTCATAAAAATAATACACTGAATCTAATGTGTTCCGTGTAAACCGAAAAACTGTTTTTGTTTTAAATAAAAGTCGTATAGAGTAAAAAGAATATAAAAAATATATGTCTTGGAATTTGAAAAATAAACTACGTATGCGTGACGTCATTATGCAGCACCCTACCTTGCTGGAACTCTTTCGTGGGTGGAGGAATACTTTGATTGAAGGTGCTCACATACGGACGACAAACTTCGGTCTGACATCGTAAACCTAAGTTTTAACGTAAAAAAGAACTTAAAGCGCCTTTTTAAATACATCCGAGACTTATTTGTATTAGCAAAGTATTTTAAAACTTTTAACTGCGTAGGTACGTTTCTGATGCTTCCATCTTAAAAGTGTTTTTCCCTTTTTATTATTATTATCATTATTATTACTTTCAGTTTTGTCTCGACTTTGGCTCTAGTTTTTGTCGCAGCAGCTGTCAGAATGTATCCGTTTTCCTCCCGTCGTACCCGTTTCTTAGTCGCCGTAAATCGACCGGAACTATCGTAACCCGTTTTACTCTGAACTTTTCGTTTCTTCTCGTTTTGGAAATAACTCTTCGTGACTCAACAGAAAAACTCAGGAAATTCATCTTTTCAAGAACTGATTTTTTTCCTTGTGTTTTACTTCAAATAGGACCCTTAATAGTTTTGATCGTCCAGAAAACACAGTACGTTAAAGTTTCTAGCCTTACTAGCAGATATTTCTCTGAATATCAATGGGTTCTCAGGGAATCACTGGTTTTATTTTGAAGAAAAAAGGAATCAATGGGGATTTTTGATTATTTTAATTTGAAACCTTCAGCAGACTTCCCGCATATTTCTGTTTTTGTGTGTCAGAAATATGTCGTAACATTTCCATTCACTTCAGACTCAAAGAAATTGCTGACTAACACCTATGTGTTCCGCCTTCTACAGTAAATCAGCATGACTAATGGGCATGTGGAGGGTGTCAACGGCTCCGCCGGAGGCACAGTTCTGGCTCCCAGATCCACCTCAGACCGCGGAGACATGGAGAACACGATGGAGCACATACTCATGAAGGCCTTTGTCCAGCAACGGCAGCTGCGGAGAAGCACAGAGGCTCCGGTGGAGCCAAACCCGGCTGCAAACGGACCAGCTCAGGCGCCAGACAGCAAAGGAGCCACCAAGGAGCCCAACAGGAAGGAGAAAAACAAGAAGAGAAAGGGATGGAGGCGCCTACCCTTGATTGGAAAATGTATTCGTCCTAAAACAAAGGAACCAGAACCAGAACCTGAGGCGGCACCTGAACCTGAACCCAAAATTCTCCTCAGAAGTATCATACCAGAAAGAAGTGAGTGATAATCAAAGTCTCGTTTCTGTGATTATGTAGTAAAACTCTAAAGATTTTCAAATTAAAACACAAATACAAGCTTAATAAATGATGAGGGGAAGCAGAAACCAGCTAAGATGAATAAAAATAATTTCATTTTAGAAAACCATTATGACTAACATTGTCAGTTTGTCTAACTAGATCAACTATACCGTAGCTTGTTTTGGTTTAGTTTTCATTTTAATCTAGATTAAACTGATGTTTTCTGAACTAAAGCTAAGAACAAACATATTATTTGCTTTAGAATAACTCCTGTGTGTCAAAGAACACTGATGACTCCAGATTTTGTTCTTCAGCTGCAAAGAATGAGTTTGAAAAGGTGGCGAAGCGTCTGACCAGGCTAGCAGATGAAATCCAGTTCATTCCTCCTGAATTTGAGCCGGACTGCGATGGCGGTGAGCAAAAAGCTTTAACCTCCATGGCGCTTAAATCTCCCGTGGTCCTTCGCTTGGGTCTTCACATTTTTTCCACCCTTTTCTGCAGAGCTGGAGAAGCTCATCGGCCTGCTGCTGCGGGAAAATGGCGACAGATTCAACCAGAGAGTATGAAATGCTCTTCTCTCTTGGCACTGCAGAGTCCAAAGTCACTCATCCTTTTGTGTGTCTGCAGATGAAAGAAGAAAAGATCAACCCCACAGTTCTGTTCAGCTACAGTTTCTTTGAGGTCCTTCTGACCACCTTCCTGGAGAGAATAGGCTACAGAAACGCCAGATCAGACGATCTGCAGCCGCAAGCGTCCACAGAAACCCAGGTCGCTGTGGCGTGTGAGGTGAGACGAACGCTGAGCTCATATATATATTTAGATATATTTTAGGAGCTCCAACATCTTGATATGTTAATGCTGGATGTTCTCCACCAGATCACCAGTAGTTTGTCAGCGGTGGACACTCTACCCTCAAACCGCATGCTGAACTTTGGAGCTGCGTATCTGCAGCAGCATTACTCACACTGGGTGCAGCAGCAGAGTCAAAACGTACGTGTTTACTGCTCTTATTTTGACGAGCCTGACTAACCGAAGGCTTGACAGTTTTCCTTCATGCTCTGGTTTTACAGGAAGCAGAAATCCACAGCGACGAGGAAGTGGAGTGATGGGGGAGTTTACTGGAGTCGCAGTGCCTCCTGGAGGCCAAGTCTCGTTAATGCAGGCTAAATTCAGACTCAGGGTTTTGTGATATTTGCCCCAAAGCAGCTCCTCAATCTTAAAAATATATTTTTTTTAAATATTGAGGAATTGTTTTTAAAGCATTAATGATGTTTATAATAATAGTCTATTTTTGAATGAAAACGGTGGAACTTAAAAGCAGCCATTATAGCACATGCACGTTCTCCTAAACCCAAATAATTCCATCAGATGACTTTTACTGAAATTGTCCTCATTTCTGACTTTGAATCTTATTGGTATAAACTATTAAAACCTTTGTTTCATTCCCATGCAGTCTCCTCTGGTTCAATTTTCTCACATTGAACAGCAGAACTTCAGGATTTGTTTCATAATTCAGATTTGTCCTTTCAATCTGTGGAACTTTATAAACGTTTTGAAACATTTTATTTGAAAGCGTTTTTGGTTTCTGCCTCTTTACTGTGAATAAAAAAGGAGGTCCAAAGGTGGGTTATAAAGTAAAAATAAAAGCAGAGGTTTTAACAGAAAATAATTACAATTTATTCTGATTTTGTGATGGGTTTATCTTTGCATAAAGTAATCTCAGACTCTTAAATAGAAGCAGATAAAATCAGTTTCTGAGAACGTTCATAACATTCCTGACTCAAAGCAAATAAATCCAGTGATGTGTACAGAGTGTAGGAATGCAATTATGACTATTTATACTTGGAAATCATAAAAATGTGACAAAGAATCCTCTCATTTTATTATTTTTCAAACAATTTATGAGCTAAAATAGGTTTAAGTTTTCTTTGTATTTTGGTCTTTTTTTATTTATTGCTTAAGCTAAAATGTTGAAGTCCTGCTCAGGAAAAAATTTTTTAACACGTTCTTGCTGCATTTTTCCTGATGATTCAGGACATAATTAGAAAATTAAGCTTAAAATTACATTTCTGAGGATTTCTTTATTCAAATAATCAAGAGCAGATTAAACAAAATGCATTTTAAAAAAGATCGGATTTGTGACGTTGAGCAAGCTCCCTGCTCCGCTCCATTCTGATGCATCCACTTGCAGTCAAACAGATCCGTGTACATCTTTGTTTTCCACGTCTGAACTGGAATCTGGATCAAAACTATACGGCTGGATAGCTCCAATATTTCTCACCATGTTTGTTGCATGAATAATGTTAGGTTGCGGGTGTAAGCTAGCGGGAGAGTGTAAACAAATAACTCTTAGCAACAAGAAGAGGAAGGGGGGCGGGATTGCTCAGCAGTCCCTGCCACATCTCAAATTTGAGTTTTGAATGGCCTCCTGCCGCTCTGCAGAAACTGTCCCAGAAAACGACACAAGTTTTTGCAAATTTTGTCTAAAAACGGCATAATCACAATTTAAAGACATTTGAGAATAGATCAAAATATTATTGGAATGTGTGGTTTGATCAATATATTTTATCCGTCTGCATTCAGATTTTTATGTTTTAACTTTCCTTCAGAGTTCCAGGCTAGGCAGATTTTCTTTTCCTTTTGTGCCGTTTCGTCAACACTTTGTGATTCATATAAATAAAGTACAGGTGTTCTTAAAAAAGTTTGATGTTTGTGGAGTATTTAAAGGCTTTAACTCCCAGCACTTCCTTTAATAGAACCACATGTAACGAGTGCTTTGAGGATGTTTCAGGAGAGGAACAAAAAGAACTCTACTAGGTCTTTGTTGATCTAGAGAAGGTCTATGAGTCTGGAAATGTAAGTTCAAGACATGGGCAGAGTTGGAATGATGAGAGGTTCTGTAGGTGGACAGCCAGTTGGCGCTAAATGTATGGAGCTCTTTTGATGCCTCTAAATTAAATCCAAAAAAAGTTAAAGTTAAAAATGACTTTTTCTAAACTGAGTGCAGAGACATCAACAATTGGATTCAAATTCCAACCTTAGTTTTTAAATCTACTGGTTTGTACATTTTTGCAGAAAAGCTCAAGTGATGCTGCCATCTTCAGGTGAAATGTGAAATAGCTGTTTGCTGGATTCTTGTTTTTCATGCCAACAATACTTAAATCAATAAGATCAATAACAGTATTAATAAAGGCTGCATGATGGATTAACCTCAGAACCCAAGAGCAAATTTCTTCTTTACATTTAATTTGACACTTTTTTTTGTTTGTTTGTTCATTTTGGGTATCAGAAATTAACATCAGTCAGAGATTTAAAATTAGAAAGATATAAAAAAAATGTTTAAAATGTTTAACGTAAAATAATAAAATAAAATACATTAAAACAAATCGGATTCTGTGGGAACTCCAGGGTTAAGATTGGTATTTGGCCCGTGAGCCACACTTTGGACATGTCTGCCTTATGGCCACTAGGGGGCGTTAGAGCAGCATCTTCAGCTTCATTATGAAGACTGTAGAAAACAATGCACTTTTCTTCATGCTGATTCTCTGCTGCTGCAAAATTCATTTTCTGATGCATTTCTGCCTTCATCAAAAAAATAAATATTGAAATGGTTGTTTGCTGCTGATGTCATTACTGCATTATTTTTTTTTTGTATCAGTTTAGATTTTTTAGCGCAGACTTGAGTTTGTGCAAACATTTTTTAAAACTGTTATATTGGTCATATGAATTTTAAGCAAATATATGCATGATTCATCGTTTAGAGAATTCTTTATTTTTTAATTAATTGTTTATCCTATATTTTAAATGATAGATGGTGTGTACTTAAAGAGTCATAGTAACATTCACCAACGAACACACAACACTGGCGCTGACCTGTAACCAGGAGAGACCTGTTCAGTGTGTTGCTCAAAGACACTTTAGCAGGGAGAATGAGAGTTGAGCTCATTTCATGATGCTTCATGTTAATTCATTTTAATGTTTTTATACCTAGAGTTCATAAAAATTTAGAGCCAGCTTCTGAGAACTGCAGTTCCCGGCCTGGCCACCAGGGGCTGGCTTCAGGCTGACTGCATTTTTCTGCCTGAGCGGCTCCTGGAAATGAAATCCGATCCGTCCTTGCGGCTCACCTGCCTCCGCCTGAACCTGCTCTCTGACGACAGGCGGCGGAACGCGGCACGCGCGCGCGCTCATTTCCCCGCGGCCCCGCAGAGGATGAGGACTCCGTCATGTTCAACGGAAAGTACTCCCCCACGCGCCCCGCGGTCACGGACGAGTCCCCGCTCAGCGTCCAGGCGCTGTTCGTCAACAAGCCGCGGCTGAGTCCTCCGCACGAGGCCCCGGAGGCGACGTGGCCGCCGCCGGGGGCCAAGATGCGGTTCCCCAAAGCCAGCAAGGGCGCCATGGTGGTGCGGCCGGTGCGCCGCCACCCCTCCCTGCCGTCCATCGACCTAGAGAGCCGGGACGCCGGCTGGGGGGAGAGACGGAAGCCGGAGGCGAAACCGAGGAGCCACGAGGGCGGCCCGCACCGGGGCAGGAGGAAGAGCTTCCGGCCCCCAGACGTCAGGACCATCTTCACCCCCGGAGAGAAGGACCCCCGCGTGAAGGAGGAGTCCGGGGAGGGACACACGTTCGAACCCGGGGAGTTCACCTGGTGTGACGTCTGCTGCACCTTCATCCTGCAGTGTGGGCTCACCTGTACAGGTGAGTTCTGAGTCACAGAGGAAGTCATGTTGCCAGTTTGGAACTTATAGCAAACTTCAAATGTTTATTTGGTTTTATATTTCACCTAAAGTCACTTCCCCCCCCCCCTAAAAAAAATCTTGATGTTTGAAGATTTTTTGTTCAGTTTTACGGAATAAACTTAAACAAATACCAAAATAACACAAAGCGATCATAATAAAAACAAGTTTATTTACTTTTTGACAAAAATAAAATAGGAAAAGCAAACTCTGTTGACTTCTAATGTAGGTTCTGGTTCAAAAAACCACCAGAGAAACCTTCTGGAAAAGTGACAACTTCAGGAATGCTTCACGCCTGGAATGCAGGTGGCATGTGGGCGGACAGGTTTTAAAAGGCGCGCGTGTGCCTGGATTGCTGGCCAAATGCTGGTACCTCAGCGGCCAGCCATTGTTGGAGGAACAATGGAGCAGATCAAGATGAAGGTTTGTTTCCTCGTGTTTGTGAAACGTTCTTGAGATGGAGATGATGTCTGTCGTTCAGGAACGTTCTGGTTTCTTGTTTGTCATCTTCTCCAGTTCCTTAAGTGGACAACAAGAAGTGGCGGTACTCTCTTTCATGGAGGTCGAAACATAAAATTAAGGGAATCTTGAACAAAATAAAATATTGATAAAAAAAAAAAGAAGTCCTTTTTTTCTTTGCATCATAATATAAAATAAGAAAGAGGGAGCTCAGGTCAAGTCTATAAATAAATGTAGTCATACATTGACTGTGTTCCTAAATTGTTTTAAATGGATGAACAATTACAACATTGATTTTTATTTGATTTAATAAGCAAACAGACAACAACAGTAACAAAAAAGTAACATTTTCTTGAAATGAAAAATCTACAGCTGTAATTAAATGAAAAGTGCTGATAAAAAGACTGTCAAAAATGTTTAAATATACATAAACAATAAAACATGAGTTTGCTTTCACTTTTGTATAACTTGTTTAAACATACATAGAACATTTAAGATAAATTCTAAGTAAATTTCTTCTGTCCTGTAAAAGATACACAATATATGAAAAATGAATCAGACCATGCCAAATAAAAAACCTCAAATACAAAAACTAACATTGTTCTGGGTGGTTCTCTTTAGAAAAGGCTCCAACAGGTCTTAGGGCCCACTTTTCTTTCACTTAGGCCTTCACAAGTAAACTTTTAAAGTCAACCATAAAACACAAAACCACAGATGATTTGTGCTGCCTGTACTTATGAGTTCCTTTTGTTGCATAAATGCAAATGTCAGTCTGATGTTTAGCATCAAAACCAAAATGATTATTAGAAACAATGAAAGAATTAATGTTAATGTTTAATTGAATAATTTCTAATAATAAAGTCATCTGAGTGATGAGTTGATTTCAGTTACCAAAACCATTTATGTAAATAGAAATCTTGCTGATGTTTTCTTCAGTGATTCACTGTTTGCAGAAAGAGTTTCAAAATACACAGATTTCCTTCATTGAGCGCCGTTTCTGATCGGCATTCTTTCAAACTTCAAGAACTGTCAAGATGCCGTTTCCCACAATGCATTGTGCGGCCCGTTGTCAGAGCAGTACCACATTTCCAGCAGCTTGCCTAGATACCAGCCCTGCACCAGTCCCTTTCTCGCAATATTTTTATGGTATATAAAATATACTTATTTGCAATATCTTTATGTTTATGTATTTATATATTTATGGAATATATTTTCGGAGCTAAAAACTATCCAACATGCACTGCACACCAGTCGATCTGCACAGCGCTACGTCTGCCCAGGTCAGCTCAAAGACGTTTATGTGTTTCGTTGACACCTGATGCTGCCAGCGACTTGTAACACCAGGGCGCAGTGCGAGGGAGTATAATAATCTTTTTTTTTTTCATTTAAAAAAATAACAAAAGTCCAAGTAGTTGAATGGGGCTTAAGATTTCTGATAAGTTGAGACGGGAGCTTGCAAAAAGATTAAAACAAACGCATTGTGGAGAAGTGGTGGTACTCTAAGAGCTATGTTTAGAAGTGCCGGTACTGAACACCGGCGAGTAACCGGCCCACTTAAAGTACTGACTGCTTTTATCCGGCAAATTATGAAACCACAGTGTTTATCATCAAAACTGGGTCAGAACAATGATCCTGAATCACTCGGCTAAAAGAAAAAGCTTTTAGAAATGAAAAACTCAAGGTTTTACGGTCAATAGAACAGAACTGGATCAAAACTTTTAAGCAGATTGGGTCGACATGGAGGTAAACATCTGTAAGATCAAACAGGAAATTACATCATTTAAAGGTTAAGGTATAGATATATATTCATTTTTCCATGAAAAACCTGCTAAACAATCAAGCATTTAAACCCAAAAGAAAAAAGGTTAAATGCTTAGCAGCAAGAAATTCCTGGTTCAAATCCTGGCTGGGACCTTTTTGTGTACATGCTTCAAAGAATACCTGGTGATTATAAGTGTGAATGTGGGACAGATTGACAACCTCAGGGTGAATTCCACCTTCACCCAACAGTTGATGGAATAGGCTCTAGCAACCTGATGGACCTGATAGTGGGTTCAGAAGATGAATGGATGGAAGAAAAAGTTGCTCCAACTTGCAGACGCTTCATGATGTGTTCAGACGGTCTGTCTACACAACGCAGTCATTGTTGTCCTGTGTGCCGACACTTAACTCTGCTGGAATCTTGAAACACTAACTCTTTCTCCACTGCTTCCTTCAAAAAGGTTCTCCCTGCATTTATACTGGTTCACTTATTAACTCACAAACTGTCACTCATGAACCAGATTTGAAAATCAGTAACTTTTTATGTTAAAACTAATAAATCCAATTTTTTTTCCCGATTCTGTTGGTTCAACATTTTTCAGTAAGAAAATAAACACAAAAAAAAAACACAAAAAAAATCATATTTTAAAATAAATACAATCATATATTTGTTTTTTTGTTACGCAATGCAGGAAATTATTTTTTGTTAAGGTGGATCCAGACTGGAACAGTCTGTCGGTCCGGATCGAGTTGTGAACCTCTCGTTCGCTCTGTATTCAGACTGCCTTTATCAAACATTTCTGTTTCATGCCAAAGTTTGTAAACAAAACCACGCGAATAAAGATCTCTTCAGTCATTGGCTAGGAACTATGAGGGTGGGGTAAAGCAGCTAGAGAAAGAATAATGGAAGTCCTGCATTTTGCAATCCTTGTAGTTAGATATTTACTTCACTTATTAAAACAAAAAAGCTTAATACCGCTTAATAAAGATGAGTCTCACATAAAGTTAAAGTTAAACTGCTGTTATTGTTATTTTTTTTCAAATTTTGTACAAATGTAGAATTAAACTATCAGAGGTCCAAGAATCAAACCCTGAGGTACTCCACAGACATGTTGATTATTTCAGATTTTACCGCTTGGAGAGAAAGTGACATCAGCCTACAGTTTGATCCTAAGCACGATAGCAGCTTTTCAGGATGTGTTTACAGATCCTTCGGTCAAATAGTCCAAAACCTGACAGTTCTCGTACGGCTGTGCAGAGGCGTTTAACCACTGATTGGGAAATAACCGTTTAAAGTTAGAGAGCAGTTTCTGGTTTTGCCAATGTTGAAAACAAATAATTTAGTCCGAAAAGGTTTGAGGGAACCTAGAGAAAAAAAGGGTCAAACACACCAGGAGATGTATTTTGCTTCTTTCCTTGGTGCAAGACTCTCTTCCCAAAGTGTCCCACAAAGAAGTGTCTTTATGGTTCCATTCATCAGAGGAGCAAAAAACGTCTGACAGCAGGAAATAAAGAAATGTCCAACAGTATTGCATAAGCAGAGAAACCTGCAAACTTCAACAAGATTAAACTTTTAGAAGGTGTTGTTTATCCACGTATCAGTGGTGTAGCGTCTCACCCAAGATTTCATAATAGCCAAACTTTTGTCTTTAACCATTTTTTGGTATTTGACTGGTGCAGAAGTGAGACGCTGAATGTGTAGCTGATAGGCTTGGCTCTGTGCCCGTTTCCCTGAAGAAACAGAAACCTTCCAACAGAGCCGAGGATGTTCATCTGTTTGGGTTTAATGTTTGATTCCAGTCTCTTCATTAATCATGGACTGAAAGAGAAAGCTTCTCTGTAACCAGAACTCCAGCCTCATCTGATCTTTCCTGATTTGCAAACCTGAAGGAAAAGTAAAAAAACGATGTTCACTGAAAAAGAAGAGAAAAAAGTAAAATTTCTCTGAAAAAGCTAAACTAGATCATTAAAGATAAAGAAGAAAAAACTTGAGAAATGTTAAAAAAACTGAAACACATTTTTAAATAATAAATCAGTGGATAATAATAAACTTACTGGAAAAAAGAAGCTCAAAAACACTGGATGAAGTCTATTTGTTAAATTATATGATGAGTGATATTGGAGCTATCCAGCCCTTCAGTTTTGATTCAGATGCCAGCTCGGACAAGGAAAACAAAGACGTACATGGTTTTAGGTGGTTTTCCCTCTCTGGGTGGGTGGAGTGCTCCTTCCCCAATTGGAGAAGTTTAAATATCTTGGGGTCTTGTTCACGAGTGAGGGAAGATCAGAGCGTGAGATCGACAGGTGAATTGATGCGGCGTCCACCATTATGCGGTCGCTGTACCAGTCTGTTGTGATGAAAAGAAAGCAAAGCTCTCAATTTACTGGTCAATCTTCGTTCCAATACTCACCTATGGTCATGAGCTCTGGGTCTTGACCGAAAGAACGAGGTCCCGGATCCAAGCGGTTGAAATGAGCTTCCTCCGTAGGGTGGCTGGGCGCTCACTCAGAGATAGGGTGAGAAGCTCGGTCACCCGGGAGGAGCTTGGAGTAGAGCCGCTTCTCCTCCACATCGAGAGGAGCCAGTTGAGGTGGCTCTGGCATCTGGTTCGAATACCTCCTGGACGCCTCCTTAGGGAGGTGTTCCGGGCATGTCCTACTGGGCGGAGGCCCCAGGGAGGACCCAGGACATGCTGGAGAGACCACATCTCTTTGCTGGCCTGGAAACGCCTCTGGATCCATCCAGAGGAGCTGGAGGAAGTGGCCGGGGAGGGGGAAGTCTGCGCATCTTTGCTCAGACTGCTGCCCCTGCGACCCGGTCCCAGATGAGCGGAAAAAGATGGATGGATGGTTGTAATCGTGTACACGGATGAATCACGGATCTGCTGTAGCCACTCCTCCAGTTTGGGGGTTATAGTGCTCGCTATTAGCGTATAGCTTGATGTCATCCATGTAGAAGAAGTGACTGATTGTTGCCCCATTACTGAGTTGGTATCCATAGCCAGTCTTGTTGATTATTTGGCTGAGGGGTTCAGACCTATGCAGAACAGCAGTGGGACAAAGGGTCTCCTTGGTATTTGCCATATTTGATGGACACTTGTGTAAGTGGCTTGCCGTTGGTTTCAAGGATGGTTTTCCACAGCTTCATTGAGGTCTTCATTTCCTATGAAGGCTCTTAGAATCCTAAGAGCCTAAGATCTAATCGTGGTTTCGTGTGTGCCAGACTTGCACTTAACCAACTGAGCTATCTGTCTATCTACAGCATACATATATATACATATATATATAATTTATAAAGTAGTAACTTAGATATCCCCGAAATGTAATTTGTGTGCACAAAACACATCAACAGTAAAGATAAGCAGAACTGTAAAGACAATAATGTCTGCAGTATTACTTCAAGAAAACAAAGATATGCTGATATGCAGCAATAAGAAACTAACATTGTGTTTCTGCACTTTAAATGGTCCGTGTGAATACTCAAATCTGATTGGCTGCTGGTTGTTGATGCACAGCTAAAAAATAAGTTCTATATGTTCTATATGTGCAGGCTTCTTTAAAACAAACTTTTGCTTCATTTTCTGGACAAAAACAAGCAGTAAGAGGTGAACTTTCTCTCTGAACTGAAGCTTTATTTAACCTTTGACAATCAGCATATCCTTTACCGTTGCAGTCGAGGTCTGCCCAGCGACGCTTTGCTGTGTTTCCATGACAATGGGCCGCACCAACAAATAAATAGTCCACTTTTTCTGATAAAGCAGTCTAAACTGGAAAAAATAACAAGAATAAAGTAATATAAATTCAATATTTATTTCATTTCAAGTGACCATGTTATAAGCGGGATAGTTCCCAACGAAGTGTGCATTAACACACTCCGTGGAAGCCTGAACCGTCCAACACAAAGCGGAAGACAGTCACTTCTGATATGTAATTAATCTGCGTTAATAAATGATAGCGCATTATGTTTCTAAATTAATCTCGTGCGTTAACGAACTAATGTTGAAAGCCCTAATATATATATACACACCCATCAAATGCGGGTGAAATTTTTATTTAGAGGGTAGAAAATGTATTCCGCTAGCCACTTTGGCAGGTGAGATATTGTTCATCATCTCTGACACGGGCCTCAAATCATCCATCCAATTTCTCTTTACATCCACCCCAGAGTTTGTTCAAACATTTAATTCTAACTTTATTGCGCAGATTTAACCCTCACATTCGCTGCAGCAGGAGGTGAATTTCCACACTTATGGGCTTTCATGAAGAGCTTGCTGTTGCTGCATTCAGGTGTGCTAGTAATTTCTAGTATTTGTTCACACTGATCTCAGCCAACACAAACACGCACTCACTTTTTGCTCCATGTCGATACTTTTGAAATAACTAAGAATCACAACACACTGATTTGTAGGAGAACACAATAAGACAAGACGTTGCACATTTTTCAACATATGCATGTTTTTTCTTTGCATGACATAAAAAAATAATTTATAGTAATTGTTTTATTGTTTATCACAAATTTTAATCTGCATGGAAGCATATTGCATTCAGTATAAAAAGGTGGTCTTTTTTTTATTAAATACAAAACCCTTCTAGACTTTGAATGTTACTAGCCACCCTGGCTAGTAACTAAAAAAGTTAATTTAGATCCCTGTATATACATATCAGTACCGTCCACTGAAGGGGTCTTACTCCCAGAAAAAACAATAGCAGACATTGAGGTCAGTTACAAGTACCTTGGAATTTCACAGGCAAATGGCAACCTGGATCAGGCAACAAGGAAAGCTGCAACAGCTGGAAACCTCCAACGAGTAAAGCAAGTCCTGAGAAGCCAGCTCAATGACAAGAACAAGACCCGGGCAATAAATAGTTATGCACTGTTAGTCATCAGATACCCTGCAGGAATAATAAGATTGCCAAAGGAAGAGATACAGACAACAGATGTTAAGACACGAACGCTCCTCATCATACATGGAGGGTTCCATCCCAAATCCAGCACCTTGAGACTGGATGCTAGTGGCAAGGAAAGGAGGCCGAGGACTAGTGCACGAGGAAGCCACTATCCAGGATGAAACATCCAAGATGCATGAATACATCGAGATCAAGGCCCCAACTGACAGAGTGCTCAGTGAATGTCTCAGGCAATGAACAGCAGAGGATGCTGTGCTGGAGGACAGACATATATGCAGACACACACATATACATACATACATACATACATACATACATGATATATATATATATAAACCCCATTATATATATATATATATATATAAACCCCATAAAGAAGAAGTAAAAGTGTTTTTTTTTTTTTATGATCTTTTTTCACGTTTGCAGAAGTTCTGGAGCAGTGTCTATCTGTTTTTACTGGGCATCATATTAATATTTAAACATCTTTAAAAAGGAACCAAACCAAACGTCCAGAAGGATTCCCCTGAAAGAGATGAAGTCTCATCAGCTGAAAATCTTCGGGAACAATCAGAAGATCTTTGTGGATCAGAGAGCAGCCTAACCCCCCTGTGCTCATTGACACTTTCACACCACCACGGCCGATTTGAAACCTCTGTGAGAAATTCCAGAGCCCGCCCGCCTTCCCTCTGCATGTCTGTCAGCTGCCGGAACCCCACCCACAGGGGGCCCATAGGGACCTCACACACGCTGGGGTAGGAGTGTGTTTTATTTCAACAGAATTCCTGAACTGTGGACTGGTTAACTTTAGGATGGGGCTTGTCCAGAACGCTGGCAGGACGGCCCGCAGAATTTCCCGCTACTTCTGTCGCTTCTCCAAAGTACTGAGGCGCTCCGGGCGGCTGGAGGTTCAGTTACTGTGCAGAAGCGCTGGTGAGTCTGTGCTTCAGCGGTCCGCATCCCGGTTCTGCTGTCCTGACTTTTCTTTTTCCTCATTGTCATGACTATGAACCTCAGGAAAACCTCGTGGATCTTTCTACCAACCTGGCTGTGATTTATGAAGTTATGGTTAGAGGGAGACGTTGGCAGAGAACTTCTTTGGTTACAGTTTGAATCCAGCTGTTAAGATGAATGGCACCTCATCTCAGTGAGGACAGCTGTGCAAACATGCACGTCTGGATGAATGCGCTCTGCTGCCTTCATACCTTTTGTGGCTTCTCTACCTTTATTGTGAAGGGCTTAAGTCCTGATTCAATGATAAAATACCTGAGTACGTGTCATGGCAGCTGTGAGGCAGCATGGCGAGGGTTCAACGCCACGTTTGCATACAGAAAATCTCTGACATCAAAATGTTCTCCTAATGTTGAACTAGGATTTGTATGAAATGAAGTCCAGAGTCTGAAAAAAGCTGCACCTGCATAGAGCATTACACTCATCTGCTGTGGTAGAGCATCTCACCATTAGCTGTGGTAGCGTCTCACCCACCTGCTATGATGGAGCGTCTCACTCATCTGCTGTGGTAGAGCGTCTCACTCATTTTCTATTGGCCTGTTAAAACACATCTTCACTGGTTTCTTCAGGGACATTTTTCAATCTTTCTAGTTCTTTCAGAGTCTCATTCATGGTTTCTGTTTGGTTGTTTGTCTGCGTCCTTTGTAAGTTATTTTATTTTTCTGTGATATAGGAGGTAATGTTTCAGAGATGGCATTTGGGTTTGAACTATTTTCTTTTGGGGCTCTTCCATCTGCAGTAATAATGTCTGCTGGTGAAAGAACTTTTGCTTCTTCTGAAGGAAGTGCTGTGGAGACCTTAAAGTCTTATTTTGTCTTCTTGTTGGCGTTCTTGTCTGTTACCTCCACATTCTCTGTGCTTCTGATGCTTCATTTTGTGTTTCAGCTGATGAAACTGATAGAAACAGAAAACCAGCTAGGATGTTTCCTTCAGGACTTCTCGGTTGTTGGTTTCTTCTCATTTCAAGACCTCTTCCATCAACCAATCCGGAGTTTATGAGGCGACTTTAGGATCAGTCACAGTTCTGCTGAGCTGCAGAGGAACTTTGAACAGATTTCTCTGAGGAGGTTCTCCATTTGTCCTGGTTTCAGTTTTCATGTCTCATTATTATTAATTTCCACTCTCAAAAATCTAAAGATTGTGATTGTGAAATAATCAACCTTATGTAAAGAGAAATCTGACTCTCCTCCCTCTGAGCCATTTTTATCCACTAATCAAGCTAATGTCAACCAAACTAAATCTGAACAGTAACTTTACCTGCATAGCAGCATTCTTACAGGAACTTACTTAACTGATCTGAACTGACCAGCATCAAAACAAAAGCTTTAACTTTTTATTTCCTCACTGAGTAGTTTTTGTTCTTACTTAATATTTCATAAATAACATTTACATTAAACTGAACTATATTTGCTTCAAAAAATAATGTTTTCTGGACTAGAAATAACATATCAGGATCTACATGATGTTTGACACTAAAAAAATACAATCACTTCATAGAAATCCTGCAGTTATTGATTAACTAAATAATCCCTTTTAGCATCACCGAATCCAAAGAGGATTACAGCACAAGATGTTCCAAATAGTTTGGACTTTTTTCTTTTAGCACAGACTCTATAATTAAGTCTGTGTTTACAGAGACAGATTCAAACACTCTCCAGCGATTCTTAGGGCTCCACTGCAGAAAAACGGACTTCAGACCACAAACAGAAAAATCCAGGAATCTGACATTCACAGTGAGTGACTGACAATGAAAACCTAACTGAATAATAACAGGAGATTGTTAACACACAAACTTTGAAAGGACAGACGTGGGTTTGATCTCCATTTTATTCCTAGAAGTTCTGTATCATCAAAAAAAGCCACAAGAAAATGTTAAAAACACAATTGTCATTGGAGTGGGTCTTTAATGACAGCAACAATTTTAGCTGAAGTCCAAACATCAGGACCATTGAAAGAATCTAAGGAAAAGAGAATTTTCTGAGACAAAACTCAAATAGATTAAACCCAAGTTCAAAAATTAAATTTTCTGATTATTTCTTCATTCAAATTGTTGGCTTTTGAAAAAGATCGTATTTGTGACATAGAGAATACGCTGGACAGGCCGCAAGTTCTCCGCTCCATTCTGATTCATCCTCTTGTAGACAAATAGATCTGTGTACATCTTTGTTTTGCTCGTATGTCTGAATAGCTCCGATATTGATCGCCATTTTTGTTGCATCGATAATGTTAGGTTGGGGTGTAATGCTACATTCACATCGGCCTCGGCAACACGCGTTCAAGCAACCACTTTCAGTGAACAGTCCATGTAAAAAATGCACGTTTTGGGGCTCCGCTTTTAAAAGTTTCATGTTCACGTGCTGCTTCGCAAGTCTTTACAATCGTTTTCGAACTCTACGTACAAAATGATCAGACATTCATTATTTCATCCATTTTGATTCATTCAAATTGTGACCAAATGAAAATTTCTGGATTCTCAAAACATCTTGTGTTTGAGAGCGGCAGACGGCATCAGAACCTGTTCTGTACCTTTAGTGTTTCTAAAGATGGAGGGAAAAGATTCCTGTGGAACAGGACTGCCTTAAACTGGACTTTCCTTTTCCCAACCAAAGCTGGTAAACAAAAGCACGTGATCAAAGATCTCTTCAGTCATTGGCCAAGAATTATGAGGACGGGGCAAAGCAACAAGAGAAGGAATAATGGAAGTCCTACGCTTTGCAGTTCTCGTTGGGATAGTTCTTTTTTGCAAATTTTGTATGTCACCGACCAATGTTGTACGTCTGTATCAACGTCAGGTACAACACTTTTTACTGATACTTTGGTACAGCGTGCTGCAAGGCGGTTAATGAGGAGATGACGGCTATTAAGGTACACTGATAAATGTTTATGACATATAGTTTCTTGGGAAAACAGTGTTAAAAGTTGTTTTAATGAGCCTGCATTCGTCCGATTACATTTCAGTGAGTTGCTATACCTTATTGTGGCTTTGCTACTCTGTTTATATCTTGTAATGCCCAGCTATGGAAGCTACCATGAAGCCTATTGAGGAAACTCAGAGCAAACCAGAGCTCAGTCCAATTAGAAACTAACCGAGAACACCTTGAAAGATAAGTCAGAGAGCGGCTCCTGGTTTCTGGACCAGGTTCCCTTTGGGTCTTTTCAGACCTGTTCTGGATTATCGTGGGAAACAAACTCTGGTTCACCTCAAGCAAACCAAATGTGTCCAGTCTGAATACACCCGTATACTGACACCTTACTAACAAGCAGAGTGTGGCGTAAGGACACCATACCACACCATTACTTTATCCTCACAAATACTTCACCATACACCTCCTACACACACAACAGTGATACGTTCCAGAGCCTCAAGGGAACTGCAAGACACACTGCACTCGCCTTAAGATGTGGCTGTTCCCCTCTATGACCCTCCACGGACCCAGACAACCCAAAACCCTGCAGAACTCATACAGGTCAACCCCACACGGTCCATGTGACTAGGGCTTAACCACGACTAATGCCCTACGAATAAAAGCTAAAAAGTTGTGTGAATTAGAAAAGTTTCTGCGAAATTCATTTGCTGAAGCACCCCAGCAAATGAATGAACGGACAGGAAGTCGGGCAGTCTGACCCCCTCCAGTCATAACAAGCTGCATAAGTATGCACAGAGGAGACAGTGTGTGGATGGCTGAGTCAGCAGTCTGTCCATCCACCGCCCTCCTCCTCCTGCCTGTGTGTCCATCACTGAGGCCTCCATTTGACTGTTAAATCAGCCACTCAGCACTAGAGCAGCAGAGGCAGATGAGGGGAAGGGCAGCATTCCACGAGTGAGGAACCGAACGCCAACAAAGATGGGAAATGGGAGCAGCCATGTGCAAACTGTCAGAAAAAGTTGGTCAGCATGTGAGGAAGAAGTCCACAGGTACAGGTGAGAGAAAATGTGATTTTTTTTTTTTTTTAGATGAGCTGCAATCAGAAGGCTTTTGATGTCCCGTGTAGTTCTGGTGGCGTGGAGGTCCAGATCTTCTTGTCTATGCAGTTTGAACAACGCTTCAAGCAGAGATCAAGTTCATGTCAATTTAACTCAAATCCAAAGGATTTCTAATGAAATTTGAACAATTTGTACAGAAAATGGCCAAAAATAAGGTTAAAAGTGGATTCGTTTTCAATAAAAGTCAAACTAAACAACAAATAACTAGTAAGAGGTTAAAAACTTTCATTTTTTGTTGTTTTTTTAAATAAAAATAACTACATATGTTCATTTGCTCTGGCTAAACTCCCCTTAAAATGTCTTTTTCCTATAAAAATACGACTTACTGATACAGTGCATTTAAAATCAAAATTTTCTGCTTAAATCGCATAAAGCATCTCATCTGAAGCCTCTTTAATTTTGTTAAAACATTTTCCAGATCATATTTGTGCTTTCATGACTCAGTTTGTTGACATCAAAGGATTCACATCTCATTTTAAGCAAATTATTATAGATTCAGCTTTAAAGGTCAACTAAAAACTTCCCTTTTTTAGGCTTTCAATACTCAGTAGTTTGTGGCATTTTGTTTTCTTTTACTCGTTTTACTGCCTCTTTATGAATTTTGTTATTTTGTAATTTAATGCTGTTGATTTTTTTCCCTCTTAATCTTCCCAATTTTAAATTTGTCCTCCTTATCATTGTAAAGGTACCCTGAGGGAGTTGTGCGACTTAAATAAAGCTTCATTCATACAAGTCTTATAATGCATTTTATATTAAACTAAATATTTGTTTTTTTATGTTTATTTTTGCACTTTCCTACCTTGTTCAGGCTTTTTGAATCCCCTCTGATTTATTCAAGTCAAAATTTGCATGATGAGGGTTTTTTTTTTACATAATGGGAAGTCTGGGTTTGCATTTACGTTACAGAAATATTCACTGCATTGTTTGCATTTCTGTAAAACTCCTCTACAATCACAGATGAATTTTCTTTTCAGCTTTGTCACGTTCTGTTTTTGTCTTTATTAAACCCTGAACTCATTCCAGTAATTTCTCTGCAGGCTGCAAGTATGCATGTCACGCTGCCTGTCGGAACAAAGTGTCACTCGACTGTCATCCTGTCAGCCAGGACCGGCTCAACAACAACAACAGCGCGCCACTACATGTGAGTGCACTCCCTGCCTTTTGTCTTTTGGAATTCAAAAAAGTATTTTATTTGTTTATTTTTTTTCTAGAAAACTTGAATTTCAAGATTAGAAATGTAAAATGTATATTTAAAGTCCAACTTCGTTCATCTGTTTATCTATTTTAAAGCAATCTCATCGGTCTTCTTATTATAATTATGCAATTTTTAGTAAAAAAAAACCTGTCATTTAGGACATAGTGCCACTTCCCATTGCTGAGAGCTCTCTGTTTACACTCTCCTGCTAGCTTACAGCCCCTCATTCCCCCAATTTAACATTAGTGGTTCAACATAAATGGTGATCAATATTGCAGCTATCCAGCCAAACAGTTTTGATCCAGATGAGGAAAACAAAGACGTATTAAGAGAATGAGGTGGAGCAAAGACCTTGTGGCCCCGCCCATTTAACTTGCTGTGTCACAAATTTGAGCTTTTTCAAATGGCGCGTTTTTATCTGCTCCAATTTGAATAAAGAAATACTCAGAAAGATAGTTTTAAGTTTAAATTATTTTAGACATGTCCTCCATTATCACAAAAGTAATTTCCATAAAATAAAATAAAATGTTACGAAATTATACAGTAAGAAACAGGAAAAGGTTGGTACTATTTTACATCACTGATCAGATGATAATATCCAGTATTGCTTTATGTTATAGTATCTACCGTTTCAAGTTTCTCATTGGGTTTTGCTTTGTAACATTTTATTTTGTTTTTTGAAAGTTACTTTTGTTTTCCGAAAAGTTTTCAATTTATCTTTACTTTTTCTACGGTTAGTTTTCTGGAATTTTGTTTTGATTTTTAAAACTTAATTCTGTTTTTTTTTTATATTTGTTGTGCTTTTTAATTGTTAACGTGATCTTTAAAATGTTTTTTCATCAAGTTGTGATTTGCACTTCAGGGCCACCATAGAAAAATACCACAGGAAAATGTTACATACACCACAAATTTTTCGTGGTCTTTAAAGAATAAATATGTTATTTCTATAATAAATAAGTTGTCACAAGAGTCAAAGATTATTCATGTGGTCTTTTTCCTGCAGTACCAAGTCTGACCACATGGTTGTGCTGCAGTCAAACATTTCAGCTCCTTGAAAACAAGTGGGAAAATGTTTCCTTCATAGCTGTTAAAAACGTGAAAAATAAACTTTATTTAAAGGCAGAACAACAAAAATCTAAACAAACTGCAGTAAATATTTTGGAGAAATCTGCTAATCTGAGCTGAAACAACATCTCTGTTTAAATTGAAAACCAAATTTGAAATATTTATTCCCTGTTTTCATTGCTTTATAGATTCTTAAATGATTTTCTGATGTGGATTTACATAATAACAGAGCAGATTTTAGTGTGAACATGTGGTACTTTATGTGTTGTGAGCACACACCCATAGAAAGTTCAATTCCTGGAGAACAGCCTCCGCTTCAGGTTAGTGTTATTGCCCAGCTCAGCGGCTCAGGTACACATTAAACAGTGGAGTTCCTTTAGCTGTGAGTTTGTGTGTTGAGTCATTTCCCTTATAGGAAGCTCTTACAGGATGTGTCACTGTGGCAGAAAAAAAACATAATTCTGCAAAAACTCACACTGACCTTGATAAGGAAAAACATCTTCCTTCTTCTCTTCTGGTGGGAATCTGCTGATTGTGATTTTTATGTTTCTACACAAAGATGTTTGTGTTGTTTTTTCTGTCATCATTACCTGCAGCCATTCTATAAAACCTCAGAGGCACTGCTGAAGCTTCATGACAGCAGAACAACTCCTCAGTTGTTCATGGTACAAATTTAGCAGAAAGGTCACATTTTGATTCCATAGCTGTCGTTCTGACATGTTTAAAAAAAGGAGTTATTTCCTATAAAAATGTTTGCGCGTTATGCATGATAGCTGAAGAAAAATGAGAAGGCTAAAAGAGTTTTTGCTTGAAAGTTCACAGATCAAAAAGCTGAAGAAAGC
Organism: Adrianichthys oophorus; assembly: GCA_036245035.1. Classification (NCBI taxonomy): domain Eukaryota; kingdom Metazoa; phylum Chordata; class Actinopteri; order Beloniformes; family Adrianichthyidae; genus Adrianichthys; species Adrianichthys oophorus. The sequence goes on from BSAI01000030.1 coordinate 10,613,484, forward strand.
AGAACCCTGATATTTATTATTTATTTAAACTCTCACAATAGAAACTCATCCATAAATGCAAATAAAAACATAAAAAACGAGACTTAACAAAACATCACTGAGATCAAATAAAATTGTAATGAACTGTCTGCATGGGAAACTATCTGCAGCATCACTTCTGACTGAATATTCTAACCAGGGTTTGTTTTGATTCCATGAACTCAAGAAACTGGGTTTCTTTCCTGAGAAATATTGCACTGAATAAATTTTGAGGTGCACTTGGTTGGGATAAATCCAAGTGCTGTTGCTGCCGTGTAGCAGTGGACACTTCGAAACAGCAGACTGGAAAGTAAGATCTCATATGCTCATCCCTGTGGCTCTGGTTGCACTTGCCTCGCTGATGCTGAAGTAGTTTCTGTAGTTTTTTAACTGCTTGTCCATCCTGAGCTAACTATTTTAAGCCAAGTTTTAATGTCAGTTTTCAGCAATTTTAGGATCGCCTACAACAATACCAAGTGCAAAACTTAAACAAAATGATAGCGCCTGTCCGAGGTGGGAGTGATTTGCGAATCACACAACCATTGAATTGAAAGCAAACATGGAATTGAAATGCCAGTTTTATATTATTGAATTGTAAATTACATAGTGCATTTTAATCTGAATTAAAATCCTACTACAATTTAAAATTCAATTGATTTTGTTTTTATTTAAAATAAAAAAAAAAAAAAATGTAAGATTGAATTGTAATGTCTTATAGTGAATTTTAAATTATAAAATGCGTTTTTAAATTGCAAGCTTGAATTTCATTTTAATTATCAATTTAGAATTGAATTATGAGTAAGCATTTTTTCTGATTCTCCGACATCAGCTTATCACGAGAATTACACTGTATTCTATAATGAAATTCATTTTCTCTTGTTTTAACCATGTGCGACCTCGTTACTCTGTTTCTGTTGTGTTGTTTGTGTTGGTTTTGTCATACTCTAAATGTATGGAAAGGCTCCAAATAAAAAAAATTAAATAAAATTACAACTAAGTTTGTTCTTCTGTCTGAATCTTTGCAATAACCAACCTGTGGGAGTATTTTTTAGGTTTTTGCTGGTACAAATGTGCTTCTATCTTCTAAACGTTTTCATTAAAAGGTGATGAGTTAGTCATTTTTTTCCATCTCATCTAAAAACAGGTTTATTACCTTCAAAACACCACAGCTGTCATTTCATATACAGCTGGAGGCTCCAGTTGGCACGTTGTGGTTTTGGCTCCTTGTCTCTGATGTGGCTGTTTTTCTGCAGAGGCAGCAGCATGATGAGGTCGGCACATTTTAAACCTCTCCAGAAGATGTTCACTCTCTGGAAGTGCTGACTAATGCTGAGCGTGGTATTTTATAGTGTGTGGAGGGTCAGTGTGTGGTTAACAGGAGTCCACACATCCCACAACATACATATAGGTGTTTTTACTGCAGCTGATCTGACAGCTGAAATCTTCCTTCTTTCTGCAGCTTCATGATTTTTTATATAACTATTGATTGCTTTTTAAATACATGTTTATTTATAAGGCACTTTTTATACCAAAAAACACAAGAACAAACACAGCGAAAGAAAAAGAAAAAAACCCTCCCCACATAACTAGAATGAAACCCCAACTGCAGATTAAACCCCCCCCACACACACACACACACATATATATATATATATATATATATATATATATATATATATATATATATATATATATATAT
>BSAI01000030.1:10615210-10746468 GCA_036245035.1 Adrianichthys oophorus
TATATATATATATATATATATATATATATATATATATATATATATATGTATATGTATATATACATATATGTATATATATATAAAGTGTTGGGTAAGTTACTTCTAAAAAGTAAATGATTACTCCACTTAGTTACTAGATCCAAATTGTAATTAAATTACTTACTCTTTACCTATTTGAAAAAGTAATTCTCTACTCGTTACTTTACTTTTTTCACTCATTCCAATTCTCAAGGAAAATTGAATTCATTCAACAGTGTGAAAAATGACACAAAGATAAGTTAGAACATATGTGGTCTATGCTACTGCTCAAAGTCAGATGTGGAAAATACTGTTACGTCTATATTCATCTCTATCAAATCTGAAACTAAGCCAGTTTTTTGGAAACACAAAGAACTATTAAATGCTCCTATGTTCATTTTGCCTGACTATATGTATTCCATTAGAATGAGTTGGTGCTTCCTGGTTTGCTTCAAATTCAGGAACTAAAGATGTAAGTTTGATGCAGCCGTCAGTCATCACTGTGTTAATTTGTTTGTGTTAAATAGAAGTGTTCATCTCTTAAACTTTCTCAGTTAAAAAATAGAACTCATGACATAAATCTCAGGCTAAAATAACCAATGATTAGGATTATGGCTAAAAAATGGACCTGCCACTGTAGACATCACAGAGAGTTCAAACAAATGTGATTCAAAGTCTGACGTCAGTAGTTAAACCTGGTTAGAAACAGACCTCTGACTATTAATACACGTCTAACTGACTGACGTAATCACACAGAAATTTGATTAGTTGCCTGAATTTGTTCCACATGAAACTGGGATGTGAGAAAGGCTACAGAAAATGCTGACTTTGTTCTGATTTCTAACAAAGTTTGGGTTTTAAACCATTTTGTCTTTGACAAAACGATGATCAAAAGCTTCAGAAGGGACTGCTCATTGTCTGACCACCACTCCTCCTCATACGCTGTTCTGACAACAGAGAGGCTGTAAATGACAGACACAAGAAAAAGGAGCCTAAGCTCTGCTTCCTGTCTGCTGGGAAAACCAAACACAGGCACAGCAGAGGAAGCAAACATGATACAGAGACGGGGCAAACAGAGAGTCCTGACGGAGAGGAATGTGCATGTGGTTTTCACTTTGGCTCTAATGGAAGTCCATTAACACCAACAGGTTGATCGTACTTGATCTTAGTCGGGAATGATTAAAGACTTTTCAGGAAAGCTTGAAACAGCAGGAGTTACTGTAAAGACCGGCGACGACCCAACATTAAACTCTTTGTTTGCTGGTGTTGTAATAACCATTCAGCCATTAAAAATCTGACATGAGTGATTTTAGGTTAGTTCACTCGCCTGTTTAAGCTCTTACATGAAATCTGAGAAAGTAATGCCAGCTGGTAAAAACCCCACGCCACTTTATGGCCCTTCATTTTGTGTTCCTGTCATCTGGGAAGTGTAGATAATGACAGGGAAACCTGTTTACGGCTCCCTGTTCAGCTACAAAGGCTCAGCAATTAAATATTTTTGGCTCCTTAATATCATAAATGGAACAAAAAAACGTATCTTCAAACAACTAGTGATCTTAATCACTGCGGAAACCTTTGATTATCAATTATTTAGAAAACTGAAAAATAGATGCAAAGTAAATGAGTTTAATACAAAATTTAAACTGGGACAGTTGTTTTGAAAGTTTGTTTTGCGGTATGGAATTATTTAAATTTAAAATAAATCCAGGAAGCATCGAAGATGAAAGACACATGATTTCATAGTGTAAGCACCAACTTTCTGCTGTTTCAGCAACAAGGAAACTTTGTTTTGGAGAACCTTAAGAGCCTATGAGATTACCTGTATTAATGGCACCTATTTAAATAAATCTGTATAAAAGACACCTGTCAACAACCTCAAACAGTCACAGTCCAAACTCCGCTATGGCCAAGACCAAAGAGCTGTCGAAGGACACCAGAAACAAAATTGTTGACCTGCACAAGGCTGAGAAAAACATCATAAGCTCATGGACCTGGAGCATTCACGTTGCTACGACGGCACCGTGGTGGCTCTTCGTCTGCCAGGTAGCCAGCTGCCTGTAGGCCAGTGGTGCTCACTAGCTCTGCCGGTCCCTGGGCAGCAGAGCTCGCTATGCTATCCATCGAGCAGCTGGCTAGCATAGCGGGCTCGATTGCTCCAGCTCCATGGCCTCTGAGACAAGCAGGCGACCTGTCCAGGGTGTATCACGCCTTCGCCCAACATTAAACAGGACAGTCTCCGGCAACCCCGTGTCTTCAGCGGGATATAAAAAAATGTATGGAAGTTTTGGACAAACATTTGCACATAGAGCAGCCATATTGGATTTTTTTTCCTACCCGCTGATCGAGTCCCTGAAAATGTCACGTGCCCAGAGCTTAGTTCGCAATTGGCTGACGTGCTGTGTCTGCTTCCCAAATTATGGCATGCCACTCAATTACCGCGCCCCACACTGCAATCAGGATCACCACAAGACCTCGGACTGACAATGTTAAGTCAGACATTGATTTAACATTTAATCTCGATGCCCCTGCCACACGATTTGCTTTCAGTGTGAATGCATCTTTACGTTAAAGTTAGCCTTGCTGATGCTAAGCTAACTTAATGTTTTATTTATTAGTGTTGCTTTATTTTGCTCCAAGCTAGCACTTATTTTTAATAGCAATCTAAAGTTACCTTAGCATAATCTTACCTTAGTATAGGCTAAAGTGTTAACATTAACTGATGTTGCAGTTTTCTGATAACACTATTACCCCAACATCTATAAGGCTTCTTTAAAGTCTTCATATCTTGACTCTTTTCAGTCTATTCATTATTAAACGTGTATTTCTGCTGCCATTCATGTAAACAAAAATCAACACAGGCTTCTTATCAGAGACGTTTTGCTCTGTGAGTATCTCTCCTGGTCTTCCCTTTTCTTCTGGTCTCTAATCAACCACTCATTGTGTCTTCAGCAAAAAATAAACACGTACCTTTCAAACGGAGACAAGTAAATGTTTGAGGAAATACAAAAAAAACTTTGGATAGAACATGTTTAGAAAGAAGAGGAATGGAGAGGAGGAAGCTTAAACTTTTGCAGTTTAGACAAATCATACATTTAAAAGAAGACACTGCAAGTTCTTCAGATTTAAGTGTTTAACCAACAATAAAGACCCCAACATTTTCTCAAACAAGCAGCATGCTGTTTTAGGAGAATGATACACATCTTTCGGGATGAACTCTTTATTCCCATTAGGAGTATTTGGAAAGGTTATAAAGAACCAACATTGTATGATATCATTTATTTGATCATTTCAATGTAGATGACCTGTACCCTTGATATGTAAAAAGTAAAAACAGGTGCTAAATGTGTGAAATCGAAGATTTTTACCTGTTCAGTAAAGATTAGAAAGTTATTCCAATGTTAGGTGTTTTGTTTGAAAAGAATCACAGTGTTGTCAAAAAAATATTTATTTGACATGAATAGAAACAATCAGAGAAAGTATGAAGACAGGAAACAGAGGACTGAATTATAGCAGCCACTGCTGAACTGTAATCTTTATGGATTTTGAAGGATTAACTGCTCAGTCAGATGCTGGTCTGACAGACAAAGCTCCCCCATCAGCTGCCCATCGCAGAAACACGACACCAATATTAAGCTTAGAGACTCAACAACAGACGGGTCCCGCTTGATCTCCCTCATACTCCCGACGTCCCAATCAGGCCCACCCATGCAGTCCAGATCAGATCTGTAACTTTCAAGTTTACATCTCTGCCTCTTGCTTTATTACAGTTATTTTTTTGGATTACTCTGGATTTAGAAAACTTTGTTGAAAATGTCAAAATACTTTCTACTTTACTTTCTAATACTTTCTATAATTTCTACTAATCACAACATAATAGTTTTTCTAAATGATTGAGTTACAATATGTCTTGATTTCTCAAAAAACAAGTAATTAGATTGTGAAAACGATCTTGTTTTTTTTTTTTATTTAAGTAGGTTTTACAAATTTAGAGATTAAAATATAAAAATTTGTTGGAGATGTGAGTCAAAAACGCAAACACAACAGTATCACTAATTGATAAACTTAATTTAGTTGTGGTCTAAGTTAGGTGCAAATTGGTCAAAGTTTATCAACCATCATCCTTTGAAAAGAACAACATTTCGTTATTTCCAAAAAAAACCTTTTTTTGGTGATTTTATTTCAGTATCTCAGGAAAACGGTTGTTGTCGTCTTTAAAATCCAGTAACTTCAGGAAAAGTCATTAAATTAAATAGTTGCTGTGAGGTTTAAAACAGCTAACCAAAGTAATGCCTTGACTAGCTATTTTATTGCCAATTCTTGTTTCTTGCTGGTGATAAATCTTTGTTGCTAATACTGTCATCTTTGTCGCTGCATCCTGCCTATAACTTGGAACTGCCGACAAATACTGTTTCCAAAAGGTTAAAGGTCAAGGAGTTATTTACAGTATGTGCAAATGTTTGATGATGTCAGTTAAATTGGGGAAAATGAGAAGAAGCCCAAACCATAAAATTTGGTTCCCGGCCAATTGATCAGTGCTACTTTGAACTGTTTGGACCTGACGCTCGAGTGTAGTTTGTAATGTTGATTGCACGGTCTTGACCGTGATAAAAAAAATTAACCTGAAGCTTTTAACTTCATTGGGGATGCGGGCTTCGACCTCGCCATTCAAGCCTCTCAGAAGCTGCTGTTTGTGTGCAGAAGCAGGTCAAAGAGTTTCAAGTTCACCAAACTCTGTGAAAATCGCTAATTTCTGTCCTTGCTTAGTGGGAGGTTCAAGAGAAAACAGATCTGTATCAGGATGGGACTCCCTAACAGACTCTCGTGTGTGTGCTTGTGTGTACACGTCTGCTTGCACAACGTTTGCTCGTGTTTATCTCGTATCCTCGGCAATCTGCAAACAGGCCGGCTGGAATAAGAGCAGTGAATGACCCACATTCAGGTTAGAAGGAGAGTTCTTAAAGCAGAGAGTGGAACGGGGATCTACTGCTGACTGAACTCATGCCGTTGGACAAAATAAAAAACACAAAAACTGTTGGTATATATAGTCTACCTGCATAAAGTCAAATCTATTTTAAAGTTGAATAGACTTTAGTGACTGTGTTTGCTGTTGTTTTTTATGTCTGACTTTACATAAGAGTTACCCTTATCTAACAAATGTTTGAAACTGGAGTCAGGATGGATGTGAGGGATTGTTCTGGCGAAGCAGAAAAGGCTCATCGTGTCATTAAATCACATTTATTTGATTAAACTCTGAGTCTGTTCATAATTCTGTTATTGTGCTGCAGAACTGTCTGTCTTCAGCTGCTTTTTTATCCTGTTTGCTTCTTTAACACAGTTCAGCTGAAAATAAACAACTGCTTTTAGCAAAAGCTTTTCTGCATTACAACCGTGCTGGTCCTTGAAGCATAAATGCCATCAAAACAGCTTTTAGTGTTTTATTTTGACACTTAGTTGCATTTGTTAGAAAAGGTCTGTAAAGCTTTACAGAGTTATTATCTCTATTTGTTGATATTTAATATTTTCATATATTTATTAAGAGGTTTTCCAACTTTTTTATTTCTAAACTTCACTGTAGAGTCTTGCTGTCAGTCTTAATTTCAAAATAAAATTCTATCATGTTTGACAACTCGGTAGATGTGCCAGCATTGACACCTTTAGCAAAAGTAAACGCCACAGTATGGCTCCATCGTCCTCCCATTTATTCAAAGATTCGCAAATGTTTCAACACAAAAACACTTCTTTGACTTCAAAGTAAAAGCATGAATCCTTAAAGTCTGAGTTTTACAATTGATGGCAATAAAATGATGAAAGTGTCACATAAATTACGGCTTAATGCATGATTTACATAGTTTACATAAAATCTGATTGATGCTTCAAGCATCAAAGAGAAAGTTTGAACTGAAACAATTTACAAACTTTAATGACATTACTACAAAGTTGAGCCAAAAATAAAGTTTGTCCTTTAGATTTTTTTAAGGTAATTGTACCTGTACTGTTCATGCAAAGTCCTAGTTTATGTGTGTTTATCTGTAATCAGCTGAGTCAACAGTTCTGACTCGTTTACAGCCACAGTCAGTGGACGTGTGGTTCTTCTCAGATACTGGAATGTTCTTTGCTGTACTTCATCATTTCATGAAGTTTGACCGCAAAACCAGGGATTAGGCAGCTTAAAGAAAGTCCTAATTCCTTGTCTTCTACAACATAGTTGTGATTACTCAATCCTAGCAATTTGTGTTAGTTATTTGTTCATGTGAACTGTTCAGATGACAGATGAAGAATTAAATGAGAGAAGAATTACAAAATCTAAATCTTCTGCTCTGAAGGGAATCTGTCTTCAGGTGTTTTAGGTTGTTTATAAAATATAAACTGAGTAAAAGTATTGCTAATGAAAAAGAAACTGAAAAAAACAGAAGTTTCTAAATGTTTCAGAAAACGTGCAGATATCATAAGTAAACTTTGACCAATCACATGAACATGCACTCGTGTAGATCTACATCGACATTAACGATCGTTGCTGTTCTTCCTGTATTGTAAATGACAAGGAAAACGTCTTATGGTTTGCCGCTCTCTCGATCAGACACTTAGTTTCAAAGACCATGTCAAAAAGCAAATCTCTGGGGCATCAAGTATATACTTGAAGGCAATGATCAACCCTCGTTTTTTGTACTTTATCACATCCTGGTCTCAAGCATCTAAAACTGTTCCAAAACCACTTGAATCATTGTACAAAAGTAACCTGAAGATCCATGACAAAAAACCACGGCACCCCCATCACTGTCATGTACTTGCTAACTATGGTATTCTGAATATGGAAAACTCGATCAAATATTTAAATTTGTGCTTACTTCATAAAATTATTTATGATGCATTTTCTTGATCTGGTGCTCTGCTCTCTGTTTCTGTGAAAATGCTCTGATTGCTTTATTTTTCCTTTTGAACTTTATCACATTGTCCCATTCTGTTGAATTTCAACTAATTTAATTATTTTGCTTTTACTCATTCTTACTTTACTGTTCTTACTGTGGTAGGGACTACAGGCGGAAATTAGTAACATTTTGCTGGCACAAAACATCTTTTTGTGTTTTATCAATGTTGTCCATTCTTTTGGATAAATAAACTTTAAGCTCTTTAGCTCAGCGTCAGTGGCTTGATGCAACAATGTGCAAATGTACAAATGGATCCAATGAACACTGGAAAAATTAGCTGAAAAATGTCTGCACATATTTGTTAGCGCTTGAAAAGATGTCAGATTGAATCAAAAGATAAAAGCAAAGGAGTCTACATGAAGCTGAGGTTTCCTTTTCAAAGTCCATCATTCTATTATTTTTTCTTGAGTATTGTCCTCCATTGCATTCTTTGAGTTGTACCAGTTCAAAGATCTGCTTCTCAGAGTCCTCCCTCTGACACCCCCACATCAACAGCCAAGCCCCCCTGCCCCACAGCTTCAGTGTAACTCACACCGCTATGGTTACTCACCCGAAGCCTTCACCCATCCCTTCACCGCCTCCAGCCTTTGATCTTTGGGTCTTTTTTCTATCAGGGTTAGGCTCTGGTCTTCTCCCAGGAAAAAGCAGGATACCTCCAAACACTTAAATTGAGACCATCTGTGTTAGACCAAAAACAAATCACAGGAACCGGCTCGTTACCCGGTTAAGGGGCTCGTCTGGGATTGTCATGAACAGAGATACGGTGCCTGAGGGAACCTAAAAGTCCAGTTGGACAACACCTGCTAGTTTAGCAGGAGAACGTCCACATACACACTTAAGCACACTCATAATGAAGGGTTCAAAGACCCCACAGTGAGCTGCAACACTCTAAACTCTGTTTCCTTTGGTGTCAATTATCCAAGTTGTTTCCTCATCAACCTTCAGGCAATTTTTGTGTAATTTATGAGTTTATTTGGGAGCACAATGTAATTATTGTGTCTTAATGCACCCAAAAAACCTCAGTCTCAGCTTTTGATTCATTCATTTAACTGTTGATACTTTGGGAAATTCAAAGATGAAAAGGTTCTTTTTTAGAGCAGCTGATGTTATAAATCTGCCTCACAAACCTTAGTCCCACTCAGATCAGCTTTTGATCTATTCCCAGTTATCTGTTAAATACGATTATGACTTTTTAAGTCCAAAAGCAAAAAAACTGTGTTGTTTTCTAGGACTTACTTTCTGCAGAGCTGCAGGACTTCGTTAGAAATTCACCTCTGAGTTGTGGGCGGGACTGTTAGCGCTCTCTCCCTAGTTTACAGCCACTCACAGCCCCAACCTAACATTATCAGTGCAACAACAATGTTGAGAAATATTGGAGCTATCCAGACGTACAGTTTTGATCCAGATTCCAAAACTGAGACGTACGTGGATCTATTTGTCTGCAAGTGGATGCATCAGAATGGGGCAGAGCACAGAGTTTGTGCCATTTTGTCCCATCATACTTTCTGTCACAATTACAATATTTATTTTAACAAAATATTTTTGTCTGCTAATGATTCACAATGGTTTGAATAATGACAGACTCAGAAGTGCAAATTGAATCTTTTCTTTGTATATGTCCTCTATCATGAGGAAAAAATGTTAAATCACATTTTTTTTCAGACTAAGTCTTTAACGTGTCTTAGTTTGTAGTTTAAACTGTAATGACGCTGTAGTTTTCAGAGCAGTCGGTCTAAAAATGTGTTTGTTATGATGACATCTGTTGGTAAAACTATGAGAAAAGAAACATTTTCTGAGTGACAGACATTTATTTTTCTCTTAAAAGTATTTTGAAATTTGGACAAAGAAAAATCAAGAACGGTTTTTAAGTTTTTTTTTTTAAGGAATTATCCTAAATTCTTAACTTGTCATAAACTACAAATCTCATCTGACATACAAACTAAATAGTGTGACCTTAATTCATCTGTTTAAATTAAAACTTTATTTTTGTTTTAGATTCTGATCGTTACTGAATGTCTGGTTTGTTTAATCTGGTGAAACCAAATTTCCGACATTTAATTCTGAACCTGTATGGGGGTTAATGGTGCCCCAAATCTCTGAGTCTGTAAGCAAACAGAACCATTAACGTCTTTCACAAACCCTTCAGTCGAGGTGGGGGCTTTTCCTGCCTAAAGTACCTGTTTACTGCAGGTTCCCACCTTTTAAGTAGTTATAAAACACTCAAATGCACAGAGCTCCTGCCTTTTCATTCGACTGCAGACACACAAACACACACCTGTGTACGACCCGCACACTCTCTGCTGCAGGAGATCAGGGAGGATCAGTCGTGGAGTGAGGTCATCGGAGCTTAAGGGGAATTCTTAACGTTGCTCTCTGTGTCTTTTTCTCTGCGTTTGCGTATTTAAAGTGTGTTGTAAATGAGACACATTCCTCAAAGTATGACCTCTCACAAGAACACCCCCCCCACACACACACACACACACACACACATGCAAAATGACGTAAGCTTTTACGTTAACACTTTAACCTTATTTACGAGTTAATCCAGTTTTGTGCAATATGTGCCAGGTCATAATTGACCCGTAGCACCACAAATGTTTAATTTTTTAGCAACTTTTAGAATTTACTAGAATGGTGAAAAATAAATTTGTTTTGTTTAGATATTTCTGTCAAAGGATTAGTTGAAGCCTCGTTCCAAAAACGGGTTAGTTTTGACCCAAACACAAAACAAATGTGAATTTTATTAGTAGCAGTTGTTTTGGTTTTACAGATGTTTACAAAGTTGTGTTGATGACTGTTTGCATCTGCAACACAAAACTACTTTTTACCTCCTTCCTGTCCCTTTCAAAATTAGCTTTCTGTTTATCAGTGAAGTTTTTGATACAAATGACCGAATTTATTTCTCCAGAGAACCATTTTCTTCCATGTTAGCATGAACTTTAAACATTGACATCATCGCTGTCTTTCCTTCTGTGTGTCACAGGTTTTTTGCATTAATGTTTAACTGTTTAACTGTCAGTCTGTTCAATATTAACCAAAAACAAAGTCGTTTTTTTGTGTGTTTTTTTTTATATCCTACATAACATTGATGCATACAAATGTTTAAATTAACAAATGACAAAAGAAAAATTAAACTTAAAAAAGTCACCCAGAATTTTCCAGTTTTTCCAGCTTTACTCCAGTAAACTTATCAGGTTCAATGAGTCAAAGAATTCATGTAAAACGGCAGGACAGCAAATCGACTATTTTTCAGCACTTCTCGGTTCTGGTTGAAAACAAACCATTATTACTACAAGACATTGACTTAGTTTTTTCCTGTTTTTCTCTGCTTGTTATCACTTTGTGTGCAGCTTCTCCCTCCATTTGTCACCGACATTAAATTGAATCTTCGTCAAACCAGCTGCAGGTTTGTGGGAAATGTTCAGACGAGGGTTTGAGGGCCTGTGAACATTTTCAAACTGCAAAGTAGAATTTAATAAGGAGAGACGGTTTGACTCGACGGACTGGAAACCCCAGGATGAAGCAACAAGGAGCTCTGATGCCCTCAGCAGCTCAGGTTCAACCTCCGCTCTGCAAAACACTGAAGACCCACTCTGATAACAAATTAGGTTTTTAACATCTTGCCACATCTTGTGGCATTTTTCTGACGATGGAGGACATATTTAACGAAAATTATGCTTAAAATTACATTTCTGAATATTTCTGTATTCAAGTTATGAATCAAGAGGAGTTCTGTTTGAACAAGATTGTATTTGTGACGTAGGCTGGCCGTTCCCTTCTGATGCACCCACTTATTGACCTTTAGACCCATATACGTCTTTGTTTTCCTCGTCCGAGCTGGAATCTGTTTCTAAGCTACATTTTTTGTTGCTCCGCTAATGTTTGGTTGGGGGAGTGTGTAAACAAAGGAATGATGGGATATTAGCGCAGGCTTACTCCCAACAGTACTGCCCACAACTCAGCTGTGAATTTCTGATGGACTCCTGCTGCTCTGCACAAACTTTGTCCTACAAACCACACATGTAGAAGTAATAGGATTTCTGCTTTGTACTAAATTAGATTTCTGATGATAAAATAGTACTTTTACTCAGTTACATTTGGCCCTAACTGTTTTTCTTTGAGGCTATTGTACCACTTATCGTAAAGATCAGTATTAGGTAAATAATTTGAACGTTGTTGGGATGTGAAGGACGTTTGAATCTCAGGAAGACGACAGTCTTGTTTGTGAAATTTGGAAAGCCTCAGTCATTTATGGGGGTCGGGCTTCAATGAAGAAAACACTTGAATATCATAAATACATTTGTTTTTTAGAATATCAAATATTTATAAAAACATCAGAAAAAAATGAAAGTTTTAGAATTTTAACTGCATAAGTTCAGTACTGTTACTGTCTACTCTTTTGGATAATACTTTTTTACTAGTTGGGAATTATTTTTTTTTAAGTACTGCTACTTTTGCTGGAGTTCCTATTTTTGGATGCTCGCCTCAGCCTGATTGATGCACATTAGCAGGAGTTTGCTGCGCTGGAATGTCAGTAATGTTTAACTGGACCGGCTCCAGGCCAGAACGGCCGGTCGGCAGATTAAGACCCGTGACCACACAGCTCTCTGGGAGTGTGCAGACGTGTTTAACTTTACAGGTTTTTTTCTGAATATAGAACAATACAATCCAATCCTAGAATCCTGTATGTGTTGATAGATTTCCTAAAGATTTATTCCCAGATAGTCAAAGTAAAGGCCTAAATTTAAAAAAAGCTCTCCACACTAACATGAAGGATTTTTAATTAAGTCCACGAGTTTTCCCACTGATGCAGAATCGCCACGGCAACCACAAAGTTTACCCAAACTTTACAAAAGGAGGGACATCTGCCTCGTTATAAAGCTTTACCTTTGATCAAGTCATGATAAAAAGTATACTGTGGTTTGTGAGTCAGTACTCAAGGATCAAGCTAAAAATAATATAGGGCACTGGTGGAGACATTTTTTATGACCTTCCAACTATATGAACTTATACCAGGAGGCTCCACTCGTTTGAAAATCCCTGTATGGCTTCTTGTGTGTCTCAGGATGAATTTTAAGCTTCTTTTCATGGCTTTTAGCAATTCTTTCTTAATGTTACATTTACTTTGACCACATGGGCCCTTGTGGAGCCCTAGGGTTCCTTCAGCCGTGGACTTTTAATTGTTAGCAGAGATAAAACAAGAAGCCACATCTGTGAAAAAGCCTCTCTGAAAGACTGAAGGCCACAGAGAAGGTCAAAACATGTATAACACCCACTTTTTACTAATGTTGACCTGTTTGCTTATTAATACTTTTACAATTTTTTGGTTGTGTTTTAAATATTTGCCTAATTATTATCAGCTGTTGTTTTATGCAGTTGGTTTTATTTAGCAAGCTTAATTTTAAAGTGACACTTGTTGAAAACTTTTTAAGATTTTCTATAATTTATATTGATTTTTAGTGGTAATTGTCACAAAAAATAAGAACTTTAGGGGTAAAAAAGTACTAATGATGAATAAAAAAAAAGGTTTAGACTGTAAAATACTGCATAACTTTTGTCATGAGTTGTTATCTAATGAATCATGTGGGTCAAACAAGGGTCAACAATGGTTGCTATGTAAAATTCTAAACTGTACAATGATGTAGAGACACCAAAATTGGTACACATGCTTATCATGCCTTGATTCATGTAAAACTGTATGGTTGCTATAGTAATTAAAAATTTTATTCAGATGTAGAGACACCAAATTTGGTACATATCTTTACTAAGTGTTGATGATTAGCCTTGATGATTATAAAACTATAGTTTCTATAGAAAATTGCAGCCTGTAAGAAAGACGGTCTAACTTGAGGTTTGGTTTTATGTGAAAGGTTGTCACCAGGACATTTGGAATTAAAAGGCCAATGCTGTGCTGTAATTAACCCAAGCAAAAAAGTACAGAATCTGGGAGAGATGGAGACATACAAAGCTCAGCGGCTCCTCCCACAGATGCTTGACCTTTACAAATGCATCTCCATTAAAAAGGAAATTCTACGGCCCCTAAGGTTATGGGTATGGGTATGAGGGTGTGAGATGTGTTGACAGATAGCATAGTTACAACAGAAAACAATCTTACAGAAGTTATCTAATGTTTGTTGCAAAAGTTTAGACAAAGTGGAAAAGTTCATGAGAAGGTTGGACAGCATTTTGTGTTTTTGGGTTAATGTATTTTGAACTAAACAAAAGGAGAAATGTGGACTATGTGCCAGCTTATCAATGCACTTTGTGTGTGTTCTGGAGGGATTTCTGCTGTTTTTCAAAATCACAGATTTGGGTTTGGCAGCTCCTGAAGTTTCATATTCATCTGTGGTCTCTTTCTGACCTCCTTGGCTTTAAATTATAGCCTGTTTGCCCAGAAATCTGTGGTCTTAAGCGGAGTTGTAGCAGCGGGTTCAGCTTGATTTGTTGCAGCTGGACCAAACGTTTGACTGCAGCTGAACCTGCTTTGCTGATATTTATGGGGTTTTTTAAAGGCTGGTATCAGAGTGAAACCTTTAAAATCCTGTTCAGTGGGGAACACTGAAGAAAGTGGCTGAAATGGGGAGTAAATTAAATTACCCCACTTCTGAGTAACAGTTTCCATTTGTTGGCCCATGAAAAAGCGATATAAAGCCTTTTATGTAACGCTGGAGGATCTGATTTTTTTTTATGTGCGCATAAACCGAACAGTCAAGTTACCTCTGACTTAAACCTGATGTAAAACATGCCTTTAGGTTTTATGAAGCCGAATGACGACAGCAGCCTATTATGGAGACACTCCTGTCGTAATAAATCCAAAGCTCTAACTGGATGTTTCGTTGTAAAAAAAAAATAACGTTGGTGTGTCAACCAGAAGCCTGTTCACACATGAAGATGCAGTTTAACAGAGTTTTGTGTCTAAATGTTTTAAGAAGAGAAATTGTTTTTTCTGCTAGTGTTGTGGAAAATAAAAAGCTTATGTTCTGTTTTCAGAGCAGAAAAAGGAAATCCACACTAAAATGATAAGAATGCAGTTTAAAATGTCAAACTTTACAACCTGAAAGTTCTTGTTTTAAACCAGAACAAAGAACTCTGTTCTTTGACTACAGCTTTCAGGTTATGAAGACCTTTGAGTTAAAGCTGCTTTCAGAGCAGATTTATGGTGGCCGGATCGATTCCCAACAGGGTTCTTTTTTTTTTTGTCTGAAATGGTTCAAGTGTTCTTCCATGAGTCCCTTTTTTAAGACCTTCTCAAGGACCCATGAAGATGGTTTTAATAATTCTCCGAACTCAGTTTCCATCCATCATCCATCCTTCCTACAACCATCTATCAGGCCATCAATCCATCCATATATCAATGCATCCAGCCAGCTATCTTGCCACCTATCCATCCCTCTGCCCTTCCATCTATCCATCCATCCCCTGAACATCCATCCATCAATCCATCCAGTAAGTTGGGTAAACTCACCTGAACTCTGCAAATCGAAGAAGTGAACCCAGTCCACTTGTAAACAGGTGATGTGAATACAAACTATGTGGAGATCAAAGAAGCTAAATGAATTAAAAGTATTATAAGTAGGAAAACGAAGAAAAAACACATCTGCAGTGAAAATATGAATTAAGTTTCTTTTATTGCACATTTCTCAATACATCTCGTTCACCCCCAGACATTTCTTCCTATAAAATGACTGTAAAGACAGACACTCGTGTTGTGACTTGTTGGTTTGAAATTTTCAGAATCAGGTTTGCAGATATAAAGTCCCGCCAAAGCCTGGTTTTAAAGAATTTTTTTTAAATGGTCAAAAAATGTGTCAGTTGCTGGAACAAACACAGAAAAGCCATTTTAGATTTCAGGTGATGACACCCCCCAGTCATTCAATAAACCACACCTTTTTGTGCAGTTTGGATCTCAAATGTAAAATAAAAGGGTTATTTTTAATAGAAATGTCATGTTATTAAAAAATAAGCACAGACACAGATTTGAAAATTTGAAACCTGTCTGTTAATTCAGTTTTGGAAGCTGCAAAATCAGCGACGAATGGCCTGTCTGCTGTTGCTTTCTCCTTTTGAACTGGCAACAAACAGAAGGTCAAAAAGATGCTTCTTGGCTTTTATTGGTTTTATTGTTCTGCTCATTTTAATCAAACTAAAAGAAAAAGTATGAAGATTAAATTTACGTCAGACATTTGTGACTATTTTTGTTCATTTCTTTGTTTTCCTCAGGTGTAAATGATCTTCACAAATATGAAATGGCGGTTTTTTCTTCTAGTTTGTTTACATTTCTCTCCTTTTTTTAAAGCTTGATTGCATCTGGATTTGAAAATTATTTCATTCAGCTTCAGATCATTTGATTAAGAACATGGTATTGTCCAAACAGAAGGTTTACACAACCGCAGACTGACTCAAACCAACAAAGGTGTTCATGTGACACCATTTTGTCAGTCGAAACATCAAGAAAGCATTGCGGCTTTAAGGTGGATGTCTTTTAATGTCTGCTGTTATTTCATTAAAGCTTGGAGTGAGATCATCTGAGCAGAAAACCGAAGAAATGTTCTGAAAGAACATTTGCCCCAGGCCACCTCTCAGATAAGCTTTGAGAAACCATGCAGGAGCAAGCGGAACATTGGTGAACATCTTGGGTAAAATAGAAACCTTTCAACCGCAGGTACTTTGACTCAGGAGTTTTTGAACATCCATCATGTAAAAGTTCATCTGACTCAGAGATATAAATCAGAAATAAAAGCTTTTGTGCTTTTATGTCAACAGTTCCACCCAAACAACTAGCTTAAATTGCTCTTTGTAATTAAAATCACTGGTGAATGGTGCAGTCCGGCAGCAGTAGCTATTAAACCCCTTTGGCGGAGAAACTTTGGAAAACTAGCATTTGTTTGCTGCCTGTTAATCAAGGTAAGAAACAATTTGCTTATTTACTGGCATCTCAGCACATCTGAGCTGCTTTGCAGGGAATAAGAGTTTTAGACTCAAACTGCAGAAATCTACTCTCTAATTTGGGTTTTAGGCGGGTCATTTTACATTTTTTGGTGTTGTGCAATCAAAAGTGTTTTCAATGGACGTTCCCATTAAGAAACACAAATCAGCGTACAGGATTTTTGATTTTGTTCTCTACTTTTAAATCTTAACCAAATTTTCAACACTTTACCAAAGCACATCTACCAGTACCGGTTTGCTCATTTTTGTATTATTTTATATCAACTTATTGTGATTTTCTGGTCCAGTTTTGATCATTTTACAAAAAAATGTTTAGTGACTTCACCTGTAAGGTTTATTGTTGCTTTTCACTAAACTATTTTAAAGTTTTGTGATTTTTTTTTTTTGGGTGGTTTTGCCGCTGTTCCTGCTGCCTTGGTGTTGTGTTTCAACCCTCTTGGCAAAAAGAAAAGTCCTGTTAAACATGAAAAACAAGTCGTCTTTTCTGAGGAAAAAGAGTTTTTTTTTGCAGTTGACAGGTGATTGTTCAGTCAACCTGAAAGTCTGGGCATCGCTCTGAGCTGAATAAACATCTAATCAGAAAACCAATACAAGAGAACTGAAAAAACTAGTCTGAGACAAAACGGAATAGCGTTCACCATGGAAAGTTTTGCTTTTTTTTATTTACTTGTGCTGCTTTAGTGATTTTATGGCATCTGCTCATGTTTGTAGAGCATCATTTGTGTCATTTGTAATTTTCCGTTTTGTATCGTATAACAATATTGTTTTTTTTTTTACTCTTTAGATAAGGCTGGTATGTTGAATTTGTAAGTCTTTCTAAATATAAAAAGAATATTTTTCTTTTATGTTCTTGATTGATTGCATTCACTTGAAGGTTTTTTACCTTTTATTTTTTTCTCATTTGTTTTTTTTTTTTTTTGCTTTGAGTATAAAAATTACAACTGAAGAAAACCTTCTAAATTAGAAAAAAAATCACTAATTTTCCTTTTAATTAAACAAAACATCCATCATTATCCTTCACGTTTGTAAAACAATTTATTTTCTGTTGCTAGTTTTAAATGGACTAATAGATTCTGATTGGCTGGCAAATTGTCTTGGGCGGGAAGACTTGAAATGTAAGTCACTGATTGGTTGAAATGTTTTTTTTTTTTGACGGGCGGGGCTTTACTGTAGTTGGCAGGCTGTCACCGTCATTGAACAGAGTACCGGGAGAGGCGATGGGAGGCTCACGCGGATTTATACAAGTTTCTTTTGAATTCTGCTAATTATTTCGAGTTTACGGATCAGTTTTTTTTTTCTTTTTTTTTTCAATTGGTGACGGAAACACTTCCGCTAAAATAATTTTTGGCTTTAAGAAGCGAGAGCGTTGACGAAGTTTGGGGCATGCCGGCGGAGTGACGGGCGCCGCGGGAGGGAGACGGTCGAGCGGACTGGAAGGAGGAAATCTCCCCTGAGTTTGTTGACACCGAAGCCGCACGGGTTTTTGTGAGGAGTCGGCGGCTGGATGTGACCTTTTCCAGACCAATGACGTGGAACAGCACGATGAGCAGCGGCTACAGCAGCTTGGAGGAGGACTCCGAGGAGTACTTTTTCACGGCCAGGACCTCCTTCTTCAAAAAACCCCCCGGAAAAGCCACCGAGGGAAAGGTAAGCGGGGAGTGGCACGCGGCTGGGGGCGCGTGACGGCTTTCATGCTTTTAGATTGTAGTCGCCCGCTGGAACAAGAGGAATGACCTGAAAAAAGAGTCACCAACGAATGTTTTATCTCAATTTCAAACGGTTTCCATTTAAATTTTCTTTAAAATAAATAAACGAACTCAGCTTGTTTAATTCTTTTCAACATAAAAGCCTTGTATCTTTCAAAAACAGCATCAAACTTCTCAAATAGTTTATATATTTTTAGTTTTAAAGTTATTCCGCAAACATGATCGCATATACTTAAAACATAACATAAAATTACATAAAATACATTGTTTTGACATGTATGCTGTAATATGTATCACATTGATATATATATTTTTTTATTTCACTAGAGACTAAATATTCATACATAAAATGTACTTTACTGGTTGATTTAGTTGCAAATATTTGCATTTTCGCTATACATTTTGCTCTAGAACGGGTTAATTGCCTTTGAGTATTTGGCTCCTGTTTAATACAAAATAAACTGCAAAAAAAGGACTAAATGCTGGATTGACATAAGAAAATGAATGCGAAGAAACCGCTTCAGTGCATTGGGAGTCATGGACTCTCATATGTTGCAGGATGCCTGAGCCCAGCCCTTCTCCAGGAGCCTCCAGGTCTCCAGATGGGGGCGTGTTTCAGTGCAGAGCATGTGGCGTGGGGTCCAGGCTGCTGTGGGGTGGTTTCTCCACATGCCTGCAGTAATTACAGCTGCTGTGGGGACAAAATGTGTGGCACTTCTCTGCGATGGTGAAATGCGTGGGTTTCCAGAGATTAGACGTTTATTTATATTCATCTTTGAGTGGCGAATGGGACTCTTCACTGGTCACCTTAAAGTTCTGGTTTCTCACCAAAAGCTTTTTCTGGACAGATATGTTTTCCAAATCTTCATGAATCAAACACATTTTTGTCCATGATGGATTTTTTTTTTTTTACTGATTTATTTTTTGGTTAAAAAAAATTTAACATTCAACTTTGTTTTCTTTATAATAAGCAAAAAAAAATTTTTGCTAAAAAACAAGTTCACTTCCCTCACAGCGGAAGTGTTTTTCTTGCGTAAATGTTTTTTGTCCGTTTACTCCTCCAGACATTCATCTGGAAAACAGAACAGGTTCATGTTTGTTTGAGGGGCAAAAGGGACGTTTTCTGGTGAAATTTTTAGTCTTTTTTTTTTTTTTTCTTCTTCCTTTTTTGGATCGACATGCAGTTTGTTCAAGCCTGGCTCTCAGAATTAAAGATGTTTTTTGTGAAGTGCAAACAGGGAGGAGAAATGGTTGGAACTTCAAAGGTCGTTGTGTTGAGTGAGGAGTTTCTCTTCCGGGCCTCACAGTCTCAGCTGCTCTCGGGCCACTTTTTTAGTGAATGGTGTTTCTGTCAGGAGAATGTCATGCTGACCAATGTGTCACATGAGTCCAGCCCCTCCCCCTGCATGGACAAGCATGGACACATGGGCAAGGGTGGACAGCAAAAGCTGCTCATCTTCAGATGGAAACTTTCGATTGTTTTGTTAGATTTGACTTTAGAATTCGAGGGTCTTTAGGCTTTAATCAAAATTTGGTGACGCTTGCTTGGAGCTGTGGTTTCACGTCAGCCTGGGGTTGGGGTCTTTTCGTAGATGGAGGTCAGCTGCCGGTTGTTCGCTCTTCAGCCGACCGTGGAAAAAGGTCAAGTTGCTGTTTGACTCAGACACGTCTCCAGAATTTTATTTAGAAGCTTTGAAATCATCTAACAAATTGCCTGGAAACTATCTAGTATGAACAGAATATTCAAGTCAGTAAATGCATCATGGTTGATTCAGGGGATGTCCAGTTGCAAAAGAGATTAGAGAATAACTTGTGAAAAAAGAAATAAATTCAAAGATTCTGAGATAACCTTACATAATCTAGTCATCAGAGTAGGTCTTTAAAATCACTCCAAGGCCAAGTTGATCAAATTTCTTCAGAATCAGGAAGTTCAGAGACTTTAGTTTGCTTTTTGTTGGAGTCGAATCTGAAATATATTTTGGTCATAAATTAATTTTATGAATGAGTCATAAACAAAAGATTGTTCAAATAGCAGCAAGACGGTCTTCCAGAACTCTGATTCTCCAGCCAATACTGATCTCCATCTGCTGACTTTTGATTTTGGTTGTTGTTTTATGGGAGTCACCTCAATAAAATCTTTGTGAAAAATTAACCTTATATGGTTTTGTTATCAGACTGGGACAAGAGGGTGGCCCATATAACACATGCAAGTCAACTGCGAAGAGAATGCATGTCATTACGACATGCGTCTCTCCTCTTTAAACTGTTAGTTTCATTATGAGGCTTTATGTTTACACATCGGTGTGCAGTAACAAAATGAGAACTTTCTGAAATTATTTGAATAGTAGCTACTGAAGTAGACTTTGTCCACGACCTGTTAGCATCTGAAACACTGCAATCCAGTAGTTTATTTTGTTGACTTGTAGATCAAATAAATTATTCTCAGTTCTCACTCTTATCTGTGTTGTATTTCTTGACTGCATATCAGAACTGGACTGAGTGACTGCCACCAAGTTCACACCTGATTGTTGAGAGTGGTAGCCAAAGAAACCGTAACTCAGACTGACTTTGATCAGTGGTCTGGTGGCATCCGTGTTGTGAAAAATGGCGACTGAATTTGCTTTGTTTGGTTGGTGCTGGTTGGTCTGATCTCCAGAATAAAAGACTCTCCAGACCTAAATGTAGAAGTAACGCCCCCTGCTGGTGTGCTAAGCACAAACAAGGATTTGATTTTGGTGCATTGCTGCAGCTACGTCATGTAGATTTATATAAATATGATTGAACACACAGGAAGTCTACAACAATGACTCAAAAAGCTAATCCTTGGAAAATTTCAAATTAAAAGATTTGAGAAGTTTTGTCAGCACCTCTGTCATTTGTCTAAAGGGATGCAGAAAAAAAATCACTTCATGTTCCACCGCAACTGGAAAAAACATTGACAGATTTCATCCTCTGAAATCACCAAGATGTTGAGGATTTCGCCATGTTGACTTCAAAACATTCTGTGACTGTTCTTTTACAAAGTCATCATGACAACAGCACAAAATACCAGACATTGCAGTGACTAGAAGTTTCAATTGGTGCATATTCAGTAAAACTAGAACACAACTTCCTTATGTAATAAGGTCTAATATAAGAAAAAGATATTAATTAAAAAAAGTATTTTTCGTAAGCACCACCTTAAGGCCATCTGTGTTTTTAATAAAAACTTTTACGGCTCTGAAACTTTGGCAAATGTAACTTAATTAAATAGACATACTTTATTTGAAAGTCAGTAGAAACACCATAATCTTATAACCTTACAACCAATAACCTTGAAAAATTGATTTTCTAAAAGTTTGAAAAAAGACATTGTTTTACAGGAATTTAAAAAAATGATTTGATGTGATAATAAATCATGTACATCATATTTTTTTTACTTCATACATAAAGTCTCTTTTAAACTGTTTTTTCCTCAATTTTTTAAAAAGTTTCTATTAAAACGTCTGTATGTCCGTCTGCTAAATGTTATATTTACTAAAATGTTGGACTTGGTTTCAAAGTTTTATGAAACATTGAACATTCTCTTTGATCATTTATGTCTAGAAAATATTTTCTTATTAATAAAGTTTCTTTATTTTAACATGAAATGTTGGCAAAAACAATTACGCCAGTCATTCAGCATTAAAAGTTGCTCCTCTATTTCTGCCTGCTGTCAGCTTTCATGAAAACACATGAAGCAATAATTCTAGCATGCATCTTTCCATTAACCATATGTGGCGGCAGCCCCTCCATAGTAAATTCCCATAAATCTGCTTATGATTTCTCTGCAGTGACCGCTCCTTGCTCAGATTCACAGCTGGAGCTCCTCTCTGATTACAAGAGGAGATTCCTCAAGCCGTTTGAAGAGCTCTATGTAAATTTGGGTTTGCCTTTCAAATGAGTTTAAGAGTTCTTTGAGTTCTGTTGGAGGATAGATTTGTTAATGGCTCTTTCCCAGATTCCCCCTAAACCATTTCTGCTTCCTGTCAGACCAGTATTTATTTCCTGGTTTCTGACGCCAACAACCTTTTTAGCTATTTTTAAAACAAGAATTTAAAATCAACACGGGCGCTTTTGTTTCCTGAAGTTACCATGGAGCTTATCTCCAAGGACTCTTGATAGACAGACTGACGACCACAACAACAGATCTTATCTTCTTTTTCTGTCCCTCACAGTCGAGCCGTCTTTAAGCTTCATTAACAGCACAAAGAGATTAACAAAGGCTTTTCTTTACAAATTAATACCAAATAGAACTTCATAAACTGTGTGGAAAATCATGCTTTGAGTGTTTTGACATCTTCTTGTAACCTTTTTTCTGATGTTGGAGGACATGTATAAAAACAATAGAGCTTAAAATTGCATTTCTGAGTATTTATTTTTGTGAGGGGCTGTGAACTAGTGGGAGACCATGTACACAGAGAGCTCTCAGCAGTGGTGAAGTGAAAGGGGTCACGGCCCTGCCCACAACTGAGAGGTGATTTCTAATGAACTCCCACCGCTCTGCAGAAATTATGTCCTAGAAAACGACAGTTTAAAAAAAATTTTTTGCCTAAATCATCATCATCATAATTAAAAGACCACTGGGAATTGTTTAAAATGGATCAAAACATGATTAGACTGGGACTTAACAAATGTATTCATAAAAACCAAAATGACCCTTTGACACTCTTATGCTACCTTCACACGGTGCATGTGTCTCGCATTCAAGAATGCACAAAATGGGCTTTCTTGAATGTGCCTTTAGCATATGTTGTTCACACTGGACTGTCATTACCCAATACTAGCGCATGTACTCACAGTTGGGAGAGATTTGGTACAAAATGTCAAAGCAGTTCAATCCTGGTGAATCTTGCTCCAGGCTTTTTATTTCTCATATAAGAGTATAATCATACCATTCAGAATTCTGAATACTACTGAATTCTGAGGTTCTAAGTTCTTGATTGGTCAAAGTTCAACTGGTTAACTTTCAATGTGTGCGTAATGGCTGCACGTTGAGCACAAAATCTGACTTAAAAACTTACGTAGCGAGACATGAATGTGAGTTTTCAATGCAGAAGCTTTAAAGGCGCATACACGTGTGTGTACATAAACTTTTCATTAGAAGTGGTTGCTTGAACATATGTTGTTTATTGTTGATCTCCATTATTTCTTTGTGATTCTATCGACCTCCTTCATACAGTCCTGATTCTTGGTTCTCTGTCACATCAGTTTCATGTGAGCCGAGGGTGAAGTCCTATCAGTTAAGCAAAGCTGTGTGTTCCATTCATGATGCTAGTCGGCTTTTGTCAGCTCGCACTAAAGCTGAACTACAGGATACATGCTTCCTCCAATGACGGGGACCTATTGAAATAGACTTAACATAACAGAAGGACGCCATTTGTCTATCTGTAGAAACACATTGTGATGACCAACAGCTGGTCTTGAGCCAGTCACATCACTAAGAACATGCTCAAACAAAAAGCTGTTCAGATCTTTCTAACTTTATCAACAAATTTGATTCATCAACCAAAACAATAATCAGTTAATTGACAGCAACAACTTTACACAACTGTAATAACAACCATATTTGTCTACATACGCATCGACAACAAAAACTAAGTTCTGTGATCACGTCTGCAGTGTGTGGTTGAAATCCTGCAGCTGCTTGTTTCAAAGCTGCCTCAGATACAGCCGTCCACTTTGGAATCAAACCAACTGTGGAGCAAAGCTCACGAGTCAGACGGGAAGGTGGAACCACGAGGAGACCGTGGTCGAATGATGTTGGTTTTATAGATTTTTAACCAAACAGAAGAAGTGAAATTTCACTGAGGCAAGCGGAGCACATTTATCTTTCGGATTTACACTCAATGAAAGAAATGAAATAACTTTAAAGTGACTTTGTTCTTGTTGGTGAAAAAAAATTCCACTTTTATATATTCGATATGAGGAATAATTTGACCACTAATTCCATCCTGGTTTTAACTGAATAAGTTATTTGATAAACCTCTTTTTAATAAACTTAATTGAATGAGTTTTTCTTTTTTAATAGTTAAATCATGTCTGGATTGTTGGGCCTCATAACCAGATTAAAAGGCTTTATAAATAACCATCAGCTGTAATCTTGCAGTACCATGTTGACTCATGCTGCCCGTTAACTAAAGCAGCTCTTTGGGGAGATAACACCCTCAGCTGCAGCGGCTGTCGTCCAGACGGCGTGAACAGGTGGTGGAGCGTTCCATCATGGCTTTTCTCCTGTACAAACTGACTGTTAGCTCTGTGTCGTCTTACAAACTCTCAAGAATTATCACGCATTTTTGCAGCAGGTTGAAAGGTCAAACTAACAGAAGTGACTGTCCAGAGTTTGAAGTGTGTTTTCTGTTGCATGCTGGGAACTAGGTGAGTTCTGGCGCTGGCTTTTGGTTGATAAACAAAGCTGTTCAGTCACCACTACTGTAGCATCTCATCTGGTAGCGCTTAGTTTTATTTCCAAACCACAGTGCTCTCTTAAGCGTTGCAGAAAGTGAGAGTCTGCTGATGATAAAAGACCAAGCAGTTTTTTAGGAGATGTTCTGAAGGTGAAGGAACATGGAAGAACATCATTGTCAGTGAGAGATTCTTTTTTTCAGTTTAGTTCAGGTCATAGGAAACAAACTTTTTATTTTGACCCTCACTTGTTAAACTTAATTAAGCTTTAGTAGATTATAGCAATTTAAGATCCTTTTTAAGATCCAATTTAAGAGAGAGAAATTAGACAATACGATCATAGTTTGTGTGGACATCCTACAGGCGAATACCTATTGTGTGCAGTCAATAAGGAGCACCTTAGTAAAGACTAGAGTATGGTGTAAGGACACAGTACTACAGCATCTACCGTAAGTCATTAGTCCAGGCAACTTGCATACAAATATTTCACGTTACACTTACCACATACACAACGATGGTACATTCCATTTTCATTATGTCCTTTGAGGTGGCTGTATTAGTCTCAAGGGAACTGCAACACACTTGTGCCTCCCCTAAACCCCTTGGCGCCTGAATTTATTTCCAGCTATGAAAAAAATCACTCATTTTTTTGCTTTCATGTAGAAGACTACAGTCACATGTCCCAGAATGTTGCATACAAGTTTTTTCAGCAAATTTGGCAGGTGGCCACGCATCATTTCTAATCGGGATGTTGGCTTTTTTCCCATTCAGCCTCAATTTCTTTTATTGTTAAACTGTTCATCATTGTGTTCAGACATACATTAAATGCAAATCAAACCTGTAAAAGAACATTACTACTCATCCCTCTGTAACATGAGTAACTCTGACGATTATTACGGTATGCAGACGTGTCAGATATCCCATCATCCTGTGTGTTACGAGTAGGTTTCTCCCACTTCTGAACGAGAATTATGGGAGCTTTGAACATTCTCCCTTCTGCTGAAAACTCCTCAGTGTTTTGATAGTTTATGAGGGGGTGTGTTTGACCTCAGGGGTTTTCCACTGAAGCTGCTGTGGCTCCATCAGTTCTGACACTCCCTCCTGTCAAAGTGTCATTGTAGTCTTTGAGGCAGAGCGGCGGCTGATGATCCTCTGATACCTCACAGTGTAACCCAACTCTTTCTTCTGATGTCATAAACGGGGGTTGAAATAACTACCATAAAGCTAGCTCCACGTTTCTGAGGTCAACGGAGGAGAAGACGAGCAGAAGCGACGTGCTAGAAGTCTGGAACCAATAGTTGTAGGGTGGTGGAGGTGTTGACAGATGACTGGTTAGGTCAACATCATGCAGCAGAACCGGTTTCTCTCTCAGCCTGTCCGATACCAATCTGATAAAGAACAACAAATATGAAACAGGGACTGGACAGGAACTGCTAAACACACATGGTGGTGGACATTTGCATGTAGATGTTTGCCATCTTCCACTTGTGATCGGACTGATGCGGGAAACGTTTCAGCTGTGAGCATGTCCTGTTCTGATTGCTGGTTCTTCTCCTCTGACCTGAATTGGGTCAAGAAATTCGCCAAAGGACAGCCTTGTGTTTATCAGGATGTGGGTAGGAGTTTTTGTTTTTTGAGAACCTGACTTCATATCTTCACTCCTCAACCCTAAAGCTACGTTTACACATTCAAGCAACCACTTCTAACGAAAAGTCTATGTAAACACTTGCAAATGAGCTTTTCGGGCTTCCCCATTTAAAAACTTTAACTTTAATGTTCACGGGTCCCTACCCAAGTTTAAGTCAGTTTTCTGGCTCTACGTACAAAACGCAAGGTCATTGAACGCACTTTAAAAGTTAAACCTGTAAAACTTAGACGAATCAGGGACTCTGATTTGGTAGTGGGGTATGGGTAGCGTCCTTTGTCATTCACAGAAGTCACAACTGTACGAGAATTGATCTTTATAGGAATAATTAATAATTGTGGTTTATTCCCGGCTGGAATTAAATGACACCAAACCATTCATTTATCAGAACAGAGCTGAGAAAGAAAAAGTCTTAGTTTGCACCAAGTCTCTTTCATTGTAGGTCGATGCACTAGTATTGGGTAGCTATTGTGCAATAATAGTGCAATATAGTGCTATAATGCAAAAAGAGCATTCAAGAACCCATATTCAGTATGTTCTTGGACACGCATCACATGCCCAGTCTGTATGTAGCATGCGGCTGATGTAAAGAACGCTTGCTGCCTCATTTACGTATCAACCATTCACAGTTGCAATTATGAAGGCCTTCAGTGTGCACTGAAATAGTAAACTACTATTACTACTAAATTAAACTTTTGTTCATCATCAAAAAGTAGGTGGTCTCTACTTCGCTCGCAGGTGTCAAATTGTCACCAGGTGGTGGCTACTTTTAAGGCCCCTGGTTCTGTGTGTTCAGCAAAAGATGGACCTAATTTTTAAAGAATCAATCCTGAAGTTCTGAACACTTCAGGTGGAATAAACGCTTCAGGCTGAACCATCAGAGGGTCTCTTATTCTAAACAGCTATTGTTTTGATCATTTTTTAAGTTTAGCTTCAATAAACCAAATATTTTACATTTAGAGAATCCTTTTAGCCCTTCATATTTTTATTTACCTTTTTTTGTGCCTAAAATTATTTTGTCATGAAGTTTTTAGGCTTAGAAAACTGCAGTTTTTACAGCAGATTTTTGGTTGATCTAAAAACATTACTCAGAGGATTGAAAGAGAAGCTGTGGAGTTTGTTGGCTCACTTATCTTTAACTCCTCTTTCAAGGCCTCAGCTTAACGTTTTGTAATCTTCCTCACGTCTGGTTCCTGTCTGATCACACGCTGCTGACCCTGAACTGTGCTGTGGTTGAGTTAGAATCCAAACTCTGTTCCTGACTGTTAAAAACCACAAAAATACCAGGACTCACTCTGATGAAAATAGTGTTTTTAACTTGTTCTTGTGGTATTTTTCTTAAGATGGAGGACATATGGAAATAAAATTAAGCTTGAAACTACAGTAATGAGTTTGTCTTTGTCTATTCGAATTAATCAGGAGCAGGCGAAAAAATGTTGTTAGAAAATGATCTTATTTATGACATAGAAAGTATTCTAAGCGGGCCACAAGGTTCCTATTGCGCTGCATTCTGATCCATTTACTGACAAATAGATCCATGTACGTCTTTGTTTTCCTCGTCTGAGCTGGTATCTGGATCGAAACTCTACGGCTGGATAGCCATTTTTATTGCACTGATAATGTTAGGTTGGCAGGATGGCCAGAGATCCTTTAAAAGTCTTAAGTCTTGGATTTAATTGAACTAAAATAAGGTCTTAGAAAGCATTAAATTGTCTTAAATTCTGGTCCATGGGTCTAAAAATTCTCATCAATGCAATGTGACTTCCTATCAATAAAAAAAAAAAAGTTCCTGAATATGCGGTCATAAGGTTGTGAACTCGTCGATCGTTTAACCTCAGCTAGCTATTTAGCTCATTCTTGTCGGTGCAGGAAAATGAGTGTAAATTTGTGGAGAGATGGCTTGAAAATTGGAATAACTATTGATGGATTGTGGAAATCTTTATGAAGCAAACAATACAGTTTGCCAAAAAAACGTTTAAACTTTGAACAATGGAAATCACAATCGAATCGCATGTGTGGAACAAGAGACCACTGATTCCAGCTGTTGGTTTCATTTTCTTTGTACGTAATATCTTAAATCTGATTTTAAGTGCTCTTAAAAATTTTTAAATTTATCTCAGAGGTGAATTTTTAACAGACTCTTGCAGCTCTGCTGAAACTATATCCTAGAAAACAACACATTTTATTTTGGCTTAAACGACAATCATCATTAAAAGACCACTGGGAATGCTTTAAAAATAGATGAAAAGATGATTGGAGTGGGACTTCAGGCTGAGGCTGTGCTGAGGGATTCAACAGATCCACTCCTCCTTAATGCTTCTCTTCCTTCCTCATCTTTCTTCCCCTTTCTTTAAATCCATCTTCTCTATTTCTTCTTCTTGGATTCAGACGCCTTCATCTCTGGTGGTCTCTCCCATCAGACTTGCTGTGTTTCCTTCATTGCTGAACTGGATCGGTCCGCTCGTGCTGAAGGGGCTACGGTCTCGCTGTGTTTGTTTGTGTGGTCCACCTCAGAGGTGTTGAAGGCAGCTTCTCGTCTTCACGTGGTCTGTTTAGTCTGCAAAAAGCAAACTTCAGTCAGCAGATCATCTGCGCTTACAATTCTGAAAGTGAATCGTTTCTCAGTACTTCTCAAGATGCAGAATTCAATGTATGGGAGGTTCTAAGCATCATATGACAGTGTGTATATAACATTTCTTTAAATAATAGATTCAAATAAAAAATGCTAACTCAATTTTAGTGGAAGATTTAATGTTTTCTATTCATTAAATTTCATAGTGTGTATCAAAAATCCTCAAATCTGTTAGTTTTTTACTCTTAAAACTTAACTTTAGACATGACAGCATTTAAAAAGCTGCTTAAAAATGCATTTAGATTCATTACTGAAAAAGTTTATAACTCAGCTGTTTATAAAATTAGGCTTTTTATGTAACAATTCAAATAAAACTTCATTAAAAACAGCTCGGTTTGATTTAATAGTTGTTGACGCTTATTGGAACAAATTAGTTTAGAATTGGTCTTTGAAGAAATTGTTCTTTATGCCAAATTTTACGAATTTGCTGACAAAATATTTCTTTTATTTACATTTATAAAACATTTCTGTCTTAGTTGTAGGAAAACAGGAATTTCTGAAAGTTTTTTAAGTTCTCATATAAATTTGGATTCAAACTGAACAAAAGTACAGTTTTCATCAGTAAAATAATATATTCTGTCATAAAGAAAACAAAGTTGTTTTCTTGAAAAAAAAACAAAAACATAAATTGTTTTGAAAAAACTGGATTTGTGGTTTTGATCAACTCTATTTCATCAGAGTTCTGGTTCTTTGAGTTATATTGTTATTTCTGGTATTTGGTCCTGACATGCAAAAGCAGAAGTTCAGGTTTGTGGCTTTCAGTCTGTCAGCTGTTGAACCTCCTTAGTGTTCGTTTCCTTTTTGAAGGAAATGTGTGAACCCTTTATAGTTCTCCTCTGCACATGTTCACGTGTCAGTCCAGGAATGTCAGGAGGAAAGGTGTGGTCCGTCTCCACTTCCCCCTGCAGACTCAGCAGGAAGTCACTCTGGGGTGGGGGTTTTGTGGACACAGAGGTCGACCATGTTTGGAAAATAACAAAACGATTTTGTAAAGGAAGTTGACAGTAAAATTCTTCCAACTACAGGTCCCAAGGGCAGGCGTCTTGCTGGTTTTTTAAGAAATCTGCCTTATGTACTGCTGGTTACCTGGATCAGGTGTGTTTTGTCAATAAGAAAATACAATTGCTGCTTATTTGGAAAGCATACACACAAGATGTAGGACCCATGTAGGAGTTTTGCATCTTTGCTCTAAATTCTGAGCAGTTTAGCCCTTAAACACCAGAATTTTATCTACAGTAGTTGCAAAAAAAATCATCAATGCTAATTTGGTATTGTCGACACATGTTTTTTTTTTTTTTTTTTTTTTCATTTTAAATTGTGGTTGTTTAACCACTGGCACACAAAGTTATCTGGATCACAAAGCACAACAGGAAATTTTGGAGGTGTTACTCAGCCATAGAAGAAGATAGAAACAAACTTACGTTTCACAGCAGCACAACAGCCATGCATGAGCACCTGAAGGAAGCATCCAGAGGTCTTGGCCTCTTCCTCACTGTCCTCGACATCTTTGTCGAGGTAGTTTTTAGACTGGTACAAGGGGAAATGCCCTCAGATCCATGGACTTGTGTTTTTTTTTTTCCTAATTTCATTGAGACAATAATATCTGACAAAGATGTTCTGAAAAGACACCTTTAGTCACTTATCTCTCTGAGCTCATTTGTTTATGCAAAGAAGCACATGACGGAGCTCCACGTGGGACTGCAAGTGTGTGTTTAAAGAAAAACAAAGCTCATGTTTTTAGACTAAACTTCAAATGTCATGGTCATATTCTTCTTCCTTCTCATTTAGAGAGGATATGAAGTCCAAGCTCCTCATGTTTTATGCTCTGTTTGTAATGATGCTTGGTAACTGTTTATCACAGAGATTCAGGACCAGCAAAGGAAGAATCTTTAACGAAGGAAAGCGTCTCCAAAGCTTAAACAGAGCACCCCATCAGCTCCATCAGAGTCAAAGCAGATCATAAAATCATTGTTTGTTTTGTCATCATTGCCTTGAACATGTTGCTGCTCTGTCTGACGCCTCATCTGTCCAGACCTTTGCGCTCATTAATCAAGCTTAATGTTTCCATCACAAAAGGAAACATCGCACAGAAACTTCAGGAAAGTTTGTTTAGTTTGTGGTTCGGGGCCCGAAAAAATCACGTTTACATCAAAAACAGAAGAAAAACTACAAAGTCATAAGATAACGAACACTGTAAATTTAAATTAAACTACCAATCACAGTTCAATCATTTTGAAACAGTTTTTAGTTTGTTGTCATTAAGAATAAAATTTCAGTTTAAAATGTTTAAGCTTTTCATTTATTCAACAGAAAAATGTTTTTTACTTGAACCATCGGGGACGATGAAGATCAGTACTTTACATAGGTGATCAAAAATTCACCTTTTAACTTTACTATTATTAAATCTTTTTAACTGTTTTTAGTAGGGATAGAACAATCTGCTTTCCAGGTTTCAACTCGATATTTGGGTTTTAAGTTTGATATAGGACTGGTCTACTTCAGAACAACGAAAAAGTCAGAAAAATAATTTATTTAATTTGGTAAGAAGCAAGAAACAAAGAAAAACCTTTTAGCTGGATCATACTAAACCCAGTGTATTCTAATAAAACAGTATATAATAAATCTTTATTGAATTTAGCACAAGGACGTGTTTAATGCTTTCAACATGAACATACTAGTGTGCAGTAGGGATGCAACAATTCACTTTCCCATAATTGGGTTCAATGGTGTAACTTCCGGTCCCCCGTTTTTAGGAAATACCAGATATTTTCCAATAGTAGCCAGGGCATTTATTTTAAAAAATTGTTGGCTGACCCAGCGTTTATTTAGAGACCAGTGTTTATTCCATCACATACAAAACGGTGATGGTTAATTGTTCATTTTGCAGTGAAATTCGGTCACAAAATGCAGAAAACAACAGATGAACATTTCAAGATTTATTGAAATGATGAGAACATTGTATTCTGTTCTGATTAGCACTGGCTGCAAAAGTTTATTTTCTCTTTAAAGCATCAATCTCCCTTTTAAGAATCCTCTTCGCTTTCATATCGATCATTTTCCTGGAGACACATGCACCTTTCCCTTTGCTCAGTAATTCATGTTCAAAAGAGTTCTAATTTGTTGCTGCTTTCTCTGCTAACCAGGAAACAAGGTTAGCTCCTTTTCTTTCTGCAGCCGTCTCTGCCCTTTCACCCATTTGCTTGCGCCATTCTCGGAAAAGTTTATAATTCACCCCAGATTTGCTACATGAAGCTAGCAGCTAATGTTTTAGTCGTTAGCAACATGGTGCTAGCAGCTAATGTTTTAGTCGTTAGCCACACGGAGTGATGTCTGCGTTTATCTCATTTACTATGCATGAAAGACATGGATGACGTTAAGAGATCTAGTTGATTTATTTTGAAAAGCTCTACAAAAACATCAGAGATCATGTCTCAATGTTTGGGTTCATGTAAACATTTAGAATCTCTTAAAAGCTACGGAGAGCTTCTCTGCACTGTGTCTGAACGACTGCTTCCTGGTGTTTCCTCTCTCTTACGGAGTTTGACGGCTTTCTGTCCTGTATTAACCCAAAGAATAAAATGAGGGTACATTTTTTATTATTGCCTCAATGAAAATAAAGTTCAGGAGGCCCAAGCAGACTGCTTTCCCATCCTGCGCCAGCTTTCTCTCCGGCTGCCAGCTTCTCTCCCGGTAGCCGGCAAAGCGAGTGTGTCCACTCCAGTGCCATAGATCCTGCGACAGTCTAGAGCAGGGATGGGCAACTCCAGGCCTCGAGGGTCGCAGTGTGTGCAGGATTTCCAGATATCTATGCCCTACTCATGACTGATTACCTGCTTCAGGTTTGTTCAGTCAAATAAAACATGTCAGAGCATGGTATGTTGAAAAACATTCAGGAATGCGGCCCTCGAGGCCTGGAGTTGCCCATGTCTAGATGTCTAGAGTGTACCCGCCTTCGTCCAACAGCAGCAGACTGGACGGTGTCCTAAACCTTCCTGCCCCGAAAGGGATCCTGTGGGGTAAGAAAATGAATGAAGTTCAGGAGAACTACAGATTATTCCACTATAAACTCCAGGAAATCGGTTTGCTCCTTTTCTTTCTGCAGCCGTCTTCGCTTTTGTCTTTAATCATGGCAGCTTTTGCAGCAAACATCTAGTTTTGGAGGATCATTTTTGTCTGTTTACTTTAGTAAGTTTTTTATGATACAAGTAAGTTAAAATGTAGTTCACAGCTAAGTTCCATAAGTTCAGCTTTCATGCATTTTTCTGCACCGGAAGTAAACATTTTTCTTTATTTTTAAACCTTTTATTGGTCTCTGCCTCATAAGTTTCTAAACCTATGAGGCAGATCAACACTAGTTGATTTTCCACTTTCAGCTGCAGGATTGACTCTGCTCTAAATTCAGATCATGACGTCATTGTGTTGTGGCTCCTCTGCTCTGTCTTTCTCCCTCCTTAAAGGAGACGAGCTCCTGAAGCAGATAGTTTGATGCTTGAACGTTCATCCGTCTGTGGACTGCTGGGTAATCTCCTGCAGATGTCACTTCCTTCTGATAAGATTTGACTCGTCTGACCAGACTACAGCTTCAGATTATTCACAAGATCTTCCTCCATGAAACCACCGATCCAAGTGTGTCTGTCAGTCAAGATAAATGAAAACCTTCAACATTATTCATGAGGGTTGATGTCAGAACAGTTTGTGAAAAAAAAAAATTAGACATTATTTTAACTAGATCTGTTTCTGTATGCGTGCACATGAACACTTTTTTAAAAATTCAAATCAGCTGCTTAAGTCGAATGATCAATGGTAACAAGCCGATTCTTTTGGGTTAAAGTGACATTGTGTTGGTGAAAGCTTTTCAGATGTTTTATCAACTGACTGAACTAAAATGCGATGCTTTCTTAAAACTAACTGCTTAAATATTCCAATGATTTTGATTCACAATTTAACAAATTGATTCAACTATTTTTTTTTATTTAAGTTTGTCACATTTCCATCAAAATCAATTTTATTTAATTACAAAAACATTTTTAAATATTTAAAACATTTTTTGGAGTTTATTAATTAAAAGTAATAAAAACAGAAAAAGCTGCTTTATAGTAGTGCTGACAATCAATTAAAACATTGTTAAAAAATTAACTAATTGATTAATCACATTTTTTGGTTTTGATTTATCACGATTAATCACAATGTTTTACAAGTTAAATTTTATGCGAGATTATGCAGCTTTTGACCAAAAACAGGCCTGAGAGAAAATGTTTCCCTTCATTTTTATTGTCTGAAATGTTTAAATTTAAAAACTGTCAGAAAATTATGTCGTGTGCACAAAACACATCAAAAGTAAGATGATCAGAACTATAAAGAAATGCAAAGACTTTAATGTCTGCAGTATTACTCCAAGAAAACAAAGATTCCGATATTCGGCCATTAGAAACAAACATTGTGTTTCTGCACTTTAAATTGTCTGAGTGAATACTCTATTCTGATTGGCTGCTGGGTGTTCCAGAAGAAGTTCCAGTCACAATGTTCTATATGTGCAGGCTTCTTTAAAACAATCTTTTCCTTCATGATCTGGACAAACACAAGCGGTAAGAGGTGAACTTTCTCTCTAAACTGATGCTTTATTGAACCTAACGTGACGATCAGCATGTATATTGCTTTCCGTTGCCGCTGCAATTCAAGGTTGCTGCCGGCTCAGCAACGCATTATTACTGTGACATTGGGAAGCATTACTATATCAAATATACTTCTCAAATAATTCATCTCTTACTGTTTGTTTTTGTCCAGAAAATGAAGCAAAAAGTTTGTTTTAAAGAAGTTTTAGAAGAAGACGTTAAAGAAGTTAAAGAAGAAGACTATTATAAGTACAAAAAGATGTTTGTTTCTTATGGCTGTATATCAGCATCTTTGTTTTCTTGGTGTAATACTGCAGACATAACAGTTCTGCTCATCTTACTGTTGATGTGTTTTGTGCACACAAATTACCTTTCTGGGATATACGAGTTAACATTTAGAAATTAAAACATTTCAGACAGTAAAAATGAAAGAAAAATGTTCTCTCTGGCCTTTTTTTTCGGTTCAAAAGCCACATATTGTCGTATAAAATTGACTTAATGAAACATTGTGATTATCCAAGAGTGTGATTAATATGATTTTAATTTGATCTTAATTTTGCAAAAAGGCTGCTTTCTTTTTTTTTCTCCTATATTAATTGAAAAATCAGTCTTTAGAATCGTTTGTTCTGTTTTTCCTTCTTTTGGATCTATTTTTCCCTCTCAAAGGAAGCAAAGGATGTTAGAAATTGATTTTTGGATTGGGATTATGTGTTTACGCACACTCTCTACCATGCTGGCATTCTTGTCCTCTCTGAGCTGTAAACCTATCAATGGACCATTAACCAGTGTCTGTGTTCCTGCTGCCACGCTCTTTAAGCTCGCCGTTTGTTCTCCATATAAGGGTTCTTGCGGCTCTGAAGCCTTGCTGGATAGATGCAGGCCAGAGCAGCACCATGTAAGCTCAGAAGAAGTCGAGGGTTTGCGTTCTGCTCACTGAAGGGTTCCTCATTACTGCAGAGCTCATCAAGCCGTTTACAGCAAAAAGTGAATCTAGATAGTTAGCTCGGAAATCCTGAACATATATAAATCTTGTGTTGCGCTCTGTATTTTTCACTCTACAGCTTAACCATTTAACACCAGAGATGTCACCAGGACAGCATAGTAACACGCTCTTTGAACTACCGAAACTCTTTGACCATTTACGCAATAAACATAGTTCCAACAGATTCTGATGCAGATAGAAGTGGATTTTCACTGACAACAAAAAACGTTTTGCTTATCGCCACAAAGCCACTTTTCTCTGCACCAGAATACTTTGATGATGCTAATTGCGTAAACGGTTGAAGAGTTGGGGTAATTCAAAGAATGCCAACAGTGGAGATAAAGCTTTGGTCTTACAGGGTTAACATTTCAATAACAACGTTTCCATTGTTTGTGATCCAATACTAATTATCTGGTAATTACTGGACCCATGTTGAACAGCCGACACTTCGTGTGGTTTCCCCCTTGATCCAAAATATTTTAACTTTTTCTGTATAACCACGTCTTAACGAAAAGAAACAGAAGTCGCCTGAGATGTGCTGGATATCCAGGCAACTGCAGTGTCTTCTTTGTGGAATAAAAGTGGAAATCAGCAGCAAAGTGTTGATAATTCTGTGGATATTAGTTAGCTGGTGCTATGACCGTAGGCACAATGATCTTTGTAAAGAACAGACCTGTGGTTTTGAATTTGACAAACATTCAAAGTTCACTGAAAAAAATTGCATTATGGACTGTTATCCAGACCAGGATTTTCTGATGATTGTGTTTCCACAGTCAGCGAAACAACGGTCTCAGTATAAAGAGAAGGTGTAAACGTAAAGGTCATTGACTGTAGAAAAAATCCCTTGTGTGAACCGATAGAAGCTTTAACCAGAGGTTTACAACATTTTTTACTCAGAAAAGTCTTCTAACTCCAGGTCTTGAGGGCTGGCATCAGGAACCCCCCCATCTTAATTGTTCTTGATTACCTGGAACAGTTGTGGTTTGTTAATAAGAAGCTTCAATGGCAGCTTAGTTAGAAAATGTGTAGAACACTGACCCTCGAGGCCTTAAGTTTGACACCTCTACATTTTAAGGTGCATTCAGTATCTTCCTTTGGTCATACGAGTTAAATTCTGAAAGTCATCTTTGTTTGAGGGTGGGGCCTGTGTGGGTGAGTCTCTGTTCACTTGCAGATGAATTTGGGTGTGGTTCACTTCAGTGTGGATGCAAGCGAACTTTCCAGAAAGAGTGACAGAGAAAATAAAAGGACGTGCAGTCTGGGGGAGTAAATTTCCTGCAGTGAGGTCAAGCAGGACTGACTGGTTTTCTAGGTACTTGCTTGTTCGCTTTTTGGGCAATGCTGCCTCAATGGAAAAATATTGGCACTGCATTTTAAAAATATATATATTTTTTTTAACATTTTTGCCAGTTGGATCTTTAGTCGACCCCTGAGAGTGCTCCGTGATAGTAAATAAAACCACAAAAAGAGATGCAAACTTCAGAAAATGTCAGTTTCTTGGACTGTTATTAGTGTGAAATCAGCTGTATAAGAGGAAATATGTTTGTACACTGATTTAAAAAAAAATCTGCCTCTTTTTAGTGTTTAGTCTTGACTCTTCATCTTTTTTTGTCAAAAACACAGAGGCTCTGTCCGGTTGGTTAATCTGTTTGTGTCTGAGTCATGCCTCTCCCTGATCCACTGTACAATTATACAACTCCCATTTGATGACGGCTTGCTGTGTTTGTGTGCTGGTGCACACATTCAGACATGAGTCTGCACGCATGCTTGAATGAAACTGAGGAGGATGATGGTCTCCAACCTCAACTTTGACACTCTGGCCTTTTTTGTCCAACTCCACCCTGCAGGACTTATTTATACTTCACTAATCCAACACTTTTAGCACTTCTGCAAAGTTTTAGAAGTTTTTTGGGGCTGTAACTCGAAATGAAAACAAATCCCTCATCCCTTTTCATGACAGGATGTGGAGAAGGAGAAGGAACAGGAGCTGCACAGAGAGTTCAGTACGGAGGAGATCCAGCAGAAGATTGAAGTGTACAACTCCATGACCAAAGACCACCTGAAGATGACGCTGGTGAGTGGAGCCTGGAACATCATGATTCAGTCTCTGCGAACTCCCTGCAGCATTCCTGAGCTGTGTTATCATTCTGGTCGGAGGTGATTTCTGCCATTGTTCTCCCCCGCTGTGCTTTGCTTGGCAGCAGAAGAACAGTTTGAAGTTGTGAAATGAACCACTTTGGGGAATTTAAATATTTTGATGATTAGTTATAGAAAATTAAAGTATTCTGGTGTGTGAAGAATCTGTAAAGGCACTGAAGAATCACAAGAGTGATTTGTTTATCTCAAGAAACCAGCTGCTACTAAGCTGTAAATTACTATTCATGGCTTTTTAGACTTTGCAGTACTTGTTTTTGGTTAGCTTTTAGTTGGTTTGGATGCTTAATTTATACTTGTATGTTATAGAGAACTATATGATGATATGATATTCTGATCTGTAACAGTTGTAGAAAGTTATGTTAATGTATGTTAGTTTAGTAATACTTAGAATGCATTGTCTTGGCTTTTTCCATTGACTAATATTTGGGATCTGGTTAGATCTACTGTGATTCTGTGAGATCTGCTCTAAATTGCTGGAATCTGGTGAAATGTAGTGGGATCCTGTGAGATCTGTAGATTTTTAGGAACTGGTGAAATCTATAGAGATATTGTGAAATTGGCTGTAAACTTAGGATCGGGTTTGATCTGTAGGGATCACGTCAGATCTGCTGGGTATCAGTTAGATTTACTGGAATCCTGCAAGATATGCTGTAAACAGTAACAATCTGGTGAGATTGGATGGGTTCTGCAGAGATTTGGTCAGATCCGCTTGGATCCTGTGAGATCTGTTCGTGTCCTGTGAAATCTAATGGAATCCTGTAAGCTATGCTTTAAACAGTTAGAATTTGGTGAAACCAGATGGGTAATGCAGAGATCTGAGGAGATCAGGTGGGATCTGCTGGGATCCTGTGAGATCACTTGGAATCCTGTGAGATCTGCTGTAAAGTGTTGCGATCTGGTGAGATATACTGGGATCTGGTTATTACTACTGGGATCCCTTGGGATCTGGTAAGTTTTGCTGAGAGTTGTTGAGATATGGTAAAATCTGTTGGGATCTGGCGGTCCAGATTTTAGCCATATCAAATAATCTTCTTAGGAAATAAAAATTGCAGAATTTTTTTTATGCTTGAATGCTTTAAAGTGCTTTCTTCTCATTATAATACATTCAAAATAAAGCATGCATTTATAAAAGAACACTGGGAGAAAAAAATAATTAAAAAACACTTTAGTTTAACATTTTTTTATTATTATTTAAACAAATGTAAATTCAAGGTTTTCATTTCTATGGCTTGCTAAAGAATCAGATTATTGTTTGTTTTCCAATTCCATTTTGAATAAAAAACGTTTGGAAATAATATTTCCTTTTTATGTCAGATGTGATTTTGAAATTAGAAGCAAAAGATGAGGTCAGGTTCTTGCCTGCAGCTTCATGCAGAGCCTCTCTTCCTGCAGCTTAATTCAGATGGTAAATTGGTTTAGGAAAGCTAAAATAATCTCTAGCTGTTCTTCCATGTCATTTACATGACATTCAGAATTCCTCTTTCAGTTTTAATAGTTGAGGAGTCGTCAGTTTCTCTGTTTTTAAAAACATTTATCAACAAAATGAAAAACTATTAGATTAGATTTTTTTTTGCTAATCTTAGATCGGATTTGTAAAGAAAACTTTTTGTTTTATGTTAAAAACAAAGGATAAAGTTAATAAATGATTGATTCTTCTATGTTTAATCATTAAACTTTATGAAGAGAGATTCCAGATATACTCTGTTGTAATTTCAAATATCAGGCTTAAAATGCTCTTATAAACATTTGAGGTTACTGAATTTTATGTGGTCTGTTCTTTAACCCTTTAGAGCTAAATGTAAAGACTCGTCCTCTTTCGCTTTCCACTTTTTCCTTCTGTTCTTTGTCTCCATCATTTCATCTTCGTTAGTGTCCAACCACCACACTCAAACGCACTCGGGGAGCACATATGGCAAGATGAGATTAAGATGCTCTTCCTCCATTGGAGACCATCTGTCTGCACTGGGAGCTGTGGATGAGCGGCTCTCAGATGAACTCATCTGTTATCTTGCTTTTAATAATGCTTTCTCTCAGCTTATGTGGAAAAAAGTATTTTATATGACAAAAATATTTATCATTGAATAAGAAATTAATGTTTTTCTCCATTTGGACTCAGCACAATTTCTGCCTGTGGGTCAAACAGACTCAAAACAAATTGTAACAAGCATGTTTGCAGAAAACAGCAAAAAGATTAGCTTAACCGAAACCTCGGTCACATTTCCAAAACTCCTACGTGAGCTTCTGATAATGACCCTTACATTAAGAAATCCTGCATGAAAGCAGGAGATGTTCAAGACGGGGAACAGCAAACTTTTTGATTTGCGCTGGAGCAGAAAACCCCTTCACAGTTAGAATCAGATGAGAAACAACAGTTTTTTTTTTGTTTTTGTTTTTTTGTTTTTTGCAACCATCGACCCAGCAAATAAGAGCTTAAAGGGCCTATACCATGCTCTATTACACGAATTTATTCATGAAATGAGAGTTATTTTCGTGAACATTTTTCCTACCTGGAAGTAAGACGACACGATCTCTGAGGCTCCACCTTTCCCTAGAGCCAGCCTCGGCAGCGTGTCTGAGTTTCTCCCACAAAAACAAAACAACATTCACACTTTTGCAAAGATGGATGTGCATATAAAGTGAAAGAGCTTTGCTGATCACCGCTAGCTCCCCGGAGAAAGTGTGTGTGTGTGTGTGTGTGTGTGTGTGTGTGTGTTAGCCTGGGGGTTGTTATGCAATTATGTTAATTCCGTAAACAGTTGTAGAGTTACAATATTTCAAAGAACTTTTGTTTTTGTGATATTGTTCAAGTTTTAAAAATCACATCAAGAAATGTAAAAAAAAACATCAAACCTTTGTTTGGTGACCAGAAAAAACAGATCCAAACCTTTTCTCCTGTTTTTGGAACCGTCTTCCTCAGGGATCCAATGGTGAGTACACCGGTTTCA
Source organism: Adrianichthys oophorus (assembly GCA_036245035.1). NCBI lineage: Eukaryota > Metazoa > Chordata > Actinopteri > Beloniformes > Adrianichthyidae > Adrianichthys > Adrianichthys oophorus. The sequence continues at coordinate 10,655,203 of BSAI01000030.1, forward strand.
TCAAAGTCCTGATGGATCTGCGGCGGCCCGTGACTGTGCGGGGGGGCCATAAAGGAGCTACAGTGTCCGAGGAGGCTTTCTACCTCCCCCAAGAAGTCAACATGATCCTGCATATCAGCTCCAATCACACAGCCAGACAGGTGGGAAATGAATACTGGAATGCCGTCGTTGTTAGGAACAGGCTCTGCAACAGGTGCAAAGGTCTTTTCTGCATCAGTATGACTTCAAAACAAATAGCTAACACATTACTGTTCCAAAAAAATATGAATTTACTAATGAAACTTAATTTCCAGTTTGTTTTATCGTTTTGTAAAGTTTAAAAGAAAGCATCTTTTGAAATATGAATAAAAATATTTTATTTGTGCTCTTTAGATTAAAGGAAAATACGTTTCTGTTGTTTTGAGTGTGTTGTTTACTAGTGTGAATAAACTTAATGCATTTCTTTTTGGTTCCAAACTTTTATAAATAAAAATCATGACTAGGACCGTGCTTATAGAACGGTTTTAGAGCGCAAGCTGGATTATTTTGTACAAATTTTCCTCTTTTTCTTTATGAGCTAATAAATTCAAATGACTTTCCTATGAAGCATAAATGGGTGTTTATATATTTAAGGTTTAATGACTTGAGTTGCTTCTGAACATGAAATGTGTTTTGATTTGTTTAAACAGCTTCTGTTTTCTGGTAAACGTGAGTGAAGACCACTTTAAATGGCATCATGAACTGTTGTTTTTTCCAGGTGGTTGTCGCTCTTTTAGGAAAGTTTAAAGTGGTCGACAACCCGGCAAAGTACGCTCTCTACAAACGCTGCCGAAGAGAGGAGCAACGTAAGACGCGGCGTGTTTGTGGGTGTGCGCACCTCTGCATTTGTGTGTCTCTGCAAGTGTCTGTTTGCATACATGTACCTGAGTGTGTGTGTGTTTGCATGTGTGTCAGTGTGTATGTTTGTACGTGAGCATCAGTTCATCTACATGTGAGTGTCTGTCTTTCCATGCACAAGTGTGTGACCTTGCATATGTGCGTGTTTCTGTTTTTTGTATGTGTATCTGTGCGCACGTGTCAGTGAGTGTGTGCATCTATGTGATTGTGTGGGTGAGTTTGTGTGAAAGTATCTGTGTGCATGTGTTGTCGTGTGAGTGCTTTTATGCTGACACAGCACTGATGGTCTCCTTGTATTGGGGTGGGGGGGTTCTCCCCCTTGTCAGATGCCACAGGGCTTTCCTCCCAACAACACCAAACACACACACACACAAAGTGAGTGTATAAATACAACCCAGAGAATGAGCAGCTGTTAGCGTGTGCAGTTCTGTCATATCATCTCTAAAACACGCATGAGCTGACAGTCTGTCAGCCTGAATCTGGACTCATTCAGGCTTTTTTGTGGTTTCTCTTTCTTCTGGCTTTGGTTTGTAGTAAATCTGGAGACGTTCAGTGAAGCTCCGTCTGCTAATAAAATGTCTAGACAGACGCCTGACAGCAGATGGATGCTGGGATACGTTCTGCTTTTAATGAGTGTTAGTTAAAGGACCCAGTTCTGGAGAAACATCAGACCAGAAGTTTGAGGAAGAAGTTATGAAGATTCATGAGATTCAAAGGATCAATCCAACCTGATGTAACCAATCAGAGAGAAAAAAAACCTCCTGATTACTGTTTCTATTTTTTAAAAAAGATAAAAGATTACTATTTTCAATTATTAATAATAATAAATTATAATTTAATATTTTGTGATTTTTTGATTGAATATATATATATAAATATATATATATATGGATTTTTTTTTTGAGGATTTCAAACACTTAAGCTTAACAGCTCTGCAATTAAAATTAGAATACATGAATACGTCTTGCAGCGCTGTGTTTGTTTTGACTCATCAGCTGGTGTGTGTGTTTGTGTTGCAGTGTATGTGTCTAAACTGGCGGAGGTCGAGTGTCCGCTGTATCTTCGTCTGTTGGCGGGACCGGACCCGGACTCGCTCAGTTTGGTTCTGAGGGAGCAGCAAACCGGAGAAGTCATGGTATCACGAACCTGCTATTTTTAAAATATGTTCTCTATGCTAACATTTACGTCTTTCTTTTGATAAATACACGAGTAGCATCTTTATTAATCCTGAAGGAAATTAATTCTACAATATTTACAATCAAATAAATTTGTTAAAAAATATAATAAAACATTTAATGATCAAAATTGAATGAGTTTTTTTTGTTTTTTCTGCGTGCTTTGTTAGGGAGTTGTACTGTCTAAAACACAAGGACAACGCAACTCCCAAACAGTCTATTGTGTGTGTGTATATATTTATATAAACATAATATTTTTTTTTACACTTTCTTTATGTTTCCTGAATTTTTAAATGCAGTTTGCTAAATATTGTTTTTATTTGTTTGTTTGTTTTTTTACTTGTATTAAAATCTGTCTGCTTGTTTGTTAGCATTAGTCTCCTTCCTTTTTCTCTTGTTTTTTGTTTAATATTTATGCTTTCATGGTTTTCTTTTTGTCTACTACATTTGTGTTTTTGTTGCCTGTTATGTCATAAAAAAAACTTTTGAATTGAAATGTATGATAAACTGCTAAATTTGAGCAACATAATTCTTAACCCTCTCACACTGGAGCTTTAGCTCTTGTGTTGGCATTCTTTGAATTACTGTAACTCGTCAATTGTTTTTGTCATTAACAAAATTCCAAAAGATTCTGAAGCTGAGAAAAGTAGCTTTGCACCAATTTGCAACATTTTACTGCAGTGAATTGTTTACGCAATTAACATAAACAGACAGATTCTGAAGCAGGGAAAAATGGTTTTGTGCTAACATGTAATAACCTTACAGCAGTGAAGTGTGTACGCAAATAATCATAATAAAAGCATCTTTGCTCCGATGTGCAACACTTTACAGTGGTGAAGTGTTGGCGTAGTTGACGTCAACTGACTAATTCTGGCGTGAAGGAACGCTACCATGCAGCGATATGCAACACTTGCCATTTCTGAAGTGTTTATGCGATTAACATAAGCCAACGAATTCTGACGTGGAGAGGAGCGGTTTACCAATTTTACCATAGTGAAGTGTTTATGTAGTTAACACAAACAGACTGATTTTGATGTGAAGAAAAGCAGATTTGTGCTGAATAGCAATACTTTAGCATAGTAGAGTGTTAACTTAAATAATGTGAACCTATTTATTCTGACGTGGAGAATAGCAGCTTTGCGCTGAAATGCAGCCCTTTACAGTAGTGAAGTGTCAACGGAATTAACATAAACCAAGGGATTCTGACATAGAGAAAAGCAGTTTTGAGCCAATATGCAAAACTTTACTAACGTGAAAATGGTCGCAAATACACTTTTCTCATCTTTAGAAATTAAGTTGCTTGTGTAAACAGCCAAAGAGTAACAGTAGCTTAAAGAGTGTTTATTTTACTTCGCTGGCGACGGCTCAGGTGCTAAAAAAATAAAGCAATCATGAACTATTTCTTTCCTAATGAATAAAAGCAGAAGTTCTCTTCATATTTGTGGAAAATAAAAGCAATAATTATTCGTTTTCCTCCTCAGTGGGACGCCTTCTCCATCCCGGAGCTGCGAAACTTCTTATTGATTCTCGACAAAGAGGAGCAAGAACAGAAGGAGGCGCTCGTCCGCCGCTACAAACTTTACCAGAACAGACTTGAAGAAGCCATCAGGCAGCACAGAGGGCCGTCACACAGAGTTTATCCTCTCTGAAGCGAAACTGCTGCCCCCTACAGTGTCGGAGGAGGTGCTGTTTGATCTGGGGACGCAGGAGAGGATCAAGTGCCTGAAAGGTGGGATGAAATGGAGGAACTTTGAAGGAAGAATGAGCAGAACAAACAGATGTTTCGCCAAAGACTGACTCCACTGTGCCAAACGGATTCATCTTCTCTCTGTTCATCCCTCCATTTTTTCATCATTCTGTCCTGCTGTTGTTTAATTTATGCACTTCTTCAGTTCTTCCTTCTTCTCCTTTACTTTAAAATTGTGAAAGACTCAAGGCCATTTGTTGGGTTTTTTTAATTTAATGTGTTTTGTTTGAAAGGTCTGTACTGATTTTTTTATTTATATGGGTGAAGCCTTTTTTTATTTACCGAAGGTCTTATTTTATTTGATCATAAAGAGGCAGAAACTATTGTGGTTTGACACAGATGGAGAACAATTTATCCACAAGATGAAAAGACAATATGGGAATCAAACTCCAGTTTAGGAGTAGTTCAGGTTTTAAACCTTAAACAAGGAAAAAAATCTATTTGTGTCTCCACAGTGAGGTCAGAAAGAACCAAACACACCTGTAATTTACGCTAATTAGTATCGATTTCGTTAAAGCAGCAAAAATCCATATTTTTGTTAAATTGTATGGAATTCCAAGTATGCCAAAATATAAATATTTTTGACTTTATAGTAAATTTAAATTGATATATTTTACAGTTCTAAAAATACTTTTACTTTAAGTTATAACATGAACAAAGACATTACCATTTAATTTTGGTTTGGACAATACAAGAAACGTAAATTCTATATTACTAATATTTATATTAATTAAGCCTTAAATATACAATTTTTCCCTTGTAAATATTGGAAAATGATTTTTTTTTCCAACCAAAATATTAAGCATTCTGTTTTTATTGTTTACATTGATCAACAAGACTTTTTTTGTGGTTGATCAGGGTTAATGCAGCTCATAATTTTGGTGTTAAATTAATCTGATTTTTTTTTTTTGTTAATTGTTTCATGAAGATGGGTTTGCATCATGTTTTCATACACTGAAAATTTCAAATAAGCTGCAAATTAGGGATATCTACAAAGATGAACCCTAATTTTTTTCTCAATAAAAAATATGCAATATAGATATTGTTTTTCAAATAACTTTTTATTTAGTACTGTAGTTATTTTTGTTGGACATTAATTTTGACATGCTTCTGACTCCATACATGGGTGCAGATGAAGGTACGGAGGAACCTGGAGGGTCAAGTGTGTGGTTGAAGTGACCTTTTAGCATTGGGTACGGTCACATGATCAAAGGAATAAAGCTTTGTGAGCGCAAAAAGCTGTTTGTGGTGATATGAGACTGGTTTTTGGAGGTTGACAGGACAGTTTGGAGTACGTAGTTGATGAATTTGAGATGCAAGAAGACAAGAAAGCAGACGAGGAACAGCTTTGCATTTAGCAAATGAGTTTACGAGCAGCGTGAGCGCAACCTCTGGGACAAAGGATTTTCTTCAAACAAGTCCCTTTTTAACTATCCGCTCGATCACTTTATTGGATTTGAGAATTCTGTGTTCTAAAAGAACCAGAACTGTTCCAGCTTGTCGGTCTGCAGTCATTCACTGGATGTTCTTGAGCTTCATTTGAGCTTGGACCTTGTTTTCTTTGGTGGAATAACAAAGAAAGGAGAAAGAAAAGATGTTAGAAAGTGAAATGGTAGGAACAAAACTGTAAAGTATTTCAGTGTAGTAGATATGTAGCTCGCTCACACGGAAGATCCTCTTGGTTCTGTTGCTTCTCACTAAACACCAAAATTGTCAGTTTTTGCTCAAATTATTATTTTTAGTTTTTTTTTTAAAGTCATTTCTGACAATCATGTAAATTAACTCCAAAAAATTAAAGTTTCTGATGGTGTTTGCAGCTGCTGAATGACGTCAAGACTGACTGCGCTGCAACACCACTGTGCAACGTCGCCATCTAGTGTGCAAATACTGAAACTCATGTCAGTGTCAAACTGAAGTTTTTTTGTTTTCCTTTTACAACCAAAGATATTTTAGTGGTCTTGCCTGGTGCAAAAGTATTCAAGAGGCCTCTTCCTACTGTAGGGAAAATCCTAAAATGTTTTATTTATAGATTTTTTTTGAAAGATTTATTCTTCTATTCAACACTGGGTTTGTTTTCTTTTGTTTTTGCAAAGGGCTTTAAAGATTTGCATTTTACAAGCGGCTAAATACCAAAGCCTTAAACTCAAAGTGCAGAGTTAATGGACAATCGCATCATGGGAAATGTAGTGTCTTTGGTTTAGAATATTTGACCCATGGAGAGCTGTTTAAGCTGAAAAGCTGAAACATTTTGCCCCCCCCCCCCCCCCTTCTTTTTTTTTTTAAACTTTGTGACACAAAATTCTTTCTGGAAGTTATGATCAAAATGATCCAAATACCAACATAAATTCATTTTTATGATGAATACATTGTGTTGGTTTGAGTTTTTTTTGTTTGCCAGTCCTGTAAGAATTACATTAATTGATACTTAAACTTGTAAATTTAATTTCCCAAATGTCAAACCCTAAAGATATTCAGTTGTTGGAATAAAAACCAAATGAATTTCTGCCTGTTTTGTGTCCATTTTATTATAAAGGATGTCTGAATGATTTGCTGTCTTCGCTGGGTTAGACTCCGGCAGCCCCGTGACCCCAAAAGGGACAAAACGGTATAGAAGATGAATGAATGTCTAAATGGGATCAGCTTTAATTTCCCTAATTTAGTATATTAAGTATGGGATGATGTCCAACAAGGTGTCATTTATCAGAAATTGAACTTTGTGAACCATCTGATACGAAGCGGACGGTTTCTTCTGCAAAGTCCATTCACTTCTAAAAATGGGCACCTCGAAGGGCATTATCCTGCTTGTTACATGGTCACTAGCTAAAAAAAATCTATATTAAATCAATTATCAGTACTTTAATCTTTTAATTTTCAACGTGAAAGTTGTTTTTCATAAGGTACGGAATATTTCATTCACAGTGTGACACGTTGTTGTGGTAACGGCCACCAAGCCTGCACCGACCTCGCTCTGCTGCAGCTAAAAAAGATGGTCTTTATGCTAAATGTCATGTTAAGTGATCCAAAGCATCATTTTATCATCATTTCAGTTGGCTTACGCTTTCTTTTTTTTCTTTCTTACAAGCCCCCCACTATATGTTTTCTCTATTGTAAAATTGTTACCAGTGTTCTTTTGATTACAATTATACCGTTGTTTTTTTTTTTTTTGACAAAATAAAAAACTGGGACTTTTTGGTTTTATTAAAATTCAAATTAAAAAATTCCAAGTAAAAAATTTTCATTGTTACATTTGCCACCTGACAAAACTAAATTGAAATTTCTTTGGAAAAATTATGTACATTTTTTCTTTCTTTTTTTCAGGTGGGGGGGTGTTTGTAAAAAATTGATTAAAGAATGCAAATAGTAAATTATTTCTAATTATTTGACTTTTGATTATTTGAATTTTGTTTTCTTGTACAGCAAAAAAGGGAAAAAAGTCCTATTTCTAGGTTTTAGGAAATTCAGTGTTAGCCGAAATGGACGCGGCTGATTATTCATAGACCTAGTGATTACCTTTTGTTTTACAAAAGGTACAGACGTAAAAATGCTGTTAATTTAGCCTTGAGTAATTGAAACACTTACACTATTGAGTATATCATTTTATTCATTTTTCCTTAATTTTCTACAAACAAAAATTCTAAATGTTATCAGATTGGCTTTAACCTATAAAATAACATAAGTAAAGTTTCTATGCATAATTGTTCGGGCTACGAAGACTCAGTGGACTTTAAAAAGCTTCATTTTAGCAAAAGAAATGAACAATTTAAAATGATAACTTCTCAATAGTAGAATAGGTTTTTTTTTTGTCCAGCCAAGCAAAAAAAATAAAACTTTGCTGAGAAAATCCACTTTGGATTACCTCCTCCTGTTTTTTAAATGTGTGTTAAAACCAGTTGAATATCCTCCAGACGTCCTCTATTTTCACCCCTTATGCCGCCTGCTGGGCTTAATGCCCAAACGGCTGTTCTTCCTCGCCTTTATGGGAACAGTCAGAAAGATTGGTCATGTTTTTACTGAGCTCTGGTGTGTTATTCTGCTCAGCCTGTTGGCAGGACTGTTGTTTGGAGCAGAAGCTCCTCCCCCTGACCTCTGTCTGACCCACGCTTAAAAATGTGCCAACCCACAGACAGAGAGAGGGGTCACCCCCTCCAACACTCAACCCCAAGCCATCACAGGAGAGCCTTCAAAATAAGTCCCTCCAAATGTTGCACTTCCACCTAAAACCAGTAGGGGGAGGTTGCAGAAAATAGCATCTTGATTTGGAAAAGAATCTGATTTTCCTTTTAAAAATAAACAAATCTTGTCAGATTGTGTATTTTATTTTCTATTCCTGACAATTGTGTGTGTGTGTGTGGCTGGGTTAAAAATAATTTTTGTTCTCAGAAAACATGGCGGACGATGAAAATGAGCGAAGTACTTGGATGTTCTTCGGTTCTTCTTTTATTTTGTCACTCCGCCGGATGTTCTAGAGCAGGCTCCTGCGGGTTGATTTGCACGCGGACTCCGACAGTCAGAGGAAGCGGGACGCGCTGTTGACTCCGCCATGTAAGTCTGAATGATATTTATGGGAAATGTCTCGGAAAAGCTCCTCCGCTTGGAGGACGTTTCCAACACGACAGCTTCAATTTCAAACTTGGCGGACTTTAGCCGACACGCGCCTTCAAACATTTTTACGTTCGTTTTTAAACTTACGAACTGCGGAACTTTCAACAACTTCTTTCATCCGGTTTTTGCTATATTTGTTATTTTTTTTTAGTCGGCACCTGTTGAACAAATGCGGGGGAGCTGAATGAGAGTACCTGAACGCACCATTGGAGCTTCTCCTCAGGTTTCATTTCGTTATCTGAGGTGCCAGCCTCAAAAATCTCAGTTTATTCCCGTTTAAACGCAGTGTATTGTTTATTTATTTCTTTAAAACTCAAATGAACAAAAACTCCTTCATAAGACGCCTGGTGGTTGTGATTTTTTTTCCAGATTTATCTGCAGATAAGAAACTTATATTTTACATAATTATTATTTTTTAATTTGCAGGTTTAAACAAGTTAAACAAAAAATTTCAAACCTAAACTCTTAGATGAGTTTTCACAATAAAATGTCTTTTTGTAACCAGACTGAAGTCAAAGGTCACCTCAGCTGTTGTGACACAACACTTTCAGCGCACATGCTGGTATTGAAAGCACCTTTTCATACACATCTGTAGTAAAAAGCATCAATTGAAGACAGAATCGTCCACGTTTGCTTGCCAAAAGCGGCAAGTCCTCATGAGTTTGTGTGGTTTTCCTGGTGCTTTCATGGTCAGGTTAAGGAGGAGATCACTGCTGGCAGCTCTGCTGGCTATGGCTGTCGGGGTTTACCTGCTGCCGTCTCCCATAGACCCCAAACCTCACAGGTGAGTTCACACTTTCCTGTAATCAGCAGAGATGCAGATGACGGTTTTCTTGTTCCGGCAGACTGAAAGGGCCCCCTCCCGCTCTCGAGGGTCTGCTGGCCGTGAACACCCGCCTTCAGAAGGGCCATCGGCTGTTCACCGGGAAACTACATGGACCAGAATCCTTCACTGCTGATGAGGATGGTGGGTCCCCAAGTTTTGACAATTTTGGAAAATCTGAACTGGATTGAGAATTTCTGGATGGTGTTTGCCAAATTGATTTTTGATATTTTATAAAGTTTTAAAGGGTGCATTCAGACTGGACACTTTTGATTTGCTTAAAGCGAACCAGAGTTTGTTTGCCCCATAATCCAGAACAAATTTTCAGTCTGAATACAACCAGTGTAAAGTTAAAGAAAAAGTGAAATATCCAGACAAGGACTGCAAAGCGCAGGACTTCCATTATTCTCTCTCTCATTGCTTTTCCCCACCCTCGTTATTTCTGGCCAATGACTGAAGTTACGTGGTTTGGTTTACAAGCTTTTGTTCAAAACAACAAAATGTGAATACAGACCAAATGGAAGGTTCAGGGCTCAATCCGGACCAAATTAAGTATGTCCTGGTTTGGACATACAGACTTTTGCAGTTTGAATACACTCTAACACATTGATAATCTACATCTTTTATGTTAACACAGTTAAACTGCTCTTATTTTGCTTATTGAGACTGAATGTGTGGTTTTAGGTAACATTTACACTGGAACTGTGGATGGGAAGTTGTGGAGGATCAGCCCTGACGACAACCTCACCTTCATTTTGCAAATGGGACAGAACCTGCCTGAATGTGGTTTGTTCTTCATGTTTTTTTTTTTTGAGGACTTCTGCACACATCCTGTTATGTAATCATCCAACAAAATCTTCAATTTGCTTCCTTAAAGTCCCACTCCGATCATCTTTTGATCTGTTTTGAAAGCATTTTTTTTATTCAATCTGAAAGCCTGTGTTGTTTTCTAGGACATAGTTTCTGCAGAGCGGCAGGAGTTCATTAGAAATTCACCTCTGAGTTGTGGGCGGGACCTTTGGTGTGGAGCAACCCCATCCCCCTTCCCCTCCCTGTGGCTGAGAGCTCTCTGTTCACACTCTGTTCTGCTAGCTTACAGACCCTTACACCCATAAACCTAATATTAGCGCCTAAAATGGCGAGCAATATTGGAGCCATCCACCTGTACAGTTTTGATCCAGATTCCAGCTCAGACAAGGAAAACAAAGACGTACATGGATCTGTTTGTCTGCAAGTGGATGCATCAGAATGGAGCGGAGCAGGGAGCTTGTGGCTCGCCCAGGGTATTTTCTACATCACAAATACGATCTTTTTCTAAAGCATTTTTTCGACTGCTCCTGAGTCACAAAGATTTGAATAAATAAATACTCAAATGCAATTTTAAGCTTAATTTTCTTCATAAATGTCCTCCATCATCAGAAAAATGCCGCAAAGACACCAAAAACATTGGAGCAGGTCTTTAAAGATCCAACTTATTCATGCATCCTGAAACAAAGTAAAGTTGGAACCGCTTCTGTTTTAGTTTAATGCAGGAAGTGTTTTGTTTCAGGCAGCAGCACGGATTACGAACCCGTGTGTGGTCGCCCTCATGGCGTCCGCATGGACCGCCACAATCAGCTGATTGTTGCAGACTCGTACTTTGGGCTTTTCACCGTCAACCTCAAAACGAGAGAGAAGACGCTCCTGCGGTCAAACGCTGAAGGTGAGGTGCTGGTCGCTCCTCTGATTGTTTATGCTGCAGTGTCAACTAGGGCTGGGCGATAGCAAATTTTTATATCAGAATATTGTTTTTTTTCATATCAGCATACATGCATACACATAGGAGTCTGGGAGCCAATGCTAATTTCAAATACATTTTAAGTATAAAAGTTCTAAATTTTATTTCAGAATAAAAGTTTATCTTGATAGGCTCATTTTACTTTGGAGAAAAAGTACTATCGCGATATCGATAGCTATCGTTTTATTGCCCAGCCCTAGTGTCAACCTTTTCTCCTGACCTTTTTCGTTTCAGGTGCCAATGGAGTTCCTTTTGCTTTTCTCAACGGCCTGGAAATTTCCGCTCAAACAGGGATCATCTATTTCACTGACTCATCGAGTCGCTGGGGGCGCAGACACGTCAAACTGGAGGTGCTAAACCAACCAATCACATCTTTTTTTACAGAAGCTCAGAATAAACCAATCATTTGTTGTAAAAAAAGCTAACCATCTCGGCAGCCTTGTGGTAGAGTGTCTGCCTGAGACTGGAAGGTCATGAGTTCAAATCCCTGGACAACTCAAAAAAAAGGGACTCAATGGGACTCCCAGCTTGAAGCTCAGCATAAAAGGGTTGGAATACACTGAATACTTCCTGAGTGCGGCGCACCGTTCCCCCAGGAATGGGTCAAATGCGGAGAACAAATGTCAGGTGCATGATAACTAACGGGACTTTAAGGTGAAAAATTCTTCATTCCTGTTTTATTCTGAATTCTGGATCCTTTTAACATAGCAGGGTTCACATAGTTTTTTCAGTAATGACAGCTTTGGTTTGTGTTGGTGTATGTGACTTTATTGTGGAAAAAATGTTTTGATAAAAAGTTGGATGCTAACAGGATGCTAACATCCTGGTATCGAGGGAATGCTGGGGGATCAGTTGAGGAACAGTTCACTGCCAGAGCACGACATGTTGGAAAACACGCAGGAATGCAGCCCTCGAGGCCTGGAGTTGCCTATCCCTGATCTGTAAAAATTTCCTCCTAAAAAAGTTGGCAAAGATCCAGTCTAACTAAATTCAATTTGGTTTTGACCCAATTTTTGTAAGAAACAGATTCTTGAATTTCTTTGGTTCAGATGCACGTATGGAGCGTGCATTTATTCATTTATTCATTCATTCATTCATTCATTTTCTATACCTATTTTTGTCCCTTTCAGGGTCACGGGGCTGCTGGAGCCTAACCCAGCCACTCATGGGCAAAGCTCGCAGTGGGTGATTTTATTTTTTATTTCCATGATATTTTTTCTGTTGTTCCAGTTATAAACTGACCAATCAGATGCCTCAGATAAAGTAGGTGGAGCCTGCTGGCCTCCACACCAGCATTCAAAACACTTGACAGATTTGGTCTTGCCTGTGGTAGTGGTGTGCACCTCCTACATGCTCACTCCTAATTGGTGTGAGTGGCCGCCATAGAAACTGAGACCCACATAGACCAGTCACTGCTTTTAGATGTCGTCTGGCTTCAACATGGTGGCATCCGTATCGCAAAAAAAAAAAAGGCATCTGAATTGACTTTATTTGGTTGGAGCTGGAAGGAAACAGGTTTCTATGGATGACGTCACTCAGTCCAGTTCTCATATACAGTTGATTGTTGTCCTTTTGAGTCATCGGCTGCAGGTTTGGGCTGCTTTGGTGGAACAATTTCTTCTTCAGGAAGTTCTTGGACAACCTCAAAGTTGTTGGTCTCATTTATGTTTCTAGATCCTCTTTCTTTCTTTCTGAAGTGGTTTAGTTGTTTCCTTATTGGTGGTTCCAGTTTCTTCAGCCCCAACCTGAGTATCTGAGTTTTTTTCTGTTTCTTCTCTAGTAAAGTGTTTTCTCCTTCAAAAATGCGTTTGAAAATCTGCTTCTTGCTTCTACTTCTTCATCTTGTTGAAGCATTCTTGTGCTCCTCATCACTTAGAGCTACAGTACCTCAGTGGTTTGTTTGGAGACCACTTGTGATTTTGTTTCTGTTCTGAGAACTGATGAGTTTCTTCCAGGAATAAACTTTGTGGTTTCTTTGTATTTGGACTAATCTGAGGGTGAGAACATGTGCAGCAAGCTTCTGGTCCAGTTCAGAGGAAGAAATCAAACTTTGGTTCTGTTTTTGTTAGAAATCCTCACTTTCTCTTGGTTTTCTGTGTTCCTGCTTCTTATCCAGAGTTCAGTTTGTGGGATCGAACAGCTGATTTGTGATTCTGATGCTTCTAAAGTTGAATCATCTGAAAACAATCTCTATGAAAACCTGAGACTCACCAGAAATGAGACCAATGTGCTCCAAACCAGCAATATCCTCATGAACTCCATGAACTCTGGGTCCTCCTGGTTCTTCAGTTTGGGAGTGTTGAAAGTACCTGAACCTGCTGTCTATGTTCATAGAGACTCAGTTTTAGGGCAAAAATCAGATCCCAGTTACTTTGAAGATGTTTTTTTTTTTTTTTCCCTGTGTTGCTCTGCAACCACACTTCTTATCAAACAGGAGGACTTGAAAACCTCCAGCTGCTGCTGCTGCTGCTGCTGAAAGAGTGTGTTCAGAGCTGCTGCTGACACCTGAACTCCCACATTTTAGCAGAACACAGGAAAACATGGGAAGGAGACATTCCAGTTTCCTGGATAAATTCTGGCTTGAAAACTGTCTGTCTGGATGTCGGATCCGGATGGGAGTCAGTGAAGATCAGGTTCAGGTGTGGTTTAAGGGGCTCCTCACTGCTTTAAACGAACCCCGGAACTAACCAGCCAATAACAATACAGGAGGAATTCCCTTTGAATGATAAGAATAAAAACAGGAAAACCCCCAAAATCAGATGATTAAACTGTAATGCTAGATTCACACCGGGCTCAAAAACACCACTTTCAATCAGAAGTCTACATAAAGGCGCGTTTTGAGTTTCTGCGTTCAAACCTCTCACGTTCACGTGTTGCTACGCACGTTTTTAAGTCAATTTTCAGGCTCTGCGTACAAAATGAAACTGCCATTGAACGTACTTTGGAAGTTGAACTAGTTGAACTTTGACCAATCAGGGACAATCAGGGATTCACCATATTTGGTTCGACATTTTGCACTAAGCCTCTTTTAATTGTTGGTACATGGGCTAGCATCGGTTAGCAACAGTCCAGCGTGAACACGGTTTGCTGAAATCACGTACAAAAACCCACTTTTAGTCCAGTGTACTGTGCATGAAACTTCTGCTGCTTTTAGGTGATTGAGCTGAACAGCCTGGGTCGGCTCCTCTCCTATGATCCTCGGTCTGGCAACGTGTCTGTGCTCCTGGACTCGCTTTACATGCCCAACGGCATTGTCCTGTCGCCCGACGAAGACTTCCTGCTGCTGGCCGAGACCAGCATCGGACGGATTCACAGGTAAACACAGCAGTTCTGTCCCCAAAAGCTGAGGTGTGACCGTTGACTGTAAATGAGAACTGGACTGAGTGATCGCTCCCCCCTGGTGTTCCAAACAGGAAGTACCTGCTGGCTCCGAGAAGCCAAAATCCCATAGACTTCTATAGAGAAATAAACAGCTATTACTCAGTCATTCTATTGGTCAGAATTACCATTCTTTCTCTGATACCTTTTATTTTAACATGGTCTTGATATTATTTCTTTAGTTTAAGTTACAAACTGACCAATCAGATGCCTCAGTTAAAGTAGGTGGTGCCCGCTGGCCCAAAATCCAACATTCAAAATGTTTAACAGATTTTGTGTTCCTGATTTTAAATGGTAGGGGTGTGGCTTTCCAACAAGCTCACTCCTGATGTATGAGCGGTTGCCATAGACGTCTGGCTCTAACATGGCGCCGTCCATGTCACAAAAAATGGCGACTAAATTGACTTGATTTGAATGGAGCTGGAAGTAAGGCACTTCCTATCAGTTCAGTTCTCTGTGGCAAGTCAACATGGCTGACTGGACTCCTCCTCCCGGCAGGTTTTGGCTGAAGGGTTCGAAGGCCGGCACTGGGGAAGTTGTCATAGACAACATGATTGGTTACCCTGACAACATCCGCCTCAGCGACCACAGGACCTTCCTGGTTGGCATAACGACGCCTCGCTTCCGCAGGTTCATGCCGCCCTTCCTGGATGCAATCGCTCCGTATCCTGCTGTCAAACGCTTTCTGGCCAAGGTCAGTAAGCACAGTGGCGTTTCCATTTACTGTAAAAGGAGGGGTGATGCTCCAGGTTTTCAACCACGAGAGAGAGGTGCTTATGAGCCGCAAGAAAAGTTAAAACGGCTAGAAAAAGTGAAAAACAAAGTTCCCTACAGAGGAAAAGTGGAGGTGGAAGGAACACTCAACGTTTGAATAGAAAAGGTTCGAAGTAATTTACCAATAATAGTAAAAATAGGTGGTAAATAGAGTTAGACAGAAACAAAATACAAAAGTTGGACTTTAAAACTCCAGTTCCAAACATTGGCTTTTAGTCAACAGAGAATTATGAAGATTTTATGACCTAAAATGTATTAATTATTTTATGCTTTTGTTCTTTATTTGAAAAATGCTAATTTTCAATTTAAACTAGTTTGTGAGTTAAATTAAATTATTTTATTGAGATCAAGATTTCTTAATTTCTTCCTAAAATTCATACAATTTATTATAATAAAAATGTTACAAAAAGTCTTCAGAATGAATTTGTCTCAAACATTTAAGTTTGTTTGCAAATTACAAAGAAAAAAAACACCTTTTTTGTCACATTTAAAAATTCAAAAATATTTTTAATTCATAAAATGTTAGTGAAAGTGGGTTTCAAATAACAAATTCATTCAGTCGTATTTGTAGCTTAATTACTTCAAACCTCATTTTTAAGCTACAAAAATGTTCATAACATTTTTAAAGATAAAAAATGTTTAACTTATTAAGAGTGAGACGTAAACATTTTGTTGATTGCCTGCTTTCCCACAATGCATTGCTCTGACCTGTGAAGCTCAGTCTCAGGCTGAAGTGAGAGCAGATGGTGTGAAAGGGTTCTGTGTTTTCTGTGAAGAGCTTTTAAACTGGTTCTGAGTGGAGAATATCTTGATGAGCAGAGAGAAGGAGTAACTGTTTGTGTCACAGGTGGTTCCTCTGAGCTGGTACAACATCCTCCTGCCGCGATACGCCCTGGTCCTGGAACTGGGCCTGGACTGTCGGATCGTGGGCTCCCTTCACGACCCGGAGGGCCGACTCACCTGGGCCATCAGCGATGTCTTCCAGCACCGGGGGAGAACCTACCTGGGCAGCACTGACTTACCGTTCCTGCCGGTCCTGGAGAGCTGGGAGAGTTGATCTCTGCTTCCGTCTTTTCACGTCCAGAGAAACGAGCAGCGAAGGATTTCTTAGGTGGGAACCGGAGAACTCCTGAGGAGCAAAGGAATTCAGACTTTCTTCTCTATTTAATCCACTTCTGCAAAGTTCCACTAAGCAGCCGGTTCATGGAGTTTAATCTGAGCTCTGACTGAAGAACAGAACCTTCTAAACACATAGTTTATGCATTTGAATCTGAGACAAAAATGGTTTTGTTTAAAATGTTTGTTTTCAGAATATGGTGGCCCTGAAGGTGGAAACCACACAACAAAAATATTAAAGATCAACAGTTAAAAAAGTTAAACAAATACTAAAAAAACTTTACATTTTAGAAATGTGTTGGTGTGATTTGCACCTTCAGGCCTACGGTACCAGAAAGAGCTAAAAACAAAATACCACTACTTTGTCTTTAATGTTTAAACTTTACCCTTTCATCCTTTGAAATGAATGCTAGCAAAACAAATTTTAAGAGAAACTAATGGATTAGTTCACTTTGAACTTATTTTTAGAGGTAAAACCAACTAATTAAATACCCGCTCCAATAAAAGCAGTGTTTTTAACATGTTCTTGTGATGTTTTTCTGATGATGGAGGACATGTATAAAGAAAATTAATCCTATAGTTTTATTTTTGTGTATTTTACTTTATTCAAATTGTTGTGAATCAGAACTAGATGAAAAAATACTGATTGATAAAGATTATATTTGGACAGCTCCATTATTGCTCGCCATTTTTGTTGCACTGCTAATGTTAGCTTGGGGTTGTGAGGGACTATAAGATAGAGAGGGTGTAAACAGAGAGCTCTCAGCAATGGTGAGATGGGGGATTTCTTTTGACTTCCAGCTGCTCTGCATAAACTGTCCTAGAAAACATTACAGGTTTTTAGATTTTTGTCTAAAAACAGCATAATTATAATTCAAGACCACTGAGAACGATTTAAAAATGAATCAAAGGATGATAGGAGTGGGATTTTTAAACACATTTAGTGTTTATTTTTGCTTCATCCAGTGTGGGTCCTTGGGCAAGACCCTTTGTGGGACTGCCCCAAAAGGTGAACAACTGTGTCGAGCTGAAGCATTTCTCTTTAATAGTTTTGTGTTTATCATTTTTTTGATAATTTAAGTGAGAAAATAGATTTGATCAAATCAAATTAAAACAGGAGAAAAAGACAGATTCTCGGAGCCATAAAAATATGTTTATTAGACAAAAACGATCTTAAAACCACATTAACGAAGCCAAGTGCCTAAAACAAAAGCGCTCTGACAGAAAAAAAAGTGCATCAGTGAGTCAGAACAAAGCAATCAACAGGAAGTGGATCGACTACCAGTTCAGCTGTGGTTTCAGGTGTGAAGTTCATTAAGTCTGGCAAGGACATCAAACATCAGGAGAAGCATGAACATCCAAGAAGAGCAGCAGCAGGAAATATTGACCAAACACGATTTTTTGTGACAGTTATTTCCTTTATGATTATTTTCTATTGAAATAACAGGAATATTTTTACAGCAGCTGTTAAAATGACAACTCAAATCTCCCTCAATCAAAAAAGAAAAAAAAAATGTTAATAAAATAAAACACCTCTTAATGAAGATTACTACACAAATGTTTTTTTTTAAATGTACATTGGCTTTTTTGTTTTTTCTTTTTTAGTGTGAAATCTTAGACGGAATGTTGAGTTAAAGGAGCTTTGAAATCAGTCGAACAAACTTTTGGCACAAAACTTTCCAACCTGCTTTGTCTCCAAATCACCTTTTTCAGAGGAAAGAAACTCAAGAAAGTTGGAATTTAAGCAAGAATAAAAAATAAGTCTGAAATGTTGGATCATTACTAAATTCAAAGTATTGAGTTAACCTGAAAATTGAGGCTTTACATCTATTAGACTGTTTTATGACTCATCGAGACAAAAGTTCTGATATTTTGATTTGATGAATAACAATATGGCTTCGGAAAATCTGTTGCAACGTGAGGTGTTTTTTGTTTATTTCAGTTGTAAATGGTAATTTCTGTGGATTTTAGTTTTTGAGTAATTTTGAAATGTTCCTGTTTTTCTATCTTTGCATGAATGTTTGTTTTTGCAGGATGGGTGACAGGAAACAGGAAGTAGTCTATCATTAAGGTCGCGTTCACCAGTACTGATTTTAGGTTACAGCATCTTTAGGCGTTTCCCATCAAACATCTGCAAACATTTGACTATCATGTTGTTAAAAAGACACATACTTGTACGGGGTTAGATTACTGTCAGAATGAAGAGCTCAAAGTTGTACACACTTTGGGAGGGGAAAAAACACATTTGGTTTTACTTTGACGTGTTGGTTTTGAATACAGCTTTTCTTGTTAGATGACTGTCAAAAATACACCACGGGGTCATCAGCATACAAATCGATTCAACAAAGTGCACGGACTATCGCTAGAGAGAACATCAGAAATAAAAGATGCCTCTGCAATGGAGAACAGACACTGAACAGTTGACATGTTTATTATCAACCCTAGTGTTTTAATTTTCTAGAATTCCTTTGTTGATGATTATTAATTATTACTTATTAGTTGCAACAAATCTTCACCAGTATTCATGTTGTAGCAGTGACGTCATACACAATACAGTGAAGTTTTTGGTGTTTTTTACCATGCTCTTGTGGCATTTCATATGACTATTTCTCTATTCAATTTGCTCTGAAACTGCTCACCATTTTTGTTGCACTAGTAATGTTAGGTTGGGGTTGTGAGTGGCTGTAAACTAATGAGTATAAACGGAGCTCTTGGTTATGGGTGACAGGAAGCGGGGGTGCCAATGGTCTCGCCCACAACTCAGAGGTGAATTTCTAATTAACCCCTGCCGCTCTGGAGAGACTTTGTGCGAGAAAATGTCCGCTCTGTCCACTTAATTTGGTCCGGTTAAGTCCTGAACCTTGTGTTTGGTTTGTATTCAGACTGGCGTCTACCGGACATTTCTGTTTCAAACAAAAGCCTGTGAACAAAATCACGTGACTGCAGATCTCTGTAATTACAAGGCTGGGCAAAGCAATCATTTTGACAGTAATCTTACCCCATACTTCAGCCCGGAAACTTGCCTTTAACTTTCTTTGTTGTCTCTGAGATCAGATTATCTCATTTATGTTCTTTAAGGATTCCTGTCAGATTAGGATTAATCTAATTTCACAATTTTTCATCAGTATTTCCATCAAGGACGAGCAGGAGGAGATGCATCGATGAGATGATTCCCTGGTGATATGTTGGTAAAATCCACCTTAAAATATCTCACATTTACAAACTTCCTAAACTAATTCCAGGTAGGAAGTCAGCTTTACAGTGACACCCCCACCCCCCACCCACCCACCCACCCACCCAAAAAAAACCAAAACTATCCCTGCATCATATGTCTCAAAGCGGCTGGATCATCTCAGAGGGTCAAAAACGAGGCACAGCGATCTGGAGCAACATCTTCGCTCTTCTTCCTCCTCCTCCATCAGGACTTCCTCATTTCATCCTCTGACTGAGTCTGCTCAGCCTCCAGCTGTGGGAGGGGAACAGCTGTCGGGGGTCAAACTTGTACCTGTGAGGACAAAAAAAAGCACAGGTGGGATTGTTTCCTGTTAGTGCGTGCAGATCTGTCAGAGGGGGCGGCGTTTCCTGGAACCGACCTCGGGTCATACACGCCTGGCGTTCGGCACGTCTGTCCGGAGCAGGACTGCAGCATCATCAGCCGGTGGTTCATCTTCTCCAGGACTTCCTGGTCGATGGTCTTTGCGATGTTGGTCAGCTGGTAGGGGTCTGCAGTCACGTTGTAGACTTCTACAAAAACCTAGAAGAGGGCGGAATCGAATCAACCGTCTGTCAGGCACATCATGGATGTGAGAACGCTCTTCTTTCCATACCTCGTTGTCATCAAACTCGCAGTACTGCAGGTTGGCAGAGGGGGCGACGGTGCGCACACAAGCGTACGTGTTGTTGTAGGAGTCCTCGCACACGCAGTCAGGAAAACACTCCTAAAACAGGACACGCCTCTTAGTTGCACTCACATCCGCTGAACCTAAATTCAGTCTGTTCTCATACCGACACCCCCGGGCCGAGCAGTGGGCAGGCGGGGTCGGACACGTCGCTGCCCTCCCCCTCGTACTCTACCAGGAGGTCACTCCTCCAGCCGCTGGAGTTCATCCTCCCGTCCTGGTCAAACAAACATGGAGGTTTCCTCCATCGTTAAAAAGCTCTTTCTGCTCTGAACCTCAGAGGCAAACAACTGAAGAAAGAAACTTTAAATGTAGTTTTATTTTACCTGCAGTTTCACTATTTTCTACAAACTACTTCTGTTACACAGAAAATAAATGCTCAATCTGACTGGTTTATCATTGGGTTGCATGAAAACTGAAAGTGTTATGAAGTAACGACTAATCTTACTGTCAATTAAGTAAAGGATCATGTCCAAAGAGGTGTCCATTATTGAGAAAATATATATTTTTGTTTGTTCAAAGTCTTTGAGTTTGTTAGCTTAAATCGCACTATCATAGCAAATCATAGTTTGTAGGAATGTTGACTGTTTAATAGAATTGTTACACACTATATTGTCTATTTTTATTAAGTAGAAACCGAATGTGCAGATATTTCTCTGCAGCAACATGCAGCGACTTTAAAACAAACCCCAGCTCTGACTTCATCTCCCGGGGAAAGACATGAAGCTGTTGGAAGAAGCTCAATGCTTTGTGTGCGTTTGTCCAAAACAGTATAACTGATAGTAATATTCAAATACACTTTCATCCATACTGAATGTAACCATCTTCTGTTCACGCTTAGCTGCAAGTAAAACGCTAAAAGATAAAGTTTTGGCTCTTGACTCTTATTGAACCTTTTTGTATGTTTGGAAAACTTTACAAACTAACAGCATTTCTTTACAGTTTGTTTTCAGAGAAAAGCAGCTATCAACTTTGTGCCCCAATCAGACGTTTGTGGAGAGCTCTCACCATGATGGGCAGGAAGGACATGCCGTCCATCTGAGTCTTGTTGATGTCGTAGCCGGCGATGTCCAGGATGGTTGGGCCGAGGTCGATGTTCGCCACCAGCATCTGTAAAAACTATGGGCTTAAGTACAAAACGAGCACCAGGAGTCTGACTGAGGGGTAAAATCCAGTTAAAAAATAGGCTTCAGCACGTCCAACTTCAGATTTGAACAAAATAAAGCAACTGTAGACTTGCTTCAAGATCAAAACAAAGAAACGGTTTGTCTTAGAGCTTCTGTAAAGCTGATGTTTCATAAAGTGCATCTGACAGTACCTGACTGGTCTGGTTGGGTTTGATGTTTGGTCCTCGAACCATGAGGGGAACTTTGATGTCAAACTCATAGAGTTGTCTCTTATCCAACGGCAGGGAGAACTGACCTGAGAGCGAGACGAGGACATTCTCACGATCTCTCTTTGGCTTCTTCGGAAAGTGCGCGCAACACAAATACCTGTATGGTAGCCATTATCAGAGGTAAAGAAGATGTAGGTGTTGTCCAGTTCTCCTTGGACCTCCAGCTTCTTAACTATTTTCTCCACCAGGTCATCCACTGACAGTAAAGTCTGCCACCTAGTGAACAAGATGGGTAAGAACTATCTACTGATGTGAAATAAAATGTTTGGACACATCGGTTATGTGACGCACATTCAAGAACACGCTAAACGCAGGTTCTTAAATGTGCATTTAGCCCATGATGTTCACACTGACCAAACAGGAAGTGGTTTCTTCCACCTACAGTTGGAAAAAGCTTGGTATGAAAGGTCGTAGTGGTGCAAATCTTGCTCCAGACTTTTTCTTTCACAGCTCTATTCCAATATAAGAAAGACTTGGTTTCATAGAATTCTGCAAATTTTTAAAGGGTTGGCACTTCCAGGAGGCCACCCATACGTCACTACCAAATCCAAGTCCCTGATTGGTTGAAGTTCAAGTGGTTTATCTTTTAATGGCCTCCCTTTTTATGCGTAAAACCTGAAACCGGTTGTAGAAACTTGCATAGCTACGCGTGAATGCGTGAGAAGCCCAATGCCCGCGCTTACGTTTGCTTACATAGAGTTTTCATTGGAAGTGGCTGCTTGAATGAGCATTACCGAGGGCTGTAAGAACGTAGCTTAAGAGGAGGATAAGAGATTAACCTTTTCCTGAAGGCCTCATCCAGGAACTGAATGGAGGAGTTGGTCATGGGAGTCTTGGCCTGTCGGATCAGCCAGTGTTTGTTCTGCAAAGACAGCATGCAGTTTCAGGCCGCCAAAACCTGGCATCACTGAAATTTAGCAGGAAGCCTCACCGCTCCATGGGTGTTAAAGTTGGGCTCCCTGGGAGCCTTGGTGGTGTTAAAGCGGTCCTGGTACTGAGGAGCTGCAGTCCAAGGGGAGTGGGGGGCCGGCGTGGACACCATCATGAAGAAGGGCAGGTATCTGGATTTATAATGCAGGAAGTCGAGAGACACGTTTGCCTGAAAGGAAAGAAGAGGAAATAACATTTTCAGCCTCTGCGATTGTGTGTCTTTTCTTTTTTTGTTGGTCCGCCTCACCAACACGTCTGTCAGGTAGTCTCTGCTGTAGTCTGCTCCATGTTTCTGAGCCTTCCCGTTCACAGACATGGTGTAGTTGTAGTATTTAGAGTTCTTCTCCTAAAGAAAGACGTCTCTGTTAGGCAGAAATAAACCTGATTGACCACGGTCAAAAACACGTATGGGGTCTACATTGTCTTTACGTTACCTTTTAATCTGCCCTGTAGAATCTCAGAACAATCAGACATTTCATAATTTAAAGGAACATCTGTGTTTTGAAAAACTACAGCAAAAATAATTTTAAACTTATATAATGAAATGAGAATTTATTCAGCTGGTTTTACTTCATGTAGGGCTAGATTAATGTCTCTAACCTCATTAATGCATTCAGTCTAAAAGGCCAGAGATCCCAAGTTTGTTGTATTAGAAGTTCATCTGATTCTGTCCACAGATAATTCAAGTCATTTCTAGGTATCTTTATCAATGTTAGATTTGTTACGTTTGGGGTTTTTCCTTAAGAGTCCTCAAAGTCAGACAGAAAAGCTTCAACTAGAAAGATAACCAATCACTTCCTCATTGCTTCCTTGCTACTTCCTCTTCACTTCCTTGTGGCTTCCACATCACTTTCTTGTTGCTTCTTCATCACCTCCTCTTCATTTCCTCATCACTTTCTCATCATTTCCTCATCTGTTTGTCATTGCTTCCTGTCCTCTTTTTTTTTTCCTCCTCACTTCCTAGTTCACGTCTTCATTGCTATCTCATCACTTCCTTGTTACTTCCTCCTCACTTCCTTGTTTCTTTCTTGTCACTTCTGCATTACTTCCTCATCATTTCCTCATTGCTACCTCATGTACTTATTGTTTCCTTTTTTTTCCTTGTCACTTTTGCCTTACTTCCTTATTTGCTTCCCCGTTGCTTCTTTGTCATTTTCTTTTTACTTCCTCATTGCTTCCTAGTTCATTTCCTCTTTGCTATCTCATCAGTTCCTCATTGTTTCTTTGTTACTTCGTCATCACTTCTTCATTGATACTTCATCACTTCCTCACTGCTTCCTTATCATTTCATACAAAACAGATTCATCTTTGACATCAACGTTGCAGAAGTGTGTATTCGACAGTTAGTTGTAAATTTTTAGTTTAATAGAACTTCATTCTTGTAAACAAAATTTAAAGAAGATGAAAACCTCAAAACTGTCAAGTTAGATATAGTTACTAATTCAAACTTGCCAAAAGTCGCATAACCTACAAAATGATCTTCCTGACATTTAAAAGGTTTGAGCTCAGCAGAAATAACAAAAACCAGAGAAGATCTGGTTTAGCTGCTGACACCAAGACACAAACATTTGGAGATTAAGGACATTCAGTTATGAAGAACACTGACGATTCAAGATAAACTCCTCAAACCTTACAAACCTTTTGGGCACAAAACCAAAGAGCTCAAAAAGTCTGTCATTAAACATCAAACATTTTTATCTCTGATATTATTTCTTACTTACCAAAGCGAACCAGTAGCTCCACCCGGGAGGGACGTGCTCCACCCCACCAGCGTCGGCCCGACCGTACTGCACAGAGTCCAGAAACAGAATTCAAAGACTTTAACTGAGACGTGAATCAGCAGACAAACTCTTTACAGCGACTATGACTCCAACAGAAGCACATAGGGGTTCAAACAGAGCAATCTAAATAATTAATAAAACGTGTTTTCTATTGTCATTTAAATGATTATAAGTTGGATATTTAACCATTTTAAAGTACATGTTTATACACTAGAAGTGTTTTTTTTGTTGTTTTGGTCCGAACACAGGAACCTGTTGGATCTCAGCAACTGACCCTTTCATTCGCCATCAGATCTGCGCAAACTGTTCTCACTAGTTTGAACATTAAATCTAGTTTCAAAAAAGAAAAGCTTCACAATGAAAATCATAGAAGTTTTTTTCTGATCTTGTAGAACATGAAGCTCCGTTTGTAGCTGTTGATCCAAATGTTGTGTTTTCGCCTCCTCTCTTCAGGTATTGTTATTTATAAAGACCTGGTTTACCTGGTT
Source organism: Adrianichthys oophorus (assembly GCA_036245035.1). Lineage (NCBI taxonomy): Eukaryota > Metazoa > Chordata > Actinopteri > Beloniformes > Adrianichthyidae > Adrianichthys > Adrianichthys oophorus. Next base: position 10,679,965 of record BSAI01000030.1, read on the forward strand.
TGCTCTGATGGTTGAGTTCACTGTCAAAAATTGTCTGCAAAGAATTTCTGAAAGTGTGACGAGCTGAGAAACAAAGCTCATACCAAATCACTGAAGGAAACAGATCCAGGACAGGAAGCCCTTGTGATGTCAGCAGATGTTTAAAGACGTAGTCATGTGGACATAAGTTGACCTCTATGGGTACTGCAGGGTTTTGGGTTGTCTGGGCCCGTAGAGGGTTATTGAGAGGAGCGGCCGCATCTTAAAGTGAGTCCAGCTGAGTCTTAAGATACATTCACATCAGGCATGTTACACAGTTCAAGAAGACGCTAAGTGCAGGTTCCTGAATGTGCGTTAAGCCTATGGTGTTCACGCTGGACAAACAGGAAAGGACTGCTTCTTCTATTTCTACTGTTTACTAGCTCATGTCTGCCACCCACAGTTGGAAGAGGCGTGGTGCAAAATGTCTAAATGGTGCAAATCTTGCTACAGACTTTTTCTTTCACAGCTCTATTCCGATCGATAAGACTTGGCGTCATAGAATTCCAACCGGGAACAAACTAAGTATTATTTCTCTTTTGTGGACATGTTTACAACGGTTGGTACTTTGAAAAGAACACTACCCCTACGTCACTACCAAATATGAGTCTCTGATTGGCCAAGTTCAACCTGATTCAAGTTTTAATATACAGTGGGGATCGAAAGTTTGGACACCCCAGGTAAAATGTTAAGTTATTGTGCATAAAGAGCCCAAGAAAGGATGGAAAAATCTCCTAAATGCATCAGTTTACGGATGAGACATTCTTTTAATATGTAAAAAAAATAGGCTTTATTTCCATCATTTACCCTTTCAAAATATCAGGAAACAAACTAATGGTGTGTGCAAAAGTTTGGGCACCCTGCAGAATGTATAGTATGCTCCGCCCCCTTTGGAAAAGCTGAGACCTGACAGTGTCATGGATTGTTCACAATCATCGTTTGCAAAGACCAGGTGATTTCAATCTCAAAGATTTTCAATAATCTGAGTCAGCTGACCTTCCCTCAACAATCAGCATCATGGGTTCTTGTTCTCCAGAACAATGAAACTGAAAATAGTTGATGCTCACAAAGCAGGAGGAGGTTATAAGAAGACAGCAGAGTGTTATCAGATGCCAATATCCTCTGTTCAGAATGTCACTAAGAAATAATGCACACACGGGGTGTGCACGTGATCCGAAGGCGCGCGTAGGACATCTATATAAACGATCGGATTCTCTAATTTCCTCATTTCTAACAGTCAGGCTGCCGTAAGAAGTGCGCACATTTCACGTGAACGGCACAAACGAGATCTTTGTGCAATCCACAGAATTTGGGGGTTGACAAAAAAAGAAAATCCATGCGACACGCCTGCGTCTCTCCTACTACCTTACTTACCCTTGTGTGTGGTGGTTGTTGCATGCCCGCAGAAAAACAGTTTTATCTCTACGGGTTTTCAGATCAGCTTACGAATGATATTTCTTGCGGATCACCTGCGTGCTCTGTACATTTGTACAGGTTTTTCACCTGCAGACAGCCCTAATCCACCCGCAACGGGAGTTGTGATGCTGTTGTCTGAAGGTCCGTTCTCTCACCTGGTTGAGGTATTTCCCAGCAAAGAAGGTCTGGTAACCTCCGTAGGCCTTCAGCAGAGCGGGGAAAGTGTGCGGCTCCTCGCTCTTCTGCCAGGCTCGGCTGCTGCAGTTTCCCTCCAGCGTGTTGTTCACAACGTGGTGGTTGTGCGGGTATTTCCCCGTCAGGATGCTCGCTCGACTCGGGCAGCACAGCGGGCTGGCCACAAACTGAAGGGGAGCAGAGAGGAAGGGCAGCAAGAGGTGGGAAAAGGGTTGATGGCGTTCTCCATTGGCGGAGGAGATACTCACTGCGTTTGTGAAGGTCATCCCAGCATCACCGATCAGCTTTTTGGTTTTGCTCAAAGGATTCTGAAAGACGGTTTTCATCAGCAAATGTACGATTCATGAATGAACATCACTTTTATCACCTTATAATCATTTTAGGGGTCAATAGTTCACTCAAATTTGATATTTTATTTGCAAAAAATAACCTACTCATCCCTATCGGAAGAAATGTGGTTGTCTGGTATTCATCATTGAAAAATGCACATAAAAGATGAAAAAAGAAGTAAAAAAATGAAAATAAAATATTTAAAATGCCTCCTAAAATTTAACATCAAATCTTTAGTTTATGAACCAATTTCAGCCAAGCAGCAATAAAAAATGCAATAAATATCATTTTAAAAGTGATTTTTTTTTTTTTTTGTCAAACCTTAGACTGCCTTTTGTTTTAATGAAATTTTGATTAAAAACATTCTTCTGCTTTTGCTTTAATCAAAGATGTGGACTTTTTTTCTTTTAAGCAAAATTCTGATTAAAAATACATTTATTTGAAGTAATAATTTACTGAAATTGAATAACCGCCTTTTACCATTTCCCCTCAAAGATCACTTTGAGTTTTTGATTAACAAAAGAAAAACAAATAAAACATAAAAAGACCAAAACAAACAAGTAAGTAAAATATTTAAAAAATCATGATAAATTTGTGTAAGACAGATTTCTGGAGGTGACAAAAAAAAAAAAAGGTTCCCAAAAAAGGAATTAGTGTCAACGAATATTAAAGGCAACAAAAGGAACATGGAAAATTGAATGGAGGAAATTCACATTTCTATCCAAAATATGTAACTGTTTTAATGACAAAATGCGTTATATTTATTTATTTTTATGCATTAAGCAAAATCTTTGAGCAAAGATTTATTTTCTTTTTTTGGTTGTTTTTTTTTCTATGTTTAAGATTTTTTTTCCTTTGGTTTTTCTCTTTTTTTTTTCTTTTTTTTTTTACATAGTATAACATTAAGTAGTATTAGTGTTTGTTGGGTTAATTTTATTTATCTGATTATTTTATGGTGTTACTTAAAGATTAAGTTCGAACATGACATGTTTTCTGTATCATTTTTGTTCAGTTAACAAATTCAATAAAAAAAAAAGAGATTTTTAGTAGGATTAGGTTAAAAGAATATTTATTTCTGGATCTGTTTTGTCTGCTGACTGACGGATTCCAAAATGACGAGTCCAAACAGGAATGTGCTGGGTCAGCTTCACCGCACCGATAGCAAATATCGGTTCAGATTGATCATCAATAAAGAAATGAATCATCTAAAAAAACGACATTCCTGCGCGTGACAGAATCCACTGACCAGCCCCCCGATGAGAACGTCCAGATCATCTGTCAGCACCAGAACGATGTTGGGTCTCGGGTTGGCGTGGCCGAACAGAGCGGAGCTCGGCTCAGTCCACAGAGTCACGCAGACGAGCAGACTCTGCAGACTCGATCCCTTGAACCCCATCGTTATGTCCTTCGAGCCCGGGGGCCGAACCGAAGCTCCGGGCCTTTACTGCGGCCTTGATCAAGTTAACGAGACCCCGAAAAGGAGAATCAAAACAGCGCTCGGTCCAGTTTATGTGAGAGAACGGTTCCGTGTGTGAGGATCACGTGATACCAAATTACCGGAAGTCATAATCAGCTGATCTCTGGACGTCAAAATAAAAATTTCAATTAAAATTTTGATGTAAAAAAAACATTTATTTGTGTTTTTTAGCTCATACACAGTTAAGAAGCAAAGACTCTGATACATTTAATTATCTACTTAGTGAGTTTTATTGAAAATAAATAATTCCAGTTAATAAATCTTGCACGTAGAACAACCTAAAAAATGTAAACAAAAACAGTTTAATTTAAAGCAATTAAATGAGACAAAAAATACATTGATAAATAAACCTATATCAGGCATTAGGTTAAAAATTGATTGGAAAATAAAATAATTTTCTTGTCTAATATGGAAACTTTCGTTTGATTATCAGTATAAATATAAACTTGTTAGAAGTCGAAGATCATATATGACGGGACAGATTGAAGAAAATCATTTTAAGATGGAGTTTTTTTATATAGTTTGATTATTTTTTTTATGTACTCATTTATTGTTTGTTTTCAATAAAAAAATATAAAGTTTGATTAATTGCTTAAAAATGAGTGGGGAGAAGCGAATTAATTTAATCCCACACCTTTTTTAAAATATATTTTTGACATAGTTATCAATAAGTTATATAGGATGAGAGATACATAGAGAGATGCATAGAGATGGCACGCTAGCTTGTTGCATGCGTAAAATTGGACTCATATTGGAATGGTATCGATGCAGGTTCACTGCTGTGCTACAATTGTACAAACAGAGCTTTAAAAACAAGGATGTGACTGTTCACAAGTAAATTGTTACTGTCGGTTAATAAAGGAGAAGTTCTAGAAACACTTTAGGAAGATCTGAGTGAGTTTTCTCAGAACAGTTAACGTTTAGACTGATTTTGTCAATGGTAGCTTTAGACTTCGCAATATTTCCATGTTTTCTGACCACCATGGTTTTTTGTTTTATGGAGGATGATCATGGTATTTGTATGTGTGTTCGACATCAGATCACAATGACTTCCGCTGAATTTGACCATATTACTAAGCTGAGGAAAACAAACTAACCAGGATTTTCGCAGTTGTGGTGAGCAAATATAAAAGAGCCCAGCACCAAATCCACGTCTGGCGGGCGGACAAGGACATGTGGCATATGGAAAACTGCATGCCCGGTGTCATGCGGATGCCTGAGTCCTTATGATAGAGGCTTGTTGGGATCCACTAGAAGAACAGGACTCCTCAACCAACCATTGGTGCTCCCCGCCGGGTAAATTTGGCCTGCAGTGATGCTTCGTGACCGGCTCAAGCTCGATAATAAATCCTGGCTGCTGCAAACTTTAAAACGAACGCTGTCCGATGAAGTGCTTACTGTGCCCCCTCTCCCGTTCGTGGGCCCCTGGACCTCATTAATACCATGACCTGGGTCTTATTTTTGTGATGATCATTTTTTTCTTTTTAAAATCGGACCAAAAATAAGCATTTAATGGTCATTTTACTGTGTCTAATAAGCCATATCTCATTGTTTACATGCCATTCCAATATGGCATCGCTCTTTTTGCATCTTGGTCAATGGTAAAAGACCATTCTATCTCTAGTAATAAATCTCATTGGTTACAATAATCCGGTTCATAACATCTATTTAGAGGTATAAATACTTTATCACTCCACATGCAGATTGGAGACTTCGCTTTAAAAATAATTAGATTTTGCTGTCTTTAAATTGTATGTGTGTGTTATTTTACAGTTAAAATTAGTGTTTATACAGGAATGTAATTTTGTTTTATTTTGAAAGAAAAATGTCAATTTCCGACTAGATAAAGCGACCGTTACAGAACGAAGCTCATTGGACGACTTCTGTTCGGCTTCCTCCGATTGGTCGACGCACGCGCTCAAGACACCTGCTGCACCTGAAGAAAGTTTGGCAGCCGTTTAGAAGTTTAAGTGGGTTGTTCCACTTTGCAGTTCTGGAGAGGGGGTGGGGACTTCCAGCTGGGAACGGACAGCCACAGAAAACCCGCGCGAGAGACAGGATTCCACCTTTGAGAAGTGAGCAGTGGATTGTTCCAGGAACATCTTCCTCGAAGCGCTCAAAGAAAACTTTCTAACTTCTGCCGCGTCTTCCTCAGAGATGAACGTTTTCCGCACAAAACGACCACAAATTCAAGAAGTTTGACCCGGAAAGTGGTTGGTGGGAAAATGACGTCGAAGCTGAGCAGGGAAGAAGTTTCGGAAGTCGACATATGCGACGGAGGTTTGTGTTCTGAGGAGGAGAGCGGCGTGTTTGTGAGCGCCTCTCTCCAGGAGGACTTCTCCGGCTTCCAGATGTGGATCTCCGAGTCTCTGAATGACACATCATCACCTCCGGGAGAGCAGGAGCGGGCCGTGCCTTGGCACAACACCGCTACCGCCACCCAAAGGAGCAGCGTGGCAGGTGACTGCGGAGCCCGGGAGGATGGGCTGAAGACCCCGAAGACCTCCATCGTCGACTGTCTGCTGGTGGAGCTGTACGAGACGTACAGCGGAGGCGGCAGGAGGAGCGCGGACAGCTGGGACAGCTCTACCGAGGCGTCCGGGTCCGACGCCTTCCCGGGGAGGAGCAACTCCGGCTCCAGCTTCCTCCAGGAGCTGCTGGAGAAGCAAACCAGGAGGCACCAGATGAACTACCTGGCCCAGAAAGGTGATGTTTTTGACACGTGGTGCTCAAAACTGGAGACATGACGAAACTAGGGGCGGCTCTAAAGGGGGCCCAGGGAGGAATAGCTCCCCCCAATAAATAAATAAATAAATAAATAAAATAAGTCTTCTAAGACAATTGGCAAAAAACCTAATGATGACATAATAAAATGTTGAAATAAACCTGTTTTCCACTTAAAGTATAATTCATTTGAAGTCAACTTCAGCCTCCACCTATAGAGGGCAGTAGCTGAAAAGATACGTTAAACATTTTCTGCACAAAACCCAGAAAAGAAACTTTTTTTTTTTTTTTACATTTTTAGCTTAAATCAAGCAACTTAAAGCTGATAATGTGCAAAATTATATTTTAAGCTGTAAATTAATCATTGTGTTGAAATGCAAATTCCATTAAAATCCTCTCCAACATCTTAACTTTTAAGGTTTTAAATATTTAAATAAGTTGAAAACCCACTCTGATTAAAATTTTACATGTTTTTGTGGCCTTTTTTTTAAATGATGGAGGACAAAGAAAGTTATTTCTTTATTCATATTGTTGTGAATCAGGAGCAGACAAAAAAATACAGTTTGAAAAAAAGGTCGTTTCTATGACAGAAAATTTGCTCCCTGCTCTGAGCCCTAAAGCACCATTTGCACCAAACTCGATTCACACAGCTGAGATAACCAGTTTCAATGTGAAGTCAATCGTACAATTGACTGTGAGTGGTACAGTCAATGGTATCTGACTATGCAACTTTCTATTGCTGTTTTTTTTTTTGGCTCTACTTATAAAATATGTAGCTACTGAGCTCGCGTTTTAAGATAAACCAAGTCTATATTTGATCAGTCAGGGGCTTGGATTTGGTTGTAATTTACACAAGTGCCAACTGTTCACATCAAACATGGAAACATGCATTCCTGTGGCCACTTCCAATGAAATGTCCATGTAAATGCACTTTTAGATCTTTTGCATTTAAAAATCTCACATTCAGATGTCGCTATGCAGGATTTGAAGTTAGTTTTCAGGCTCTACCTATAAAATGCATGGCAAAAGTTAAACTAGTTTAACTTTGACCATTTTGAAACTAGGGCAGGGCGCTAAAACGATAGCTATCGATATTGCAATAGTAATTTTTCCTCTAGAGTAAAATGAGCCTATTGCGATAGTCATATTTTGAAAGGTGCAAAATTAACACTCGCCAGTCGCAAACATTTTTCCCCTTTGGCCAGTAAAAGTTAGAGGACTATTCACTACATGGAGAGTAAATGTTTGTGTAAACATAGCCATGTTTATTAGCTCTTCTTCCGGTGAATTTCTTTTGTCCTCTTCTTCTCTACCATCTTCACCTGAGGTAAACAAAACACGTGATGCAAGACACAAGACCCCACCCACGCGGTCACTTCACCTGTGCAGCGTTTAGTTTGGCTGAAACCCAGCAGAATATGTGGCGATTTATAACAGGATCCAGTCATAACTGGAGAATAAAGCTGCTTCCCTTAAAGCAACAACAAACAGATTAACAAAATGTGTTGATTTGGAGACAGCGCTGTTGTTAGACACCAATACCATGATGCTAGCTTGTTAGCTGCTAATGCTATGATGCTAACTAGCTTTTCTGCGCGTCCTGTGTGATCACAGATCGGTTTAAAGTCGGACAGTATTTTCACAGACCGGCCTTTAAGATGCATCAGATAAATACAAGATTCATTCATAGGACATTCATAAAAACTGTATTTTCTAAATAATAAAAGAATTGAATCCACTACAACGTCTGTGTAGCATAACAGAGTCTGTGTTACACCGAAAACTATGACCTGTGTCAGATGTTGTGCTCAATCCTCCTTAAAGCTGCAGCTTTAATTTCAGTAATGATGACAATAACCCAAATCATTATACTGTTTTCAGGCGTTTTTTTCTGATTTAATCTAAAATGTCCTGGAGGCAGAATTAGGAAATCTTTAATAAATTTCAATATGTCTGAATTTGAGTTTACAGTTAGATAACAATAAAGACGTGGTCAAACATTTCAAAAAAGAAAAATGCCTTATGCATTTTTGTTTAAAAAAGTGTTAGAATTTGGCTGTTAAAATATATATGTTTGGCCGGTAGATTTTTTTTCAATTAACTGATCAACTTGGCCAGTGTCTCAAAAATTAAATTTTGGCCCCCATGTGGAGGTATTTTAGTTATTTAAAATCCCACAACAAACAGAGTAACGTGCACTGCAAATTGTGCAGAAGGCATGTTCCTTCTAAAACTGAAATACCATCAACCTTTTTTATCACCTGAAGCAGTGTTACCAAACATGCTCAATCTCAAACTGAAATAAACAATAATTCTCCAGCAAAAACAACAAAGTTAAAACCTTCATAGCAGCAACAGTCTAAATAAACTGAGAAGAAATTCAGAGAATTTTCTTTTAGTTCCTACGTTATTCACTGGATATTGACAAAAATGTTTATCATTCTTATGTTTGTTCTGTAAAACTTGAAAACATTAGAATTAATTTGTAGAATTAATGCTTTGTTTTTAAATGAATCTGATCAAGCAGTTTAGTGTTCTGTTTTATTTATGTTCTCTTTTGAAACTTGAAAGCTTTTGCTTTAATTTTCAGTTTAGTTTGTAATATTTATGCATTTTTTTTTGTTTTCTGGTGGAAAAACTGTTGCATCATGTTCCTTCAGTTCATCTGTTATGTTTAAAGTATGATAGAAAAAAAAATATTTAAATATAAACCACCTGCTCATGATTACACATTTCTCTAATGAGCCACAGAATGTTCAAATTTGACATATAGTTATTTGGTTTATATTATGATATATATTGTTATCATCTGATATGAAAAAAAAAATCAATATTGTGAGAATTCACTATCGCCCAGCCCTATTTGGAACTCAAATTTGGAAGTGATGTATTGATGGCGTCTGTTTTAATCCACATAGTGCCAACTGTTTGAAAATTGATCAAAGAGAAAGTAAAAATTATGGCGTATTACTCAACTGGAATTATGACTCCAAGTATTTCGTATCGGAATACACCATGGGCTGTTCTTGAATGTGCATCAGATTTCCTTGCGTGTACGGAGTGTTATGATCTCCTGCTCCTATGCATAATCTATGTCTTAGAAAATGACACGAAAATGGATCAAAAGATGATCAGAATGGGCTTTAATGAGGTGCTTTCCTATCTTTGGGTTCTTGTGGTGTTACAGAGAAGTTTACGTAGATCCAGTGGAGATACAAAGCTGTGGAATGCTGCTCTGCTGCTGAAGGCTTTCTCTGCTTTGATTTTTAACCCTTTAACCTTCTCCTCCTGGCTGCTAACAAGCCCATCTGCTTCATTGTTGACATATTTTTGATTGACTGTACAATTTTCATATTTTTATTTCTGTTTTCCAAAAGTAATCTGTGAAAATCAAAATTTGTCTCTGCTTGTTTGAGTTCTAAAATTTTGCACCTGAAAGCTGAATTATTAAACCTGTTTTCTCTTTTTGTTCCTAAACAATCTGAGTGATTTATGAAACATTCATGACTAAAATTAGAATTTTTGTTCAGACAGATCAAATATTTAGGAATCATCACTTGCCTTTTTAAATTTAAAAACGTAATCTTGTTTAAACAAATGGCTCTTCTTAAATATCTGCTCCATTAAAATGTATTAAAAATGTCAAAAAAGTCAGAATATTTAACTTAAAGAGAACAGAAGCTGTTTAAAACAAGAATATTGTTGATGCTGGAGTAAAAAATAATTGATTTTAGCCGCTTGAGTGCTTATATTTACGTCACCGTGGAGGAGATGGGTATTGATAGATTTAATGTTATTTAAACTGTTTCTTTCAAAGTCGTAACTCCTGCCTCCTCTGCGTGTCCTCACAGCTTCCCGTTGTTGTCATTCCTTTGTGGGGTGGCACAGCCAGACGTTACTGGGTCAGAATCGGCAGAAACAATGCAGAGAGCGGGAAGAGGAAATGCTAATGAAATTCAGAGCAGCCAGAGAATTCCTTCATTAATGGGTTTTAAAGATATAACGCGGTGAGACCAGGCTTTCATCAGTTCAGAGTTTGGATCAGTAAAAGCTGGAGGAATAAATCAAAGCGAATTTCTTTTTTGACTAAACATTTTTGTTTTATGTTCCAGTGATTCTTTATAGAAATAGACAACGGTGAATAATAAAAATGTCTTTTATTTGTTTGATAATTTTCTTATAAATGTTTTTATTCACTGCGACAGACTGGCGACCAGTCCAGGGGTGTACCCTGCCTTCGCCCATGAGTAGCCGGGTTAGGCTCCGGCAACCCCGTGACCCCGAAAGGGATAAAACGGATTGGAAAATGAATGAATGAAGGTTTTTATTCATGGACTCGCTCAGACAATCATGGTCTGAGCAAGTTCAAGTCCCACTCCAGTCATCTTGTGATCTATTTTCAGTTATTTTTAAAAAGAATTATGATTACCGTATACATTTTTAGCCAAAATCTAAAAACCTGCATGGTTTTTTCATAATTCACCTCTGAGTTGTGGGCGGGACTGTTAGCACCACCGTCCCCACTTCCCTTTCCTGTTGTTGAGAACTCTGAGCACCAGGCGTATTTTCTACGTCACAAATACAATGTTTTTCAAACTAAATTTTTTCGTCTGCTCTTGATTCACAACAATTTGAATAAAAACTCGGAAATGCAATTTTAATCAAAAATTTCTCTATAAATGTCCTCCAATCATCAGAAAAATGCAACAAGAACATGTTAAAAACACAAACAACACAGTGGGTCTTGAAAGATGTCCGACACTTGAATTTGTTTGCACGCAGAACTAAACTTTCTGGAAGCATCATGCAGTTACAGTAGCTGCCCATGTGGGGGCAGTGTTGACCCCGATTAAAGCTGAGCTGTAGGAAAAAGATGGAGGAAGAGAAGTGCCAGTAAGAAACATATGCATAAAAACAAAATTGTGCACATCTTTGCAAAAAAATCACTTCATTTATTTCATAAATGTTTCACATTTCTATTTTGAATACAATTTCTCTTTGTTTCGAAGTATGACTTGCTTGTCTTGAATACGAAATTTTCCCCGTTAACAAACTGTCAAAAATACGTATTGGACTCACTGGCGTATACATCGAGTCCTAAAACATCAATTTTACTGAGTGACCATGCACATTGAGGCTCGTTTATTAAACTAAAACAGAATTAAGCTTTTGAGAATGTTATTGATCTCTTATCAGGTAAATTAACTTGATACCATAGCTCTGGTCAATACAAAAAGATATCAATAGCGATGTCCTGCTGCATTTCTTTGTTGCCAGATGACAACAGCTGAGTGTATAAACAATGCACCGGACCTGGAAGTGGTAGAAAAAAAGAGAAGTAGACATCCCTCGTGTGTAAAAGTCAGTGTTTGTCGAAAAAAAAAAAAAAGATGATAAAAAGAATGATGGGGGGGGGGAAAAAATGAAAACGCCCGAGCAGTAGAAAGCCGGTAGAAAGATTCCCTCCTCAGCTGCTGCCATCTGCCTGCCAGCCAGCGCAGCATGGGAGCGGTGGGATCCCCGCTTCAACGCCTAGTTTATTGATTGAACTTGTATTGATCAGTCAGGTGCAGCTTAGAGAGAAAAATAAATAAAAGGGTGAATTAATATAGAAATAATCATCTCACAGTCCCAGGAAGGAGCGTACTCTTGTCTTTCACACCAAAGAGCGGCTTTAGTCGTTTTATTCATAACAGACACATCAGTACACGAGGCGGATCTCTGCTCTGCTGCTCACCTGCTGCTCTGCTGAAATGGGAGGACACCTTGCAGGACAGCGTCGTCTTCCGTCTCATCTTTGAGACAGTATGGGAAAGGAACCTTGACTGCAACGATGAGGAATTGTTTGTACTTTGAACGATCCCTGACTCTGTGTGCACACGCCGTGCGTGTATGCGCCAGCTACTCCGTTTAGTTTTAAATTAATCAGCGTTTTCTTTTCATCTTACAAAGACAAAATGTCAGAGCCTACAAAATCTAAGTAATGAAGTAACGAGGGTTTCTATAGTCCAGTAATTGTAATTAATTACCGAAATGTAAACTGTAATTCGTTACATTACTCTGTTACAGACTAAAGTAAATAAATTATAGTAATTCGTTACTTTGTAATCCGTTACCCCCAACACCAACTCTCTGCTTTGTTGGGCTTTTGTTGTTCGGAGTAAAGTCAGTCCGTCCGTCTCTCACTACGAGGAGACAGGAAAGTGGCATCAAGCAGAGGAGATTCTTCTGCAAGGCTATTTTCGCAATATTTACAAGCGTGGTTTCCATCAAGGTTGTTTTCTGGTCATTTGAACAGAGGCCTAATTCTGAGGCTAATGCCTCCATAAAGTGGCCGTGTGTGTCTGTAGATCAGGTGTTCTGGTTTTTGCTGCCTGCAGCGTTAAGCTGCTCCGCTCTGCTCCCAGCAGCAGACTGGTTTGTCAATTATCTTCTTGTGGAGATGTAACAGGAAAACAAAGCTTTACAAAAGCGCAGAGAAGCTTTAGTGTTTGTGACTTTTATCAGCAGCTGCAGTGATTTCTGAACTTGTGTTCTCCGTTTCAGATCCAGAGGAGCTGCGTTCAATAATCCAGGAGGTCAAGTACCGCAGCGGTCTGCAGTCGGCCAAACTGATCCGCCAGCTGAGGAGGAGAGACCGCCTTCACCACAAGCTGCAGAAGAACTATGACATCGTCACAGCGTGCCTCCAGGCTGTGTCGCAGAAGAGACGTAAGAAACACGCCGCTGATCTTTTCAAATATTAGTGTTTGTGGGTTTTGGAGAATGTAAACATATGCAGGTGGGTTCCAGTTAGAAGCAGAGAGATAAGCTTTTGGGTTTTCGGTCCCTGGTCTTCAAGATCTACAACCCTACCTGTTCTTCAGCTCTCACTATTTGATGCTGAGTACCAAAACCTGGTGTTCAGTCAATCAGGATGGAATCACCTGAGTTCGTTTATTAGTAAAAAGCTGGAAAAGAGGCAGAGCTGTGGTTCTTGAGGGCAAGGCTTGACCAGCCCTGTTCTAGTAGAATCTCCTTCTGGACCAATTTAGAAACAGCAGGATCTGGAGCTCTGATCCAGAATCACAGGAGCATCTAGTTTACATTGAACTGATACAAATCCAGGTTCATTCCTCTGTTTGTACACAAAAAGATTGTTGAAGATGCTGTTCATGTTTATTTTTTTTAAAAAAGACCCAAAAATGAGACATTTTTAACAGATGTAATAAAATCCAATCCTCTTGACTACCAGCAATGCAAGTTTGTCCTTGTGTAGAGGACATACTAAACCTCTCCTTCGTTTTATCACAGATCACTTTTGGCAGTCTCATCGTTTCGCAAATTTTTCTCAGTGCAATTTTGAATGTTTTTTTAAATTATTGTTTTAAGCACATTGTGTTCTGCACATTGACATACGTATTACCTGACAAAGCAAGGTGTTGACGTCACCCATAGAAAATGCCTTACCTCTTGCCTTTGCGAAATCATGCCAGAGTCTTCTCTGTCACTGCCTGATAGTCTGCTGCCATATTGCAACCCGTCGTAATTGGTCCAAGTCGATCAGAGTCACACTTTTAGAGGAACTACAGTCGCCAATCATGAGTGAACTTGTTTGAACTCCACACCCGTCCCACTGAAAGCGAAATTGGGAGAATCTGTCAATCAATCTCCTCTGTGTTCTTGTACAGAATGCGTGCAGCTCTCGTAATTTACATCAATCTTCAGTCACGAGAGATCTTTGTTTTTATTCTATAATACTGGACTTCCTCCCACTGTCCAAAAACATGCTTCATAGGTTAATTGGTTAATCTAAATTGTCCGTAGGTGTGAATGTGAGTGTGTGTGGGTGTGTGATTGTGGCCCCTGCGACAGACTGGCGACCAGTCCAGGGGTGTACCCTGCCTTCGCTCATGAGTAGCCGGGTTAGGCTCCGGCAACCCCGTGACCCCGAAAGGGATAAAGCGGATTGGAAAATGAATGAATACTGGACTTATTTTTCTACAAAGGTTTGAACTTTGAAAAGAGTGAAAATGTTTGTCTGTCTGAGAAAAGTGGATAAAGTGTGTATTGCGTTTTACTGCCCTAACTAAAACATCTGTAATCCTACTTCACAGATTTCATCTACCGCAGGTTATTCAAAGAACGTAACCCCGCGATAAACGAAGGAACGCTATTTCTGTTCAGCTGTGCTTCTTAGCTTTAAAATTCATCCAAAATATGAGAACAAAAATTAGGAAAATGAACAAATAAACTGTAAAACCATTTGTTTGTTACTCTGATTACTTTGTAAATTTTCATATTAACGAGTAAAACTCCAACAAACGATTTATCTTTGTGATATGTTGAAACAAAAGACGCAGGGAGTTCTTTGGCATTCTAGCATATCTTATAAGGCCAACTAAAAATGTAAATAAAAAGCTCCCTGGAGTTTTATCAAGTAAATAAAACAAGTAAATAAACTCTCTACCCAATGCTCACACATGTACCAACAGTGCAAATCTGGTGAATCTTGCTCCAGGGTTTTTTTCTTTCACAGCTCTATTTTGATATATGAAGACTTGTCATAGAATTCCAGGCACAAATCGCAACTATTCATTTCTCCTCCATGATCAATTTTCAAACGCTTGGTACTTGCTTAAAATAAAACAGACGCCATACGACATCCAGTGACGTGCGGTGAGGTTAACAGCTGGTGAGGCACTGACCTCATCAGTCACATTTACAAACATAATAATCCTACAGAGTAGCTTGTTCACCATTTGATTGGCAGCAGTTAGTGTGTTGTTTAAAATGTCAACATTCTTCTGAATAAAAACTGTAACAGAGGGAGAAAAATCACCAAAATTGTTATCATTGACTTACGTCTAGTTATAAATGAAGTCTGTGTCTCGCTCCCTTGTTTCGTCTATGGTCACTCCTTCTGAAGAAACTCATTAATAACCTGTTTGTAGAAGTCTTCCTTTTCTTTCTTCAGTTTGAAAAGTCTTTCTGTCTCAGTGGAGATCACTACAAGTGACGTGTATGTCATTTTCATCAATCCTTAATCAAAAAAGGTTCCAAAAACGTTCATGTGAACATCCTGTTATGTAAAAGTCCTCTGTAATCTCTTAAAATAGTCTGGATTAAATACGCTTTGAATTCATTGATGGGGATTTTCAGTAAACGTGGAACTTCATCTTCACTTGGATCACCTTCAGTTTGAAACTTTGATTGTATTTGACTTTGACCAAAAAAAGAATATTTCTGATCTTCATTATACAACGTTAGGAGAATAAAATTATATCTTTGAGGAAGAACAAGCAAAGTTAAAGTAATTACTGCACAACATTCCGTCGTAAACACAGCAGCAGAGAGCAATTTGTAAATAAAACGGTTAAAGACTTAGGCTGAATCCAAATTCCTCCCCTACCCCGTTCACACCCCGAGTGTGCAGGATCTATGTACAGTGAGGAGTCAGTACCCAAAAAAATTGTATATATATATATATATATATATATATATATACACACACACACACACATATGTTTCCACTACATCAGCTTGTCACATGTTCAGGTTCACTAAATATTCCTCATTGAGACATAAAAAAATGAAATGGCTGCTATATTTGATGGAGGCTGCTGTTTTAAATGCACTCGTTTTCTCAAGAATTTCTGCTACTGCAATAGTCTACATATATATTTGCTTCCCTTATCTCCTCGTATCTGGATTTGTTCATCCTTACACCATTACCTCATCTCTTGCCGTCCTCCCCACACCACCCTCTCTCCTCGCTCCTCCTCTTGACGCCAAACCGGAGGAGGATGAGGAGTTGAGCATCTTCAACAGCAGGAACCTTTACTCTTGTAGTTGTTTTATTTTTTACCTATCTTGGAACATTCAAACCCCTGATCGTTTCGGCAGAAGATCGTTTTCCGCGGAAATGGTTCGGAAATGGAAGGAGTGACCGGAAAGCGGCAGTGATCGCCTCGTTTCTGTACGTCATTGAGCGGAGGAGCAGCGGAGGTGCGCTCCGGTTTTCGGACGGAGCCGTGATTCAAACGATGAGCCGATCGACCGCGTGAAGCGTTCGGACTCCGGGATGCGGCAGGAGCGGCTCCCCGCCGGCAGAAGGCCGAGGGCGAGCGCGAGGCAGCGGGGGTCGGGAGGCGTCGGCAGCATCATCAGCAACGTCCTGAGGAAGAGGAACGGTATCTCCAGGAGCGCCCCCCCGGCTGCTCTGCACCTTAGAGCCAGGTGACGCGCGCGTGCGCGCTGCCGCGCGGGTCTCCACTAGCGGGCGCGAGTTTCCACTCAAATTCCCGGATTTTTAAAAAACCTGTTTGACAGAACCTTTTTAGAAGTTTTCACATGATATTGTGAATTCCAGACAGACCCTGAACGTAGCAGCTGTTGAAACTATCAAGACTAATATTAGTAGTGTTTAAAAAAAAAACTATTTATTTATTTAGTCATCATTGATCCACACCTGATTTGTTTTCGAAACTCTTTAAAAAAAAAACTAGAAAGTGAGTTTCCCTTGTAGTTGGTCGCTTCCTGGTTTGTTTCCCTCAGAATCATCCGGGCTCGCACGCTAATCTGTAACGAGGAAGTAGGAAGGTTTCCCGCCTTAATCCTCTTCTCCCAGGAAGCCGCGCGGCGACGCCATGGCGCAGGACCAAACCAACGAGCGCGCAGGTTTATCAACACCGTATTCATCAAAGCGATTTAGAAAAAACACACAAAAAACCTACCTGTGGGGTGATAGTGGCGGGTTCTAAAGGTTCCTCCACCGAATGGATGAGGAGGAGGAACCGGCAGAGGAGCGGGGATAACTGACCTCTGGATCTTTCGCTCGAACTCACTTCCGCGCGGGTTCCATTTTCGGGTTCAGCACCGAGGAGGTGGACAGCTCCGAACAGTGAGGGGCAAAATGGAGCAGTTCCTCTTCAGTTTGACCCAGTCTCTTAAGAAACTATGGAGTGATTTTTGTGCCATTATTCCAAACGGAACACTCGAGGAGAATTTTATAAAATGTGCGCTAGTGTGCAAAAGGAAACTTAAAAATATGTTCAAACAAAACAGTTTTCACTCAAGAGAAATTCTCTCTTCAACAGAGCAGGGCACCCCGTTACAAATGTTCCACAAAAGCCAGACAATTTCTATATGCGTTTCCAGTACACATATGCGCAAAACGTTATCGAAATTCTATAAATGTCGAAAAAACATAATTTTGCAATTACGTTGTTTCCATTAAATCATAATTATGCGAATAAACACAAACTCACGCAACAAGTCATTCAAAAACATGGTGACGGATGTGAATACTTTGAGTTACATCAGATAATGTGGTGTTCTGTTTTAAGTTGATTCTGTTGGAGAAAAACAAGGACGGCTACGGGGGAAGTGATTTTGTTGATTGGCAGCCAGTTCCTACTAATAAGATCAAGTGACTCATTAGGGCAAAAAAAACCTGTTTCCATTGCAGTTTTGCAAAACATGTCAATTTTGACTTGCTTCAAAATCACCACCTCCAAGTGCAAAAACTTTTTTTTTAGATTAATGCGAGTATTTTCAAAATTGTTTCCATTAGACGAATTTACTATCGCAAATCCAATTTTTGCAATTTCATTGTCAATGAAAACACAGCTACAGACATGGACATGAAGGTTGATGTCTGTGACTGGCTGGCTTTTGTGGCACATCTGTAACAGGATACCCTGCTCTGTTTCAAGCACAGAAGAAAGAGAATTTCTCAAGTGAACATTCTTTTGTTTACACAAATTTTTGAGTTTCAAGTGCATTTTTCTGTTTCAAGTTTAAAATAATTGTTTGAGCACACATAATCTTTAAAGTTTTACACTCAAAATAGTGAGTGATGCGCTTGGAAAAGTGGGACAAAAGTCACCTCAGAGAGAACCTTATCCTTCTCTGTTTTACAAACGGACCCGGCGAGCAGAACCTTAGAGACGCAAACAGTTAGACAGAACTAGAACACAAAAACTAAAAAAAAAAAAGAAGAATTTTAAAAAGTACTTGCAAAATAAAACAAGAAGAAACGGAAAAATAAATTTGCTTGAGGATTTTTAAATTAACATTTATACGTTCTATGCTGATCATTTATGTTGCTCTGATTTCAAATGCAGGAGCTTGTATTAAAACATTTAAACAGGTTTGGGTCCAAATGAACCCAACTTTTTATTTTTTCAGTTAAACCTGAAGGAGCTTAACAGCCTCCAGGCTGTCCAGAACTTTACTGTGAACCCACACCAGCAGAACTTCACTGATTTATGATTGGCTGATTTTATCTTAAATACATTTTATTTCTTGCTTCATCCTGTTTTTATTGGTGTTTTGACTCTTTGTACTTTAAGCTTTTTGGTAAAAGTGTTTATAAATAAACTGTACTGTCTTCTGTCGTCAGGAGTTGACACGAGGTTGAAGTTCACAATTGAGCCGTCGCTGGGAAAGAACGGGTTCCAGCAGGTGAGCTCTGAGAGTTACCTGAATGTAGTGCTGCTGTAGATCTATCAGGTTGTTTCCTTCACAGCTTCCTGGATCTGAGCACAGAACTAACAGAATTTTTCCAAAGTATAAATCGCAGAAGCAAATAAAAAGAGAAAAGAGGAATGGGGAGGATGAAACACTGTCATATGAGCAGTCTGATGGATTTTCAGTGATACGAGTTCTTTTTATGACAGACTTAAATAATAAGGGACATGGAAATTATTTTACACATTTAGTCCATTCTATATGGAGATAAATTATCAGTCCGATTTGTGCTTGCGTCATTTTGATTCGTGCATAACTTTTGATTTGTGCGTGCGTCATTTTGATTTGTGCGTAACTTCAGATTTGTGCATGCGTAATCCTTGATTTGTGCGTAACTTTAGGTTTGTGCATGCATAATTCTTGATTTGTGCGTAACTTTGGATTTGTGCGTGCGTAATTCTTGATTTGTAACTCATAAAAAACATTTTGTGCATGAGTTCAAAAATTACAAAATATAAAAAAATACAAAGTACAATTTACACATGCACAACTTCAAATTACGACAGCTTGAAACTAACTACACGCACAAATCTTTAAAATATATGCATGAATCACTTGTCACTTATCACTTTAGAGAGCCCCGTGTCTGAGACGCTGTCGGGGGCGGGGCTGCAGAGATGAACTGTTTAATTCTGGAAAATGTTTTTATTTTTAAAGGACAAGTGTAAAAAAAAAACATATGCAGACTTTTTTATATTAATTAGCCGGCACATCTGTTTTAGAAAGCTGGAAAATGTCAAGTTTCACCAGATATTATTCACCGTCTAAGTTCAGAGCGGCTGATCAGAGAACTCTGATGACCCAGCATTCTAGTAGCATTTAAACGCATCACTTACGCACGAATCTGGGAGACGTGAAAAGAGTCTGAAATCAGATTCGTGTGTAAATATGGTTTTGTGTGTGCGTAACAAGTGATTTGTGCATATTTTTTAAAGATTTGTGCGTGTAGTTAGTTTCAAGTTGTCGTAACTTGAAGTTGTGCATGTGTAAATTGTGCTTTGTATGTTTTTATATTTTGTAATTTTTGAACTCATGCACAAAATGTTTTTTATGAGTTACAAATCAAGAATTACACACGCACAAATCCAAAGTTACGCACAAATCAAGAATTATGCATGCACAAACCTAAAGTTACGCACAAATCAAGGATTACGCACGCACAAATCTAAAGTTATGCACGAATCAAAATTACACGCACGCACAAATCGGACTGATACTAATTTATCTCCATAATTCTAGACCTAATAAGTCCACCTGCGTCCGAATCCACTGGAATTACGTTATTTGCATAAACAATTGAAGCGTTGCGGTATCAGATGTTAAGGGGTTATCATGAGTAAACTCTGGAAAAAAAAAAAAAACTGCTTTTGCTGGGATTTTACATCCAGACAAAGCAAATGTTTGTTTCCAGAAAAATTATCTGGATGTTAACATGTACCAGAGAAACACAACTATGGATTATTGTTCCCTCGCCATATAATGGGTCATCTTTCAAGGTCTCGCAGCTTTCGAGCTTTGGTAATTTTTTTTTTTTTTTTTTTTTTTAATTACTACTTTGCTTTTTTTTTTTTATAGTGCAATGTGTTCTGCATCTTGATTGGCTGTAGACGACGTCAATCAAACTCCTGTACAGAATTCCTTCAGCTTCCAAATATCATCTCCGTTTTCATTCTATAATACTGGACTTATTTTTCCATGAAGGGTTGAACTTTGAGTTTAAACAAGAGAGAAAAATGTGGAAATGTTCATGTCTTTCTGAAAAACCTGGATTAAGTGTGTAGCAAAGAGTTTCATAGCCTTAAAATATCTAAAGTTATTGTAAAAAATAAAGATGACTACTTTGTAGATTATTTTGTAATGAACAAAGGATGAACAGATTCAGACAAATTTTCTTGAATCTCAAAGTTTGAAACATATTTGACGTTTCCCAGTCAAACAGAAATGTTTTTTCTTTTTTTCCATCTCCAGTGGTATGACGCTCTCAAAGCCGTGGCCAGACTTCCCACTGGGGTGCCGAAGGAATGGAGAAAAAGGGTACGACCCTCCATCGATCTTTTACTTTTCTTCTGTGTTGTTTTCCCACAATGCCTCATTCTACCCCTCAGTTTTAACAGCTGCAGGATTGGTTGCTCTGCCTTGAGGTGATCAGATCCGGGTCTCAGTCACGCTTCAGTTCCTGACTCATCCAGGTCTTAAACCAGAAATTGGATTTGGTTGTCTGAGAAATGAGGGTTTGGGGCTGTTTTGCACCCAAGCTGATCTTTGAGCTCTTTAGCTTCAGTCTGGGTTTGGCTCGCTCCATTTTTGGGTCTCCTTCTGTGTCTGTGAGGTTCTAGTTCACAATCAAGGTCTTCTCGAGCAATCTCCTGTGTTTTAAAAGCAGTTTTAAATATTTAAGAGTTTTAGCTTCAGTCTAGATGATAGCGTAACAGCAGGGTCACCGTGGTTACCATCAACTCATGTCCATCTCTGCAGCTTGGAGATATTCCTGACACTTCCTGTTCTGCAGGAACTTCCAGGAATCCTGATAACCAACAGCTCTGTGTGGAAACTGGTTTGTCTTTCGAGTCCAGATGGATTTTTGTAAATCTTGAAGCTTCATGTTGGTCAAAAAATATTTTTAAGTTCTAATCTGGTTTAATGTGGAGCTGATGAGAAGCTGAAATACAATTTCCTGAAGCTCGTAGCAGAATCTGTATGTAACTTTCACAGTCAAACATAGATTATGAAAATTTTCATTCTTTGGGCAAGAAGAGTTTGTTGTTGAAGAAACTCAAATCTGTTGCAAAAATGAATGTTTAAAAAAAAAAAAAAAAGTTGCTTCTGTTGAGAGATCCTGGAGGATTTGATTTCTTCATGAGCTTTTAGGATCCGAACAGCTGAAGCTACATTCGCACTGCCCTTGGACAACGTGCATTCAAGCGACCACTTCTAATGAAAAGTCCATGTAAGCGCGCGTAAATGTGCGTTCTGGGCTTCCACTTTCAATACTTTCGCATTTGTGTGTAACTATGCACATTTTTAAGACTATTTTTGGGCTTCATGCACAAAACACACAGCCATAAACATGCATTGAAAGTTAAATCAGTTGAACGTTAACCAATCAGGGACTCTGATATGGTAGTGACGTCTGAATGGCGCCCTTTTTAATTCAAGAAAGTACCAGTTGTTGGAAAACTGATCACAGAGGAGAAATCAATAATGGCGGCTTGTGCCTGGCTGGGATTTTAGGAGACCAAGTCTTTTGTATATTGGAATAGAGCTCGTTTGTACAATTGAAACACAGCAGTGAAACAGCATCTATACCATTCCAATATGGCGTCAAACTTTGCGTATGCAACAAGCTAGCATGTTCCATCTCTAGTGATATGTGTGTGAAGAGAGAGGGAGAGAGAGCATCTAACAACATGAGTAAACATAAAAAAAGCAAAAAAAATTTGATTTATTTATTTATTTTTTAATTTTTTTATTAGTTTGCTTTATTCCTCTGAACAATTATTTCTACTTCAGAACTACAGGAACTCAGGGTATCGAAATCGATAAATATCTGATGACAAAATAAATGACATCCAGCAAAGAGTAAAAATGAAAGAATGTTCTCTTAATTTCAGAGAGCTGGTAGGAAATTCATGAAAGTTGGACATTAATCAAGACAAAAATATAAGAGAGTGGGGTCATTTTGAATGGGAGAGTGAAAATCCACTCCCGTGTCATCCTTTACTCTCTAGTGAAAACTCATGATCTATTTAGATGCTGGAGAGGTTCTCCAGAAAGTCACCTTCATCTTCTGAGGGCCTCAGCATAACATGCAGGTCAGCTGGTAATGCTTTTCTGCAGGTTTGGCTAACGCTAGCAGACCAGTACCTCCAAAGCATCTCCATCGACTGGGAGAAGACGCTGCGCTTTGCCTTTAACGAGCGCAGCAACCCAGACGACGACTCCCTCGGCATCCAGATCGTTAAGGTAACCGTATCGTTTGTCGGGGCTGTAGTCAGGATATCAAAATTAGGGGTGTCAAATTGTCAAGTTAATCATGATTAATTAATTACAGGCATTTTAGGGCATTATTTATTTTTAATTGCCTTAATCTAATTTTTGCGTTTGATGTTAATGCACGCCTGGAGGAGCATTGTCCCACTCACAACATGGTCATTTAAAAAAATGATAAATATTAAATAAATTATTAGAACTTCCTGTTATATTTCTAAGTTTGAATTGTTTTTCACAAAAGTAAACTGTTTAAACCGCAGTGCGTCGCATTGTCATGGCAACAGCTTCAGCGCACTGCACGCTCTAGCTCTTCTGTTGCTCCTTTTTGAGAAAGGTAATCCTCATGAGAAGTTAACAAAGCATCATTTCAGAGGGATTGTACCTCTTAGTGCTTGTTTTTGTCCATATCATGACGCGTCAGCTGCGCAGTCACAGATTTGTTCCGGTTTAATGAGCTGACTGCCTCTTCCTCAGGATCTGCACCGGACTGGCTGCAGCTCCTACTGTGGCCAGGAGAGGGAGCAGGACCGGGTGGTGCTGAAGAGGGTCTTGCTGGCGTTTGCGCGCTGGAATAAAACCGTGGGTTACTGCCAGGGCTTCAACGTGCTGGCTGCTCTGATTCTGGAGGTTACGGAGGGCAGCGAGAGCGATGCTCTGAAGGTACAAAGATGCAAAAAATCCAGAAAAACTGCCTCTTTGACGTCTGCTTTAGGGTTTTCAAAAGGGTTTGTTTGTTGCTTAAAGCCCTTTTTAACTCTTTTCTTCTTCAGGTGATGATCTACCTGATTGACAAAGTTCTGCCTGACAGTTACTTTGCCAACAACCTGCGAGCGTTATCAGGTGAAAACACTTTTTTGCATTAACCACAAAAATGTAATAAAATAATTGAAATTTGTTTCTAAAGGGGTGAGTGGAAGATCTGGTCTAGGAGCAGAGGCGTGGAGTGTTGTAGTAATCTATCTCATGACAGAAAGAACATAGAATCTGGATGAAGACATGCTTTAATTTAGATTGAAATGATTGGAAAAATGACTGTCCGACTTGGAAAACACACATGAACGCCAGAAAAAACGTCAAAATGTTTAAAATCTTTCTGCCCCCCGCTCACTGGGTAAGTTTTATGAACATACCTTACATACCTTACATCACAAATGTTTGCAACTTTCATTACCTTAACAAATACTTCACAATGCATTTACCACACAGACGACAATAGTACGTTCCGTTTTCGTGGCGTTTCTTGACGTCACAAAAGCCTCGAGACACACCCGTGTTCTATTTACGATGCAGCCGCTCCTCTCTATGACCCTCTAGAGGCCCGGACAACCCAAACACTCACATGCACCCGTACGGGTCAACCCCCATACTGGTGCAAGTGACGAAGGCTCAAACAGTGAGTGTTGATTTCTGATGACTCATTAAAGCTGTATGTGCCCCCCCCCCAGTGGACATGGCAGTGTTCAGAGACCTGCTGCGCCTGAAGCTTCCCCGCCTCTCGCAGCACCTCCACCACCTTCAGAAAGCAGCCAACAGAGAAGCTGGAGGTACTCCACGTTTCCTTTACTCCTTCACTCACACTTTGATTACTTTAGCAACATCCAATGTGACTTTGATTTAAAACGGTTCATCAGGCAGCACCAGTTTCTTTTTTCTCTAAACTTTTAGTTGGATTTTAAAGTTGAGCTTTGAACTTCAATCTGAACTATTTTGTCTTAAAGATTTTGTCATTTATGCTGTTTTTAATCCAAATTTTTAATCACCTTAAAGCTTTTATTTTATGTATTTATCATTTTAACAAAAAATTGTCGTCTTCTGTAGTCTTTTTGAACAACCAGATTTTTTTTTTATTGACGTTAGAATTAACTGGCCTAAACAAGCAAAACATCAGCAGGTTACAGTAAATGACTTTTCTGAACTTTATCTTGAAAATAATTGAGTGAAAAGAGTGTTTGTTGACACTGAGAGCGCGCAAAAAGGACAGTTTGAAGATCGTGAAAGGACTGAAACTCTCCTGAAGCAGGGTTTCAGTCATGTTCTTCTGATTAGTCACCACTCATTTGGGTTTCCTGATATGTGCAGTAGATGTTTCATAGAACTTTTCTCACAGCGCTCCTCTATGTAAATTCGTAGCATCCCGTTTTTGAGGTGTCAGCTCACGTCTGTCCGTGTTTGCTTCCCCCTCAGGCAGCTATGAGCCGCCGCTCACCAACGTTTTCACTATGCAGTGGTTTCTCACCATGTTCGCTACATGCCTGCCAGCTCGCACCGTCCTGAGGATCTGGGATTCGGTTTTCTTTGAGGGCTCAGAGGTTCTCTTCCGGGTTGCCCTCGCCATCTGGGAGAGGCTTGGAGAGTAAGTGGTTCTGTATTTCAACTGTTACGCCCCAGGCTAGGGAACTGTAAAAGGACACAGCATAATTTGGGGGCTTGTCCGGGATTTGTTAACCAAAAAGAAAACAATTTACTAAAAGATTCAAATGTTATGAGGACTGAAACTAGTATAAACAGAGAATAAATCGGCCCCGTTGTGTCAGCTGAGAAGTTGCTCTAAACTTGGATGACATGGAGATCTTCACCTAATCAGGTACTCGGGAGAATCTAGAAACAAAGGTGACAGAAGAAAAGAAAGACAACCTCCCACTCTGACAGAAAATAACAAACAAAAAATAATGCTAAAGTTAAAAAGAAAATGATGACCTCAGCTGTAACACAACAAACACAAAAACTCTTAAGGAAAATAAATATTGTTTTTGGCTGGAAAACCTCCTTATTGGATAGCCAGACGTTGGGACAAATGCAGCTTAATGTTCTAGAAATGACACTTGTCTCTGTCTGTTAAATGTTAAACTTTCTCTGTTTGCCTTCACTTTATTATTGTTTTATTGTGACGGTCTGAATAATTAGTTTTAGGCTTTTGAGTGAATTTGCTGTCAAATGAGCTTTTATTCAGCGAAACTCTGAGTTCTAGACCTGAAGCAAGCTGAGCTGCAGCTCCTCCAGCTAAACTGTCACTAATCTCTGGGATTTTCCCTGCTGTTTGACCTGCTGTTTATGAAGGATCGAAATGAAAAGGGACTAGAAAGTAAAATCAAGTGGAAACCTTTGTGTTTTATTAAAACCTTTCAGACGTCTCTGATTCTGCTTCCAAACATCATTTTGTCCCCTTGTCCTTGCTGTTGTGGCTCTGTTCAGGCGGATCGAGGACTGTCAGACTGCAGATGAGTTTTACAGCACCATGGGGGGCCTCACTCAGGAGATGCTGGAGCAGAACCTAATCGACGCCACAGAACTGATGCAGGTTTGTCTGAGTTCAGTTTCCCTGAACCTTATTTTTGTGATGAAGTGACAAATGTTGATTTTTGAACTGCAAATGCTCAGACTTTGTCTTGAGATGTTTTCTAAGCTGAATTAGGGCTGGGTGTTTTTTTTCCATATCAGGCAATAACTATATTTGAAGACATAAACCAGATAAATATATCTGTCAAATTTGAACATTCTGTGGCTCATTAGAGAAATGTGTAATCATCAGCAGGTTGTTTAGGTTTAAATATTTTTTCCTGTCATACTTTAAACATAACAGATGAACTGAAGGAACATGATGCAACAGTTTTTCCCCCCGGCAAACTAAAAAAAAGGCACAAATATTACAAACTAAACTGAAAGTTAAAGCAAAAGCTTTCAAGTTTCAAAAGAGAACATAAATAAAACAGAACACTAAACTGCTGGATCAGTTCCATTTAAAAACAAAGCATTAATTCTACAAATAAATTCTGTTTTCAAGTTTTACAGAACAAACATAAAATTGACAAACATTTCTGTCAATATCCAGTGAATAAGTTGGAACTTAAAAAAAATTCTCAGAATTTCTTCTCATATTTTACTGTTGCTGCTGTGAAGGTTTTAATTTTGTTGTTTTTGCTGGAGAATTATTGTTTATTTCAGTCGGAGATTGAGCATGTTTGGTGGGACTGCTTCATGTGATAAAAAAGGTTGATGGTATTTCCAAAGGCTTTGCTATCTTCTAATAGCCTTCTCCTGCCTTGTGAGCATCAACTATTTTCAGTTTCATTGTTCTGGACAACTGCTTGGAAGAACCCATGATGCTGATTGTTGAGGGAAGGTCAGATGACTCAGATTAATTCAAATCTTTGAGATTGAAATCACCTGGTTTTGCAAACAATGATTGTGTACAATCCATGAAACTTTCAGGTCTCATCTTTTGCAAAGGGGACAGTGCATATTATAAATTCTGCAGGGTTTCCAAACTTTTGCACATGCCATTGTTTTGTTTTCTGTTATTTTGAAAGGATAAATGATGGAAATAAAGCCTATTTTTTGACATATTAAAAGGATGTCTCATCTGTAAACTGATGCCTTTAGAAGATTTTTCAATGTTTGCTTTGGTTCTTTATGCACAATAACGTAACATTTTACCTGGGGTGTCCAAACTTTTGATCCATACTCTAAAAGCTTAGTTAAAAAGCTGTTTTTAATTTACATGTAAAAAATCTCCACAGAGGCAGAAACTCTCAGATTCTCAGGTAAACTATTCCACAAATGAGGATCACGATACTGAAAGAAGACCTAGCCATGAACCCCAGGTCTCAAAGCAAGAAGAGATAAGAGAGCAGAACCTGAGGATCTGAGAGTTAGGAAGGTCCCAATCCATTAAGACATTTAAAAACTAGTTGCATTTTTACACGCCGTGCGGTGGCCGCAAAGGTTTAAAAGAAAAGTTCAAATTTAATGGTGATCGGAGGATTTTTCTGACATTGGTCAGTGGCTGCCCAGTCATACTTGGAGGTCACCAGCCAGTTGTCTTCTGGTTTTGGAATGACGTCATCCCCGCCGCCTGTCTGCCACTGTCTACATTCATGACCATACCAATGATTTAAAAAAAAAAAAATCAAGCAGTGGCACAAAATTTTAAAGAGTCTGCCATTGCCTCTTAGTTGTTTTTCTGACCATAAATAAGCATTTATTATGTGCTTTAAAAGTGAGTCTTGGCGTTTCTGACAGGATTTACTTGTGTTTAAATTAGCATTTTGAATTTTTGAAGTGAAGCACCTCTGATCTTTAGCTGCAGATGGGACTCGAGTCTAAGGAGTTTTTCTTAAACGTGCCTGTCTCTCCCCTCTTGGTCAGGAGATTTATTCCATGGCGGCGTTTCCTTTCCCCCAGCTGGCCGAGCTGCGGGAGAAATACACGTACAACATCACTCCATTCCCCACCTCAGTGAAGCCCAACGGAAGGTGAGTCCCGTCTTCTAAAACCTAAAACCTGCAGGTGTGAATGTTGCTGCTGCTGCTGATGATGATGATAATGATGATGATGGTGGTGGTGGTGGTCTTCCAGTGGTGGGCTGGGCGGCTGGGAGAGTGACGACGATGTGGATATGGACGATGAAGACTCAATGGTGATGGCGCTCGGCTGTCTGGGGCCCTTAGGGGGCCTGCTGGCCCCTGAACTGCAGAGATACCAGAAACACCTAAGAGGTCAACAAAAACTTGCATCCCCCACCCACACCCACCCACCCCCTCCCCTGAGAGCAGCTCCTCATGCTTTGCCCTTGATTCCAGTCCAAACACCTCCTCCTCTTCATCCTCCTCTTCATCCTCTTCCTTCTGTAGTGCTCCAGAAATCCTCTGGATTAGATGAAGCTGCAGAGGTCTGCACGCAGACGTTTGTTTTGCTGCTTCATCAAAACGGTGTTCAGTTCAGCTGTGGATCGCTACTCAGGCAGTGATCAGATTTATGATCCAAAGATTCACAGATTTGAATATGGAAATGGCTTATTTCAAGCAATGAAAAACAAAAATGAAACCAAACTAAGCAAACAGCAGAAATATTAATCTATCTACAGATATATTGAATTACTCATTTCTCTGAGCCACAGAATGTTCAAATTTGACAAATATAATTATTTTTTGGTTTATATTGTGATATATATTTTTATCGCCTGATATGAAAAAAAAAAAAACACTATTGTGATATAAAAGAAATTGACTATCACCCAGCCCTAATCTCACTGCAGATGTCAGAAACATGTCTCACCTCTACAGACAGGACGATGGAGAGCAGCTGCACAAAACGTTTCTCTGCTGCTCAAACGTGATGGAATCTGGTGTTTGAGGAGAAAACCGTTTATGTTCATGAAACCGTCGGTCAGAAACAGCTGAACCCGATTCTCTGTGCAGGCGTCCTGCATGAGGTTCTGCAGAAAGACGCTTCATGTCTTCAGAGGTCAGATGATCAGGATTAAAGAAAAACTGTGGAGAAAACAAGGTTTTAATAAACCTCAAAGTTTTAATAAGTGCTTCAAAGCAAAGTTAGATTTTCAAACTAAATCCAGCCTCTGTCTGTAATCCCATAATTCCTGCAGTCTTAATCTGCTTGTCCTAGTCTGAAGGATGTTTGGATGTTTTTTCAGATCAGAGAGTTGAGCAGGGAAGCATCTCCGAGCTGAGCCCCGGCGCGGTGGGGGCTGGAACTGGAGGAGGGGGAGGAGCCAAGGCGGAGCATCAGTCCACCATCAACAGCATGATGATGGAGAGGATGAGCACCGACATCTACGCCCTCAAGAAGCAATACTCGCGCATCAAGAAGCGGCAGCAGGCTCAGACTATGCACCTCTACATTGGATCAGGTGGGTGGGGGAGGGGTTACTATAGCCATGATGGGCGGGGCTTAAACCAGATAAAGAGAATTTCCTTCCTGAGGGAGAAAATGCTGGAAAAAAAAACAAACACGGATGTTGTGACTTGTAGAACCTGGACCCAATCTGGTCACGAGTCAGCGAGTTCTGCAGAAGGACTCGAACTCTAAGAGCGACGGTTCTGAGCACCAAGCTGACGGTACACACTTCTGGGCAACAGCTGTGGGTCTGCTGGGGCTTTCATGATCTGTCCATTCTGAAACGCCACAGGAATGTGCAACAACATCAGAGCTGCAACAGCTCATGAGCTGCATTATCCAAACATCCCTGATCATCAACCTGAAACTCTGTAACACCAAGGAGCAGCTCTAATGTTCGTGCATATTCATCTGCAGTGGAAACTTTAACATTTTCTTTCTTTTCAGCCAAAAAAATCCTTTATTTTAATAAACCAAAACAGGTTATTTTATGTGATTATAGCTCTATTGTTTGTCCCCTTTAAACATTAAAAAAATAAACGAGAGTGGAGTTGGCACATTCTTGCTAACATCACACAATGAGATTCCTAGAAATGGCACGCTAGCCTGTTATCATTGTCCAAGATGCGTAAAGAGTGAGGCCATATTGCACGTCAGTAAACGGTGAGGCACGGCTTAGCAGATACAGTAAAATGACCATGAAATGCTTTTGGTCAGATTTTATAAAGAAAAAAACTCTGATCATCCAAAAATAAGACGCAGGTCTTGGTGTTAATGTTTTTGTACAAGATGCAACAGATGAACGAGATTTCAAACTTTTCTATAGATAAATACATCCTTATATTGGAAACGCAATGCATACTGATGCATGGTTGTGATTTTATTCAAATCCACACACAGACTAAGATTTTATTCGATTTTTATTACTGAAATATTGCCTATTTTCTTATATTTCAGAATATTTACACGAGTTGATGGCTTGTTTCTCTAACTTGAATGTAAAGGTTCTACATGATTAGAGCTGCTGTTCTGGATGATGATTCTCTTTTGCTTTCTTTAATCCTGAATGAATGAAATCTCTTCTCCAGTCCTTCAGAGTTCAGTTCTTTGACTGTTCTTTACAAATGTTTCCAGTTCTTTCTGCTTCATTAATAGTTTAGATCTTCCGCTGCAAACATCTGACTGATCTTCTTCAGAACATTTTGGGCTTTTCTTCTGTTAGTTTGCTATCATGAAGCAGTGGAATGATCATGGGCTTTGGCGCCCTCTGGTGGTTGGTTGTTGTGTTGCAAATCGTTGTGTTTTTGACTGTCACGTCCCCCCCCCCCGCAGACAAGTGTCCAGCGACCCGCGTCTTGGCCTCCCAGCTCAACCCCTCCAGTTCAGCGGTCAACCACCTCCTGCTGGGCCGAATGCCTCACTCTGCTCCTCGCAGCTGCTTGTTGACGTCTGCCAGCCTTTCCACGCTCTCCGGGTCTGGACCCGCCTCTCTGCCCCGCAGCCCTGGGTCTCCGTCACGGAAACGGTGCAGCTCGATCCTCTCCAACAGCACCGGATCCCCGGGGAGCTCCAGAAGAGGCCGGCGGTCTCCGTGGCGAGCTTACATCCGACAACATCGCAAAAACATCAGCAGAGCTCGCGCTCAGCTAGGATTTGGGGATTCAGAGGAACGGGAGGACGACAAAGGGGAGGAGGAGTCTGCAGAGAGGAGGGACGTGCAAAAGGAGGGCAGTGACTCCTCCAAGGCGGCGTCTCCTGATGACTGTGAATCGGCGTGTGGAGATGTGACTCTGAAGGTGGGGGTGGAGGAGGTGGTGATGCAGATGGACTCCCTGGATTTGAAAAACGAAGATCAGATTCTCCCTGACAACTCCGGTTCTCCTCTCAAACCCTCAGAACCCAACATTCTCCTCCCACCTCCTCCATCTACACAAAAACATGAACCCTCCTCCTCCAGTCCAGAAACCTCCAGACCTCAGACGCCTCCTCTCACCTGCACACCTCCAAGTCCTTCTCCATCCTTCTCTCCTCCCCTCACCTCCACCCCGTCACCAGACTCTACGCCCCGCCTCCCCTGCTCCTCATCCGCCAACGGCTTTTCCCCTCTCTCTCCTCCTTCTCCTTCCACTCTCTACAAATCTTGCTCGCCCTCCACTCCGTCTCTTTGCTCCGCCTCCTCCTCCAGATCCAACATCTCATCATCCGCATCGACCCCCACCTTCTCCTTCGCCACCCCCGCCCTCCGGCAGGAGGTCTTCTCCCCGTTCCCGAGCATCAAGCAGCCCAGGAAGTCTCAGGCGGCTCGGAACCTTGGCCTGTATGGACCCACCTCCAGAACCCCGGCGGTGCGATTCCCCCAGCTGAGCCGCGGCCCGACCCGCAGCAGCGGCGCCGGGACCACCGGCCGGCGCTGAGCACTATGGTGTCTCTGAAGCAGCAGCAGAATCCAACTACCGAAGGATCCAGAGAAGCTGAACCCTGCTGAACTGAGACGTGTCTGAACCTTCTCACCCAACAGCTGCCGGCACGTCCTCAGAGGCTCCACCCATCTGCAGACAGCTGCTTTGATGGATGAGAAGCTTTGATTCACTCGTGGAGTTCTTTTGTTGCTTCAAAAGCTTCGATTCAAGCCAAACTTGAGCTGATTTTTGAAGGAGGAAACCCTTTAAGACAACGTTCCATCTTTGAAGCGCTTTATGTACCTCCTGTGTCATTAAGTTGCATAATAAAGCACTTTAAGACAAAACCGCTCGTTTGCGTCGATTACAGATAATTTCCTAATTTTAATCCCAACAGATTAGTTACAGGTTTGTAGTTTTAATCTTTCTACACATTTTCAGGATTAATTCAAGTTTTTAGTTTGTGGATGAAGTTTCTAAAGTAACATGACTGCTTTGGTCATGCAGGAAGTGGCGGCAGGATGGCGCAAAGCCTCGGAGTGAGCGCCCCACACAATCCTCTTCTTTTTGTTCATGCTGTGAAGACATGAGGCCAAAGTAAGCAATTATGCTTTTTATGGAAATTAATTGCAAACTCTAAAGTAGTTTTAATATTGGCAGAGAAAAGTCCTAAGGATCATAGATTTGTTTCAGGTTTAATTTAGTAAAAATCTTTACCTGTCTTATTTTGCCAAAACTAGGTATAATATATTTTTGTTCTCCAAAAACAAAAAACTATTCAAGCTTCCCCAGTCTGGAAATAAAGCAGAATTGTTCCCTTAAAGTTTTTTAAAAACTATAAATAATTTTTTCTTTTGACATTTGACGTGTATTTTCTTCTGAGCCTTTAAACTTAATTTGAAAGTCTTTTTTTTTTTTTACTATTAGAGTTCATATTATAATTAAAAGAAGCCAAAATAATAAAAAAAAAAAGTGTAACAATCAGCTTTGGCTCCATCTGGTGGACATATGATTACAATGAAAAAGTAACTTCAATATTAAATGTAAAGTGTAATACAGTGATTTAAAATCATATTGTTCATCTTTAGGTAAATGTATAATCAGAAATGTCACATTTAAAGGGTTTTTAAATGTTGTCACCAGTGTTTGGTTGCAGATCAATTTTAAATTTTAAGAAACAAGAAAATAATTTTAAAATGATTTTTCAAGCATTTGTCATAACCTTCTGACACCTGATGAAAATAATCACTTATCTTTACTTTTAAGTAAACACTAAATGAAATTTGGAGCAAAGTGGTTTGACGTGTTTTTGAAACAAACTACGTCAAGGAGTGATAATCTGTATGCAGTTTTCAGTTCAAAAACTGAAGTTGGGGAACATCTTAGAGTGTTGTCAGCCCTGCTTTGGTATAAATAATCAGATCAGTTGTTTTAAATGTTTGTTTCTGCTGTGATGGCGTTAAAATCATTCAGCAAAAACATATTTTCTCTGGAAAACATTTGTGGCGGAAAAAATGAGAAGTTTGTCGACACCTCTGTTTCCTGAGAGATGGAAAGAGGCGTGAAGCCACGGCGGACGGAAAATATCAAACACTTAAGTGAAGGCTTTATTGTTCTGAAGTTTGGATGAAATGAATGTAAAGGGTTTTCACAGGTCACTATACCACAGCCACAAAAATACATCTATGTACAGTCTTGACATCTGAGATGAGAGTGAACAGGTTTGTTGGGTCAGACATTCCGAATTGGTTCGAGTCTGTCCGGGTTCAGAGTCCGTTAGCGTGCCACCATGCGAGTCATCCCGGGATTGACAAAGGAGAAGTTCCTGAACATGGTCTGGTCCACGCTGTTAATGAGAGTGCGGTCGGCGCAGGAAAGCCGCGGCTTCTCGTTGAGGAACTCTTTGTCGAAGTTGCTGCAATCACTGGGCGACGTCTGCGAACAAACGGAATGTAAAACAGCAAATGTTAATTTGCTGAACATTCAAAGCGTTACAGTCTAGTGTTCCTTTGCTACATCACAGTTCATCTTTCTGTGTAGTTTTGGATTCGGTTTCATGTATCTATTTCTTTTACAGTGCATCGTGTTCTGCGTCCTGATTGACCAACATCGACAACAAATTAGTCTGTGTCTCCTTTACAGAATGTGTTCAGTTTGACAAACCTACAGAAATCTTTGATCACAATCAGATCTTTGTTTTTCTTCTATAAAACTGGACTTATTTTTCTACAAAAAACCGAGAGAGACGTGTGAAAATGTTCATTTTTATCTATGTAAAGTGGATAGTAGTGAAGAGTTTTAAAGCCTGAAAACATTATAAAAAAATAGATTCCAGGTTATTTTTTTGAATGTAACACAAAATTTCATTCATTCATCATCTTCTATACCGTTTTATCCCTTTCTGGGTCACGTGGGCGATGATATGTGGAAACTTCATCAAAGGAGCTAAAATGTTTGTTCAAAAAGCTGAGAGAAACATTCTCCATGAAAAACTCGCACTGCAGTGAACGCCACAAGCGCC
Source organism: Adrianichthys oophorus (assembly GCA_036245035.1). Lineage (NCBI taxonomy): Eukaryota > Metazoa > Chordata > Actinopteri > Beloniformes > Adrianichthyidae > Adrianichthys > Adrianichthys oophorus. The sequence continues at coordinate 10,714,181 of BSAI01000030.1, forward strand.
AACAAAGCAGCAGGAAGGTTTGACGTTGCTATAAAAAAAAAAGCAAAAAACTGAGGCATGAACATTGGTGTTTGAGGTTAGCTTCTTGTGTTTAGAATGCAGCCCTCCCAAAACACTTAGCTGTCATATAAAAAGCAGGTTAACTGTGACAGCTTTAATGGATAAGCATTACAAAGTTAATTTAAAAAAACAGCATTAAGTTCTAAGCATTTTTAGCTAACATTTCTAAAACAAGATCTTTACATGAATTGTTTAAAAAAAACAGAAATTTAAATGTAGTTCAGGTTTGAGCTTAAGACGGCTTACACTTACACATGTTTATCGCATTTAGAATTCTTTTTGTTGGTAAACTTACCAAAGTTGGTCTAAAGGGCGGCGCCACCTTGCGCTGCTCCAGCCCGTCCCAGTCTGTGGTGCTGAAGAAGCTGTGCTGCCGGATGTTTCCCTTCATGCCGAGCCGTTCCTCGGGCTCTCTTACAAACAGCTAAGGTTCAAACACAGAACAGCTGTCAGTGTTTTTAATCTGACAATTTCTATTTCTGTAGCGTCTAAGTTTTAGTTACTGTTGATTAAAACATTTTGACACATTGCTGTTTTTGAATGACTTCTGAAGTCGTCAGAAGCCCCTGAAACAGGATTGCCATGTAACCAAGTTTACTTCGCCCACCTCAACAAGGATGCTAAAAACATAGAACTCCCATTTGGGCGTTTGCACATGGTAATGCTTGGAGTTTTTTTGGGCCCGCCCACGTGCCAACAAAAAAAAACCAAACTCGCAAAAACTGAGGTTGTGTCCAATTTCCCTCACTATGGTGCATTTGTCATTTTTTTAAGAGGCGTCCAAATCTACAATTCCAACATCCAATGCGTTGATGCTCACTAGACTAGTGAATAAAGACCACAATGGTCACAATGTTTTAGAATTGCATTAAAAGTCCAACACCACACGTACAGTATTTTCTGCACTATAGGTTGCACCATATATAAAGCACATCAAACTATAAGGCACAATAGCAAGACTAGCAAGTCAGATCAGTCAGGCTTAAACTGCGTTCACAGTAAATGGAGACCAGAGGGCCAATGTCCTGCACGTCTTCAAACCAACATGCCATTGAAGCTCCTTATTGGCTAAACACACCTGATCCAGGTAATCAGCAGCAGAAAAGGCAGGATAACCAGCAGTCATACTTCAAACCTTTTCTCTTTTGACAGACAGTTGTTTTTCTAACATGGGACTCAATAGGAAAGTACTTAATTTTGCAACCTGCCTCTAGTGGTGGTTGGTGGAACTGCAAATGTTTTTCTGGACACAACATTGTGCTTTGGCTTAAAAGAAAAGTTTGTCAAAAATCTTTTTAATAAAGTAATGTTAATTCTGAAACCAAAAAAATCAGTTTAAGATTTAATCAATCTTTGAAGGTCTGCAGACCACAGCTGTGTTTTTCTAACAGTTTTTATTAATACACGAGTGTTATATTTATCAAAGGTTCAGCAACATTAAAGTGACTTAAGCAGAGCAGAGATGAGGAATTGTGTCATTTGGATTAGAAATAGGGCTGTCAGTTGCTTGTAGATTCACAACTCTACTTTCCCTTTCCATTAGTCATCCTCTAAAATCTATTATCCACCCCCACCCCCCTTCCCCCTTTCTTTTTCCGTCCGGTCCAACAAAAACAACACAAACAAAATTAATATTAATAAAGTTTGGTTTAAATTACAAAAGGGGCTTATACCAACATAAAATTTGTGTTCCCAATGATTTATAACCCCCGATTGTAAGAGTAAAATCTGTCTAATGCAAGAGGCTTTCAGCTCATATGTCTGCTCAGCTGTTGGACAGGACAAGTTAAAAAAAAAAAAAAAACAGAAAAGAAATAGGGCTGTCAACATTAACGCGTTAACGCACGCAATTAAAAAAATATATTTATATTATCGCTGATTAATTACACTCCGAAGCAACCGTCTTCCGCCGGATCAGAGATTCGCGCCGCGCGTCAAATTCTGAAAAAGCACACTTCATCGGACACAACCCTGCTTCTAACATGGTCACTTACAAAAAAATATATATATATATATTCTGTTGATTTTTAGTGCTTTATTCTTGTTATTTTTTTTAGATTTAGATTGTTTTTTCACAAATGGTGGACTATTTGATATGTAATGTTTCCCGTTCTCACGGTAACAAGTCAATGCTGGCTGGGCCGGCAGACCTCGACTGCAGCGGCAAAGGAAAGCGATATATCTGCTGATTGTCATGATGGGTTCAATAACGCATAAGTTAAGAGAGAAAGTTCACCTCTTACTGCTTGTCTAGATCAGAAGACAAGAAGCCTGCACAAATAGAACATTGTGACCAGAACTTCTTCCAGAACAACCAGCAGCCAATCAGAATAGAGTTCACCATTTCAAGTGCAGAAACACAATGTTCATTTCTTATGGCTGCATGTCAGCATCTTTGTTCTCTTGGAGTAATACTGCAGACATTAAAGTCTTTACAGTTCTTCGTATCTTACTGCTGATGTGTTTTGTGAACACAAATTAAACTTCTGAGTTAACACTTTATACATTTTTAAGACAATAAAAATTATGAAAAAATATTCTCACTTGCTTCATTTTGTTGTATAAAATGTAACTCATAAAACATTGAGATTCATCTGATTTTTTTAATTGATTGACAGCACTAATTAAAAGACTTGTTCAGATTAAATTATGGAGTCATTTCATTTGTGTGGTTGACCTCATTTCTGTTGTTCTTTTCCCTCCTGGATAAACAGATCAACTTCATCTGAAGTGGAGGTTTTTGTCACAGATCTAAAATCATTTGCTGGTTTCTCTCTGACTCCACTTGATGATCATCTGAGGTTTACTGACCTTGACCAGAAGGTCTTTGGAAGCCTTGGTTAGCCAGTTGGGGTAAATGGGCGTGTCCGTTCGTATGGACTGAAACAGCTCCTCCTCGTCGCGTCCGTGGAACGGCGACTGACCGATCAGCATCTCGTACAGCAGCACGCCAAACGACCACCAGTCCACGGAGCTGTTGTACCTCTGACCCAGCAGGATCTGCAGCAAACATTAGAGACGTCAGCCAGCTGTCAGCTTCCACTCCACAGCTTCTCACTTCCTCCTCACTTCAGGCGCGATGTAGTCAGGAGTCCCGCAGAAGGTGGAGGTCCGAGAGGCGTCCTGCATGTTCTCCTTGCACATCCCAAAGTCTGCGATCTTGATGTGGCCATCTGAGTCCAGCAGCACATTGTCCAGCTTCAGATCTCTGAAGAACATGAACGGTTCTGAGACTCGCATCACAGACAGCAGTCCAGTTTGTGGATCTGTGCATACCTGTAGATGATCCCTTTGGAGTGCAGGAACTGCAGCCCACAGATGATCTCTGCAGCGTAGAAGCTGCAGGAGAAAACACACCAGATGTGAACCATCACGAGAAAAAATGTCACTTTTCTCTGGTTTCTACTACTTCAATCTGATGCAAGAGTGTAATAAAAACTACAAAACAAAGTGATAAAAGCAGTTTTATAAAAACAAAGTTGCTTTACACTTGCCACGCCCACATTACACATAAATTACATTATGTGGCTCCGCCCTTTTGCTTTTTGACAGCTTTTGATTTGTCATTTGATTGACTATCATAGTTAAGGGAGTTTATTTTAACAAACTAGCTTATTAAAAAAAGATAAAAATTTAGCTTTCTGCTTAAAATGAGGATAACTGATGAATAGAAACAGGTTTTATTAATCGCTTCATGATGTTTATGATAGAAAAGATATCGTTATTAAAAGAAGCTTTCCTGATCTTTATTTCTTTGCTGCACCACACACCAGTTTTTAAAATATATATATAAATGAGGAGTTTTATGTAGAATCTGGTTTTGTAAATTATTCCTGCAGTGAAGCTCTTTTTATTCATCAATAACTTCAGATTCTCCAAATCTGCAGAATATCAAATATCGACCCCTGTGATCAGTAAAAGCTAACATCTACAAACTTACTGTTAACATTAGTGCAAAGTTGACATATTAGCAACGTTTAAACAGATGTCATTTTTACAGCCATGCTTTGTCTCTGTTGATGCAGTGTTTACAAACATGCAATATTTCTAGAAGTGAAGTTTTTATCCTGCATGTATATGGAAGTTTTTCTGTTCCATCAGATTCTGAATTTTTAAACCTTTGAATTTTCTTTCTGAATTTTTTTATTTCATTTTTAGCTTGTTGGAGCCTACAAAGGCAGTGAACCCGCCGGTGGCAACACTCTTACAAAAGCAGCTGCAGGCTCATGCCGCTTAAACTGTGAACCAGACCGCACTCTATCTCATCATTTTAGCGTTTCCGTGGCTTTTAGTGTCTTATCTTGGCTATAACCTGCCATCTCCGTGGCTACTAAACGATGTCAATGATAAGATACTATGTAGATATAAAGAATTCATGACTCAGCGATGAACCACCGGCGGGTACGCTGCCTTTTTAGGCTCCAACAAGCTAGCAAAAGCTGACGTAACGTCGGAGTCATGATTTGATTGGCTGGATCATCAATGTGTTCTTAGATCGACTACTTATTCTAGTGAGACAGAAAAAGCTATGTTTTCCATCAAATTTTTTTTTCATCAAAAATGTCGAGTCTCAAAATTAAAAACACTGAAATAAAAAAATTCAGAAAGAAAATTCAAAGGTTCAAAAACTCAGAATCTGATGGAACAGAAAAACTTCCATACATGTCATGGTGTTATTGGTGAGTTTACACACGCATGCATTTTTTATATGCATGCGTGTTTATATGCTACTGTATGTTTACATATAGGATGGATGGAGAGTTTATGTAGGTGCAGCGTTTACATACATGCAGTTTTTATGTCTGCAGTGTTTACAAACACGGTGCATTTAAAAACACATGCATTATTAACATAGTGGTTTGTTCATGCGTGTAAATGTTAACATACGTGGCTCTATGCAGATCAAACTTGTGGCAGCTCTGGATGTGGAACATGAGATCTCCTCCGTTCAGATACTCCATAACAAAGAAAAGGTTTTCCTACAAACAGACGGACCAGAACTGAGGTGAATGCCTGTGAGGAGGCGTGCACGAGGTCAAGTGTTGGTGCTTGTCACCTTAGTCTGGAAGGTGCAGTACAGATGTGTGAGGAAAAGATTCTCCCAGGCCAGAGACAGCACCCTCCGCTCCACCATGGTGCACTCCACATCGTCGTCCATCAGGACCACGTCTTTCTTCAGAGCTTTTATTGCAAAAAAACGCCCGCTCCGTTTCAGCTCAGCCAGAAACACCTGCAATAACATGCAGGTTTAGGTGGAAGGGACGTCCGCTTTGAGCGGAACCTTCTCACAATTCTTAGTCTTTTATACGTCTTCAGTCATTCAACTTTTCTAGCGATTGTGGGCGGGCTCAAATAAGAATGGGTGGGGCTGTGAGGGTGGGTGGAGCCAAAAGGCCAAAAGTGAAGCAAGCAGTGTTCTGCTGTCCTGCACATCATAGGTTTGTAATTCAGTAAACTGATGGATCTGAGAGATACGTACACAACAGACCGTTGTCATGGCGATGAGCGGTGAAATACGTGTTTATTGCAGCGAGTGTGAAAGCGGAGATGCTGCGCTGCAGTGCAGAAAGCATGAAATAAAGCATCGTAGGCAGATTCAAGTGCTGTCCTTCAACCTGTTTCGCTGATTTGGGACATTTCAGTGTTTTGGGGAATAACTGGTTTGTTTGGTTTTTTCCTTTTTGAAGCACCCGACCATCTCAAAAATTCCTGTTCAGGACCAGATTAAATCCAAACAGTACTCATCCCTACTGAAATAACAAAGAAACATAAATGCAGCCCCATATTAAAAAAAAAAACAAAAACAAACGTATACTAGTCACCTCTGAGTAAACACATTCAAAAAAACAGCTGCTAAAAATATGAATTGACTGAACAAATCGAAGTTTCTCCAGACGATTTTGAGTTTTAGTCTTGATTTTATTTATTAATAAGGCTTCTAAAAAATAAAAATTAGTCAGAATTTGGATTTTATTTTGGAGAATGAAGACTTTGGTAAATCTTGTTTTTTATATTCAGACATTTTCAGAACCTGCTGTATGTTCACAAATATCAAACCTGTAAGACAGTCGGGTGTTGAACCGGGAACCTGCTTTCCTGCCTCACCTTTCCAAAGCTGCCTTTGCCGAGCATCTTGTGAAGAACAAAGTCCGCGATGGTGAATCTGAGCTGATGGTCCTTCTTGGGAACCGCGTAAAGCGGCTCTTCTGTCTCCGCCTCAGAGACTGGTCCTTCCCACGAGACGCCCTCTGCGGAAGGAGGCGGTTTAGCAGCGGTAACTTTGCGTACCAGTCAGAGAAAGCACGTCGGTGCACACTTGCCTTTGGTGGCAGGAGTTGCTGTGGCCGGTAAGCCCATAACCAACCTGGACGGAGCTCGGACTACACCCGGCTGGCTAATATCGACCGGGCCTTCTCGGCCGGGGACCTCGCTGTCTCTGCCGCTCCTCGCCTGTGAAGAAATCAAACCAATGCTGGAAGCTAAACTCCTTCAAAACAAAAACTCTTTATGGAAAACACTCCAACAGAACATTTTATTTGAGGTCTCCGTATTTGCCACGTTCTCCGGCCGACCTGCTGTTTGATCTCGATGACGGCCAGAGCTTCAGCCATCAGCTTCTGGTTGACCCCACACAGGTTGGCGACCTTCTTCTGGCATTTGTGGTGGACGTTCATGCTGCATTCTGCAGCAGAAACACAGGAATCCCATCATGTTCTGCATATTTAAACACACATTTGAACATTTATACAACAAATAAACAATCTTTTTGTCCCTGAAATAATCTGGAGATAATCCTGGGAGGATTTATATGATATTTAATATGAGAAAGGAAATTAATTTTTGGGTTTATCTTTAGTGTTTACGGAGTTTGTGCCATTGACTTCACGGCTGTGTTTTGGTTGCAATTATCGGGGTGAGGAACTGGACTCCTCACACCTGCTGGCAGCGGCGTCCTTCTAATGGCCAGAGGAAAAGATCTGCAGCTTCGGCAGCTGTTGAGTCACGAGGAACAACGCGTTCATGTAGATTCAGGGATGAATTATCTCTATGGAGCATAAGCCTCTTATGTAAAGCATTTTAAAACCCACTGATATCTGCACTTTAATGTGTGGAACCACATCTGTGTCGCAGATGTTTTATTTTATGATTGAAAACTCAAGCAAGAAAATCTGTAGAAATGTTCGTTACATTTTTGTTTGTATCATAAAGTCAGTTAAATAAAAGTATCTTATTTTGGTAAATACACTAACATGTTTGAAGTTTGGAACAAATCAAGTTTAAAATGACTAAAAGGAATTAGAGTTGTGTGTTTAGTGCATCACACCTTAAAGAATAAAAATCTACATTTCGGAGGTACGGAGTTTAACTGATAAATGCCTTTAGTTGAAGCAGGAAAAAGGAGGCGAAGCAGAGATCCATTTCTGCTCACATCTGAATATCTGGAGTAGATCTTTTTCTTTTCTTTGACAAAAGAGGGTCCAAAGTTCTGCACCCTGAGGCTCTGAAGCTTTAAAGAAAAACGCCAACAATTTGAAAAAACATTAAATTAGTATTTGAAGTTTCATTTTTTCTGTTCAGATTTTTAACACGTCAAACAAACTGAGCAAAATGATTGTCAACGTTCAAGTCCGAGAAATTCTGTAGGACTGTTTTTTAAATTTGCTTTTTTATTGTAAAGTTAGTGAAATAAATAAAGTGAAATAAATATTAAAGTCCCCAAAAGTCTTTTGGAAATGTCAATAAAGTAAGTAAAGTTTTGACCAAATGCAGTGTAATATGATTAAAAATGATTTAGAGTTTTGTGTTGATCATAAAGTGATTTTTTTTAAATTATCAGTCTTTTATTTTGGTAAATTACACTAAAGTGGTTTAAATTTAAAAAATATTCCAAAATGATTTAGTCACATCTTAGAGAATGAGAATAAAAAGCTCAGTTTATTCTAAATTTTTTTAATTGTCTGAAACAATCAGATTCTACTTTACTGTAGTTTAGAAAAATGGTGGTTCACCAAATTCATAATGAAAACATAATGTTTGCTGTTTTGCATTTTTAAAGTTAATCGGCTGCAGCAGTAGAATCCCATTTGACACAGGATGGGTTTTATTTTAAAAGGAACCCAATGTGCTGCTGTCAAAAGTAAAATGATATATAGAAGCATATAGACTTCGTTATCATTTATATTTCAAACGTTAAATGGCCTCAAAAACATTAAAGCAGTGTTTTTCTTGAAATGATAAAGTGGGACTTTGTGGTTCTGGTTTGTAAGAAACTGGACCAAACAGGCCTTTTAGTGTTAATAGAAGGATGGAGGAGCCTTCTACATCATGACATTTAGATTGAAATCTTCAGTCTTTTGTTTGTGGTTGGAGGAGCGGTAAAGTGGTTAAAGTCCCGCCTCTCACCCTCACATTTCAGCCCCTGCTTGGCGAGCCCCCACAGCAGCGTGCCGCAGTGTTCGCAGAAGGTGGGGCTCTTGTAGTTGTACACTTTGAACCTGTGGGGCATGTCGATCTTGAAGCGCTCCTTGTGGATCTGCAGAACACAGACGGTCATGTTTTTACAATCTGGAATGGAAGCGGCAGGTTCCTCAACACGCCATCCCAACGGCGCCCTCACCATGGTCTCCTTGCTGTTCACGGCTGAACCCGTGCACTTGGCGATGACCTTATCGATGCATTTCTTGTGGATTGCCGCGTTGCATTCTAGAAGACAGAAAACAGATTTAGAGTTCAGACATGACCTTAAAGTGGCGTTTGTAGGGAAATGAAGCGGCGCTCACGTCTGCACTGGTAGCCCTGCTTGTTGAGACCCCTGCAGGCGAAAAAACACCACAGATGTCATTAGTAGAATAAAACGCGCAAGTTTGTCTTTCCACTTGCAGTCGTACCAGACGAACTCCTTGCAGACGGAGCAGAAGGTGGGTTGAGGGAAGAAGGTGGCGCTGAATTCGTGGCATTTCACCACGTGAACTTTGGCCTGTTTGATGGCGCCGCGCCGCTGATGGAGCGTGAACAGACCTTCTCGCTGTTGTTCTGCCTGCTGGTCAGGCTCGGTCTGACCCACAGCGTCTAAAAAAAACAACACACAAAAACACAGATCTCTTCTATTATCAACTGAAAGATTATAAATAATTCCTTAGCAGATATTGGTACACTTGAAGTTTATTTTATTAAGTGTATGAGTACAAGTACAGCACATATACTACTGAGCATGAATGTGTGGTGTAGGAAGTATGCTAACTGAATATTTCTTCAGACTAAATAGAAAAATGTAAGTTTACAATACATAGATAGTATACAAAAAGTACATTTTCAAGTACCTGCCTTAGTTTTTTAAGAATACTTGTAGTACTCTTAGACCACAGCCACATGTTCCACAATGCCACAGCGCGGTGACCTAAATGCAAGTTTTTCAGCAAGTTTTTGCAGGTAGCTGAATGGCGGGATTTGTAATCGGGAGGCAGCAGTCACATTTTTAGACGCCACGTGGTGACCGCAGACGTTTTAAGAAAAAGTTAAAATTTTGCTGCAACTGGGCGATTTTTCTCTAAAAGTTGACATAGGTCAGTGGCCGTCCGGGCACAGAGATATGGGAAGCCACACGGTGGATCGCCGGCCGGCAGCAGCTCTGACTGAACGATGCGTAAATGTCTCTGGACGTCCATATCAAGTATGTATAAAAAGTGGGTCGTTCTGCACGCCTGATGGCCGCCATCTACATTGATGACCACGCCAGCGATTTTCAAAATAATTGGAATGCAGCATGAAATCTTGAAGATTCTGTGGACGTCTCCGCATCGTGCAGTGGCAGTTGTATTTGTGACCGTAGCATTAAATGGACTACTTTTTTCCAAGGGACAGTCTTTATTTTTGGAACAAAAAAATGTCCACAAAAAAAAAATCAAAGGTTTTTACTGAAGTTGCAGTAGACCGCCGTCTTTGCTTGGGTGGTCACTCAACTCAATCAAAGATGCTCAGAAAAAACATGGCCTAAAACACTCCAAGATTTTACCCACGATTCTCTGCTTGGGAAAATTCTGAGCCAGTCTGAATTATTGCACAAGTGGACCTTAACGGTACAACAAATCTTTTTGGTTTTTTTTTTAAATAAAAAAAACCCAAAATCAGTCAGTGGTATCCAATCTCCATGCTGCGGACCGATACTGGTACAGCAGAATAAAAAAAACCAAAAAATTTTTGTCGTTTTATTTTGATTCTGAAGGAAGTTTTGTTTTGAAAAACTTTAGGATTTTCAAAACCATTGACACATGTCAAGTCCCTCAGTCATGTGTCAAAAATCTATCCACTATTTTCTAAAAGGGGCGGCGCCAACTGGTGAATTAAAACCCCAAACTAGCAAATAAAAAAAACAAAAAACGTATTTAAAACAATTCTTTTTGGCAGAAAAGATCCAGAGAGGAAAAAGAAAAAGAGTTTAAAAAAATAAATCTGCATTTAAAAGACAAAAACCAGGAGTCTTTACTCCAAAGAGGGATTTATTGTGACAATTGGTCCTACAGACGATAATTTTTCTACCAGATGTCTAATGTTAGGATGATGCAGCTAATAATGTTGTTCAAACGGGGGATTAACGTTTATGATTATATTAAGACAATACCAGGTGTTTATTTTGTATTTATTCATCACACCTCAGAAACCGGACGAGGCTGAAGTTGGTGTCTGACCTGTTAGCTTCCACTTTGACGGGTTAAGATCAACATCACATTTTAATGGTTCCTACATGAAATCTAGTGAACAAATATAAGTTTAAAGCAGCTGCAGATATTTTACAGAGGATGAAGATAAACGTTACCATCAAAAGTTAAGGAGAACTGGAGGATACAAAAATTATAATAATCAGACGTCCACTTTAGCCTCGTACAGGCTGGTCCGTTAAAATATCATCTAACATTAAACCGGTCTGTGGCCTGAAAAGGTTGGAGACCACCGTCTTAAAGTTTCAGGTCATGTGACCTGCTGGTTTTATGATTAGCCGTAGGAAAGGAGGGGATAACAGGCATTGCAGATGTTTGGACTCTACAGTCCTGCCAATTAAACCTCCATGCATTTACAGTAATAATTTACAGCTTTAAAACACATACAATTACGAGAAAAAACCTCATAAATGTAGTCAATGAGTTTTAAAGTCCTAAATATATGACTTTTTTCCTCGTAATTTAATTTACCACTTTTTTCTCGTAAATATGTCGTGGTAAGTCGTGATTAAAAAAATATTTTTTGTTTGTAAACTTAATGAGCCGCCTACCAGAGCTTTCACTTTTGGTTTAAAGAAAAAGAAGTCCAGAAGTAACGTAGGAGGGCTTTTTCAAACCTCGTCCGGACTGCGGTGCTTGTGCAGAAATGGACTTCAAAGATGTCCAGAACCTCAACAGAATCTTTCTGTTCTTCTTGGCTCATCAGTTTCTTCTGTCACCATCTCCTCAGTAGATGTTTCAGACATTGCCTCATGGTTTCACACCTTCATCTTCCCAGTATTGCTTCTTCATTAGTCACTCCTCCATGACCGCATGACAGCAGATCATCTGAACTGAGTCAGACTTTGATGACACTCTTGATGCTATAAAAGTTCCTGTTTCTGCTTCAATTGCAGAAACGGTATGTTTCTGTTCCTTTCATTGGTTTTGTCAAACCTACAGATGATGTCCAGTTCTCTCTGAGACACCTGTTGTTCTGAGCAGTGACTCCTATGATTGCGCGGATGTAAAAATAGACTTCCATTAGCAGCTTCTTCCTTTTCTCTGTGACTTCTCAGGCATCTGACTGGAGCTAACGCCAGGAAAACCACAACAAACAAGCTAAGACCTGGCAGATAAAGCTCAGTCAGCTCTTGTAACTTAGATTCAACATAGAAGAAACGATGACTCAGGTAATTTAAGGAACAAGGGTGCAGAACGCTGCAGGCATTGAGTTAAATTTATTTAGGGTTTTACTGTTTGGGTCACTCACCGCTTTTCTCCAGAAAATATTGAGCCTCCATTAGCAGACGACCCTGAGGCTTCATCTCCAACTGAAACCAAAGGATCAAAAGACAGACATAAATCTGATGTTCTGTCTGGAAAAACCATGAAAAAGAGGAGAACAAATTTAAAGGAATGACAAAATTAATCTTTAGCCGAGCTTCTGGTGTACAAAAACTTGTTGGCGTTTTAGACCTGAAATTACATCAGGATGAAGTTTGACAAGCACTGAAAATCTCTGGTAAAACCAAAACCAAAAGAGAAGCAAACAGTTGAACAGATTTTCTCTGCAGTTCCACTCTGTTCATCTTTTGATCTGTTTTCAAAGCGTTCCCAGAGGTCTTTTAATTATAATTATGCTGTTTTTGCCCAAAATCTAAAAGCCAGTGTCGTTTTCTAGGACATAGTTTCAGCAGAGCGGCCCCAGTGAACAATTGATGTTGAAATGACCTCAAATCAACATCAAATTGTGATCAAAAACAAGTTGAACGTACAAATCAAATTGACGTCGAAACTTTAATTTCAGTTTGACATCATGATACTTACCCCCTTTCTAATGTCATGTGAATTTTAAATTTGGCGAACATTAGAACATTTGTAAAGTATTTCCATCTAAATCAAATGTGTTAATACAGCAATAAACATTTGTGTTGGGAGATCTGAATGTAAGTATGTTGGTGCAACAGAATGTATTAAAGTTTCTGTAACATGATGATTGCAGCAGATGACCTGACCCTGCTGCTAGTGTCAGGAAATGGTGGAGAAAGACCCAAAATGTAGAAGACCAGGCTTGGTGGCAGAATAAGACATTTATGCAAAAACAAAAAAACAAAAAAAAAACCCTGAAACATGACAAACCCTAGGAGAACCAAAAAGGCAGCAAGGCAGAGCAGAAGAACTGAAACCAGACACTTAAATACTCTGATGTTGATGAACTAAATGAGGACAGCTGTGGATGATTAACCTGAAACTGCTGTGACTGACGAGGACAGCTTAGAACATGACCACATGTAACAAAACCCAAACGAAACCACACAATCCTCACAATTGGGCTCTTAAATAATTGGTTAAGGTAATTTTGATATTCTTTGTGGTTTATTCATTTCCATGACAGAAAAATAAAAATAAATAAATAAAGGGATGCAAATAAAGAAAAATGTAAATATGTCTGAACTGGTGATTCTCTCAAAGTGGGATCTGATCATTTCAAAGGACCTGTGGGGACCACCACCCACCCCCCGCTCCCAGCATTGAGATCACAAGGTTTAAAAAAAATTGTATTTACACTTAACCTGACTGTTATTACAATTTATATAGCCTATTATCCCAACCAAGGCCGTCTCAATGGGCTTCACACCGGTATTTGCAAAGAACATGAAGTCAGAAATAAAATATAAACAATAGCTGGTTGCTAAACAAACTAAACAGATTGAGCTAAACTGACATCCCTGCCATTAGACCCTCCTTCTCGGTGAGGAAAAACTCATAAAAATCCTATCTTGGGGAAAAAAAGAAGACTTGTTTTGTATTTTCTCTAAGATGGCAGATGGAGTTGAACTGGATTTATGTTTAAATGACTAAATATCAATTATTTCATGAATGTTTTTCACATGAATAAAACGCACTTTTGAAACTTAAACCATATCTGATTTGTAAATCTATTAGGTTTTGCTGGGTTGGCATGAATTATTTTGATTTTGAGAAGCACCCTGTAGAATTAAGCAACACCGAACATTATAATTCAAGTTGAGATAACTCAACAAGATTATGTCAGAATATATCTAGCTTTGTTAACATAACTTATACAAATCTAGTTAAACACCACCTTGATCGTCATGTTACAGCAACATTAATACATTCTGTTGCACCAACATACTTACATTCAGATCTCCCAACACAAATGTTTATTGCTATATTAACACATTTGACTTAGATGGAAATACTTTACAAATTGTATTATGTTTTCCCAGCAAATTATTTTTTTGAGTATATATATTCCAATAAACCATTCATTGTATGTTTTTTACCTCTGTTATTAGTTTTATTAATTTTATTGGTCCAAATTTAGTTTTTGACCTCAATTTGATGTCGAGCTTTGATGTTGATTTGACGTCATTTCAACATCAATTGTTCATTGAGTATTTCTAGACTCACTGCTGCATCTGCTGGGATGTGCAGCAGCGTTGAATCGGGTCCATTCTAATTCAATTTGAATTGAAAAGAAAACATCAAATATCATTTTAAGCCACATACTGAGATTTAATTAAACCTAAATTAATTTAATTAAGCCTAAATCCTTCAAAAGCAGACGAAGCATGGAAGTCAATTTAATATTAAATTGATGTCAGTTTGATGTTTAACATGTAGCCATCGAATTGATATCAAATGAACGTCAACTGTATTACCCAGCATTCATAATTTAGGTTTTTTTGTTTATTTCCTACAATAAAACAATGGAATGAAACCAAAAGTTTAAATAACACTGTCCACTAATTGAATCAAATATCAACTCAATTTTGACATCAAGCCAACATCAAGGTCCCCGCTGGGGCAGGAGTTCATCAGAAACTCACCTCTGAGTTATGGGCGAGACAGTTGGCACAGAGCAACCCCGGGCCCACTTCCCATCACCCATAACTGAAGCTACGTTCACTCCACCCTTAGAAACAAGCATTTGAGGGACCACTTTCTATGAAAAGTCTGAGTAACAGCGTGATTTGGGTTCCCCTGTTCAAAGTTTTCACATTCACGCACAGCTACGCACATTTTTAAGGCTGTTCTCAGGCTCTGTGTATAAAATGCGAATTGCAAGTTAAACCAGGTCAAACTTTAAACGTTTGAAACATTTAAAGTTACTTACGCAGTGCCCTCTCCAACGCATGTTTCAGGTGTTTCAGGCTTCCGTTCAGGCGTAGCTATCAAAGTTTCTACGACTGTTTTTAGGCTCCATGTTCAAAACGTGTGAATCTTGAACATGGTGACGTTTAGATGGCGTACCTTTTTATTCACGGAAGTACCAACCTTTTAAAAATGTATCAGGAGAAATTAATAACTGTGGTTTGTGTTCGGCTGGAATTCGACAACACCAAGTCTTTCATATATCAGAGTAGAGCTGTGAAAGAAAACGCCTGAATCAAGATTCCCTAGATTTTCACCAATTTAACATTTCACACTAAGCCTCTTCCAACTGTAGGTGGCGGACATGTGCTAGTAAATATGCGCTAATAAACAGTAGAAAAAGAAAAAGTAGAAGAAGCCCTTCCCTGGTTGTCCAGTGTGAGCAGGGAGCTCACACTGCATTTTAAGAGGAATTTTTTTACATCATCAGAAAAATTCCACAAAAACATTTAAGAAAAAACACCTAAAACATCATTTGTATCAGAGTGGGTCTTTAAAATGATGCTCAGGCTCCAAATATCATCATTTTCCTGGAAGAAGAAAAACAGTTTTGGTCCATCTGTGGTCTTAATTTCAATTAAAAAAATCTCATTGTGGGCTTAAATAATTCACGAAAGCTTGTTTTTCTCCTGCAGGCGACACAGATGCTGTCGTTTAGTGATGTTGCAGATGGACGAGTTCACCTAAGTGGCTCTACAGGAAAACATCTCAGAGGTTTTTTATGAGCAAAGGAAACCTCGGACCATCTTTTGTTAACAAGGAGGAGTTAATCTGGGTTAAAGGTCATGCATCATTTATGATGTGGTTTCATCACACAGGAAACTAAACCTTTTTCTGATCATTTTGGCTCTAAAAAGTCTTTTTAAATGTTTTCCTGCTGCGATACAGCTGAACTTTCAAAATAAAGCTCTTGCATTCAACAACAGTTGTTTATTTTTAAAAATCTGGATTAGTACTAGAAATATTTAAAGATTTTTCTGGATTTACTCTTGTAAAATAAAATACACCTATCATTTTTATAAGCAAAAACTTCAGAGATGTGATGTCATCATGAGATCCAATGGAGATCTTAAACTAGAATAAAAAATTGGAGGAAAGGCTCATAATTTACCGAATAATCAAACCTTTCCTGCTTCACAATTTGTATCTTTATTTCTTGCGTTGAACCCAGAAACGTTCCTGTTTGAATAAAGATGGAGTCTTTTCATTTGCAGAACCAACCCAGATCTCCAGCTTTCCATTTTCCTTCTTGCATCGTATTGCCAGTGAATCCAGCAGCACCGTGGCCTCTGACTTCAGCTCCGCCGTCCGGTCCTTCACCATCACGTGCATGATGCGTCCGCGGTGGATGTGGGCATCGAAGGTGGTGCTCCACGGTGGGTACATGGTCGGCTTCTTCTGCTTATAAACTTGACCTTTCTCTGTAAAAAGAAAAATTCATTTTCTTATTGATCATGAAATCTGATTTAAAAATAAAATTGCGACTGACAGAAACATTTAACTCAAAAGCAGAAATAAAAAATGTGTAGAAAAGTTCAACTTTTTGTGCTTACACACCAAACATATTTTGTATTGAGATTTACAGAAACTCTGCCTGACAGGAAGTGGGAAAGTTTTTCATAATAAAGCTCATCTTAGCAAAATAAAAGCTTGTTGAACGATCCCACAGTCTCTCTGTAGGTTGTTTACAAGAAAAACCCTCAAACAGTTTGAATCATGTCAAATAAAAACTTTTGATTTCCATCTTTACCCCCTAAAGTGGCAGAACTTCTTAGACTAACCTGAAGCTGAACTGAACTGTTTAAAAACATCTAATTGACCCTTTCTCTTGTATTGGTCTTCCACTCTGCTGTTCTCATTTGACCCCCTTCCAAAGTCTTCTGTCCCCCCGATATAAAAACTTCTTACTCTTTCACTAATAAAGAAAAGAAAAACTTCAGACATCTCTAAGTTTTAGTCCGTTACAGCTGTTTTTAATGATGAATGTTCTTTAAACTTCAGGCACATTTCAAATTTTCTTTGTAAATCAGTTTTTGCTTATTTGACTCACTAACAATGAAATATTTGGA
Organism: Adrianichthys oophorus; assembly: GCA_036245035.1. Classification (NCBI taxonomy): domain Eukaryota; kingdom Metazoa; phylum Chordata; class Actinopteri; order Beloniformes; family Adrianichthyidae; genus Adrianichthys; species Adrianichthys oophorus. The sequence goes on from BSAI01000030.1 coordinate 10,731,186, forward strand.
ATTTGTTTTTTAAGCTATCAAAACAAAACAAAAACTAAAAAAGGCAAACAAAATACACACATATATAGATATATCAATATAATATAGTACATTTAAATATTCCGATTTAACAGACTTTAGTTTTATGGGAAAGTGTAAATACCTTTAATTAGGTTACAAACTACAAGTGCAATTAAATAAGTTCTAGTGGTGTGTATTGGCAAGAATCTGGCGATACGATGCATATCTCAATATGTGTCTCACAATACAATAAGTATCGCAATATATCCCAAAATTGTACAGAACAATACCCCCACCCCCCTGCTTTTTTAAGAGTACGACTTAGAAAAAAAATCTGCCTAAGTATTTAAACGTCTTTCATTGTAACAAAATAGAAAAAAATAATCATTTTATTTAATGATCACACTGTTAAGCATGCGTTGCTTCTACCCGAGCAAATTCATTTAAAAAGAACAGTCAACATTGTCTGATTTCCACAACAGCATATTTTTCAGTATAAAAAAATAGAACGAATGTGCCAACAAGGTTCTAAAAGTCTGATTGAGGAAATAGTCTGATTGTTTTCAGATGCGTTGTCTCTCATCTCGTTTTATCTTTGATTTTTCGTTCTTAAGGTTCAGTTTCGTGTGATATTTGTGCCACTGCCAATCACAGACAAGAGGGTTCATGCTGATTGGTCTAGATTCTATCCAGTCATGGACGGTGCTTGGAGGCAGAAATGAACTTCGTATTGGTTCTGTTCGACCGAGATTCTGCAGTCTTCAGTCATTCTGGCCCGTTTCTCTCTGAGCAGGACTCAGAAGGAGCAGAAAACCCTAAATGTAGAACAGGCTTCTGTATTTATTGATGCTGGTGTAGAGACCAGTGTGTTTAAAATGTCTGCAGCAGATAAAACGTTTCAGCTCTGCCTCCGTCCTTATAAATGAAATTCCGTATATCTTCCAATAGTAGCCGGGGTGTTTATTTAAAAAAAATGTCAGCTGACCCGGCATTTGTTAGAGACCGGCGTCTATTAAAGACCGGTGTTTATTAGAGACTGGCGTTTATTCCATCACAGACGGAATGATGATGGTTAATGGATTCATTTTGTAAAATTCGATCACAAAATGCAGAAAGTAAAAGATGAACATTTTAGGATTTAGAGAAATTATGAGAACATTTTGTTCTGTTCTGATTAGCACTGGCTGTGAACGTCAATCTCCATATTAAAAATCAGTTTCATTCTTAAAGGAGCCGGCCACTATTAGGGTCCGACACCAATTACAACTAACACCTGTTAGACCCGGCTTTTATTGGAGACCGGCATCTATTAGAGACCGGCCATTATTGGAAGATATACAGTAGTTTGTTTTCATAAATAAAACATTGAAATATTAAGAGAAAATAAGGATTTTTTCATAAATACTTTGGCTTTGTACTTTGAACAAAAGCAGACGAGTTTTTTTTGTCCAAAGACTCTGTGAAAATTAACATTAAAAGTTAAAAATGCCATTTCTTCTACTTATACATGAAGTCTACTTTAGTGATCTGTTCTTTTCATTACTGGCTACTGCTGGTAATCCAATCCAAAACACTGTTGTGCAGCAGAAGATATAAAAAAATATCAAACAGATTTTGAAGAAAATCAAACTTTTTACCAATACTTTGCTCCAGAGAATTTCTAGTTCACACAGGCCTGTTTAGTGTAATGTCAGCTGATAAACTTTACAGTTTATTCTACGGTTACAGGAGATCTTCAGCTATAAATTCACAAATTTGACTAAATAAAATTCTTTAAACTTTACATTTTGTTTGCAGTTTTAGAAAATTTTGATCTAAAAACTGTGATTTTGCTTGCAATGTGGTGGCCCAAAGATCACTCCATACACTTCCTCCCACAATTATAAAGGCATCCTTTATATGAGAATGTGGATGAATATATGTGGAAGTGTGTCTTCTTTTACTTCAAATTTTTTAGATTTCCAATCAAATCATTTTTAAATTATCCATAATTTGATATATTTATGTGTAGGTATTTATTTATTCATTTTCTCTTCTTTAGTAATATTTTGTCTTGATGCTTAAAATAAACATCTCTTCAAGATGCGTGCAAACTTTTGTAAGCAAAACTTTAATTGTTAATAAAAAAACTAAGAGTACTGTAGTTATTATCTTTAATTTCCATTTGTTCATTATTGATCATATCAAAAACAATATGAATATTCAAAAACAAACTACTTAAGTAATTCTATGAAACACTCATCTGTTTTCACTGTGAAAGAAAGCAGTTTTTATCAAAGTCAAATTGGTGTTTGTGTGTTTAACTATTTTCTGTTGATAATATTGTTTATTCTGAGATATTCACTTGAATAAAAAGTCAAACGACCTTCAGTATAGAAATCTGCTCACATGTCCACTTATGCAATCGCCACGTCATGCTAAGCTTCTACTCCCACAGTGACCTGCGTCCTTCTCCATCATCAGAGGAGCACATCGCTGAAGAACTCCAGTCATTTTGAAGAACCTTTCAGGATTTTAATGTGAAGTGACGCGTCTGTCAGATCCTGTCTTCTGTAAAAACACTGTTCACAGTTACGTCTCCCAGGAGTCTGCTTACGTGGAGGTCCTTCGACTGTCTGATGTGATTCTTACTGATTCTCATTGCTCGGTTCGAGATAAAATCTCTCTGTTCATCTATAGTATGAGCTGAAATGGAGGAAGAGACCAAAAAACAGGGATTTCTATGAACATGAGATCCATCTTCAAAATGCTAAAAAGAAAAAAAATCACACCCGATTTGTTGTTTTATTCAGACAAAAACAACAAGAGCAACAGCCTTACTTTTAAAAGTAGACATTTTATGCTTCCCTACTTCTCAATATTAAACTCTCTATTCTACAAAAAAAATTAAGTGAAATGAACTTTAGGTTTCACTTTTTCCATTCAGAAGAAGTAAAAGTTAATTTGTCAACTCTATAAAAGGAATTTGTAATGTAGAACTACTTAGAGTTAACAGTTTACATAAATTAGAAAAGATTAATGACATTTTATTGACCTAGTATTCATTCCTTCAAAAAAAACAGGCTTTTTTAGTTAGAAAAACAGATAATTTGAGTTAAGATAATTAAAAAACGTTGCCCAGTTAAAAATTGAATGCTAAAGAAGCTTAGGGAAAATGTTTTACAAAATGCTTAAAAATGTGCAAAAAGAAATATAAAAGAAGTATAAAAGAAATAAAAACAACAGAAAGAGCTAAAATAAAGTTGAAAAATAACTTGAGAATTCAAGAATGGTCTTAAAAAGCTTCATGAAAGCTAAACAAATCTGAAAGATGCATAAAAATACTAAATTGTAAGCTTAACACTAACTAGCTGAATAAAGCATGACCTATGCTTAAAAAAAGTTAGCAATGCTTGAAGGTTGTAAAGGAAGCTAAAACAACAGAGGAACAGCAACAATGCTTGATGTCAACATCTAGAATGAGCCTAAAATAATTGAAGGAATCATGCAAACAAAAATAGAAACTGCAATGGATCCTAAAAACTTCTGAAAAACAAGCATGCAAAACACAAATTTTAAGCTAATGAATTTGAACAATTTTTTAAAAAGACTAAATTATAAGATAAATGCTACATATCTGAATGAAGCATCATAACAATAAACACTAAAAAAGCCTAGCAATGCTAAAGGGCTTTAAAGGAAGCTAAACAAGAGTAAAACATTAACAAACTCTTTATGAAAACATCTTGAATGGGTAAAAGTAAAAATAGGATGACACAAAGATAACTAGAAAACTGCAATGGAACCTAAAAATTCTGAAAAACAAACAAATTACAAAAAATTATAAACTAAACACTACTGGAAAACAAACTACTGGAAAAGGGCTTTAGAAAAACAATGACAAACCATTCTGGATTACATTAAAGAAAACTGTGTCAGGAAATGTTATAAAATGCTGAAGACCAGGATTTTGAGAGGAAAAAAAAAACAGTGACACTGTTTTTTTATGTTACTTATTTTTTTAAACTTTACATTGTTTGGCCACCGTTAATTACTATAAAAAAAAAAACAACCCCAAAACACACAAGAAAAAAGTGTAAAGCCCAGAAAAAAATGTTTGTTGGATTCTTTAGGGTTAATATAAAGACATCAACTTGAAATAAAAATAAACCTTAATGCAGACAAACCTATTATTGGAAATGGTGAAAACAGAGGACCTGAACCAGGATGAAGACCTTCCACACAAACAGAAAACGCTGACTAATTAAAATGAGAATCAGGTGAGTGGGGACAACAACACAACACGACATTCAAACAAAGATACCTGTGCTCACAAAACGTTTAAATGAATTATTGTTAAGACATTTATAATGTGGAAAAATAGAAAGGAAGCTGAAGAAAATGTAGTAAAAATTAAATGACTGAACAACACCAGGAATGCTAGAATATTTTTAAAAAGGCTAAATAATGTGCCAGACAGTAGAAAAGCAGCTGAATGACGGATAATCTTTTGTGTGAGTTTACAAAAAGCACTAAAGATATAAGAGATTCAGTAAAACTTTATGTTGGATTTTATTAAAATCTTTCTTACTTTTCATTACTATTTCACAAATTCCACAATTCCATCTTAGTATTTAAAAACTTTTAAAATCTTTAATTGTAAAAAAAAATCACATTTTCAAAGTAGTCTCGGTTTGCAAAAAGGTTTTTGCAATTTCTTGACTTTAGAACAGATTCTTAGAAGTTATCTGAACACCTAAATGAATATTGAAATGATGGAAATGTTCTCTACATTCTAACATGAAAGATGAAATCCAAAGGGTTCCTCTTGGAACAATCAATGACAGACTGATTTGTGGTTAAGGGGCCAAAATAAACCAGACTGCATTCAACCTTTTTTGAAAAAGTTACCATTTGTATCTCTTTTCTTTGAATTAATCAAAAATGGTATTTTTAGTAAATTCAACGTAAAAACATAAGTAAGAAACACAAATGTGTTCGACACCTGAAACAAGTCAACAGAAAAACAAAAATTGACTTGACTTTTTACTACAAAAAATGGATTTAGAGGTAAAAAAATAAACCACAAAAAGAGGAAGTCCTCTAGTGTTTTAAAGGAAAAGAACACTTTTCTCAGCATCAGCACTTCCTTCAGTGGACTCAGCATCACTACTGAGTTTTCATCATAAACATCAGAACCAGCATTGATCCACTGATACGAGCTGTCACTAAAAAAACAGTTATTACAATGTAAAACACAGAAGATCTACATGCAGGACTGTTTAAATGCAAACATATATTCATGCTAGAACACTCTGAAGTTTCACCAATAAAAGTTAAGTTTTCAAAGACATTTGAATGATTTGCTGCGAGATCAGTTTTTGTCTTTTTACCCAAAATGAATAAAAGGACAGCAGAACCTGCTCCTTCCTCTCAGAGGATGGTTTTAACCTTTTCTTGCACTATTGTACTCACTCGTGGTTAAACACAAACAGATGCAGACGTAAGATGAGAGCAGTTAATCTCTGCAATCACAAGTTTCCTAGAATTACGGTGTGAAAGAATTAAAAATGTCTGGAATGATTCTAAAAAACCCTGTTAGTTTACTCAGCAGACTTGCTTGTTGCAGACTCTATCTAGTCTTTGTCACATGCACCTGCACAGGTGCTGCAGGTTTTTGGTGTCGTAGAGAGGAGTGGCTGCATCCTAAAAGACCCACTCCAGAGACAACTGTGTCTTGCGGCTTCTTTAAGGCTCATGCAGCCACCTTAAGGGACATAAATAAAAATGGAACGTATCGTTGTTATGAGAGTGCGAAGTGTATTGTGAAGTATTTGTAAGGATAACGTAAATTACCCACATCTTCAGCGTACAGGTGATGCTGTCCCTTGAAGTGGCCACATGAGCCTCAAGGTAAGACACACCTGCGCTGCCCTTAAGATGCAGCCAATCCTATCTACAACCATCCACGGACCTGAACAACCCACGAACCTGCTATACCGGGATGTGTCAACCCCACTATACGGCTGCGTGTGACTAAGGTTTTATTTAGAAATAGTAGAGACTATTTTGAGAAATGCAGGGATATTTAAGCGCTCCAATATTTGTCTTTTAATAGCAATACTCATCAAACAGGACGGGTAATGGTAGAGCTGTAACATAACGCCTTAATTATGATTAATTAATCGCAGACATTTTAGTGCTTTTTTTTTTTTATTGCGTTAATCTCTTGCTGTTGTCAGTCCGTTCATGTTTGATAATGCGCATCTGGAAGAGGATTACCCCGCTCACACCATGGTCATTTACGGATAAAAAAAAATCATATAAAATCAATTACTAGAAGTACAATTCTGTTATTTTTTAGTTTAAATAATTTTTCCCAAAAAGCAGACTGTTTAAAGCACGGTGCGTCACGTTGTCACGGTAACAGCTCCAGCGCATATTGACTCACTCTGCTCTCACTATTTCCTCTCCGAGGAAAGCGATTGTCATGAGAAAATAAACAAAGCATAATTTCAGGGAAAGTTTGCCTCTTAGCGCTTGTTTTTGTCCAGATGATGAAGGAAACGTTTAGGTAACACTTTAGATGAGGTGCTGCAAAACACTCAATGACAAAGATAGTTAATACATTTGTTAAGCTTGTAAACAGTTTATTAATATGGCCTTTGCAGACAATGATCTCCCTTTAAATGTTATTGAATCTTATTAGGTATGTTGATAAACCTTATTCGGCTTATTGTGCTGATAAATGTCGTACTGACACCCACATTAACACAGTTTAATTCCTATTCGTGCCTCATTTCCTCTTTCAGATTCTCTTAACTTTTTCTCTTCTGGTGCTTCTCAGTTTTCAAAATGATCAAATTCATCAAACAGGTAAATTGACACTTTAAACTCACTCACATGTTTTCTACTTCTTGCTGTTGTGATAAACTGTAGAAAAAGGTATGTCAACGTATGAATGATGATATTAATAAGAAGTTCATCGTCAATGTTTTTTGGTTTGCTGAGAAAAGTGTTTCTACTGTTTTTGACATGTTAAATTAGAGCACTCTGGACCCGATTTTGTTGTTTGTTATTTTTAACTATTTGCTATAGAAAAAAATCCCCCATGGTGATGTAAAAGTAAAGTTGGATGTCTGTTTTAATATAAAAGGTCATAAAACCACTTTTTTTTGTTATGATCTGTTACTGCGCCACAATGTCACAAACTTAATTGAAAATACCTCAAAAGAAGGCTTTTCACAGCAGTTATTGGGTTAAAAATCACTGCGGTTAAAATAGATTAATTACAGAGCATGATTACTGGTAATTAATCGCACAAAAAACGTAATCGCATGACAGCACTATTGCTATGGATTACTTCTTAGAGCCCTCTACATTCTGCTTATTGTTGTCACAACCTTTTTCCTTTCTGTGTTTTTGGAAATTTTCTCTTGAATCCTGATGTGTCATCATTCAATATGTTAGCACTGATTAATGATAAACTCTGAGGCAAAATCAATAGAGAATTTGAGTTTGAGATGACCTGTTTTTTTAGAATAGAAGCAAACATAAAGGTTCTTTTTGTTCGACAGGAAAATGTTTTGAACTTGATTCCGTAAGTCGTCCTTTCGCTTCCTCTGCATATTTTATAGGTAACTTTCATTTGCTGCTCAATTAAAACCAAAGCATTCACTAACACTTCCTCATCTGCCATTTACACAGCAGACACAGAGTTCCCAATAGATGTCATCCAAGCCACTGATGTGCTGCGTTTACTTACCCTGCAAAAATGTGGTTCATGTTGTTGAATTAGTTTTAACGGATGTGTCAATCTGAAGCGAATGTGAGATTTGTAGATTGATCAAAGTTGAAGGTCATCATTTGGTAACATAAAACAAAATATTAAAAAAATATATATTTTGGACTTCACCTGAATGCGTCAGTGTTTCATAAATGTGCACTAATGCAAATTAACCTTTAAACAATAAAGCTTTATAATTTCTGTAATTTTTTCAAGACAAAACAAAGAAAATTAGTAATTTTACAGTAGGAAAGAGATTCTTAGATTGTAGATGTAGATTGCTCTGTCAGCTACAGCTACAGCAAAAAAAAAAATTAAAATTAACAGAGAGATTCAAACATCTTTTGAGAAAAAATGCCAACACTAAAGTAATAGCCGAGTTTCATCCTCACCCCCAGCGGAAGTCACAGAAACTTCGGTTAATTTTGAATCAAACTAAAGTCAAATAGTTCACATCCCATCCTCTGACTCAGTGGAAAAGTCTAAAAGAAACCTCTACTACTCTGTACTCGTCACTTGCAGTTTATCCACTAATCTGCTGACCAACTTACTCTAAAAATAAACATTTCACTTCTGCATTTCTGCTCAGCTTTACTGAGCGTCATAAGAACCACTTCATAGATGGCAGAGGAAGTCCTGTTTTTACAAGACAAGCCCCATTAAACCTGACCAGGCTGTAGGAGAGCTAAAGCCATTAAGAGTGATCAGAGGATCCACTGATGGAGTGGGGATTGACTTCTTTACATAACTGATATTCTCACAAAAAGAACAAACATTTTTAATCTCTAAGGAATATCTAAGGATGTATTCAGACTGGACACATCTGTTTCACTTAAACTGAACCAGAGTTTGTCTCCCCCAGATAATCCGGAGCAAAATGTTCACTCAAATGGACCCTGATCCAGAACCGGAACCGCTCTCTGACCCATCTTTCAAGTTGCGTTTACAGTTGAACTGAGCTCCAGTTCGCTCTGAGTTCCTCAGTCTGAATAGGCTTCATGCTCATAGCAACTGAACCAAAACGGACACCGTAGCTGGGCATTATGGGATGCACACAGTAGAGGAGCAACAATGAGACACAACAACTCACTGAAATGTGGTCAGATGAATGCAGGCTCATTAAAACAACTTTTAACTTGATACACATTTCTTCTCACACTGTTTTCTCGAAAATCTATATGTGATAAACACTTATCAGAGTTCCTTCTGCAGCCGTCGCCTCCTCAGTAACCGCCATGCAGCATGCCTCCACCGTACCAAAAAGTAAAGTGTTGTTCCTGGCTTTGATACAGACGTTCAAAATTGTTCAGCGAAATTTAAAGTTTGAATCAGTGAACTATTCGACAAGTATTACAAAGCTTATTCGTTCTCTCGTTGCTTTACCCCGCCCTGAACAGATCTTCCGTCAAGTGGTTTTGTTTACAAGCTTTGGTTCAAAACAGAAATCTCCAGTTGATGGCAGTCTGAATACAAACAAAACCCAAGTTCAGGGCTCGATCTGCACCAAATGAAGCAGACTGTTGGTCTTTCCAGCCTGAATCCACCTTTAGCGTTCCCTTTAAAATCTCTCACCACCATGTGGAACTGAAATGTCTTATTTTGTGATTTCAAATTGAATAAATAATTGTTTCATTATTAGTCAGATTTAATGTATAGAATTTATCACACTATGATTGATCTTATGATTGAACTCCGAACAAAACCAAAACAGAATAAATAAACAGACACCTTTATACAGAGGATCTTTCCTGTTTTAAAAATACGCATAAATATTACATTTCACCAGTTACATAGGAACTTTTTTTAAGTGTTTTTTGCCTTTCAATGTAAAATGACTCAGAGAAGCATTCATTGTTAGGTAATGAAAATGTTTGAAATTTAGAGAATTTCTGGATACTTTAGTTTTTTTAGACCCTCCAGGATCTTTCTGGCATTTTTTAAAATAATTGTTGTGGCACAAAAAGTCTAAAAATCTGTCCGTTTTTCTTTAACGTTGTGATATTTTTCAATAATAATTTTCAATTACAAGACATATAAGAACATACACACATTTAAAAAAGGTTGTTTTTCCCTCAGAACATTCAAGTGTAGTTTTATTTATCACCACAAAAAAAACCCCACCTTTGATTAAATTTGTTACTGAAGTAGTTTATTTTAATAGCAACTGTAAAACATTTACAGTTTTTACAGAACAATTATATAATAACAGCAAGTTTAAAAAAAAGATTTATTTTCAGGGAAAAAAATATTGCTTTAGTTTAGTTTAAATTAGTTTTAGTTAATTGTGTCTGTTGATCACTTAGCTTTAATAGTTTTAGTTAGAAAGGTCACCAGGACTAAACACTTGTATCTCTGCCAGTTAATAAAATCATTTAAGTGCATTTTAATTATATTAATTGTACATTTTGTGTTTTTGTTTCCATGTCTTTATCAACAGACCTCTCTTCAATTAAGTGGACTCAGTTTGTTGTTTCTATGCTTTTGTCTTATTGCTGTCGCTCTACATATGTTTTCACATGTCTGAAATAAATATTTTTGAACTTGAACTTCGATCTGATTACCTTAGATGATTTCTATTAATATGATAAATTTATTCACATGGTACATTCAGAATCCAGAAAAAATTTGCATTTTATTTTTTTAGAATTGACTTGTTTGACAATGGAGTAAGTAACTATTTTTCTCCAACAAACAAAGAATTCTTTCCCTCACATAATGCTTTTTTCCTTTATTAAGAAGTGTTTCTATCCTCCACTGGTTATCTGCACTGATGTCACCTGTTTTCACTGGTTATCTGTGCAAGACACCTATCTACACCTTTAAACAGTCAGACTGCAACTTCTCCACCATAACTAAGACCAAAGAGCTGTCAAAGGACATCAGGAACAAAGTTGTAGACCTGAACCAGAACCAATCTACAATAAGCAGCAGCTTAGAGAGAAGAGATCGACTGTTAGAGCAAATATTAGAAAAATGGAAGGAACACAAGATCACAGACAATCTCCCTCCACCTGGAGTTCCATGAAAGTGGTGGAACAAATGATAACGGTGAGAAAACAGCCCAGAACTACATTTGCTGAGCTGCATCCCAAAAACACAATACCCACTGTGAAGCATGGGGGTGGAAAAATCATGGTTTGGAGTTGCTTTTCTGCAAAGGGACTGATCTGTATGAAGAAAAGCATGAATGGATTCATGTAGGGAGATTGTGGGCAAAAACTTTCTTCCATCAGTAATATAAATAGTGGACTTGTTAGCATGTTCTCTTTACTATGGTTATTGGAATAATTGTCCATATTTTTTATTTGATTTTAAATGATTTATTTCAAGCAATCAGGCAAAAATAATACATATCTAACACAATCAATCAACAGAGATTTACATCTATAAAAACACGTCAAACACAGGATAACTAGGCATCAAATGATAGGGAGAGGGAAAAAGCAAACTCATATAATCCCACCCCAGCTCGACCTTACCATTTACTTTACATGACATGATCATTATCCGGTTTGTAACTTATAATCAGACATTTATACCTTACCAACATAGATTCAGGTCATTAAGAATCCTTACAGTGGGAACAGAAAGTATTCAGACCCCCTTACATTTTTTCACTCTTTGTTATATTGCAGTAATTTGCTAAAATCATTTAAGTTCATTTTTTCCTCATTAATGCACACACAGCACCCCATATTGACCAAAAAAAACAGATTTTTTGACATGTTTGCAGATTTATTAAACAGAAAAATTGAAATATCTCATGGTCCTAAGTATTCAGACCCTTTGCTCAGTATTTAGTAGCAGCCCCCTTTTGATCTAATACAGCCATGAATCTTTAGATGCAACAAGTTTTTCACTCCTGGATTTGGGGATCTTCTGCCATTCCTCCTTGCAGATCCTCTCCTGTCAGGTTGGATGGTAAACGTTGATGGACAGCCATCTTCAGGTCTCTCCAGAGATGCTCAATTGGGTTTAAGTCAGGGTTCTGGATGGGCCATTCAAGAACAGTCACAGAGTTGTTGTGAAGCCACTCCTTGGTTATTTTAACTGTGTGCTTAGGGTCATTGTCTTGCTGGAAGGTGAACCTTCAGCCCAGTCTGAAGTCCTGAACACTCTGGAGAAGGTTTTTGTCCAGGATATCCCTGTACTTGATCGCATTCATCTTTCCCTTGATTGCAACCTGTCCCAGCAGCTGTATTAGACCAGTATGGTCAGCTGAATAAAAAACCCCCACAACATGATGCTGCCACCACCATGCTTCACTGTTTGGTCTGCATTGAATAGGTGATGAGCTTTGCCTGCTTTTCTCCACAGATACCGCTTAGAATTAAGGTCAAAAAGTTCTATCTTGGTCTCACCAGACCAGAGAATCTTATTTCTCACCATCTTGGACTCCTTCACGTGTTATTTTTAGCAAACTCCATTTGGGCTTGCATGTGTCTTGCACTGAGGAGAGGATTCCATCGGGCCACTTTGCCATAAAACCCCGACTGGTGGAGGGCTGCAGTGATGGTTGACTTTCTACAACTTTCTTCATCTCCTGACGGCATTTCTGGAGCTCAGCCACAGTGATCTTTGGGTTCTTCTTTACCTCTCTCACCAAGCTCCCCCCAACCATTTTAATTTTAAATTTTAGCTTCTATCGTAATTTTTTTATTCAAACATTTTTGTGACATCTAGTTTTCATTATTTATGCCTTTTCATCTTTTTTTCCACTATTCATCTTTCTTTCCATACCTCGCCTGCAATGCAGCTTTCTCTAAATAATACACCGCATTAGCGCCTATGATGCATTTATTTTTTTACCCTTTTAGATAAATATGAAAGTCGTGACTTTCAATGCCATCACTTTAATTCTTTACAAAGATGAGCTCAAAGCCTATTTAATGCTAAAACAAAGAAAGTACAAAGATTTATTCCCGGGTCTGAGAAGTGCCTTACTTACCGGTTTCAATGGCCTCCTTCATGTAGACGGCGCAGTAAGGGTTCAGCACCTCCTCATAGTAGGCCAAACCTGGATCAATCTCAAAGTTGGAAAAGCCAATCCGTAGGAACGGCGACATGTTTGCGTTCCTCTGCTCAGCTGTCCACACAAACTCCAGGAAACTTCAGGATGCGGTCGCAGAGCCGTTTGAAAAGATTTTCTCAGATTTCGCAGAGCGCTTCGGAGATGCACCTTCTCCCCACCACAGAGCGCAGCGTCTGCCCCTTTTCCTCCAGAGGAAGGGCACACTAGCAGGAAGGAGGAGGAGCAGAGCCTTTTTTTTCCCGCCCTTCAAACAACCTGTGAAAAGAAGAAAATATTTTGTCAGCCGTGATGCTCCAACCACAAGATCTGACTGCATGCGGTTTCTATTTTCCCCGGCCCAGAAGCACAGCCTCAACTTCAATAAAAATATCTTAAAAACAGAGAAATGTTTCGCCTCTAAAACAAAAAAAAGAAAACAGCGTTGGGTTGCGTGAAAGTGCAGAGCAGTTTGCCGTGATCAATTGCAGTGGCTGCGGCAGTGCTGGAAACACACCTGCAGCCTGCTCCCTCTGCTGCAGCCAATCTGCCGGAGCGACTCGTCCATTCTGGAGTCCACTTGATATTTGAGTCCTGCTGAGAAGCCGCGTGTGCAGTCCCAGAGGCGGACAGGGGGCTGCGCTATTAATAGAGATGAAATACTAAACGAGGGATAAACAAGTGCAGGAGTCCAGCACAAGTCACCTCCTTCCCCAAAGCTCATCAGTCACAGAAATCTTATAGAAATACTGAAGGCAGTTTTTGAAGAAACTCCTCTTTAGAAACCACAAATATGGCCTATTTATGTTCTTCAAAGGGCTGTCTGAGAAACAACCTCTTGTTTTGACCCATATCAGTCAGAGGACATAGTGGGGATGCCGCTCATTGGTCACGTATTTCCTGCAGAATATTAGAAAAGTACGTTTAAAGATGAAGAAGCATGCAAATGAAAGCATTTTTCTGACAAAACAACAAACTTTACCAAGATCTGTTGATGATTTTAATCACCAAACATGATTTCCTGATTGGCTTTATTTTGAAAATTAACTACTTAAAGAAATCACGACTTTATTAATTTAACTATTTTAGGTCCAAAACTTCAGATTTTATAGTTAAATATCAAAATATCCAAGACAGGGAGGTTTCATTCCACACGTCTTCACGCCCCAGTCACCATCACACACCGTGAACAGCAGCTCGTCACAGCTCGTCGGGGAGCCTTGTGCGAGGCTCCGATCGAGTGAGGGGGTGCTCTTCCTGTGCTCGTGTTATGAAAGTGTAACCACGCTTCCTGTAGCAAAAAGTTTCTTTTATTTTTTAGGTCTCCCAGGTCAAACTACAGCAAAAAACAAACAAACAAAAAAAAGACATCTCACCCAAATAAAGCTAGATTGATTTCAAACTAACTACTGTTTTCAAATGTTCTTTTTATTATATTTTTCATGCTTTTTAAACATATGACTATAATAATCCAAAAATAAAAATTTGTCTGAAATGTTTGGTTGCAATAAAAAGATGAAGGGTAACTCTCCAGCTGCTGCAGACTGAAGATCCCAAAGCCATAAATGAATAAAAAATCCTGACGTGAACTGATTTTTTATTCCTTTTGCTCCTGATTCATGTATTTTTAAATGTGCAAACAAGCCTTTCATGCTGCTTTAATGTTTCCATCTAAAATGATCAAGTGAAATGACAAAGTGAAAAAAGTGCCAGAATAGCTCACGAAAAGATGCAAACATGACAATGAAAACACAGAGGAGGAGCAGGAAGTTAAGGTGTTAAACCTAAATAAACCACAACCTGTAGAGGAAAGATCAAAAATGAGTTGCAGAACCAGCATCTACTGAAGAAAAGACGTCATTTATTCCACCAGTTCTGCCTCAGGCGCTCTCACCCATCAACACAGTTTGGGTTGAAATGTTCTGCCTCATTTAGAATCCTATTAAGCCACTTTGTCTAATCACAGAGCAAACATCTCCTGAGCTTTATTTAGAAACGCAGTGGTGTCAAAGCAAATGAAGCACCTCATAGTTTGGATTTAAAGTTCATTTACTTTCATATTTACTAACATCAAACACAAATCACAAACCCTTAGAATATTTTAGATCTTAATTTATAGTCATTTTTATCCCAAAACAGTAAAACAGAATATCTTCTAAAAAATCCACTCGGCTTCTGTTGGAACTTGTCTTTAAATTATTTTGTTTCTAAGAAAGGGCTGGAGCTTCGGCTTCCCAATTTCCACTGCTGGGATAGTGGCAGATGTCTGATTTCAAATTTGTCTTAAACTTGTTTCATATGTGTCTCATACTGGTCTAATACTTCTCATACTGGTCTAATACTTCTCATACTGGTCTCATACCTCTCATACTGGTCTCATACTTCTCATACTGGTCTAATACTTCTCATACTGGTCTCATACTTATCATACTGGTCTAATACTTCTCATACTGGTCTCATACTTCTCATACTGGTCTCATACATCTCATACTGGTCTAATACTTCTCATA